>OZ018402.1:20917480-21517480 GCA_963969585.1 Drosophila helvetica | reverse complement strand
GTAAATTGGCCATCATTTGGGTCTGGAGGCGAGGCTTGCATTTAAAGCAACGAATACACGACCTGACTGTTGCCCGGCACACCTCCTGAGCGTTCACTATCCAAACACGCTGTCTCAGGATACTCACGAATGCTCGTGGGCCGGCATAAAAATTCGTTTGATGCAGATAGCGAACGTAGGTCTGCACAAACTGCGAGCGTTTTGTCAATAACAGAGGAAATTTGGCATTATATGAGCGTTAACTAGTCGCCTCTCAACTCGCAACAACGAAAAAGAGCACCAAGTCCCTGCCTCTTCATGGATGAAGGGATTCAAGCGCTGAAGACTGGGGCCTTACCTGGTGCCTTTACGAACACTTTCAATATCTTCCTGATACTCGTTTTCTTGGACGATTCCGACAATTTTTATAAACGCCTCGTCGTATTCTAGGGGTGACGGAATTTTTTCATATTTGAGATTTTCTGTCTTTGCATTTTCGGATGAAGCGGAACAGGAAAACGAACACTCTTAGCAGTTTGAGGTGTGACGAGCATCCCTCAATTATGTCTACTAAATCATTTGTTTTTGCGGCCACGGTCAGTCCGACCGATTGCTTCCTGGTTTCCATCTGCAGCTCTTCTTCGGAAAGTTCGAAGTGGGGATTTCTGGGCCAGATCTCTTCTTCATCTTTCAAAAACTCTGGTCCACTAAACCAGATCGACCGCACGATTTCCTCTCGAAACTATGTCTCCTGGGTTCTGTTTTGTTGGCACATGCCGCCACGTAGCGTCACTTGACTCCTCTTGAATCTCCGCTACTCGGTTCGCAACGAAGGTTGACAACGACGAAGGGTGGGATCGGATCCAATGAAGGGTTACTTCCGAATCTGACCAAAATACAATTTCTTCTATTGGAACCTTGAGCAGTGATTTGAGTCGGTGACAGAGATCTGCGAGAAGGTGAGCGGCACATAACTCAAGCCTTGGAAGCGTTTTTTTCTTGAGCGGCGCTACTTTCGACTTTGCAGTCAACAACGAGACCTTAAAACCTTCTGCAGTCTTTCTACGGATACAGACGCAGGCTCCATAAGCTCTCATGGATGCGTCGGTGACATGGGATCAGTATGCACAAATCGAGGTATCGTAATCTTCTCTAACTGACCCAAGGATTCTTTTAATAAGTTCCATGCTGTTTCCAAGTGCACTGGAATTGACTCATCCCAATCTAGCTTATTAAGCCAAAGCTCCTGCAGTAGGATCTTTTCCTTTATTACTAATGGACTTAACAAGCCAAGGGTGTCAAACAGCCTTGACGTCACCGATAAAATGTTCCGTTTTGTCGCTCGGAGACCCATGACTGACGTGTCAATTTGGAACTTAAAGAACTTACTGCCAGCCGACCAAATGGACTGCACTCTGTCAACAAATGGTCTTTCGCATTGCAGTAGCTGCATTTTTGGCTCTTGGTATTAGTAGTCGAACACGCAAATGAGCTCCGATTATGAGGCTTGCTTGGCACAGCTTTCTGCTCCTGCTTTTGTTTTGAAGATTCTTCGGCCGAACGATGCTAATGTGTGCGATTGAGCACACTTTCGCAGTCCGTCCAAAGTAACAACTTATCATAATTGAGCTGTTCTTCCCATTTCTGTTTGTCACCGAATCAACTCTACTCAAGACGAGATGAATAAGCATTGCAATTGAGATCTTTTTATCATCGCCTATCGACAACCATGAACCATATATGGACGAGGCGGTATCTATTAGGTTCTTTAAGGACGATGCTGATTCCTGTGTTATTTTGGGAAGACTAAATAGGGCAGCAATGTGATTTTTAAAAATCAGATAATCGTTTTCGTAGACCTGTTTTAAGCTTGCAATGGCTTTCTCGTAGCTACTCTCGATTACTTGTAACGCCCTAACATTTGCTAACGCTTCACCAGAGAGACACGAAAGCAAATGGTTGAACTTTTCGATAACTGGAATGCTTTCGTCATTATTAACCAGAGTCTCAAATAAACATATACAGTTTTTGAATTAGGAAAAAATGCTGCTGAACTGCGGCAGTGCTAGCTTCGGAAGTCCAGCACGAGTTGGGCCACCAGAAGCTGGTACTGAAGGCTTTTTATCGTCAGCTGTCTTAAAGGCGCATATAAATGACATTAACTTCCCCTTGGTTACGATGGAGAGTTCATCCAACTCAGCTCCAAACATCGGAACAGCGGAACATCGCCAGCTTCTAAACGATCCGCAAATCTTTGAATTTTTTTGACACTGCCGCTGCGCTTCTTTTGAAGTTTTTCAAGGAAGGGCTTTTTGGGTCATATTGACTCTCACCACAAGCAACTGATAACGAAAGGTAATCAGGTGTTTGTACCCAAACGAGTGAAAAATAGATATACCCGACTAAGGTAGGGTATAACGTCACTTAGTGATGTACCCAAACAAGTTAAAAAAAACTATACATATATCCGATTAATACAGGGTAGCGCGTCATTTGTTGTTCGGTTTGGATCAAGCGCGCCAAACGAAAAGAACAGTGTTAAGCAACGGTGGGGTGCGAAAGGGAAACGAAAATTCACCGCTGCAGCTGCGTATGACCCAACTATATATTTCGGACAACGAAAATGAGAAACGAAAAGGGGGGGCAACAGTGATTGCAGTAACAAATGAATAAATATATGTATAATGTGTTGCGTGAAAGATGGTTAGATGTATGTAAATATATATGTGTATTAATTTGCGCAAACTATAACTAGTACATGCAAATGAAGCTCTACTATGTTATACGTATGTGCCAAGAATTTAAAGCGAGGTGCAACTGTTTCAGCACAAGACAATAATTGCGAGTTTTTAATCTTTATGTTTTTACTCAAGCTTCCAATTTTTGCACAAATACCTCTGTACCACTTTCCTCTTCTGGCGCTGGGTTCTCCCAATGTACTGGCAAATTCGCCAAGAGCAAGAGAGAGCTTTCTGCGCTGCCGCTCCGCCTTTATCCATTACACTCTCTAAAAAACTTGGCAGCTCGATGCTACAGTTAGCTTTATCGATTATTAATGTTTTGCTAACAATTATTTTTTCTTCAATTTCCTCTTTTGGCCAATCTTCTTTAGATTTCGCCAGCCACTGAGGACCCTTCTACCAAATTTTAAAATCTTTCAGCTTATCTGCACTAATGCCCCATGATGCTACATCTGCTGGATTTTCTTCAGATTTGACATGTCTCCATTTAATTTCTTTAGCTTTTCTAATTTCCTCAGTTCTACGCCTAATAAACTTGTCTTTATTATCTCCATTCTTTATCAAGGCAAGAGTAATCGTAGAATCACTATAAGCATAATTTTCTGCTTCACTTCCAACCGCTATTTTCACCCGATCAATCAATTTTGCAAAAAGATGAGCTGCACAAAGTTCTAATTTGGGAATGATTTTCCGATTCTTCTTCGGATTAACCTTGCTTTTGCTGGATATTATAATTGAAGAAACATCTAGCTTGGCATCCCAATTTTTGTCTGACAACCAAAGTTGTTGCATAAACAATTTTCCAACAATTGTAACTGGAGACAACCATCCTAAAGGGTCATACATCTTTGGTAATGTAGATAAAACTATGATTTTGTTAGTTTTTTTAGTAGGTTCATAATGGAAGTTGAACCTAAACTCGTCTTTAACAGGCTCCCATTGAAGTCCTAATGTTTTGACGGATTCATTCTCTTCAATGGTTAATACTTTATTTTCTTCGTTAACGTCTTTAACAATTTCTGGGATATTTGTTATCCACTTTCTTAAGTTAAGCCCAACCGTATCAAACTCCTGGGTTACTTCCTTTACATGCCTTTTGGCATCCAATATGGAATCACCACCTGTCATCAAGTCGTCCATACAAAAATCATTTTTTTATGATTTCTCTAATTGCTTTATTTCCGCAATTATCTGCTATTGCAACAAGCACCCTAGTAGCTAAGTAGAGTGCTGAAGCTGTACCGTACGTAACGGTTGTGAGTTTATATTATTTTAATTTTTCGTTTGGATCGTCTCTCCAGATTATATGCAAATAATGCTGATCTTCTTCATCAACATTAATTTTCCGGTAAATTTTTTCAATGTCCGACCATAATATCGAAGATATCTTTTTGGACTCTTGATTCCACCCACATGATATCATTTAAGCTTTTATTATTTTCCCTCTTTCTTGGACTCTACCATATGTCTTAAATTTGTATATTCCTGCATGAACTTTATGTAATTTTCTTTTCATTTTTTATTTTTGCTGAGTTTTCTTTGTAAATTATAAAATCGCGCCATAGCTTGTGCCTTTGAATCTTCTAGATCCTTATCTTTATTGAATGGTATTTTTACCAAATACATTCCATTTTCATCTCTTTTTGTAGTTTCCAAGAAATGCTTCTCACAAACAAAAAACTTCCACGTCAGTACTTTCGTTTTCCATTTCCCAGAAACGCTCTAAGTCCCCGACTTCAATTGTTGTCGCCACAAATTTATCACTATTTGACTTGGTGCAACCGGATAAAATCCATACGAATTCTGTATTTTGTGAAGAGGCATACCCTTTCACAACAACATGGCCCAGATCCAGCACCATTCGCCCTGGAGGCGAAGCCACATATGTATATATACGCTGTGAGGAACGATCTCGACAGACAGGCCCGGGGAGCCGCTGGAGAGGCTCCGACCCTGCCATCGCAGGAGAAAACGCCGGCAGAAGCTCAGCAGGAATCGGCAGCGAGCCTGACGGTGCCGAAGAACAGTCGGTCATCCAGTCGACAAAGGTCGGCGAAGTGCCCCCAACGAACGGGAGAAGAGCCCGCCGAAAAAGGGGATCGACGAGGGACCGAGGAGCAGACCGTGAGACGACCGCGAGAAAATTATGCCGGCGTAACCAAACAGGTTCGAGAGTGGTCGTTCCGTTTCGACGGGTCGGAGAAGCACCTCGAGTTCCTGGAGCAGGTGGAGTGGTCAGCCGACATGTACGGGCTGGAGCTGGATCAGATCCCAAGAGCAATGCCCGAGCTTCTGAAAGGGCGGGCGCTAACTTGGTTCATCGTCAATAACAGGCAATGGCAGACGTGGGAAGCGCTTGTGCTTAGCTTCCAGGCCTATTTTCTGCCAAGGGGATATTTCGAAAAGTTGCTCCCGGAGGTTCGAATGAGGAAACAAAGGTGGGGAGAATCTTTCAAGGATTTCATGGTTGAAATGCAGACCCTTATGAGGCCGTTGAAGTGTACACACAACGAGCAGCTGGAGCTCATAAGGGAAAACAGCACACCGGTGCGGATTTGTGCGGGCGGACAGAGCGTTAGCCAAGTCAGAACCCATAGCCGTAGTACCATTGGAATAGTGGTCGGTAGAGGCCACACCACTGCCAAAGTTTCGATCAGCTGATGATGCTGGCGGACGAATTCAAGGCACTAGAACGAGACCGAGCGGAGTTCCAGCGGGAAAGCCGGACCGGCCGGGCAAAGGCGGCGATTCCTTTCAGCCGCACGACGGGGACTGAGGTGAGACGACGCACATTAAGGCTCACGAGAAGAAGCCTACAGTGACGACGAGTGGGCATCAAAATAACGCCACAGTGGTGAACGGATATGTGCAAAACCCGTCGCAGGCATGCCGAAGATGTGGGAGTGATACCATTGGGCCCAAGGGTGCACAGGCAAGCCGCTGACGTTTTGCTGGAGGTGCGGCAAGGTGGCAGTACCCACCTGGCAGTGCTGCAAGCATGCGGGAAATGCGGTGCGACCCAAGTCGCTAAGGGCCGTCCCGGGGTAACAAGTGGAGGCCCCCAAAACAGAGGACGCCCCAACGGCGGCTCCCCAAACCTAATCGGTGGTCTGGCCGAAGAGGAGGTGCAACTGTCGGCCGTGGTGGCGATTGCCGGAAGCGAGTGGAAGGCTACGGTGGATACAGGTGATATCAGTAGCTTCATTAGCCGCGAGCTGCAAGACAAGTTGCGGGGAGTCCGTCGGGAAACGGAGATGCATAAGCGGGTGCGACTGGCAAATGGTCACAGCCAGGAAATCAGATTCCAACTCGAAGTAGAGGTTGAGTTTGGGGATAAGAAAGTCCCGATGGTGCTCCTCATATTGCCGGGGGTGATCGACGCACTTGTTCTGGGTTGGGACTTCATCGCCGCGGTCGGAGCAGAGGTGACCTGTGCGGGGCACAGGGTGGTAATCCCTGCGAGAGGTCGACAAGGCGGGCGGCTAGAAGACAAGTTGTCTGTGGCGATCGTGGAGACCACGGAAGAAACCAGTGGAACAGTGAGCAAGGAGAGCGAGCAAAACGGGAGGCCCAAGCCGTTGGTGGACGAAGAATTTTTGGCCAAGGAGCTGCAGGAGTTCCGGGACATGACGGGAATGTCCAATGTGGCGGCGCACACCATCACCATGTAGGACACTTAACCGGTCAAACAGCGATACTACCCGAAGAATCCCAAAATGCAGGACGAGATCGACCTGAAAGTGGAGGAATTGCTGGAGGCGGGGCGGATTGAGCCGTCAAAGAGTCAAAGAGTTCACCCATTGTAATGGTCAAAAAGAGGACGGGAAAGTGGAGGTTGTGCGTGGATTTTTGCCAAATAAACGCGAGGTCCACCAAGGACGCGTATCCCATGCCCAGAATAGACTACATTTTGGATCAGCTCAAGGAGCGCCGGTTTATCAGTAGTCTGGATTTGAAGGACGGATATTGGCAGATACCATTGGAAAAGAACAGCAGACAGTTCACCGCTCTCGCGGTGCCAGGTAAGGGGCTGTTCCAAGATGATATCATTTGCATCGGACAAATGAGAGAGGAGCACTGGCGGATTTTGGAAGAGGTTTTTCACCGACTGAAGGAGGCTAACCTGCGTTCGAACTGCGGTACCTGTTTGACATGCCCAGATTTCTCCAAAAGGTTAGTGCTCCAGACGGATGCCTACGACTACGGGCTAGGGGCGAATCTGACCCAAGAATCGGATAAGGGTGAGAAGGTCATCTCGTACGCCAGCAGGACGCTGAATAACGCTGAAAATAACTATTCAGCGACGGAAAAAGAATGACTGTCTATTGTATGGGCTGTCAGAAAGCTGAAGCCGTATTTGGAGGTGTACCATTTTAAAGTGGTCACCGACCATATGGCACTAAAATGGCTCAATAGCATTGAAAGCCAGACTGGAAGGATCGCGAGATGGGCACTGGAGCTTCAGCAGTACGATTTCGAAAAAGCATACAGAAAGGGACAACTGAATATAGTATCGGATGCGCTCTCTCGACAGCCATTAGCGGAACGATGCCTGAGAGTGGACGACCAAACAGGAAGTGGCGTCGTGGAAGCTCTGCGTTCCGAAGGATTTCCGGGAGAGACTTATCAAAGAAAATCACAACATCCCCGAAGCGGGGCACGCGGGGGGCAGAAAGACGATGACAAGGATAGCCGCCAGATATTATTGGCCCGGAATGCACCGCGACGTGAGAAATTACGGAAGGAAGTGTGAAGTCTGCAAGCGGTTCAAGCCGAGTCAACTGCAGGCGGCCGGCAAGATGCTGACGCAGGTGCAGGAAGAGCCGTGGGCGACGGTCTGTGCAGATTTTGTGGGCCCACTGCCGAGGTCGAAGCACGGGAACACCATGCTGTTGGTACTGGTGGATCGGTTCTCGAAGTGCACCGAGCTGGTGCCGCTGAGAAAGACCACGACGGAAGCACTAACGAAGGCGTTTAGAGAGCGGATATTGTCCCGGCCGACCGTTTAAAAAGTTTCTGGAACAATTCGGGGCACGGCACCAGTTCACGGTACCATACACCCCTCAGCAAAACCCGACGGAGCGAACCAACAGGACGGTGAAAACAATGATTGCACAGTTTACCGAAGGAAACCAGAGGTGTTGGGACGAGAAGCGGCCAGAGCTAATGTTGGCCGTAAATTCGGGCGTGTCAGAGTCCACGAGATATTCACCAACATTCATCGTACAAGGAAGGGAACCGAGGCTGCCAAAGGCGCTATACGACGAGGAGACGCTATGTACCGGGCAGGAGACTCTCCGGATGAGAACGCGACCAAACTACGGGAGTAGTTTGGAGCGGTCGGCGCAGGACCAGGCAAGACCCTATAACTTGCGAAGAAGGTCATGGAAGCCGAAGGTAGGAGAGATGGTGTGGGCTAAGCAACACCACCACTAGCGGCGGGTGATGACAGCAGTCGATAACCAGAACCAAAGACCCGGGACAGGCTGAAAGAGGGGTCGAAGTAAGTGAATGAAGGATTTGAGCTTGGGTACTTACATGGGACAGCGTCCCATCTGAAAACGCTACAAGGAAAAGAACACCGGCAGCGAGACCAGGCGCGACGCATCGTACCGCAGCAGACGCCGGCAGAGCCGAGGCTGGAACCGCAGGAGTCGGCCGGAAGGCAGCGGTCCGCGGCGGAGGAGCCGCCGAGATGCAGCAACGCGCATGATCCGCGGGGGACACCATTCGGAGGCGGGAGCGACAGAGGAAGGTAGGGCATCCGAGGAACCGGCCACACCACCAACACCTGCGAGCGCGGTCGAAGAGCACGGCACGACGGGTGCCGAGAAGGAGACGACTACCGAAACGGGGAGACCTGCAGCAGCAGCAACGGTGCACGGAACATTTGCAGCGAAGCCGGCAGCGAGAGAGACAGGGCGTGAAGCATCGGCAGTGGAGCCGGCAGCGGAGCCGGAAGCGGAGCCGGCAACGGAGCCAGAAGCGGAGCCGTCAGCGGCAGGAATGGCCGAGGAGGAGGAGTTGGAGCGCGGTCCATGGATATGGCCCTCACCTGTGGAGGCTCAGGATCGGCCTGTCCTGGCAAGGCAGGTCTCATGACCGGAGGCGAGAGCCCACGTCAGCCGGCCGCAACTCCGGCGGCAGCAGTCGATGCCCGAAGTGCGGCCGGCAGAGCAGCAGCGCTGGTGCCAGGTATCAGAGGAGGATTGGCCAGATGCGGTGATCCGGTCCGTGGAGGGAACCCGACCCGTCGGTCGCCGCGTTAAGCAGCTGGTGCACGTGTGCGGTATACGTTACCGGGTGTCGACGGCCGCTGGTGCTGCTGTTCATGGAAACATGAATGGACGAGCAAGAAAATTAAATGGTACTCACCGTACGATGTGGTAGCAGCCATGGGAGGGAAGGAGACGACCTGCTTGAAAACGCGGGTCGCGACCAAGAAGTGTCGGCTGCTACAGCCGGGAACCACAGGGGGGAACAAACGCAGATGGCGGGCTGGTTACGCGAGATACCGAAGGCGGCAATTACACGTGAGTATCAAGCAAGTCTGGCAGCCCAAGCCCGGCGCGCACATATCGGGTGCCATACGATCGGAACCGGTTCCGGAACCCCTATCGGTACAATGGAGCCGATTGGTGAACATCGCCAGCCGCGGTAACAGGCGAGCGATGGGATCAGAGCACCAACAGAGGGCGCCACAGGTAGGAGTGGTGCGCGAGTTATGCCCTGTCCTCGTAGATGGTGAGAACTTGGAAGGGTTATATATGTTTTATCTCCTTCTATTTGGTTGTGAGTGATCAAGGGAATTCGTACGATCTTCGGATCGAGATTGAAATGAAGCGTTTCGTTTGGAAGTTGGAAATCAAGTGTTTTATTCTACATATTGTTGGCTCCGCCAAAGCTCGGCCCTTAATCTAAGAAATGCAGCATAAGCATTTCTGTACAAATGTATATATGTCTATATATGTATATAGTGTAAGAATATCGCTGTATGTATGTATGTATGCATTTATGTATGTATGTCCGGCCGGATGTATATGTGGCTGCTGACTGTTTGGTTTTATTGTGTCAGGTCCCCAGCTATGTCGGCCGGACGTCTATGTGCCGTTGACCGGTGGAGAGGGTTGCTCAACCGGTAACTCCTCCCCCCCCAGATTGGAGAGACGGCCAGAGAGAGGGGATGGTCGTCGTGACAACCGGGTGATTGGTGGCCTCCTGTTGTTGTGTCCAGATGATCGTCGTGGTTTTTCCTCTCACCCAGATGATGATTAGAATTAATACCAAAGTACCCGTGATACCATATATGACGATTGCATGTTTTCGGTTATCCTGTTTCGTTTTGGCCATTATGTTCTGTAGGTCCATATTTTGTAAATGTAGTCCGTGTAGAGTGATCACTTGGACTTTACGGTTGATTGTTAGTTTCTCCGATAGTGGGAGGAAGATGTTTAGATGATCTATTACGGTGGTTTCCGTACTGTCATATGCAATGTCGTTTATTGTTACTGTGCAATTACTGTGGGTAGTGATTGCGGACCCATTAATTTGTGTATTGATGCCGCAGGTTGAGTTTATAGATAAGTTCCTGGCGTTGAATATGAAGATGAAGCCTTCTTCTGGTTCAAATATGTCTGTGGCCAATCCGATTTCTTGTATGTCACAGGATTCGGGATTCTTCTTGTTCAGAAGACTGGCAAGGCATTTGTTTGAGATTGAAGGTGTGTGTGTCCTTTGGTTTTTTACAGAACATGGTTTTGTTTATCGTCGGGCATTTGGTTTTAAGTTCTTTCATTTTTCCGTCTTCGTGCGCCACGAAGTTCGGCGTGTTGATAAGCTGTGTGTTCTTAATTGGTAAGGGAATTATTCTGTAGAATTTGTATATGGTTTCCTCGAAAATGGGTATTTTGATATTGAACAGTATATGATTCTTATGTATGATGGTTTGTGTCCGAATGATAGAAAGTACCTCTTCTTCTAAATTTATTTGTATGTTTTGTTTATTTAGAATATTTTTGATTTTGCCCATTTCGTTTTTATCAAAAATGAATTTGGGGAGTATATTGCCTCTTGCAAAAACCATGCTTTCTGCGATGCTTTCGATGAGGTTACATATAGTGTCTATATTAAAAGCTATTCTATTTAGATATTGTAGTGTGTGTAAATTACTATTTTCGTTGTGTATTTCCTTATATATTGAATTTTGTATATTATTGAAGAATTGTTTTATTTTCTGTTGTTCTATGTTTATATGTTTTAATATGTTTGAAAACCTGAGCATAATTTCATGATTTAGGTTGTTCTGAATTTTGTTTTCTATGTTTATATCATTTTGCGTAACTTTTAATGCATTTAGTTCTTTAAAAATTTCCTCTGCATCTTCATTGTCCATATTTCCTGATATTGTTTTTATAATTGATCCTAAACCATTTACCAATCCTCTTTTCTTTCTGTATTGTGGTATAAGGTTACCTAATTTTGATTCTAGGTTTGTGATTTTAATTTTAAGTATCTCTACTGATGGATTAAGTATTGGGTCTACGGCTAAGTTTCTTACTGTGTCTCCTAGTATTTTCGTGCAATTCTCGTATTCTCCTATGTTAATGATGATGATTGATTGTGATTGATTTGTGGTTATGGTCGATGAGGGCTTCTCCTAGGTAAATGGTTGCGATTGGTTGCGTTCCATTTATTTTATGTATGTACATGTGAGCTTTTACATGTATCAACCTAGGGGCGAAATGAGTATGATGGGAGGTAGGTGAGATGAGTTGTAAAATGGGTTATTTATGGGTTATGTGGGTTGGGATGGTAGTTCATCGGTTTCGTTAGGTGAGTTTGTTTGACCAACGCCATTTATTAAGTTAGTATGATTTCTTACTAATCTCCTTATTTTTGCTTTATGAAGTTTCTGACCTTTAGTTGTTATAAAGGTTGTGTGTTTGTTGGAGACTACTTTATGTCTTGTAAATCTTGGGGTTATTTTGTTTCTTCTATTTTCTTTACGGAATACTATGTCGCCCTGGTTTAGAGGAGTCGGTTCGTCCCTGTCTTGGTTTACCTTGTCTATTCTGGTTTGCGCTGTTTTATTTAATATTTGTTCTATTTGTGGGTAGAGTTTCTGTTGGTATTCGTTGAGTTTCTGTAAATAGTCGTGGTTGTTGTTGTAGGTAATTGTTTTATCGAAAATGTGTGTCCGTCCTGTAAACAATTCGAATGGAGTGAGATTGGTCGTTGAGTGAATCGCGTTGTTATATGTTATGTTATGGTTTCTGTCATAATCGCTTCGTGTTCGAGTGTTAGTTGTTGTTCCTTCTTCGTCGTTAAAATTATCCGGAAGATTTCCGTCAGGGTAGAATGAAGTCGTTCGACAGGAGAATTGCTTGATGACTGTTGAAATGAAGTGACGTGGGGAGTGATATTGTATTGGGTAAGAAAGTCTTGGAACATGCCTCCTGAGAATTCTGCGCCCTAATCAAAAACGATTTTTGTGGGGATGCCGAATTGACAAAGGAATGTTTTCAAGGCTTTAATTACGCATACAGTATTTCTATTTGTTAGGACGTAAGCTTGCGCGAATTTCGAGAACTTATCTATAATTGTGAGGTGTAAATTGTGGTTGATAGTGTAGATATCGATGTGGAGTATGTCTAAAGGTCTTTTGGGTGTTTCTGACAATTGAAGTGCTACTTTAGGTGGGTTTCTATCGTATTTTAATGTTGAACAAATATCGCATTCTCTTATAACTAATAATAAAGTGTCGCACTTTATTCTTGAGTTGGGGGAAGTAGATTTCTCTCTTCAAGTGTTTATACGTTTCTTCGCTGCCTCTGTGATTATTATTGATGTGATATTCCGATATTCTGGAAATTTGATCGTTTTGGCTTGGAATATCCTCTAGTAGCGTTAAGCATCGATTTAATTTGTAGAGATTATTCTCTGAAAAATGTGTGACGAAGGCTTCTTGAAGGGTGTTGAAAATTTCGTTTGTGGTAAATACTGCGTAAGTCTTGTTAGGTTTTAGGATTGTTGCTAATAGTCTACTAACGATTTGTAAATTAAAATTTGGTTCTGTTATGATTCTACGTATTTTATTTGTAAAGAGGACTGAGGTTGTTGAGGAGGACTGTGTTTCGATTTTGAAGATTGTCTGTATGTTGTATATGTTTAAGGGTTGTGTGGATGTGGGTATTGCAGAAGAACCTTCTATTATGCTAAGGTTGGGTTCTATTCTGCTAAGGGCGTCTGCTACTACATTTTGGGAGCCTTTTTTATAAGTTATCTCAAAGTCATAGGAGGCTAGTGTTGTTTTCCAGCGTAAAAACTTAGTGTTTTGATTATTAAGGTTTTGTAACCAAATTAAAGGTTTGTGATCTGTGATAATTTTGAATCTCCTACCGAATAGGTAAGGTCTGAAGTGTCCCACTGCCCATATAATAGCTAGCATTTCTTTTTCTATAGTAGAGTATCTGGTTTCGGTGTCCGATAAGGTTCTGCTAGCAAAACGACACTGGTTTATCATTAGATTCGGGGCCTTGGGATAGTACTGCTCAAAAAACTATTATGTCGTCTAAATAGACTAAGCAATTGTTACCAATTAATTCACCAAGGACGTTGTCCATGACTCGTTGGAATGTGGCCGGGGCGTTTTTCAACCCGAAGGGCATTCTTGTTAATTCGTAATGGCCGTTCTCAACGGAAAACGCGGTCTTGGATATGTCTTTCGGGTCCATTTCTATTTGATGGAATCCACTCGCGAGGTCGAGTGTCGTGAAATATTTTGTTTCACCGATTTTGTCTAGAATGTCGTTGATATTTGGTATAGGGTATTTATCCGAAATTTTTTTGTCATTGAGCTTCCGGAAGTCTAGTCTAGTCTCCATTTCTGGTTTCCGTCATTATCGGCTTTTTTGGGAACTACCCACACCGGTGAGCTCCAGGGTGAGTGGCTGTTTTTGATGATTTTTTCGTCTAGCATTTTCGTTATTTGTCTGCGTACCTCTTCTTTGTGTGCGAAAGGGTAACGGTAAGATTTAGTGTAAATTGGTATGGAGTCCGTTGTCGGAATATTGTGTTTGACAACGTTTGTGAAGGAAAGTGGTTTCCCTTCGCTATGGAGGAGGTTTGGGAACATTTTGAGCAATTTGCTGAGTGCTAGTTTCTCTTCGCTATTCAGGTGGTCTGTTTGTATTTGGTGTTCGTTGTTTGTGTTGTTATTAGTGGTATGTATTTTCATTGATTGGGATATGTGGAAGTTTTCTGCTTTGAATCTAACTACTTCAAGAGGTTTCTCTAGATAGAAGATTTGGTCCTGCTCTGACTCATTAACTATTTCCAATATTCCTGTATTATCTATGGCTGTGTACAATCCTCCTGTAATTGATAGTTTATCTCGAATTTTCGTGTTTGGACAGAGGAAATCTCCGTCCCGAATTCCTACGTTTATTGGTAATCGGACTTTTGTGTGTGGGGGGACTGTATGTGTGTCTGTGATAGGGTTACTTTGAGTGAAGATTTTCATTTTTGCAAATGGGGTTTCTAATAGGTTCTTTTCGAGGTTTATTTTTGTTTTATGTTTTGTCAAAAAGTCTATCCCCTGTAGGCCGTTGAAGTATGAATGGAACTTGAAGATTAAGAATTGTGAAATTCCTGTTTCTGAAAATTCTTTAAATGTTGCCAAGTTAGAAAAATGAGTAATTGTGAAGTTATTAAGTACGGTGTTGACTTGGATGTCATTTTCCAGTTTTGTCTGGGCTGAATCGGGGATCATATCTGGGTCGACGAAGGAGTATGTCGATCCCGTATCGATTAAGAATTTAACAATTTGGTTTGGGTCGTTGGGGGAAGCTAGTTTTATGAATGGTAGTGCTGATCCGTGGGTTTGCCTACTCAAGTATCCGATTAGACTGTCGAGGCTGATGTCGGAAAATTTGCGGAATCCGCGATGTTGCATAAATATGCAGGTTGGGTTGAATTTTGTCCGTTAAAAGGGTTATTGCGGTGTTCGTGGAAGAGTTATTACGGTTAGTTTCTGGGTCCCATCTTTGGTTATTGTTGTTGCGATGATTGTCGTATCTGTTGTTGGATCTAGCGTTGTTGTCGCATCTATTATTGTTCCTTGTATTATTATCGTATCTATTGTTATTCCTTACATTATTGTCATATCTATTGATGTTCCTTGGGTTATTGTTGTATATATTGTCGTTGTACCCTGTATTATTATCGTATCTATTATTGTCCCTCCCTGAATTGTTTTCCTGTTGACGTTGGTACGGCCGATCGCGGTCATACGAATTGTCCCGCTGCCTGTAATAAGTCTGGGATAAGAAAGCTTGTTATGTTCTACAAATTTGATTGGCCTTGTGTTTTCGAGAACGGACAGAGCTCCTGAGGGGTTTTCTAAGCCCTATGAAGAAAGCATTTAAACAGATTTCGTCATATAAATTTTCCTTGTTTGAATGCCCCTCCTCGAATGGGTCATCCGTGTTCTTGAGAGACAGAAGTTGGTCCCTAAGTCGGGCTATCCCGAAGTATAGTTGCCCTATCGAGGAGTTAGGTGGGAATGTTTGTATTTCCCTTATTAGCATTGCTACCGTTTTCTTGGGTACGTAGATGTTACGAAGATTGGTTTTTATGTGGTCCCACTCTAACTTGGTCCTGGCTAATGTTAGGGCTTCATGAGACTTCCCTTTAATTTGGTTCCTGATGGCCCTCATAAGTAGTACCCCGTATGGTGTTTGGTCTTCCCCCCTAATGAGCATTATGATCTCTTCTACACTGCACGATGAATATGTCCAGGTTGTCTGGTGGTCCCTCGTAAGTGGTTAGTTGGTCAATAAAGGCGAGAAGGTCTGTTGGTTTGAGGTTTGTCGAAATGGTTGTTTGGGTACTGATAGTTGGGGTTGGGGTCTGGGGTCTGGATGAAGTGGGTGGCGTTTCCATATTGGTTTTGTTAGTGTCTATCTCTGCGATTATTTCTTCTATGGATGCTAAGCTACTGCTTCCGCTACTCCTAAGTCCGAACCTGGTTCTAACTTTGCCTGTCGTATTTCTCTTGTACATTTATTTATGGGTATTATTAGTGTTTGTGTGTGTTTAGTGTTTCTTATATGCTATTTTGTGTATTCGTGGTCTTATGAAGTAATTTTTGTTTTTGTATTCTTATATACTATTTTTTTTTGTGTGTTTTTGTAAAAAATTGTATATACTATATTTTTGTATTTATTTTATGTGTAGATGGTACTTATGTGTTGTGGGTGTTGGTTTGTCGTTAGGTGTTGAAATTATCTGTAATATGTCGTTATTAGTATTTGTGGTAACAAAGTTAGGGTAACAATTGAATCTGCATATATGCCTTAAGTGCTGTGTGTATATGAATTTAATACGTTGTATATAGAGGCCCAGTGACAAATTGTTTGTTCAGCTTTTACTCTTTTCCTTCTTTTCTTTTTCTTATTTTTTTTGTTTGTATTTAAGTTTCTTATTTGCCTTTATCGGCCGCTGACCGGGTCTGTTGGTGTTTGTGACAAAGTGTAAGATTTAATTTTTTTTATTTTTGAGGGTGTCGAGTGTCACGGCTGCGGCCGTTGTTGCCGAGTTGGTCGGCTTGTTTGTTTGTATTTGCAGTGAAGTAAATGTTTGTGAATGTTGGCAATTTTTTATTCGGTTTTGTTTCCGAGCAGTGGAATTGGGTTCTATGTATGAATGTATGTACTTTGTTTTTGATATCTGGTCCCATACGTTATATTTGCAGTGATCCATATGCTCTTTATCTGCGTTAGATGGTCTCATACATTGGATATGCAATAGGGTATTTTTGTATGTGTATGGTGTTGTATATTTGGGTGGATTGTATGTACTTTGTTTTTGATATCTGGTCCCATACGTTATATTTGCAGTGATCCGTATGCACTTTATCTGCATTAGATGGTCTCATACATTGGATATGCAATGGGGTATGCGTTATGTGTATGGTGTTGTATATTTGAGTGGATTGTAGTGTATTCCTTTTTTCCCGAATAGTTATTCGTTGTGTACGTGCGCACTTTATCTATGTTAGATGGTCTCACACTTGTACATCGAGAATAGTTAGGGTATGTTAAAATATGTTTCATTTATCGGATTTTTAAAAAAAAAAATTTTTTTGGGTGTGTGTACTTTATCCGCAGTGGATGATCCCACAATTTTTACACAGAGAAGAGTTGGGATATGTTGAAATATGTTTCATTTATTGAATTCCTCAAAAATTTTCCCTTGTGTACGTGTGTATTTTATCCGCAGTGGATGACCCCACATTTTTTTACACAGAGAATAGTTAGGGTACGTTTTTATATGTTTTGATTATTGAATTTCTCAAAAAAAAAAAAATTTCCGCCATGTACGTGTGTACTTTATCCGCAGTGGATGATCCCACACTTTGTACACGGGAAATAGTTAGAGTACATTTTTATATGTTTTATTTATGGAATTTTTCATAAAAATGTTCCGCTATGTACGTGTGTACTTTATCCGCGATGGATGATCCCACAGTTTGTACACGGGAATTTGTTGGGGTACACAGTTATGTGCACAGGGGCCCATTGGGGTTTTTTTTTTTTTTATCCCGGTTAACACTCTTATTTACTTTTCCGCGATTTTTTATATTTTATTTTTTTTATTTAATTCGAACTGTACTTTTCTCAAATGTATTTTGTTGGCCATTTTCGTATTTTTTTTTTTTTTTTTATTTGCACTTTAGGCATATATATTAGATCAATTGCTTACATGAACATCATAAGGAGCGTAGTAGGCATTTTCCAATCCTGTTGTCCGCCGTCGGCTGAGCCAGTTATGTCTCCTCCTCGTTGGTGGTGAGAACTCAGAGTAGTTATATATGTATTGTATCCTCCTTTTCGGATGTGAGTGATTAATGAATATGGTGCGATCTTCAGATCGAAAGTGAACAGTAGTGATTCGGTTGAAAGTCGGAAATCAAGTGTTTTATTCTACATACTGTTGGCTCCGCCGAAGATCGGCCCTTACCCTAAGAAATGCAGCATAAGCATTTCTGTACAAATGTATATATGTCTAAGTGTAAGAATATCTCTGTATGTATGTATGTATGTATAGTACGTCCAGCCGGATGTATATGTGGCTGCTGACCGTTTGGTTTTTATTATGTCAGGTCCCCAGCTACCTCGGCGGGACGTATATGTGCTGTTGGCCGGTGGAGGGTGTTGCTCAACCGGTAACTCACGCGCTCCGTTTCGTAGCCAATTCTTAATATTTCGGGTAGTTTGTGTGTTGCGAATGTTATTATAATAAGTCCAGTTTCTACCAATGTGGTTTGGTTATCTTCGGGGTTGATGTTGGCTGTTTGTTTTTTCATAATTTTCCTAACTTCGGTGACATTTTGTGGTTTCAGTTCTCGGAGGATTATTTCTACGTCGATATATCGAAACTCATTGCAGTAAATTACTCCATTCGAGAAGTTTAGGGTCTTGTGTTCGGTTGCTGTTGCATCCATTTCTGCAATTTTGGTTAGTTTTGATAGTTGTTTAGCTTGCAGATTGGTTTTTGTTTTGACTAAAAGGTTGCCGTTTTTGATTTTTTTGCATGCCTCGACTTCTCCACCGCAAGCATAGTTTTATGATAAATGGTGATACCCTTTTGAATGAGTTATTGTCTTGGCGCTTAATTACAATAAATTTGGGTTGGGTTAGTTGTGAATTGTATGGTTTGTGAATGTAAGGTGGTTCGAGCATGTTTGCTTTTAAAGGGCTTAAGCCCGGGTTTGACGTGTTGTGTTGTTTTTTCTTTTTTGTGGTTGATAATTGTTTGTCGCGAGTTTGCTGATAAAAACAGCAAAACGAGGTTTTATTTTGCTTTAACACGACTTATCTCTTCGGAGGTTGAAGTGGTACTGTTGCAGATATGTTACTCCCCTATTTAATTATATGTTATATTACACTATTCAACACATTTCCTTTGTGGCCCAAAATAACTTGTACTGAAAGATTTGGTGACTTACAAATTTGTAAGGAATTATTATTTTTCTTTTTGAATATGTAAAAATCCTTTTTTTGATGCATAATAGCCATTGGTACAGCAGTAAATTGAATTCCTTTTATTGTTTGTTTCTCGCACTGCCCACCCTACCACATTGTACATATACACAAGCTCCCGCACGGCAGCAGCCTATCCAGCCGTTCGCTCACGTCTTCTTTCTTTCTTTCGCCTTCTCTATCGCTCTCTCGATCTTTTGCCTTCTCTATCGCTCTTTTGATCTGTCTCTGCGTCCGTCCGTCCGTCTTCATTAGCGCCTATAGCTCAGAGACTATAAAAGCTAGAGCAACCAAATGTTGTATCCAGACTCCGGTCTCATCACACTGTTACAAGTATATTTCAAAATTACGCCCCGGCCCCTTCCGCCCACTCAAAAGACGAAAATCTGTGGCATGCACAATTTTAAAGATACGAGGAATCTAAAAACGCAGAATATTTGACATATATTTTATCTATCAGAGTGTTGAATCTGGATCAGATCGAATCATAAATATAGCCACAATGAAGAAAACCATTTCGAAATGCATCGTTCCCTCTCGCTCTCTCTCACACACCGGGGTGAGCGCTATGCCTGATCGAATTTTTTGACGCCTAGATTTCTGAGACTTTATGAGAGCTAAATCAACCAAACAAGACGAGTTTGTTTCAAAATTTGGCCACGCCCCCTTCCGCCCCACAAAGGACGAAAATCTGTGGAATCTACAATTTTGAAGATACGGGAAAACCAAAAACACAGGATCAAAGAAAATTACCATATCTTTTAGAGTGTTGAATCTGGATTAGATCGGATCATTTGTATAGCCAGAAGAAACAAATGAAATGTCAGTGGCCTTCCAAGCGCTTCTCATTCTCTGTCTCTCTCTCTCGCACGCAGCCGTGTATGCGTATGTAGGAAGTAGATTTAGACATGTAGAAAAGACAGATGTAAAAAACGTATGTAAACAAAAATGGAAACAGTTTATATAAAAATCTCCGAAAAGGTTCGACTGAATTTCTTTTTTCTTGTTTGGCTAAAATTAAATTTGTCTCTTTTACGAACATGTAATAAATTACAACAAGCTCACATGCATATATACTGACTGAGTACCGAGTATAAAGTAGAGCCGCGGCCGTAGAAGCGGCTCACAACGTTCCCTCTCGTTTTAATTGTTTTGGATCAATAAAGAACGTTAAATGGTAAATTCAGAATACAAAATAATTCTATATTTATATTTTGATGTCATATATTTATTTTTGAATAAAAAAATTTTTTTTTTAATAAAAAGATTGTACATTTTTGTTTTATTTCTAATAATCTAATCTGGAAATAGTATTTTATAAGCTTAAATTTAATTAAAAAATATAGTAAATAAATATGTATAGTAGATAATAGTATATCTAATATATTTAATATATGGATGTAATAGTATCTGGATTATCTGGCCTGAATTACCCAAATAAACCATTGCCGAAAAGGAAGGCGAGAAAAAAGTGGATGGCACTTACGGTATATATGTATATAAGAATATATAGACATACTAGCAGACTCACGCGCTTCGCTGCTTACTAAATGCATTTAATGAAATATCGTCTCGACATATATTTAATATTAAAAATATTGATTAATAACACTAGTCAACACGACATTTCCGCTGTGTCCAAAAATGACTTTTCCTGATCGATTTCGGGACTTAAAAGTTTTTTAAGTATTATGGTTTTTTTAATGGTTTAGTTTTTTTTTACGAATTTTTTAAAATCTGGTATTTTTTTATGTTTTTTCCAGACGTAGTTTTTTTCACATACCTTAAGTACCTTACGACTGATTGTATAGAACTTTGCTGTTCTGAAAAGCTGATAAAAGCAGCAGTCGGGTTTCCCACCCCAATATGACGTCGTCTTAATATTATAAATTATAGTCAGTGGTGCGGCCTAAAGTAAATTCAGATTATTGTTTGTCACTTGCAAAGCCCACTGTAAAATTGATTGTTCCCGCATATGCTTACGCACATCAGCGGTTTTTTCTTTCGCCTCTTTTGATTTTCGCACTCGGCTTAGCAGCAGCCCGAGCTGCTTTTGCTCTATTCTTTATTGCACTCTCTCGCTCTCGTTTAAGTTTTTTGGCATAGGGCACGGCAATTAAGCCCTTGCATCAGTCAGTTACTGAGCTTCCTCGCAATCAGGATAAATTAATATTCATGTAGTCGGTAACTGATCTTCGTCGCCATCGGGATAAATTAATAACCATCATTCGTTGACTAAGCTTCTTCGTCATAGGAATAAATTGTTATCCCTCGCGCTTACACGCACTGTGAGGAATTAATATTCCTCACAAAGCCCTAGTAGGGGATAATTCGCCGTACGGGAGCGAGGCGGTCCCGTTATGAGAGAGCACAAGGCGGGCACCGCGAGAGGAAGGGAACGTGACAGTGAGCCGGCCCATATAGGCCATGTAGCCGGGCCCATGTAGGTCATACATGCCATGCAGGCCATGTAGGCTGATCCCGGTGGGGAGGACGTGGGAACACAACGGAGGCCGATGGAAAGCTACCGACGCCACCGGAATTAACCGTTGCGGCTGGGCAGCAGCGCAGAGGCTGGGCCGCACCGAGGAGAGGAGGCCGGCGGCAGTGGCAAAGGGACAATCAAGTGCGGAGAGTAAGCGAGTGCGGATTGAAACCAAGGGAAATACAACAGAGTGACGAAAGAGTGATATACAGGAGACAGCGACAGAACGATCTCGACAAGCAGGCCCGGGAAGCAGGCCGCGAGCCCCGAACAAAGGTGAGAATTACAGAGCCAATTTCCTGAGTGCGGAGCTGTGAGTGGTGGTCAGAGCGGTAGCCGAGACAGAACCCCCAGCCGTTGCCCAAAGGAGCCCCGAGGACACCCGATTGGTGCGGAGTTGTGCGGGCGGACAGAGCGATAGCCGCGTCAGAACCCCTAGCCCGAGTGCCATCGGAGTCCTGGAGGTAGAGGTACCACCGATATACCCCAGCGAATGATATAGCCATAAGATAGCCGTAAGATAGACATAAGATACCAATAAAGCGAAGTACTATTAGAATACCTGACCGGCGTGTATTTCTTGCTTGTCGTCGAGGCAACATACAAATTCGTTGCAGCAACCTGCCGACCCCTGAGCCAGCCCAGCTGAACTTGACGGAAGAAAACCGTTCGTTACAGCACATACCCATTGTAACAAACATATACAAATAAAATTGCCCATATATGTACATACATGCATATACAAACCGCTTTCCCTTTTGTCTTTAAATACAAATTTTCAATAGTTTTTAGAAACAGTTAAAAGCTAAACAGCAGCTATAGGTCTAACTAAGACGCCTTGTAGCTGCAGCTTAACGCCTGGAAGATATTAAGCTATCAATTTCAAATTTGATCATTTTTTGCGTTATTTTTTCGATTTTATTGAGTCTACACCACTACAGGAAAACTAATTTTAAATAAATACAAATTTGTCCGCCCTTATACACATAGTTAATTTAATATACGTGTATCTAGTCTTTTCATATAGTATTTCTTACTTCACAGATTTTTTTCTTAAACTGTACGAAGAAAATGGTTTTCATGAAAAGCCAGCGACATGCCATTGTGAACAAAACTGCCTTGATGCAGTGGTTACAACAAAAAGTGCTCTGGTAAGTAATTATAACTAATTATTTCTTCTTTTCAATGCGATGGAGGATGGTAGCGCGTAATAGTGTAAAAAAATGTGTTCGTTATTTTAGCCCATGATAGGGTCGAAACAGTTACTCGGAAGTATAGGAAGTGCTATTTCTATGAAAACTTGGCCCCAGAATAGACTTAAGCGACAAGTAATATTTTCCTTTAGTGATCTCTTAGGTAAGCATACATTTTTCTATTGTACAAATAATAGATGGATATACATACAAAAATACATGCATCTATCCTTTTTTAGTTTCAATTGGCGGAACTGCAGGACTGTTTCTCGGATTTAGTGTTTTGGGCCTAGCTGAACTTTTTTACTTTTTTACAATCCGATTAGTTTGGCAAATACTTGGTTATAGAATCTAATATATGTATATACATGTATACATATACATAAACTTTTTTTTATATAACACTAGTCGACACAACATTTCCGCTATGGCCAAAAATGACTTTTTCTGATAGATTTGGGGATTCAACAATTTTAATCAAGTTTTTTTTTTTTTTTGGTTATTTTTTTCGTTTTTGTATTTTTTTTTAAATCTGGTATATTTTTTCAGAGGTAGGACATACCTTAAGCATCTTACATCTGGGGGTATTGAACTTTTCCCTTCTGAAAAGCGGACAAATTCAGCTATAAACTATGTATTAAGATTTTCAGTTCTGAAAAGACATGAGCATTTTCTCTGATTCTGTTTTTTAGTTTTCTCGTATATTTAAAATTGTGCATGCCACAGATTTTCGTCGTTTGTGTGGGCGGAAGGGGCGGAGCGAAATTTTGAAATACGCTTGTAGCAGTGCGATATCACAGAAGTCTGGATACAAAATTTGGTTGCTATTGATTTTATAGTTTCTGAGATATAGGCGCTAATAAAGACGGACGGACAGATGGACGGATGGAGAGACGGACGGACAGACAGACGTGGCAATATCAACTCGGCTATTGATGCCGATCAAGAATATATATACCTTATGGGTTCGGAAACCCTTCTGGGTAGAGATGGGTGCGGGCCGGGCCGGGCTTAGTGACCCGCAGGCATCCTCATGAAAACTATGGGCCTCGTGCCTCATAATAGAATTTGGAACGAAGTCGTCCGGTCTTCGTGCGTAAGTTAACTGGGACATTAAGCCATCACAAATATGTACGCCAAGCATCATATTCATTAAAACAACCAAAAATAAGCGCATTTACAACAAAAAATATAACAAAAATATTTTGGACAATCTGGCGCATAAGCAGCTTGCTCTATTGGCTAAATCTATTAACACATGTGGTTTGCATGTAGTAGGTGTCATTAGAAGGGATGAGCGGAGGAAAAAGTGCCGCACATCCTTTTCTTAGCGTTGGTCTTAGTTTTAATTAGCTTATATTTTCCTCTATATAGTGCATAAGTTTTGAAAATAAAACAGTTTGAATTTACAACTCAACTCGCAAGTGTTTCGACTTTTCTTTTAAGGTCTTAATATTTTGATCCTTTGAGGCTCTCCGTTCTTTCCCCCTGTGGTAAGAGCACGGAGTTAAACCAGCTCCTTAAAGACTGCAGAAGTGTCAAGTACACCTACAGCTAAAGGTAGCACAAATAAAAAACTCTGGTTTTCCCTCTTGTAGTAAGAAACCGAGTATAAAATTAATGAAACGTAAGTTTCAATTAATAAACAAAAATACATGCTATACAGGCAGTATTTTTAATAAATAATAAAAATATCTATTTTTTGTCGTGTAGAACAAAATATTACGCGAAAGTGGCGTGTTCGAGGCCTGAACGATCGAACAAAAATTTCGAAAAACTATATATAAATCCAACATTGGAAGTGCTAAGTGAAGTGGAGGCCAGCAATATACAAAAAAAAAAAAAAATCGCAAACGGCCGAATAATAAACAAACAAAAATAATAATAAAATAAACGACTAACTGAGTGAAAACAAAAAAAAAACATTTTGTGTATGTTTCAAAAATAAATCCACAACAAAACCGAAGATCCTGAAGTATAAGGATGATCCGACGCTCAAGTGGCTGACGCGAACGGTCTGCCAACTGTAGGCGATGTGGGAGGGGGCCAAGCTGGAGGTGGTGGACAGAGAGTTAATCCCGTCCATACCAAATTCGAGGGTACTTTTCCCCATCGCGATCCAAGGGGACCGGGCGTTGAAGCTACTACAACGCCAGAACCCAGATGTTCCCTTAAGCAACTGGAAAGTTCTACATACTGGGAGCCCACTACCCAACGAGGGGGGCCAGTATGTAATACTCCAAATCAACAAGGAGGCTGAAGACCTCCTGTATCCCAGGTTCGGGAATATGGCGTGGGGAATGGGCAGTGTTTAGCTGCGCCTTAACAAACGCCACCCCGGAGATCAGGACACGCACACCCTACAGGCAGGTGAGGTGAAGAAAGTGGATGTGCTGCAGCTCAACTTGCATAAAAGCAAGATCGCGTCAGCGGAGCTCCTCATGGCCATGGAGCAAGGGCCCGCTGACAAAGCTTTGTTCCAGGAGCCCTGGACTGCGTCAGGCAAAACAGTGGCCGGACTAAAGTTCGCAAATTACAACTCGTTCTACCCAACATCGGTAAGCAGGAATAGAAACGTCGTACTAGTACGAAATGGAGTCCACTCTTACTTTATGTCTCATTACAGCACAGACAACCTGACGGTAGTGATGCTGGAGAGTGAGGACAAGCGCCTTCTGGTAGCCTCCTGCTACACGGCACACGACAGGCCCGCACCACCTAAAGAACTAAGGTGTCTGGTGGAAGAAGCGGACTCCAAAGACCAACAACTCATCATTGGTACGGACGCCAATGCCCACCACAGTGTGTGGGGAAGCCCCGATATCAATGACCGAGGTGAGTCACTCCTAGACTTTATATTATCAAATAACATAGATGTAGCAAACGTGGGAGAGGACTACACTTACGTAGGTCCCACCTCGTCCAACGTGCTAGATCTAACCCTCGTAACAGGAAAGAGTACCTTGGTATCTGGATGGAGAGTCCTTGAAAGACCATCCTTCTCGGACCATAAGTACATTCAGTTCAAGTGCGAATTCAAATACACTCCGAAGGTGACAGTCTTCAGGAACCCCCGGAACACAAACTGGGAGAAGTTCAGGAAGACCGTTACCTCGAAGCTCGCGAATCCGGGAATAGTGAAATCCGCGGAAGACATAGAGAAGTCCTTGGAAACCCTCTCCAAGGAACTTCTGTCTGCCTACCAAGGAGCATGCCCGCCATCAAGAACGAGAAAGAGGACCAAACCACTCTGGTGGAATAGGGACCTCTCCCTCAAGAGAAATAACCTCAGGGAACTCTTCAAACTCGCCAGAGTAGCGAATTAGGAGATCATCAATGAGGAATACAAAACACTACTCAGAGACTACAAGAAGGAAATACGCAAGGCACAACGTAGCTCGTGGAGGAACTTCTGCTCGAACATCCAGAAAGTGCCTGAAACAGCAAGACTCAGGAAGCTGCTCTCGAAGCAGCCCACCATACAGAGTCAGCTACAATTAAATAACGGACAGTGGTCAGAAGACAGCGAAGAGGCTCTGACAGCACTAATGGAGGCCCACTTCCCGGGATGCACCGAGGTCACTGATGCTGAAACGCATCAGGACCTAGCAACCGAGGAACAAACACCCCCGACAGATCTAATAACCCACAAGAAGATCCAATGGGCCATAGACTCCTTTGCGGGCATCAAAGCACCTGGACTGGACGGAATATTCCCAGCCATGTTGAAGGCGACCAAAGAGACGATCATCCCATGGCTCTTCGCAATATACTCGGCATGTCTAAGTACAGGCTATATCCCTATCCAATGGAGAACGGCTAGAGTTGTCTTCCTCCCAAAGGCAGGAAAGTGCAGCCATGCTAGTCCCAAGGACTACAGACCGATAAGCCTTACCTCTTTTATGCTAAAAACACTGGAAAAGCTGCTGGACGGATACATCAGGAAGGAGGTGGGAGGACTGATGTCAACCAACCAGCACGCTTATACCAAAGGGAAATCGGTGGAAACAGCTCTACATTCACTAGTAGCTACCATCGAGAAGGCTCTCAACAATAAAAAGTATGCACTAGGAGTATTCGTAGATATATCCGGAGCATTTAACAACGTAGCCACGAACGCAATAATGGATCGCCTTGAAGCGACCCACACACACCAAGCAATCAACCTATGGATAAAGAACCTCCTGAGTTGTAGACGGGTGCAATCTGAGTGGGGCACCGCTTCCACGGTAAAGGGAGCGCATAGAGGCACACCTCAAGGTGGAGTCTTGTCGCCCCTCCTGTGGAATCTGGTGGTCGACGACCTCATCAAGAGATTCGAGAGGAAGGCCCCAAAAATAACAGCTTATGCAGACGACATAATCATAATTATTACGGGCGTATGTCCATCGACTCTCAGCTCCATAATGGAACGAACACTCAGGGAGATATGCGAGTGGGCGGACGAAGTAGGACTCGATATCAACGCGGACAAGACGGACCTCATCCTCTTTACAAAGAGGTACAAGGTACCGGCATGGATCCCCCCAACAATCAACCAAACAAGGCTAACCCCGAAAACACAAGTCAAATACCTCGGCACAGTACTGGATAGCAAACTGGCATGGAAACCCAATGTAGTGGAAAGGGTGAAGTAGGCCACCATTGCGCTTTATGCATCCAAGAAGATGCTTAGCAGCACATGGGGCCTGTCACCCGCCCTAATGCATTGGATCTACATCTCGGTGGTGCGACCAACTCTGCTGTATGGAGTCCTAGTGTGGTGGCAAGCAACTGAGAAGAAGACGTACCACAAGCATATGGAAAGGACCCAGCGACAGGCTTTGCTATGTATCACAGGGGCGCTGAGGTCAACCCCAACTATAGCACTCGAAACCATACTCGGGATCGATCCCCTCGACATCCACGCTCGGCTGACTGCGGGTAAAGCAGCGCAGCGACTTATCGCATCGGGGAACATGTCACCCCAAGGATACGGGCACAGTTCAATTGGGAGGAACATGACCAGTCATACAGACTACATGACCCCCCAAACTTGCCTAGAGGTCAAAACCAACACATTTTTGGGACCCGATGACTGGAAAAAGGGACGGGACCAGACTCAACACCTCAACATATATACTGACGGCTCTAAGATTGACGGAGGAGTAGGAGCGGGCTTATATTGCACAAACCCCGAAATAAGGGTGTCATATAGGCTACCAGACCGATGCAGCATATTCCAGGCGGAAGTTTTCGCTATAAAGAAGGCAGCAGAGGTCGCTCAGCAAATAGAGCGACCACACAACGTGGTGAACATATTCGTCGATAGCCAAGCAGCGATAAAATCCATGCAGTCGTTCGCAGTCGGCTCCAGAAGTGTCCTGGCAAGCAGGGAGGCATTAGACTCACTATGCACGACCAAGTCAGTGCGAATCTACTGGGTTCCCAGCCACCAGGGCATCGAAGGAAACGAGGCTGCGGACGTTCTGGCTAAGGAAGGCGTTGGGCTGACGAGCGAAAGAATCGAAAACGTGCCTATCTCCCTTAGAACGTTACAAAGCGATCTAGAGAAGCAGGCCGCCCTACAAACCAAGAACAGATGGAGGAACGCAACCACCTGCAGAACCTCGAGAACCATGTGCAAGGAGCGCAATGAAAAGCTAGCTCACTATCTACTGCATCTTCCACGGAAAGACTGTAGACTGATAGTGGGAATACTCACAGGTCACTGTCTGGCTGCGGCGCACGCGGCCAAGCTAGGCATTACCAACATAGACAGCTGTAGGAAATGCGATGAATCCGGGGCTATCGAAACCCTGGAACATCTCATCTGCAACTGCCCGGCTCTTTCACGGGCAAGGACAAGATACCTAGGCGCACCGGAGATGGCATCACTAGAAGATGCCTCCAAGAGGACGCCGAGGGAATTACTTGCCTTTGCGAAACACACCTCGATACTCGAGGACTTCCAAATCTCAGCAATACCCCCGTAAAGGTCCATCTACATCCGGACCACTAAGGGCCAGACTGGCCTATGAAAGTCCCCGCTGAGGGACGTCCGGGTTAACCTAACCTAACCTAACCTAGCTTTTATGGTCTTTGAGCTATAGGCGGTAATGAAGACGGACAGACGAACGGACGGACAGACGGACAGACGGACGGACAGACAGCCATAGCTATATCGACTCGGCTAATGATGCTGATCAAGAATATATATACTTTATGGGGTTGGAAACGCTTCCTTCTGGTTGTTACACACATTAATTTTTTGCACAAATCTAATATACCCCTTTACTCTTCGAGTACCGGGTATAAAAAGCAAAGTTAGAACCAGTGGTGACTGGAACTTTGAAAGAAGATATGGAGAGCCAAAAGTTGACCAGAATCTTGAGAAAATATCGGACAGTATCGATACATTTGTGGAAAATCTAAAAACGTATGCTCGTTATCGATACATCGTTGCTGACGGTCGTGTTTTACTTCGCTCCTACCAAAAAATTTTTAAATCTATAGCTTAAAGGAAAGTAATTGTGTATTTTAGTTACTCCCTGTGTACATAACCGTGTGGGTAATTAGTCGATATCAGTGCTTACGCCTTTTGCCGTCTATTGTGTATTTTATTACCAATTTTCAAATCATTTTGTGCACTCCTCTTTCTCTGTACATTCTCATTAGCAGCTGTTTTGTTGTTGCTAATAGCTTGTGTGGTGCACTCGCTCCCTTTGAGCCGCTCTCTATTTTCATCTTACCCTCTCTACTGTCCTCACTCCAACACAACACCGCGCTATCAGCCGCTCCGCGCTTACTCATTACCGCGCTTTCAGCCGCTCCGCGCTTACTCATTAGCAGCTATTTTGTTGTTGCTATTAGCTTGTGTGGTGCACTCGCTCTCTCTGAGCCGCTCTCTATTTTTATCTTACCCTCTCTTCTGTTCTCACTCCAACACACACGCACCGCGCTATCAGCCGCTCCTGCTCCTACTGTTGTTATTGTGACTGTTGTGTTTGTGCTTGCGCGCGGAATTGTGTAACACACGCTTAACCTACTGCATCAGCCTCACACCGACTTATAATTTACCTTTCTTTTCCACATACATTTCTTTTTCATCACTTTTACAATGAGCTCCTGCTGTGCTAAACGGTGCGACGCTGCCCGTACGGTGGTCACCCGTCAAACCTTCATCTACTGCTGGTTGTGTACTAATACGGCTCACGCTACCTGTGCGGGTCTTGGTCACTACGGTGGTCGCATTGTTGATGTGGTAAAGACTCGCTGCGGTCTCAACTGGACCTGTTTTGATTGCAGGCCACTGGAGGCCGACATGCGAATCTTTATGAGACAAACTCATAATGAATTCGCCAGCCTCCACTCCGAATTCCAGCGATTACAGGATAAGTTTCTCTCAACGGAGACTCATTTTAAAAACTTAAAAATGATAAATGAGTCTCCTAAGAGAAGAAAGGTTACTCGTACTTCGCCGTGTTCTAAAACCCTTAATTCTCTTGCAGTCAACGATATGCCCGCTACGCCAATAACCTCGCCAGCCATGATCGACTCTGGTGCTAAGGAAACCGACGGCAATAACGATCCTGCTTCGATGAGGATGGCTGCACTCGGCCCCTCTCCTGCAGCCTCTCTGGTGCCAACTGTCCAATTGGAAGTTAATGACGATCATGTCCCTGGTGCTCCATCGCCCTCAATTGATGCCGACGACACCGTTGATAGAATGGAAGTTGAAGCCCCTTCAACTTCTGCTTCCATCGCCATCTCCTCGGACCTTTCTGCTCTATCTGAACTCGCCACTCGGGTTGTTCCCACTACCGCCTTACCTATTAAACATGTGACCGCTCCACCTACTCTTCTTGCTCGTGCTCCTCTGAAATCTATTTTTGTGTCCCTACTCTTTGACTCGTCTACGGATGTTCTCGTTAGAGACTACATCTTTTCTAAACTCAATATTGATGATTCCTCTGTCCTAGTAGTTACCAAATTTAACTTTAAAGAAAAACGTGGTATCTCTTCATTTAAAATTCTAGTGCCGGATGAACACGTAAATAGAATAATCGATCCCTCCTTCTGGCCGAATGATACGATTTTCCACCTGTTTACTAAGCGTACCCCTGAACCTAGAGTTGGTATAATTTCTACTCCTCTTCCGTCTGCTTCAATAAAACTGAATTCTCCCCCTCCACTAAGGATCTCATATCAGAATGTACGTGGCCTGTGGAGTAAGCTCAGCAAACTATATTCTAATAGTGCAACTTTTGATTCTGATATTATCGCTTTTACTGAAACCTGGCTCAATTCCTCAATTTCGGATTCAGAGATTTTTATAGACAAGTATAACATATATAGACTTGATCGTCCATCTCGGGGTGGTGGAGTTCTGATAGCCGTTCGCTCTGACTTAACTTCTCAACTCCTTTCCATCGAAGAGTGTAACAATTTAGAAATAGTCATAGTTAAAATTCGTCTGCGCTCTTTTAGTTTATTCATTTCTTGTTCATACATCCCTCCGTCTGCTGAATTCGCAAGCTTCACACTGCTCATCTTCAGACCCTCTCGTCCCAACTTAATGATTCCGATCGCCTTATTGTCCTGGGGGATTTTAATCTCCCAAACATTACGTGGACTCCTTCTGTTGACTCTAACCTCATGCTCCCATCCATGCAGCATGATTTTATTGACTCCTTGTCCTATACTTCGCTGGGTCAGGTTAATGGCATTTGTAATAACATTGGCAGGATCTTAGACCTCGTCTTCACCTCTGATTCCTCGATGACTCTGGTTAGTAGAGGATCACCTCTATCCTTCCCTGAAGACCTTTATCATCCCACACTCGATATTGAACTTCACTTGCCTTCTTCTGGGCCCATCAAATCGTTCCCTAAGCCCTCGCCTATCTATTGCTTTAAAAAGGCCGATTTTCCCTCTCTGAATATAGCTCTGTCCCAGATCGATTGGTCATTCCTCGACGACTACCGCGAAATAGAGCCTGCCACTAAGGCATTCTATACCACCATTTTTTCCATCTTTTCTACTTATGTCCCTTTAGTCACCCCCTTGAAAAATCCTTCTGGCCCCATTTGGTTCACCCCGAGGGTAATCAACCTGAGGAATTTTAAATCCCGCATGTATAAAAAATTTAAAAAATCCGGGTCTCAATCGGACTTTTCTAAATACTTAATTGCTAAATCTAAATTTTCCCTATGTAATACGTTATGCTATAACAAGTACTTGGCCAAGTGTAAGCTTAACTTCAAGCGCGATCCTAAACAATTTTTCAGGTTTGTTAACTCTAAACGTCACTCCACTCAATTTCCTTCATCTCTACACTTAAATGGTAGTTTTGGCGACAATGATTGTGACATTGCGGATCTATTCGCTTCCTTTTTTCAACGTTGCTACTCTGTCCCCTCAATGAACCTTCCCTCTATTCTGGCCTCCACATCCGACCATCGTACCAGGTACTCTTATCCTTTTCCGCTAAAGAGCTCAAATTGTATCTATTCCCCCTTCATTGATTATAACTGCCTGCTAACCAATTTAAAATCGAGTAAGTTCTCGTTCTCCACTGGCCCGGATTTGGTCCCCAGTGCCGTTCATAAACTTTGTGCTGATTCTCTTTGCGTGCCCCTTCTAAAACTTTTCACCTTGTCGCTAGAGTTAAGCGATTTTCCAATCATCTGGAAGGAGTCCTACATAATCCCTGTCCACAAAAAGGGCTCGAAATCAGATGTTTCTAATTATCGGTGTATATCTAATATATCTGCCATTCCTAAACTTTTTGAAAAAATCATTACATCTCAGCTGCAGCACTTTTGTAGTTCCCTGTTCTCGGAATCCCAGCATGGATTTGTAAAACGTCGCTCAGGTACGTCTAACCTCCTGGAATTCTCCTCCTTCGTAACTACAGGATTTGCTAATCAGTGCCAAACTGATGTAGTTTACACTGATTTTAGTAAAGCCTTTGACTCTGTTAATCACAATCTCCTTATCCATAAACTATCTCTCCTTGGGTTTCCGACTAATCTCCTCCTCTGGACCAATTCTTATCTTAGTAATCGTTCTCAGCGTGTCCGCTTCAACTCCTCTCTCTCTAAACCAGTCCTTGTTACATCGGGTGTACCTCAAGGTAGCCATCTGGGCCCCCTGTTATTTAATTTGTTTATTAACGATCTTCCTCTAGTATTATCTCACTCCCGTGTCCTTATGTACGCTGACGATGTTAAAGTATGTTTTTCCTATAAAGACCCTGCGTCCCCGTTATCTCTGCAATCGGATCTTGACGCTCTTAATAACTGGTGCCTCATTAACGTTCTTCCACTGAACATTTCCAAATGTAATGTCATGACATTTCACCGCATCAAGCCATACCTATTTGACTACTCCATTAATAGTTGTATCCTTGAACGCCAGTTCAAAGTTAGTGATCTAGCCTTATCATCTTTGTTCCTATTCTTTCTTATAATTGTCATATCTCCTCCATCTCGAATAAAGCCAAAGGAGTTCTTGGCTTTGTTAAAAGATGGTCTAAGGAATTTACAGACCCTTACACCACTAAAGTCTTGTACGTATCTCTGGTCCGGCCGATCTTGGAATATGGTTCCTGTGTCTGGTCACCACATTACCAAAAATTTCAAGATATGCTTGAATCCGTACAGAAGCAATTCCTCATCTTTGCACTCCGTGGACTTAATTGGGACCCTGTGTTACATCTCCCTTCCTATGAAAGCAGGCTGCGTCTTATTAACCTCCAATCTCTTAAGACCCGTAGGATCTGTCATGGAGTTCTCTTTCTCCACAAGCTTCTCTCTGGTGAGGTTGAATCATCTGCCCTTATCAGTCTCATTAGTTTTGCTGTCCCATCCCGTCCAACTAGGCATTACTTTCCTCTCCACCTTCAACTCTGTCTTTCTAACTACTCTGATCAGGAATCTTTCCGTAGCCTTTGCCGAATCTATAACAAATTTTTTTATCTGTTCTCCTTTGATTCTAGTACTAACACTGTCAAAACTATCCTAATAAATAACATCTTGTAATAACTTTAAATTATATTTTAAGTTTATCATGTATCTTGCCTACGTCAAGTAATTTTCATTTAATATTTCCCCCTACATTTTAACTGCACATTGTTAAACTTTAAACAATAAACAATAAAAGAAAGTATAGAGAGGTTAGATCAGGCTAAAACAAGGCAGTGTTAACTAAGAAAAGCCAAAATTGAATTCTTTAGTAAAAGACTAAACAAAAAAGTTGAGAAATTCTATAATGTTTATGAAACAAATGACAGCTTCGACGAACAGATCGCCAAGCTAGACTTTGATATTCAGAACACCTTAAGAAACTTAGAAATAAGGATGCAGGACGTTATGGAGGAAAAAGGTAGCGCAAAGCTAGCGTCAGTAGCAAAGAAGGAAGGTCTAGATTTTCCGGTTCTACCAAAAGCAGAAGTACCCACATTTTCGGGAGAAGAAAAAGAATGGGATGGATTTTCACAAATATTTTGTGAAATAATTCATAATAGAGATGCGCTGAGTACATCTCTAAGATTCAGTTATTTAAAAATGGCAATAAAGGGTGAAGCAAGGAGTATGGTTGCTCACTTATTAACGGGGCCATTGGAAAATTATAATGCCGCTTGGGAATTGCTGACCAAGCGATATGAAAATAAAAGACAAATATTTTTAGATCAGCTGAATCGGTTGCTAGATTTGCCAATGCTAGACAGCGATTCAGCAAAACATATTAAATTTATTTCTGACTCGATAAATGAGTCAATACATTTAATAAAGTTAAAGTCACAATTAACAGATGAAGTTGATGTGATTTTTGCCCACATAATTTTGAGAACATTTAATAAACATGCCCTTCAATTATATGAAAGTCATATAAAAAGGACAAAAGAGATTCAAACATTGCCCGATGTAATGGAATTTCTGGAACAACGGTATACTTCTCTGTACTCATCGCAGGGTGCAGAGAAAAAACCGCTGAAAAAAGTGGTGCAATATAGCAGCATTAAAGAAAGTTGTCCGCTGTGTTAAGTGGCAGGCCATACAATAATGCAATGCTATTTTAAAAGACGGAGTAGTGAAAATAGATGGACAACTTGGTCAAAATACAGAATTCGGATGGATTATATCCGGTTGCACCAAGTCAAAAGGTGATAAATTGATTGTAGCGACAACAATTGAAGTCGGGGACTTAGAGCGTTTCTGGGAAATGGAAAACGAAAGTACTGACGTGGAAGAAGATGTTTGTGAGAAGCATTTCTTGGAAACTACAATAAGAGATGAAAATTGAAGGTATGTGGTGAAAATACCATTCAAAAAAGATAAGGATCTAGGAGATTCAAAGGCACAAGATATGGCGCGATTTTACAATTTAGAAAAGAAACTCGGCAAAAATAAAAAATTAAAAGAAAATTACATAAAGTTCATGCATGAATATAAAATATTATTTACCCCATCAGGGAGTCATAAGAGATTCCAGTCTAACGACAAAACTCAGGGTGGTTTTTGATGCGTCAGCAAAAACAACAAATAATAAAAACCTAAATGATATCATGTGGGTGGGACCAAGAGTCCAAAAAGATATCCTCGATATTATGGTAAAATGGCGAAAGTGGTCATTTGTAGTATCAGCGGACATTGAAAAAATGTACCGGCAAATTAATGTTGATGAAGAAGATCAGCATTATTTGCATATAATCTGGAGAGACGATCCAAACGAAAAACTAAAAGAATATAAACTAACAACCGGTACGTACGGTACAGCTTCAGCACCCTACTTAGCTACTAGGGTGCTTGTTGCAATAGCAGATAATTGCGGAAATAAAGCAATTAGAGAAATCATAAAAAATGATTTTTATATGGACGACCTGATGACAGGTGCTGATTCCATATTAGATGCCAAAAGGCCTGTAAAGGAATTTACCCAGAAGTTTGATAAGGTTGGGTTTAACTTAAGAAAGTGGAAAACAAATGTCCCAGAAATTGTTAAGGATGTTAGAGATAACGAAGAAAATAAGGTACTAACCATTGAAGAGAATGAATCCGTCAAAACATTAGGACTTCAATGGGAGCCAGTTAAAGACGAGTTTAGGGTCAACTTCCATTATGAACCTACTAAAAAAACTAACCAACGAATAGTTTTATCTACATTAGCAAAGATGTATGACCCTTTAGGCTGGTTGTCTCCAGCTACAATTGTTGGAAAATTGTTTATGCAAAAACTTTGGTTGTCAGACAAAAATTGGGATGAAGAACTATCAGATCAGGATACTCGTAAATGGAATGCATTTAAAGACAATTTAACAGCATTAGAGAGCACTCGGATACCAAGATGGCTTAATTCTCAGCATAGTAATCCGATGCAAATTCATGGTTTTTCCGATGCATCTGGGAAAGCTTATGCTGCCGTAGTGTATGCAAAGGTAGATGGTTCTTCAATTATAATAGCCAGCAAAAGCAAGGTTAATCCGAAGAAGAATCGGAAAACCATTCCCAAATTAGAACTTTGTGCAGCTCATCTTCTAGCAAAATTGATTGAACGGGTGAAAAAAGCGGTTGGAAGTGAAGCAGAAAGTTATGCTTGGAGTGATTCTACGATTACTCTAGCCTGGATAAAGAATGGAGACAAAAAAGACAAGTTTATTAGGCGTAGAACTGACGAAATTAGAAAAGCTAAAGAAATTAAATGGAGACATGTCAAATCTGAAGACAATCCAGCAGATTTAGCATCAAGGTCATTAGTGCAGATAAGCTGAAAGATTTTGAAATTTGGTGGAACGGTCCTCAGTGGCTGGCGAAATCTAAAGAAGATTGGCCAAAAGAGGAAATTGAAGAAAAAATAATTGTTAGCCCAACGTTTATAATCGATAAAGCTAACATAATTAATGAGTTATTATAGAAATACTAAGAAACTGCTAAGAAACTAAAGCAAAAGCTTAGGGAGTGTGTGACCTGTGCTAGGTACCGGAAGAATACGGCAGAGCAAATTATGGGAAATATGCCAAAATACAGAACAACAATGTCACACCCTTTTACAAATACAGGGGTAAACTTTGCCGGACCTTACCATATCCGATGTTCTTAAAACCGTGGGCAGAAATCTTATAAGGGATATATTGCGGTATTTGTGTGCATGGCGACAAAGGCTATTCATTTAGAAGTTGTCAGCGATCTAACTTCGGATGGCTTTCTAGCTGCACTTAGAAGAAGAGGAAAATGTGCAAAAATCTTTTCGGATAATGGAACCAATTTTGTGGGAGCTTCGCGTAAATTAGACGAAGAATACCAGAGAGCCCTTAAGGACAATATAAAAGTGGTTCCAATATTAGAAAGAGAACAAATCGAGTGGCACTTTATCCCCCCGGCAGGACCACACTTTGAAGGTATTTGGGAAGGTGGGGTAAAATCGGTGAAATATCACTTAAAAAGAGTGATTGGGGACAATAATTTAACCTACGAGGAAATGGCAACCCTCTTATGTCAAATTGAAGCTGTACTGAATTCACGCCCGTTGTATACCGTTTCAAATCATATTGACGATTTGGATGTAGGCCAATATTTTACCCCATTCAAACAGTGTCAGATGAAACAATTGGCAATCTGGATAGGTGGAAATTAATTCCAAAAATGAAGAGAGACTTCTGGATTAAATGGAAAAAATATTATTTACCCACTCTTCAACAAAGAAATAAATGGAAAATAGGAATGCAGAATATTAAAAAAGGACAGATAGTTTTAATAAAAGATGAAAACTGTCATCCAGCTAGATGGCCGTTTGGGAAAATAGAAGAAATACATAAAGTTAGGGACGATAGAGCCAGAGTAGTCACCATCAAACATAAAGATGGGTCGATTAAAAGACTTATTACTAAAGTTTGTCCATTAGCTGGAATTGAGTCTGAAGAAAAGGACTCAAAAACACCTCCAGAAGAAGCCAGAAGTACACGCGGTAGACCTCGAATCCCCAAACTAAGACTCATGGCAGTAATGTTAATGCTTGTGTTATTTTGTCAAGTATCAAATCAAATGATTTGCTAATCAATGGGAAGTGGTCAACTGAAAAAATGAACAGCTCCACTTCAATATATTTGGACCCGATAGGAGACGTAGAAATAGTCGCCTCATCTTGGGATCTAATAGTTTATTATAATATGGACCCGTATTTTCAAATGATAAAAAAGGGAAAAGAATTAATTGGGAAAATGAGCGTAGTGTGCGGTAAACTTTACACTTTTGAAGAGCAATGCAACAATGTTTTAGATAACACTGACAGACAAATTGCAGATCTAGAAGAAAATAATAAACTTTTTATGACTCAAGATAACAAAAGAAAGAAACGAGCACCCTTCAAATTTATGGGCTCCATTTATCAAATATTGTTCGGAATAATGGACGCCGAAGATAGGGAAACTTTGGAAGGAAATATGAAAAACTTGTTAGAAAACCAACATATTATAAACGGTTTAATTAAAAGGCAAACGTCAGTAGCAGAGTCAACAGTAAATATTCTCAAAAAAACTACCGTTGAAATAAACGTAAATTTTAGAAGTATGAGCAATAGAACAGAAAACATAACGGAAGTGTTAAAAGAAAGTTACTATGTATACAAAGAATCTATAAACTTCTTTATGGTAACAAAGCAACTAAGTTCATTGATTAATGAATGCGAGAAAATCCAAGCAGGAGTAATAAGTCTACTGATTGATATTAATCATGGTAGACTGAGTCCAAATATTTTAAAACCTATGCAGTTAAAAGCAGAGATATCAAAAATAAAGGATAGGTTATTAGAAACATTAGTTCTTCCAGGAAAAAGAACAGGTACGGAATTAAAGGAAATTTATAGCCTATTAACCGCAAAAGGGAATTTTCGTGGATAACAAATTAATTTTGAATGTGAAGATTCCACTGTTTGGTAGACACCCATCCCATTTGTTTAGGATTATTCCAATGCCAGTTGAGCACGAAAGGGAATTGGTCAAGGCAGAGTTGAGCTCTAGGTACTTGGTATATAGCATTGAAATTGATTACTATCATTCGATGACTTAAGCTACGTTAAACAAATGTCAAAAATGGCAAGCAAATAAACGAGTATGTGAAGGTAATTGGCCTTGGAGCAGCGCCAATGACAATTCTTGTGAGATAACTCCATTCAAACCAAATAGTCATTCAAATTGTGCTTATAGAAATATATCAGAGACAAGGTCATTTTGGGTCGAATTAGAAAATAAGGGTAGTTGGCTCTTCAAAGTTCCAGTCAACACTAATGCTAGAATTCAATGTAATAACTCAAATCAAGAGTTAATTGATCTTCCTCAACAAGGAATTTTAACAATAATAAATGGTTGCACTGTGTGAAGCGATGATAAAATATTAGTACCTCATCATAGCATTCATACAGAAATCTACGAGACAATTTCATCCTCTTATATAAGTAATATAAGCAAAATACCAAAAATTGTTTTGAATCCATTACCATGAATGTATCATTAATTAACCATACTGAAGAAATTGATAAGTTGAAAAACGAAATAAAATTGTTAAGAGAAGGTCATCATGAATTAAAAGGACTTAAGTTACATTACGTATCTGGACATGCAGCCTTGATTATCGGAATATTAATGATGTTAATATTAATAATCTATGCCATAAGCAGAATTAAGGTATCGCGAAGACTGCAAACAATAGCACTTCCGTATCCACTGTAATTTACTTTAAAAAGATCATCGGTAATTGTAATTATAACTATAAAGAAAATATATACAAATGTAAAATAAAAACAAAACCATGCCACTTCCGGCCCCTTTGCAGAATGTTCAAGCAGAACATAATTATTTTATCACACTGAACTGATCTATATATAACTGAGAAACGTACATAAAATAAGTAATTTATGACTGCTAGGGTGTGTGTTCATAAAACATGAACGGAAACCAACAAAGGCCAACCAATAAACAATACAGTCCACTTGAAGGAGGCCACTTGAGAAAAAGGACACATAGAGTTCGACCATAAAGACATATACATGGGCACGTCGAACCAAAATCTATTAACACATTTTGTTTGCATGTAGTAGGTGTCATTAGAAGGGATGAGCGTGGGAAAAAATTCCGCACATCCCTCCTTTTCTTAGCGTTAGTCTTAGTTTTAATTACCTTATATTTTTCTATATATGGTGCATATGTTTTGAAAATAAAAAAGTTTGAATTTACAACTCAACTCGCAAGTGTTTCGACTTTTCTTTTAAGGTCTTAACAACGATCTTGTCGTATCAAGAAAGGTTTTAAATTCAAAAAATATGATTGAGAAGTACAACAAGCTAAAAGAGCGAATCATAGCAGATGTGGCAGGACTTGTTATTTACAACGGATATGTGGAGGGATGATCACACTGAATGGAGTTTCATTTCCATGAGTTGACATTATATTAATGCAAACTTTGAACTGAAAGTGTGCTCTTAGGGATAAGAGAATTCCTAGATGATAAAACAAACTAGTGCAAATATTCTTAGCCACGTGTCTAGCATACTCGAAGAATTTAATGTTCTAGAAAAATTAAGTACATCTGTTTTTGTTGCAGACAGTGGTGCAAATGTGGTTGTTGCTTTTAAAAAATATAAAAGGATGCCCTGTGCGTGCCATAACTTAAACTTAGTTATGGATTATGCAATTGAAAAGAATTCCCTCCCCGAAATCGCAGAATTAGTAGAATGTTCAAAAAAACTTGTTAAATATTTTAAGCACTCCGAGCTTAATAACAAATTATCAGAAACCTTAAAGCAAGACATAAGAACACATTGGAATTCTACATTCATTATGCTCGATAGTATTAATGAAGTCCAAAATGAAGTTAAAACGCTCTTAATGAAAAAAAAACGAGCTTCCTCGCATAGCAAACCTAAATTTCGCTTTACTTCATCCCCTATTTGGTTTTTTTAAAAAAGTTTAATGAATCCACTGTGAAAGCAATGCTCTCCGAAATCAATGGTGATAAAGTAGTTTCAGAATCTCCTTAAAATGCTACAACCAAACCAATTTATAATGAATTTTCCGAAAATTTTGGATTCAAATTATGCGAAAAAAAGAAAGCTTGAAAAGAATATAATAGATATCGAAATAGATAAATATTTGGCCACTCCTGTTTCTTACGATGTAAACATTAAAAATGTTTGGAAAAATGCAAACAGTCAAACTTTTACAAATTTTGGCACGAAAAATACTGGCCATTACTGTTAGCTCCGCAACGAACGAACGTATTTTTCCTGGTCCGGGCCTATAAAAAACGGCCGACGCCCATCTCTACTTCTCCACTTTTAGCACAAATCTAATACACCCCTATACTTTTCGAGTACCGGGTATACAAAAGTTTCTTAAAAAATTGTATACCCCAAATTTATCCGAAAAGGTAATTTTTGGCCAAAACTGTGAAAAAGAAGAATTTTGTCGAGTAGTGTTATCAAATTATAATACATTTTAGAAGGGTACATACGTATGTATGTAGCTATGTATTTTCATATTCAGTCGCAAAATTATACAAAAGTAGATAATCAGGCAGGTTCCGGGTTTCACATTCCCATAAATTTTTTCATTTATTTTTGAATTCACATAAATTGCCGCTCTTACGCTCAAAATACGAAAGAGATTTTACATTTGAACACGTCAACTCTTTCCCATGCGAAATAAACACTAAACGGGTTTTTTATACAACCAAACGAATCTTAATTGCAAAAGGAAAAAAATGGATGACTTATTTGTCCATTCAGATAAATTTGACATCACTACTATGGAAATTTAGATTGTGACTTCTTTATAAATAATTTTTGTGTAACCCAACCCTCAAATTTGATCGAAGATCGATCGTTTATCGGAACTGGCAAAAATACATATTTGCGCATAGCAGCACAAATAGTACTAAATGACAGCTCTAAAATACAAATAACAGCTTGCAAATTGCGCATAACAGAAAAGTTTGCTGAAGGGTGATGTTTCCCGCCAAATGTAATTTAAAATATAACTGCAACAATTAATTGTTTTACCATTAGCAATTAAATTTTCAATTTGCATGCTGTTATTCACAGTTCGTCAGAAATATTAAATGCACAAGTATTGCATCTCAGATATCTTGATCTACGCAAATCGAGCACTCTCTGCCGTCGTTTTGCTTCAAATCAACATAAAAGGCATCAAAACAATCAGATCAGCTGTTTTTGTTTACCAGAATCGATGGAAAAATGAAACTTGTCGACAACAAGATCATCTGAAAAAGGGAGCTCTTCAAAATGTAAAATAAACGAATTGGTTGAAAAAGTAAAACGCAAAAGTAAATGAAACCCGGAACCTGCCTGAATATTACGAAATACACCTTTATCGAAGTAATAAAGTTAACAGAAAACCTTATGCTACAGCACTAAAGCTGAGTCAATAATAACCACCTCTGCAGCAAATCCTGCTGACAATGAGATCGTTCCTCAGAAAGCAAAAAGTTTATTGAATAAAATCAGTATCGGAAACAGTATCACACACCTTTCACTCGTCTTCCATTGTAATCATCAGAGGCTGTTGCTGTGTGTTCAGACCTTCATTTCCACACCAAAGCATACCCTTTTTTATCGCAATCATCAGAGGCTGTCGCCGTGTCAGACTCTCAATTGCACCCCGCAGGATACCCTCTTCGCAGTCCAACTGGTTCAAGATCTACTTACGACGACCAAAATACATAAACCGTCATGTACCGTATGCAACCCAGCTCCATACACACACAATAACACTAGACTACCGATGTTTTATAAAGAGCTTTTGCAGCGATGGCAAAAACTCTCTCTAAAATCCTAAAAGGCGAAAACAAGTCAGTGAGCAGGTATAAATTAAAAAAAATTGAAGGCCAGCGCCACGCATTTCAGAGACTCAGCAACATTCTTGTGTCCGAAGATGTTATGTTCATGTATCCAGAACACATGGCTGGTATTGTTTATTGTTTAATGTTGTTTAAAGTTTAACAATGTGTAGTTAAACTGTAGGGGTAAAAATTACATATCAAGTGTGTATTCTACGAGACTAAGACAGTTACTCTGTTCCGGTGGGGCTGATTATTTTCTCAATAGCCAATATGGTCCCACCCGCATCCAAATTTAGGTCAGGGAAAAGCCTATAGCCTAAAAAATTCAATTTAAAAATATTTAAAGTACGTTAATCAAAGGCTACGGAAAGATTCCTGATCAGAGTAGTTCTTAAGACAGAGTTGAAGATGGAGAGGAAAGTAATGCCTAGTCGGGCGGGACGGGACAAGAAAACTAATAAGACTGATAAGGGCAGATGATTTTACTTCACCAGAGAGAAGCTTGTGGAGAAAGATAACTCAATGACAGATCCTACGAGATTTAAGGGATTGAAGGTTAATGAGACGCAGCCTGCTTTCATAGGAAGGTAGAATTATCGCAGGGTCCCAATTAAGTCCACGGAGAGCAAAGATGAGGAATTGTTTCTGAACGGATTCAAGCATACATTAAAATTTTTGGTAATGTGGTGACCAAACACAGGAACCATATTCCAAGATAGGCCGGACCAGAGAAACATACAAAACTTTAGTGGTGTAAGGGTTACTAAATTCCTTAGACCATCTTTTGACGAATCCAAGAACTCCTTTGGCTTTATTTGAGATGTTGGAAATATGGGAATTAAAACAAAGATTTGGTGCGAACAAAAATCCCAAGTCATTAAATCCGATTGCAGAGATAACGGGGACTCAGCTTCATTATAGGAAAAACATAGCTTTATATCGTCAGCGTATATTAGGACACTGGAATGAGATATGACTTGATCATTAATAAACAAATTAAATAACAGGGGACCAAGATGGCTGCCTTGGGGTACACCCGATGTGACAAGAACAGGTTTAGAGAAAGAGGAGTTAAAGCAGTCAATTCGAGCAACGTTTTACAAATCCGTGCTGGGATTCCGAGAACAAGGAACTACAAAAGTGCTGGAGCTGAGAGGTAATAGTTTTTTCGAAGAGTTTAGGAATGGCAGATAAATTGGATATAAAACGATAATTAGAAACATCTGATTTCGACTTCTTTTTATGGACAGGAATTATGTGGGACTCCTTCCAGACGATGGGAGTGACAAATTGAAAAGTATTAAGAGGGGCACGCAAAGAGATTCAGCACAAAGTTTTAGAACGGCACTTGGAACCAAATCCGAGCCAGTAGAGAACGAAAACTTACACGATTTTAAGTTGGTTAGCAAGCCATTATAATCGATTAACTGGGGAATAGATGCAATTCGAGGTATTTAAAGGAAAAGGATGGTACGATAGTCGGATGAAGTGGCAAGAATAGAGGGGACAGAGTAGCAACGTTGAAAAAAGGAAGCGAACAGATCCGCAATGTCACAATTACGTTTAAAGTTATCAAACCTGAAGAACTGTTTAGGGTCGCGTTTGAAGTTAAGCTTGCATTTGGTCAAGTATTTAATATAGCAAAGCGTATTAAATAGAGACAATTTCGATTAAGCAATTGAGTACTTGGAAAAGTCCGATTGAGAACCGGATTTTTTAAATTTCTTATACATGCGGGACTTAAAATTCCTCAGGTTGATTAACAGCGGGGTTAACCAAAAAGGGCCAGAAGGATTTCTCAAGGTGGTGACTAAAGGGACATAAGTAGTAAAGATGGAGAAAATGGAACTATAGAATGAATTAGTGGCTGGCTCAATTTCATGGAAGTCGTCGAGGAATGACCAATCGATCTGAAAAGAGCAATATTCAGAGAGGGAAAATCGGCCTTTTTAAAGATAGTCGAGGGCAAGGACAATAAGACGATCTGAATCATTAAGTTGGGATGAAAGGGACTGTAGATGAGCAGTGTGAAGCATATAGGTTGCGAATTCAGCAGACGGTGGGATGTATGAACAAGAAATGAATAAACTAAAAGAGCGCAGACGAATTTTAACTATGGCTATTTCTAAATTGTTACACTCTTCGATGGAAAGGAGAATCAGAAGGCTATCAGAACTTCACCACCTCGAGCTGGACGGTCAAATCTATATATGTTATAATTGTCTATAAAAATCTCGGAATCCGAAATTGAGGAATTGAGCCAGGTTTCAGTAAAGGCGATAATATCAGAATCAAAAGTTGCACTATCAGATTATAGTTTGCTGAGCTTACTGCACAGGGCACGTACATTCTGATATGAGATCTTTAGTGGAGGGGGAGAATTCAGTTTTATTGAAGCAGACGGAAGAGGAGTAGAAATTATACCAACTCTAGGTTCAGGGGTACGCTTAGTAAACAGGTGGAAAATCGTATCATTCGGCCAGAAGGAGGGATCGATTATTCTATTTACGTGTTCATCCGGCACTAGAATTTTAAATGAAGAGATACCACGTTTTTCTTTAAAGTTAAATTTGGTAACTACTAGGACAGAGGAATCATCAATATTGAGTTTAGAAAAGATGTAGTCTCTAACGAGAACATCCGTAGACGAGTCAAAGAGTAGGGACACAAAAATAGATTTCAGAGGAGCACGAGCAAGAAGAATAGGTGGAGGGGTCACATGTTTTATAGGTAAGGAGGAGATGGCGATGGAAGCAGAAGTGGAAGGTGCTTCTACTTCCATTCTAACAACGGTGTCGTCGGCATCAATTGAGGGCGATGGAGCACCAGCGACATGTTCGTCATTATCTTCCAATTTGACATTTGGCACTTCTTGGATTGATTGTGGAGGGCGTTTGCCCACTAGATCGTTGATTGGGGGTCTGTTCATGTAATTGACATTTCGTGTCCTGAAGGAAGGATCTACCTCCATTGGCACCTGTTTAGGTTCTGGTTTTGCAGCTATCGGACGTGGTGGTGAGAAAATATTTTGGTTTTGACCGAATACCGGTCGAGGAGTTAATTGTGGTTGAGGGGCGTAGTATTGCCTGTAAGACCTTGGAGGAATGCTTGGTGCTTGAGTCTGTCGGACGAACTGTTGTTGGTTATTGGGTGCGTAATATAATCGAGGATCGAAATTTTTCCAGTTAGATACTTGATTATTAGTGTTCAGTTTTGTAGGGCTTGGTTTGGTCGGGAAATGCCCTTGAGGTTGTCTGAGTTTTGATGTAAGCCATGAGTCGAGGAGTCTAGGGCTTTTCCGCGATAGATTTCGGCACTAACCATACAATATATAGATATGCCATTTTGTTTGATGTACTATAAACGAATATAATGAACGAATGTAAATGTGTATAAATACAAAATGTATAGCATACATAACTTCACATGAGATTAATTGTCTGTAGGGTATTCTATCGTCGTTGCTTATGCAACACTCAGTAAATACATTTATCTATTATTGGGACACTCATTATTTTGGCAATTTCTTTAAATTTCAATAAAAATCCGTTTGCTCTTTTCTTACTAACCGTGTTTGTTTACATTAGCAGGCCGAAAAGCTGAAAAATAGTGCGAAAAAAGATGCGGCTTTGGTGTAAACGCCTCGCATAATTTTTCCGTATCGTATTACTTGTGAATCTACATCATCCATGTTGAATATTCAATTACAGTCATATGTATTGAATTCATCCATAAGTTTGGTAATGTCAATGTTCTTAATGATTTGTAGTGTTTGAAAAATATGTTGGTCTACTATTATTGACTAGAATCCATCGCTGTCTGTTTCTTCATAATATTGCTAAGTCTCCGGCTATAATTACGTCAAAATAGCTTACAAATAAGTTTAAGATTATGTCAAGTACTTCGTGGTAGTTCGTATTGCGATGAATTTAGTACAGACAGCCTGATAGTAATTTTTGAGAACTGCTGGGTCCTGACAACACCCCCACAATTTCCTTCACAATAATATCGGTATAGATCGAATCCATTACATAAAATTACATTATTAAATAAATGCGGTTTGAACCACGCTTCCGACACACACCACATCGACATTCGATTGTTCAAAAATATATCTAAACTCATCAATCTTACCAGAGTTACGTAGTTATCGCTCCCCGCAATACGCACATGAACAGCGGAGCTACGAGTTTATACAGCAGTGAGCTTTTGCTGCTTCTTCCCTTTCATGGCTTCTTTAAAAATGTCATATTGTGCTTTTGTGAGTTAGTCGTTTACATAGAAGGGCAGATGTGAATCGAAGCCCAGCAGCTGTGAGCTCAGGGGCTGTTTTTATACCCGGTACTCGAAGAGTATATGGGTATATTAGATTTGTGCTAAAAGTGGATGTGTGTAACACCCAGAAGGAAGCGTTTCCGACCCCATAAAGTATATATATTCTTGATCAGCATCAATATCCGAGTCGATATAGCTATGTCTGTCTGTCCGTCCGTCTGTGCGTCTTCATTAGCGTCCGTGGCTCAGAGACTATAAAAGCTAGAGCAACAAAATTTCGCTCCGCCCCCTTCCGCCAACACAAAGGAATCATAGGAATCACGGTGAATCTGGATCAGGTCGGATTATTATTATAGCCAGAAGGAACAAATGAAATTTCAGTGGCCTCTCTCTCTCTCGCACACATTTCCATGTGTCGTAATAAAGACGTATGTAGAAATGTAGAGAAGACAGATGTATAAAAAACAATTGTAAACAAAAATGGAAACAGATAATATTTAATATACCTACATACAAAAATCTCCGAATGGGTTCGATTTTATTTAAACATTTTTTTTTTATTTGCTAAAATTGAACTCTCAAATGGCTGGACCGATTTGAATGAATTTTTTTATGTGTCCAAGTGGATTGCTTGATGGTTAAGATTCACAAATAAGCTCGGCTACCGCTGCAGTCGGTATCTATGTTATTTATTCATATTGCAAGTAAACTTCTGAATCGACTTGAATGAATTCTTGTCACATTCACCAATTTTCTTATAAATAGGAAAGATTTGTATTTTTGTATGTTTGTTACCAATAAACTAAAAAACTACTGAGCCGATTTCAATAATTTTTACCATTGGAAAGCTACATTCACCCTGAGTAACATAGGCTATAATTATTGTTGCAATATGGCATAACCGTGTTGTTGCGGCAATATTTTTACTTTTTCAATTTTTGGTGTTAACATAGCAGGCCACGTATTACTTAGACTGAAGTGTGAATTAAATTCATTTTATAGTGCTGCATTTTAATGGAAGTCACATTGTTAGAAGGACGTACGGCACATTCAACAATATGCCTAGTGTTAAGCTAGTGAGGTTTTTCACCAGCTGTTGCGAAGTAAAGTTTAAATAAAGTCAAGCGTTTAAATAACAAGAGTGATTTATTGTATATGTATGTAGAACAATGTTGTGGTATGACCGATGGATATTAATTTATCCCGGTGGCGACAAAGCTCAGTTACCGAATGATTGCAAAGGCTGACGGCCTAATTGCCGTGCACTATAAAGCAATGTTTAAAAACAGCGAGAGAGCGCGATAAAGGCGAGAATAAAACAGCTCGGGCTGCTGCTATGCCGAGTGCGAAGATCGAAAGAGGCGATATAAAGAGGCGAAAGAACACCGCTGCCGTGCGTAAGCATATGCGGAAACAATCAATTTTATAGTGGGCATTGCAAGTTACAAACAATAATCTGAATTTACTTTAGGCCGCACCACTGACTATAATTTATAATATTTAGACGACGTCATATTGGGGTGGGAAACCCGACACCTAGGGAAAAAGGTCTCAACTATCTAAAAGTAGCTCCCAAGCGAGATTATAAAACTTCGACGTATTGGAGAATCATCTTCTGAAAATCCAGATCGTCTTGCGAATCAGTGAGCATATGCGGTGCAATCGCAATATCCTTTAAAAGGTTACAATTCCCTGTCAAGATATTGTGTGCCCTTACGATACATAAATCACAGGGACAAACTTTTTTGAATGTTGGCATCGACCTCAGAAAAGGGTGTTTAACGCAATTATATGAAGCACTTTCTCGAGTAGTATCTCCTGAAAATCAATTGTTATCATCTTCGAATACGCCAACATAGTGTACAGTGAAGCTTTAATCTAAAACTTTTGTAAAATAAAAGTAATCAACACTAATTTTATAAAGAGGAAAGATTTGTATTTTTGTGTGTGCGTGTGTTGGAATATATGCTTGCTGAAGCAGCGAAGCTCGCGCGTCTGCTAATAAAGTACACCTGGCCCTTGCTTAACACGGGGGTTACGTTCCTAGAAAACCTCTTGTTAAGCGAGACAAAATTCACATTGTGGCAGTTTGAAAGGTTCTTTACTTTTCAAAAATGGGATTCTCCTTTTTCTAGAGGTTTAACTACGTATACGTAATGATATTTCGCAATCGTGTAAGAACGAGTTTTTTAGCGTTTTAAAAAGAGAAAGGGAGCAAATTTGTAACCGTGTAAGACCGAGTTCGTGCTAAAAGAGTCCGTGTTTAGCGAGGGCCAAGTGTATATATATTCTTGATCAGCATCAATAGCCAAGTCGATATAGCTGTCTGTCTTTCCGTCTTCATTAGCGCCTAGATCTCAGAGACTTTAAAAGCCAGAGCAACCAAATTTTTTATCCAGACTCCTGTCATATCACACTTCCGCACCGCCGATTTGTTCTTTTGGTATGTCTAAAATAAAGCAATGACAGATCCTACGAGATTTAAGGGATTGAAGGTTAATGAGACGCAGCCTGCTTTCATAGGAAGGTAGAATTATCGCAGGGTCCCAATTAAGTCCACGGAGAGCAAAGATGAGGAATTGTTTCTGAACGGATTCAAGCATACATTAAAATTTTTGGTAATGTGGTGACCAGACACAGGAACCATATTCCAAGATCGGCCGGACCAGAGATACGTACAAGACTTTAGTGGTGTAAGGGTCTGTAAATTCCTTAGACCATCTTTTAACAAAGCCAAGAACTCCTTTGGCTTTATTCGAGATGGAGGAGATATGACAATTATAAGAAAGATTAGGAACAAAGATGATGCCTAGATCACTAACTTTGAACTGGCGTTCAAGGATACAACTATTAATGGAGTAGTCAAATAGGTATGGCTTGATGCGGTGAAATGTCATGACATTACATTTGGAAATGTTCAGTGGAAGAACGTTAATGAGGCACCAGTTATTAAGAGCGTCAAGATCCGATTGCAGAGATAACGGGGACGCAGGGTCTTTATAGGAAAAACATACTTTAACATCGTCAGCGTACATAAGGACACGGGAGTGAGATAATACTAGAGGAAGATCGTTAATAAACAAATTAAATAACAGGGGGCCCAGATGGCTACCTTGAGGTACACCCGATGTAACAAGGACTGGTTTAGAGAGAGAGGAGTTGAAGCGGACACGCTGAGAACGATTACTAAGATAAGAATTGGTCCAGAGGAGGAGATTAGTCGGAAACCCAAGGAGAGATAGTTTATGGATAAGGAGATTGTGATTAACAGAGTCAAAGGCTTTACTAAAATCAGTGTAAACTACATCAGTTTGGCACTGATTAGCAAATCCTGTAGTTACGAAGGAGGAGAATTCCAGGAGGTTAGACGTACCTGAGCGACGTTTTACAAATCCATGCTGGGATTCCGAGAACAGGGAACTACAAAAGTGCTGCAGCTGAGATGTAATGATTTTTTCAAAAAGTTTAGGAATGGCAGATATATTAAAAATACACCGATAATTAGAAACATCTGATTTCGAGCCCTTTTTGTGGACAGGGATTATGTAGGACTCCTTCCAGATGATTGGAAAATCGCTTAACTCTAGCGACAAGGTGAAAAGTTTTAGAAGGGGCACGCAAAGAGAATCAGCACAAAGTTTATGAACGGCACTGGGGACCAAATCCGGGCCAGTGGAGAACGAGAACTTACTCGATTTTAAATTGGTTAGCAGGCAGTTATAATCAATGAAGGGGGAATAGATACAATTTGAGCTCTTTAGCGGAAAAGGATAAGAGTACCTGGTACGATGGTCGGATGTGGAGGCCAGAATAGAGGGAAGGTTCATTGAGGGGACAGAGTAGCAACGTTGAAAAAAGGAAGCGAATAGATCCGCAATGTCACAATCATTGTCGCCAAAACTACCATTTAAGTGTAGAGATGAAGGAAATTGAGTGGAGTGACGTTTAGAGTTAACAAACCTGAAAAATTGTTTAGGATCGCGCTTGAAGTTAAGCTTACACTTGGCCAAGTACTTGTTATAGCATAACGTATTACATAGGGAAAATTTAGATTTAGCAATTAAGTATTTAGAAAAGTCCGATTGAGACCCGGATTTTTTAAATTTTTTATACATGCGGGATTTAAAATTCCTCAGGTTGATTAACCTCGGGGTGAACCAAATAGGGCCAGAAGGATTTCTCAAGGGGGTGATTAAATGGACATAAGTAGTAAAGATGGAGAAAATGGTACTAGAGAATGCATTAGTGGCAGACTCAATTTCATGGAAGTCTTCGAGGAAAGACCAGTCGATCAGGGAAAGAGCAATATTTAAAGAGGGAAAATCGTCCTCTTTAAAGCAAAAGATAGTCGAGGGCTTAGTGAAAGAATTTATGGGACGAGAAGAAGGCAACTGAAGTTCAATTTCGAGTGTGGGATGAGTCGATGAAATCATGCTGCATGGATGGGAACATCAGGTTAAAGTCAACAGAAGGAGACCAACTAAAAATTGGGAGATTAAAATCCCCAAGGACAATAAGACGATTGGAGTCATTAAGTTGGGAGGAAACGGACTAAACATGATCATTGCGAATTCAGAAGATGGTGGGATGTAAGAACAAGAAATTAATAAATTAAAAGAACACAGACGAATTTTAGCTATGGCTATTTCTAAATTGTTACGCTCTTCGATGGAAAGGAGTTGAGAAGTTAAGTTAGAGCGAACGGCTATCAGAACTTTACCACCTCGAGATGGACGGTCAGATCTATATATGTTATATCTGTCTATAAAATTCTTAGAATTGAGCCAGGTTTCAGAAAAGGGGATAATATCAGAATCAAAAGTTGCAGTTGCAGTTGAATAAAGTTTGCTCAGCTTACTGCACAGGCCACGTACATTCTGATACGAGATCTTTAGTGGAGGGGTAGAATTCAGTTTTTTGAAGCGGACGGAGATGGAGTAGAAATAGTACCAACTCTAGGTTCAGGGCAAAGACAATATAAATAGTAAGATAAATCTCGCCATACAAAATTTTTGGAGTCCATTTTGGCTGGGTGTCTTTTCGTGTGGCTCTTCACAAACAGAGAGAGACAGATAGACAGAGAGAAAGAGAACGAACCGCTCTCTCGTCCCATACGTGAGGCTGAGATTCGACTGTACGTGTGCACACATGTTAGGTCTGCTTGTTTGTATTGGTTGTTGACGACGCCGCGCTCAACGAAATACCGAATACCTTAGAATTCATTGCGGACTATGACACTATTTAAAGACGCTTGCTCATAATACAAAAAAAGTAGTATTTTGTATACCCCTTATATGCAAATTTTGTTTAATGTACTATACGCGAATATAATGAAGGAATGTACCTATGTAAAAATACATAATCTATGTGATAAATGACTTCACATTCGATAAAATGTCTGTTGGGTATTTGTGGGTCGACTTAATATGCAAAGAATTTTGAAGTTCTTATGCATGCATGTATGTGCGTTTGTACGTAAACTTGTGAAAAGTAGACAAGACAATTTGATACAATTTCTTGAAAGGCGAATTGCGTTATAGGGGTTGATTTTGCCATTGAACAGGTTGGATATAACCAAAAATTTTATTGTCTATTATCATATCAATATTTTACTGGATAATTTTAAAACCATAATAATTGTATAACTAATATCAAATGTTCAAAATGGGTCATATATTTACATTGTATATTAAAGAATTATATTATTAATACTATTTAAATGAATAATGCAATTTTATTATCCGAATGTCAATCGCCAACGAATTTTTTTCCCCCCTCCCCAATTCTCAGCAAATACATTTCTGTCTTGTTTACGTCTCGACAAAATTCGGCAGCTCGGCACATAAGTGCTTGCAGCTCTGTGTGTACTCACACATGCAAACTCATTCTCTCTTATCTTTTTCGTGCGAGCGAGATAGCGCACACTTAGGCATATACAGAAAACTTCGCTGCTCACGATTGAAATTGTACGGGCGATACTCATCTTATTATTTATATTTTCTTTGTTCAGGGGTACGCTTGGTAAACAAGTGGCAAATCGTATGATTCGGCCAAAAAGAGGGATCGAGTATTCTATTTATATGTTCATCCGTTTTTCTTTAAAGTTAAATTTAATAACTACTAGGCCAGTGGAGTCATCAATATTGAGTTAAAAAATGATATAATCTCTGACCAGAACTTCCGTAGTCGTGTTCAAGAGTCGTTACACAAAAATAGAATTTGGAGGAGCACGAGCGAGAAGAGAAGGTGGAGGGGTCACATTTTTAATGGGTAAGGCGGAAGTGGGTACTATACGAGGGGCGGGTTCAGATTGTGTAGAGCTTTCCAAGGAGATGGCGATGGAAGCAGAAGTTGAAGGGGCTTCAACTTCCATTCTATCAACGGTGTCGTCGGAATCAATTGAGGGCGATGGAGCACCAGTGACATGATCGTCATTAACTTCCAATTGGACAGTTGGCACCAGGGTGGCTGCAGGAGAGGGGCCGAGTGCAGCCATCCTCATCGAAGCAGGATCGTTATCACCGGTAATCATGCCATCGGTTTCCTTAGCACCAGAGTCGATCATGGCTGGCGAGGTTATTGGCGGAGCGGGCATATCGTTGACTGCAAGAGAATTAAGGGTTTTAGAACACGGCGAAGTACGAGTAACCTTTCTTCTCTTAGGAGACTCATTTATCATTTTTAAGTTTTTAAAATGAGTCTCCGTTGAGAGAAACTTATCCTGTAGTCGCTGGAATTCCGAATGGGGACCGGCGAATTCGTTATGAGTTTGTCTCATAAAGATTCGCATGTCGGCCTTAACTGGCCTGCAATCAAAACAGGTCCAGTTGAGACCGCAGCGAGTCTTCACCAGATCAACAATGCGACCTCCATAATGACCAAGACCCGCACAGCTAGCGTGTGCCGTGTTATTACACAACCAGCAGTAAATGAAGGTTTGACGAGTAGCCACCGTACGGCCAGCGTCTCAGCGTTTAGCACAGCAGGAACTCATTGCAAAAATTATGAGAAAAAAATATGTGGAAAGAAAAAAGAAAGGTAAAATATAAGTCGGTGTGAGGCTGATGCAGTGACTTTAAGCTTTTGTTACACAATTCCGCGCGCAAGCACAAAAAAAACAGTCACAATAACAACAAGTGTACGGAGAGACACAGAGAGACGAAAGATGAACAGAGAGTAAGCACAGAGCGGCGATTAGCGCGGTGCGTATGTGTTAGAGTGAGAACAGATAAGAAGGTAAGATAAAAGTAGAGAGCGGCTCTGAGAGAGCGAATGCACCACACAAGATTTTAGCAACAACAAAACAGCTGCAAATAAGAATGTGCAGAGAAGGTAAGAATGCACAATATGATTGAAATTGGAAATAAAATACACAAGAATAGGCGAAAGGCGTATGCACTGATATCAACAGATTGCACGATCGGTTATGTACACAGGGAGTAACTAAAATACACAATCACTTTCCTTTAAGCAATAGAATTAAAATATTTAGTAGGAGCGAAGTAAAACACGACCGTCAGCATACCGATATATCGATATACGATATATATATGTAGAAAATAAGAAGCTGGATGTGAAAGGCAGACGGAATACAGATAAAAAAAGAGACTATAGAACGTCGCTTCATTGCGACTCATACATGCATACATATATGACGGGATCGTATGCAAAAGGAAGTTAGAGAAGACAGTGCGTTGTCCAAGTATACATACATATTCAACACTCCTTCTCAACTCATATTGTCCGATATTGCAAATTTCATTTCAAATTTAAATTAACATAATCCAATTAGTCTAATACATTTATCGGCTTTAACTTAAGACAGATTTGTTAATACATTGGATATCATTTCATCAGTGGAAGCATATTTTATCTCAATTAAATTTTTTCTTAAACATTTCCCTAAAATGATGATACTTAATATCTATGTGTTTGCTTCGTGCATGGAATGTCGCATTCTTAACGAGATGTTGAGCACCCTGAATATCGCTGAAGATCTTCACCGAACGGAGCTCTTCTACGCCAGCGCCCAATTCGGCAACCAGCTTAATGATGTACGCCGCTTCTTTAGACGCCACGCATAATGCAACATACTCAGCCTCCGTAGTGCTTATTAGAATGAGAATTCAAATGAGAATGCAGCCCCTGCAGCAAAGAAGACCCAACCGCCATTTGATTTGCACTCCGTGCTATCGCTGGCCAAATCTGCGTCCAAATAACAATGAATTGCACGACCAGTAGGATGGTAATGCAACTGCTGCTAAGCTGTACCTCCCAGGTATCGATGCAAACGTTTGGCAGCGGCTTCATGTTCGATTTCGGGGTCAGCATTCTGTTGCGCAATTTTGTCACAGAATGGAGAATATCAGGACGCGTGGTTATAGAGATCCCGATCCATTAGAGATCCAATCAATGATTGATAGGCCACCTCATTCACACGGCGACAGACGCAGACATGGACACGGAAACATTTGGCTTCCAGCTCTGCATAGAATAATCTCTTAGTAGATCCTCTTTGTACTGCTTGTGACCAACTCTCATGCTTCCGGTAGTGGCCGCAATTGACAACTTCAAATTCATCAGGAATGGCTGCTTTGACGCTTTCAAGACCTTTTTGTTCCATTAGAAGATCATCTACGTATACAACAATAATAAAAATATCAGTAGAACCTTTTCGAGTATACAAAAACACAGCTCGCTAGGAAATGGACAAACACGAAGCTTGGTGAGTGTAGAATTGTGTTTTCCGTTTCATTCCCTGCCGCTCTGCTTCAGCCCATACAAAGATTTGTGCAATTTCAGCACACGCTCGGGATATCGTTCATTGATGAATCTCTCCGGCTGACACATGTAGATGACATCATGGAGCTCGCTGTTTAGATACGATGAAGAGACGTCCATTTGGTGCATATACCACCCGTGCTCTGCTGCCACCGCTATGGCCAGCCTGGTTGTTGAGTATCTGGCAACGCTGAGCACAACCATTGTCAACAAGTAGGGCTTTGAAGCGGTCGACATTGCCATCCTTGTCGCGTTTTAGTGCATACACCCAAATTCACCCGATTGGCTTTTCACATTCTGGTAGTTCGACCAGTGACCAAGTTCTATTCCTGTGAAGAGTTTTCATTTACGTATTACCCGAAGTACGCCAGTCCGCTGTATGATTACTCGCAAATTTATACTTCGCATTAGCAGGGACACGAATATTTTCAGCCGATATGGTATTCAGCATGTGATATTCCTTTGCTCGGCGTCCAGGCAGACCAGTATAAATCTTTCTAGGTCGCCCGCGACCCCTTCGTGCTCCTTCTGAATTTGCCTGCCAAACGACTGACTGACTGTCATCGTCAACCCCATGCGAACCTTCTGATTCCTCTGTGTGATGCACTTCGCCAACATTAACTATGCATTCATCTTCACTAGCCATCTCCACAACATGTTCGTCAGGAATAAAATGTTGCATATGCTCCTAGAATTCTACAAGGTGCAGCTGCACAGAGTCAGTAGCACTCGCCGGAGCCTTGTGATTCCTGAACAGGCAATTTTTAATGAAAATTACATCTCGTGCTTCAATTGATCCCTGTTTTTCGGGACTAAACAGCCTACATGCCTTTGCTGTTTCAGAGTAACCGACCAAATAATGCTCTTCGCCTTTTGGATGAATTTTCTTGTGGTGCGTTTTATTTAAAACAATAGCATTTGCACCAAAGATCCGCAGATGGCACTACTCGACAAAATTGAACTTTTTTTTCCGCTGAGGCCAAAAATGTATTTTTCTGATCGATTTCGGGACTTAACATTTTTTAAAGAGTTATATTTTTTTTTTTTTGGTTTAGTTTTTTTTTTACGAATTTTTGAAGTTTGGTATATTTTTTCAAGTTTTTTTCAGAGGTAGTTCTTCGTTTTTAACTTAAATATCTGATATCTGGTTCCATAGAACTGTGCAGTTCTCAAAAATGCAAAAATGCAAAAATTACAAATGCAGCTATACATCTGTTTTAGACATTTTGTAGCTGCAGCTTAACGCCTGGACGATATTATGCTTTCAAATTCAAATTTGATCATTTTTTTTCGATTTTTCCTTAGTTTTTAAGGGCAAGATTTCTTGAAAGCTTGGAAAGCTTAATCTCTTCCAGACGGTAAGCTGCATGTACAAAGTCAGATTTATAGCTGCATTTGTAAGCTTTTCAGAACTGCAAAGTTCTATGGAACCAGATATAAGATACTTAAGTTAATATTAGCACTACCTCTGAAAAAAACATGAACAAAAATAACAATTTTTTAAAATTTTAAAAAAAAACGAGGGAGAACGTTGTGAGCCGCGTCTACCGCTGCGGCTCTACTTTATACCCGGTACTCAGTCAGTATATATGTATGTGAGCTTGTAATAAATTACATTATTACATGTTCGCAAAAGGGACAAATTTAATTTTAGCCAAAAAAGAAAAAAGTAATTAAGTCGAACCTTTTCGGAGGTTTTTAGCTATTACATGTTTCTATATTTGTTTACATACATTTTTTAAATCTGCCTTTTCTAAATGTCTTTATCTACTTCCTACATATACATACACGACTGTGTGCGAGAGAGAGAGGGAATGAGTCTGCGCTTGGAAGGCCACTGAAATTTCATTTGTTCCTTCTGGCTATACTAATGATCCGATCTGATCCAGATTCAACATTCTGATAAACGTGGTGATTTTCTATGATTCTGCGTTTTTGGTTTTCTCGTATCTTAAAAATTTGGGATTTTCGTCCTTTTTGGGGGCGGAGGAAGGCGTGGCCAAATTTTGAAATAAACTCGTCTCTGTTTGATATCACAGGAGCTTGGATAGAAAGTTTGGTTGATCTAGCTTTTATAGTCTTTGAGAACTAGGCGTCAAAAAATTCGATCAGGCATAGCGCCCACCCCGATGTGTGAGAGAGAGCGAGAGGGAACGATGCATCTCGAAATGGTTTTCATCATTGGAGCTACATTTGTAATCCTATCTGATCCAGATTCAGCACTCTGATAGATACGCTCATTTTCCATGTTTCTGCGTTTTTAGTTTTCTCGTATCTTTAAAATTGTGCATGCCACAGATTTTCGTCCTTTGAGTGGGCGGAAGAGGGCGGGGCGAAATTTTTAAAAACACTTGTAATAGTGCGATAGGACAGGAGTCTGGATAAAAAATTAGGTTGCTCTAGCTTTTACAGTCTCTGAGCTATAGGCGCTAATGAAGACGGACAGAAGGACAGACGGACGGACAGACAGACATAGCTATATCGACTCGGCTATTGATGCTGATCAAGAATATATATACTGTATGGGGTCGGAAACGCTTCCTTCTGGGTGTTACACACATCCACTTTTTGCACAAATTTAATATACCCGTTTACTCTTCGAGTACCGGGTATAAAAATAATCATAAAAAAACCATAATTCATTAAAAAATATAGGTACCGAAATTTATCAGAAAAAATTATTTTTCGCCACAGCGAATATGTCGTGTTGACTAGTGTGGCCAAAGGTGCCCATACTTTAAAAGGTGAAATGCTTGGGAATGGTGAAGATTCTGCAAGGTTACGCAAATATGCCGACGTTTTGATTGCTTCTGCCCAGAATCGCTCGTCTAACCCTGCATGGAAGAACTCGCTACGTGCGCCACGCTACGTGGAACGATTGGCTCTTTACGTGACACTATTCTGCTCCGGGGTATGAGGCACAGTTTTTTTTGCACGACTTTCACTAACTTTTGGTAATTGTTTCACGCATGTCTTACACTTTGCGCATGTTTCGCCACCATTCATGTCCTTGAATTCACTTTCTGCACCGTGCAGCATTTTATCGCATATTATTTTTTTTTATACATATATTTTTGTACAAAAATGGCAAGGAAAACCGATTAATTTCTTTAAAAACCATATCATATTAGAAGAGTCGCAGTTTCCGTTAAAAAGAAATTTCATTTTGCTTGGGGAACAAACTCGCCACACGATAAACGTCATTACGACCAAACATAATGAAGGCCACCCCTGTACTTTATTGAGGGCATACTTTATAGTAAGATAAATAAGGCTAGGTTGTATCGCACAACGATAGAAAAATGGGTTATAGCAAGGAGGAATCAAGTAGAAAACTCTAGGTGAAAAACCCGAGAAAATTTTTTAAGTGCAACATGGAAGGCCATATTGCAAGAGATTGTAATTAAGAAGTAGTTTTCTATTACTCCAGAAAAAATGGAGTATACAATTTTTTTTATTAAATTATTAAATAAAATAAAATAAAATAATGAAATAAAAATAAATGCAGAGCCGCTATGACCTAAAGGCCCTAATAATGTTTTAAATTCTTTGTGATGAGTTTGTAAAATTGAGTTTCAAAAAATATTAAATAACCGCCCGCAATCCCAAATTATTACAAAGGTTAGGTTAGGTTAGGTTAACCCGGACGGCCCTCAGCGGGGCCTCTCATAGGCCAGTATGGCCCTTAGTTATCCGGGTGCGGTGTATGGACCTTTACGGGGGTGGTGTCGAGGTTTGGAAGTTTTCGATAATCGAGGTATTTTCGCGAAAGCAAGGAGTCCCCTTGGCGTCCTCCTTGAGGCGTCTTCCAGCGGTGCCAGCGCCGGTGCGCGTAGGTGTCTTCTCCTTGCCCGTGAGAGAGCCGGACAGTTGCATATGAAATGTTCCAGGGTTTCAACAGCCCCGGGTTCATCGCATTGCCTGCAAACCCGACGCCAGATCGTCCGGCGCTTCGTTCCCTTCGATGCCCTATTGACTGGGAACCCAATGGATCCGCACTGAATTGGTCGTGCTTAGTGTGTCTAGTGCATCCCTGCTTGCCAGGACCTTTCTGGAACTGGCCGCGGACGCTTGCATGGATCTTATTGCAGCTTGGCTGTCAACAAATAGATTGACCACATTATGTGCTCGTTCGGTCTGTTAAGCGACCTCTGCAGCTTTCTTGATAGCTAAGACTTCCGCCTGGAATATGCTGCATCGGTCCGTTAGCCTATATGACGACCTTATTTCTGGGTCTGTGCAGTATAGGCCCGCACCTACTCCTTCATCCATCTTGGAGCCCCCTGTGTATATGTTGAGGTATTGAGTCTGGTCCCGTCCTGTTTTCTAGTCTTCGGGACCCATAAGTGTGTTTGTTTTAACCTCGAGGCAAGTTTGGGGTGTCATGTAATCAGTAGAGCTGATCATGCCCCTTACGATTGAACTGTGCTCGAATCCTTGTGGCGATATATTACCTGATGCAATTAGGCGCTGCGCTGCCTTTCCTGCAGTCAGACGAGCGTCGATGTTCAGTGGATCAATTCCTAGTATGATTTCGAGTGCTATTGTTGGGGTTGATCTCAGCGCCCCTGTAATGCAGAGCAGAGCCTGCCGCTGAGTTCTTTCCATAGCTTATGATATGTTTTCTTCTCGGTGGCTTTCCACCACACTAGGACTCCATACAGCAGAGTTGGTCGCACAACCGAGATGAAGATCCAGTGCATTAGAGTAGGTGACAGGCCACATATGCTGCTAAGCTTCTTCTTGGATGCATGAAGCGCAATGGTGGCCTTCTTCACCCTTTGCATTACATTGGGTTTCCATGCTAGTTTGCTGTCCGGTACTGTGCCGAGGAATTTGACCTGTGTTTTTGGGGTTAGCCTTGTTTGGTTGATTTTCGTGGCGACTTCTTCTCGAATCTCTTCATGAGGTCGTCGACCACCAGATTCCACAGGAGGGGTGACAGGACTCCACCTTGAGGTGTGCCTCTGTGTGCTCCCTTTACCATGAAAGCGGTGCCCCACTCTGATTGCACCCGTCTACAACTCAGGAGGTTCTTTATCCATTGGTTGATTGCTGGGTGTATGTTGGTCGCTTCTAGGCGATCCATTATTGTGTTCGTAGCCGTTATTAAATGCTCGGGATATATCTACGAATACTCCTAGTGCATATTTTTTGTTATTGAGAGCTTTCTCGACTGTAGCTACTAACGAATGTAGTGCAGTCTCCACGGATTTCCCTTTGGTGTTAGCATGCTGGCTGGTAGACATTAGTCCTCATACCTTATTTCTGATGTGTAGATCCAGCAGCTGTTCCAGTGTTTTTAGTAGAAAGGAGGTGAGGCTTATCGGTCTATAAGCCTTGGGACTAACATGGCTGCACTTTCCTGCCTTTGGGAGGAAGACAACTCTAGCTGTTCTTCATTGCATTGGGATATAGCCTGTGCTTAGACATGCCGAGTATATTGCGAAAAGCCATGGGATGATCGTGTTGGTCGCTTGCAACATGGCTGGAAATATTCCGTCCAGTCCAGGAGATTTTATGCCCGCAAAGGAGTCTATAGGCCATTGGATTTTCGTGTGGGTTATCAAATCTTTTGGGGGGGTTTTGTTCTTCGGTTGCTAGGTCCTGTTGCGTTTCGGCATCAGTGACTTCAGTGCATCCTGAGAAGTGAGCCACCATTAGTGCTGTCAGGGCTTCTTCGCTGTTCTCTGACCACTGTCCGTTATTCAGCTTGAGCTGACTCTCTATGGTGGGCTGCTTCGAGAGCAGCTTCCTGAGTCTTGCTGTTTCCGGCACTTTCTCGATGTTGGAGCAGAAGTTCCTCCACGAGATACGTTGTCCCTTACGTATTTCCTTCTTGTAGTTTCTGAGTATGATCCTGTATTCCTCGTTGATGATCTCTTCATTCGCTTGTTTGGCAAGCTTGAAGAATTCCCTGACATTATTTCTTTGTAGAGAGAAATCCCGGCTCCACTAGAGTGGCTTGGTCCTCGTCTTTGTTCTTGAGATCTGAGTTCAATCGTGGGCATGCTGCGTAGTAAGCATCTAGTAAAACCTTGGGTAGGGTCTCCAGGGACTTTTCTATGTCTTCCGCAGATATTACTGCACCCGGGCTCGCGAGCTTCAAGGTATCGGTCTTTTTAAGCCTTTCCCAGTTTGTGTTCCGGGGGTTTCTGTAGACTGTTACCTTCGGAGTGTGTTCGAATTCGCACTTGTACTGAATGAACCTATGATCTGAGAAGGATTGTATGTCTAGGACCTTCCAGCCAGATACTAAGGTACTCTTTCTCGTAGAGAGGGTTATATCTAGCACTTTTGACGAGGTGGGACCTACGTAGGTGTATTCCTCCCCCACGTTTGCTACATCTATATTAGTTGATAAAATAAAGTCTAAGAGTGACTCACTTCGGTCGTTGATATCGGGGCTTCCCCACACACTGTGGTGGGCATTGGCGTCCGTACCAATGAGAATTTGGTAGTCTTTGCAGTTGGCTTCTTTCACCAGGCTCCGTAGCTCGTCAGGTGGCGCGGGCCTGTCGTGTGCCATGTAGCAGGATGCTATCAAAAGGTGCTTCTCCTCACTCTGTAGCATTACCACTGTCAGGTCGTCCGTGCTGTAATGAGACATAAGGTGAACGTGGATTCCCTTCCGTACGAGTACGTCGGTTCTGTTCCTGCTTACCGGTGTTGAGTAGAAAAAATTGTAACTTGAGTACTTTAGTCCGGCCACTGAGTTGCCTGACGCAATCCAGGGCTCCTGGACTAAAGATACGTCAGCAAGCCCTTGCTCCATGGCCATGAGAAGCTCCGCTGACGCGATTTTGCTTTTATGCAATTTGAGCTGCAGCACATCCAGCGTCATTGGTGGCTGGCTCAACTGCACTTGACGGGTTGACTACCAACGTCAGGTCTCCGTCCTCCGAGTCTTCCGAGTCTTAGCACTAACCTCTGGGCGGCCTCCACGATGGTCTCCAGACCTAAGTCTTTCTCAACCTCTCCTGCCTGCAGGGTGTTCGTGTCCTGATCTCCGGAGTGGCGTGTTTTCAGGCGCAGATAAAAAGCCCATTCCCCACGCCATCTTCCCGAAAATGGGATACAAGAGATCTTCAGCGTCCTTGTTGATTTGAAGTATTACATACTGGCCCCCCTCGTTGGGTAGTGGGCTCCCAGTTTGTAATACTTTCTTTTTCCCTGAAAGAACCTCATGGTTCTGGCGTTGTAGTAGCTTCAACGCCCGGTCCCCTTGAATCGCGATGGGGAAAAGTACCTTCACCTTTGGTATGGACGGGATTAACTCCCTGTCCACCAACTTCAGCTTGGCCCCCTCCCACATCGCCTCCAGTTGGTAGACCGTTCGCGTCAGCCACCTGAGCGTCGGATTGTCCTTACATTTCAGGATCTTGACCCCGTTCAGCCATCCAGAACCATCAAAGGTGGGCATGGGAGCTGTGAGGTCCTCTTCCATCCGCGTAAAGAGCGCATTGACGAGCTGCGCGTGAACCGTCTTCCACTGCGCCGCCGTCATCTTCCCGTTCTCGTCACTTCGGTCAATGAGCCCCACGCTACAAATTGTTTAAAAACGATGTTTAGCTTCTGTTCGGAGCAGCAGCTGTCATTACCTCTCAAGAGCGGGATCAACACTCGCGCTCTCGGTGCCTACGCACACTCACGCTCATGGTCCGCGTATGTACTGCTTAAATTGCCGTGCGTCGCGGAACCCACCCCCAACGGCCTTATTTTTTCGCTTATATAAATACAAATTGTACATAATTTAAACCATCTCGAACTCAAGGGCAAAATATATATATATAAAAACAAAAACTATAAATAAAACAAAAACGGAAAAAAAACTTTTTTTCGTAAATTGGAGTCAGAGTTGCTGAAAAAGCTCGGCAGCTTCCAACTTTTTGGTGACCCCGACGTGATCCCCGTGACCTTTGAGTGAAAAAGTGTTCAAAACATTGAGTTAAATCTGTGCCAAAGATTCCAGAGATCTTGTTGGATACAAACACGTTGAACTTGGATGGTTCCTCTCGCAACTAAGACAGGACCACAGTTGAATCCGACCAGCAATGGATTGGGCAGTCAAAGGTATCCATTTTTCTGATGTCGCGAAGTAGATTGGCTAATCGGAACGCTGCGCATAGTTCAAGCTTCGGCACCGTGAGGGTTTTCAGTGGGGCAACCCTTGCCTTAGAACAAAGCATGTGAACCTTAACCGTGGTGTCCGTAAACGAACGAGCATAAATGCAAGCCCCACAAGCTTGGAGGCTGGCATCACAGAAAGCATGCAATTCAAACGTGGCCTTGGGTTGAAGTACGTAACGAGGAAATGTAGCATGACCCACAGTGGAGAAATTCTTGCAAAACTCAGTTAATGCCGAATCCAGAAGAGCACATCGGAAGAGTTTGAACACCATTTTCTCAATTGAAAATTGCCTCGAGCAAAAAAATCCGTGGTTTGACGCATAATATCCAGCACTTCCTCGACCGAATTGCCTCCAGATATCATGTCGTCCACGTAGAAGTCATGTAGAATGGTTTCGGATCCCAGTGCATACGACGACGAATCATCCATGGCTAGCTGATGCATAGCTCGAATAGCTAAAAATGATGCAGGCTTAGTTCCATAGCTGACTGTGTCTAATTTGAAGATCTGTATGTCGTCGTCAATCGAGTCCCGCCATAATATGCATTGGAGTATGGTGTCAGGCATTGCGACACGCACGCACCTCTACATTTTACCGATATCACCTGTAAGAGCAATGGAAAATATACGAAATCGGATAAATGTGTGAAATACCTTAGCTTGAATGGTGGGACCTGACATAAACAGATCAATTAACGAAAGACCAGAGGTGGTGGCTGCAGAGCCGTTGAATACGACCCTCAGCTTTATGGTGGAGCTGTCCTTTTTAAAGACACAATGATTTGGCAAGAAATATTTGCATTTGTGCCAATCTTCATTGGGTACCAGAGACATGTGATCAAGGGACAGGTACTTCTTCATAAATGGCGAGTATTGTGCATGACGAGATGGATTGCGCACGAACTTGCGCTCCAAGTTTTCAAAGCGCCGTTTTGCTTGGAAGTAGGAATCGCCCAAGGACTCCAAGCTTCGCATCATAGGCAAGCGGACTGAATATTTCCCTGAGGGCAAACGAGTGTGATTGTTGACGAAATGTTCCTCGCAGTGAAGCTCCTCCTTTGTGGCCCTAGCGATCGGCTCAAAGATGTGCTCCCACCTAAATTGGTGTCATCCGAAGAATCGGTTGCGATAAACGACGAGAGAGTAGGGGCCGAGTGCCCGCCACCAGACAGAATCCATCCGAAGTGTGTTTTCTGCAGCAAAGGTAATCCAGGCGCCAGCTGAATTTGTCCCACGCACAGCAGCTCGAAGAAAAGTCCAGCTACGATGAGCAGATCAATCCGCTGCGGCTGGTGGAACGAAGGGTCAGCAAGCCGGATATGCGACGGTATACGCCTATTAGCTGTGCTAATCGACGCGCGAGATTGATGATCCGTAATCTTCTGGGCAACGACGGCAGTGATGGTAGTGGTGAACTCTGAAATCCGAGACTTCAGAACGAGATCCACCGAGATACATTCAGTTGAGAAGCTAGCAGCACCGATGCCAGAGACTGCGGCGAGCGATTTGGTTTTGCGAAGTTGTAGCTGATTAGCTAGACCACTGGTTACGAAATGCAATTGAGATCCAGAATCCAAAAGTGCGCGACAAGGCACAAAAACTCCAGTGCTGTTTTTGACGAGAACGACGACAGTGGCAAATAGCATAGCATCAGACGGACTTTGGGATATGAGGGCTTGCGGCAAGGAGGGCGAGAATGCAACCATGGCGGTCTGACTTAGTTGGGCTTGTGAGGCTTCACTGGGAGAAGCAGATTGGGCTGTTTCTGATCGACGAACGAAATGTAAAAGTGAGTGGTACATCAATCGGCAAGTACGGCAGGGACCGGATTTGCAATCCTTCACGCGATGGCCCTTTCGTAGGCAATTGCCGCATAAACCTAGCCTCTTTGATTCTTTGTGGCGCTCATCCGGCGATAAACCTTTAAAAAGTTCACAATTTGCAATCGTGTGGTTCGTGCCCTCCCACAACACACAAGAAACCGGAATGGGAGCGCTCGATGCTACGAAAGCCTTTCTATGTTTCGTACTCACGGTTTTTTCAGACTTGCCAACATGACCATCTTGCCCTTGCATGGAATGATGAATGCCTTCAAGGGTACGACATCTATGTTCCAGAAAGGCAGAAAGTTTCTCCCAGGATAGAAGACCGTGATCCGATGAATCTGCTTCCCATTTGGCTTGAGTCGACTTGTCCAAGTTACGCCAGACTGCATGAACGATTATAGCATCTGCAATCTCCTCCTTAGTTCCCAGAGATTCTAACGAGCAAAGATGTGAGGTGATGATGTCCCTCAACTTGGAAGGTTATGTGTCAATGCACGTCAGCCCAAATACCTCTCTGATGTGTGCCTGTAGAATAAGACGCTTGTTATCAAATCGGTTTTTTAGAATTTCAAACGCCTTGTTATAATTAGCCTCGATCATTTGCAATGAACTGATGGCCAGCAATGCCACTCCGCTCAAATAGGACCGCAAATGCTGTAGCTTCTCGATAGAAGTCAGCTCTGCTTCACTATCAATGACCGCTGTGAACATGGAGTTGAAGCTTGTCCACTCCGTGTATTCTCCACTGAACTTGGGTAGCTGCAGTTGTGGCAGGCGTGGTCGATTTACCATGTACATGAAGGATTGGGAATCATTTGGATTCATTCGAAACGTGGAGCAATGCGAGGGCTGAGAACGCCTCCCTAGCTAACGCTGCAGAACAGTCCTCAACGATAGTATGGAAGAGTCGAATTTTCCAGGTATTTCACTGGACATGGATTCAAAATCCACTTCCTCCAAGTTAGTGTGTGCCGCCACAACGCTAGATTCCAGCTCCGTCAGCGATTCAAACAGTGCTTGCAGGTCATACTCATCCATTTGGCGCAGCCTTTCACTATCCATCTCTGTGCGTATGACTTCTAGCCGATCGAAAATGGCTCGAACCTTCAGCCTCAAGAAGGAAATTCGAGATGCAGATGATTGGGTGCTAGCTGCGTTCACACAAACACTTTCGGCAGATGGAGCAGCGCCAACGGCCACAGAATCACTATCGTTGCCCATAGCAAACGATCCAATTCTTCTACTAGTTTTCTTCTTGCCCATGGTTTTCGCGATAGCTGCAGACATTGGTCTGCCAAATCCAGGCTATAATGAATTCTCGTCCTCTTATTTCGATTTCAGAAAACCCTGATGATCTTGCCGTCTCGACTCGATCGTTGGCAACAAGTCACCTGTGCCCACCAGATCTTTTGGAAGCGTTGGAGTGAGGAATATTTAACCGTGCTCCAACAACGTGCCAAATGGCGCACACCACAACCATCGATCCAGGTCAACGACGTCGTCTGCATCCAGGACGAAATATTGCCACCATTGAAGTGGCCCTTAGCACGGGTGATCGAGGTCATCGCTGGAGCTGATGGGGCTGTGCGAGTTGCCATACTGCGGACGCCATCCGGAACCACTCGTCGAGCTGTTAACAAGCTGTGCGTCCTTCCCGTTAAGGATCCTGTTAAAAGCCCAGGTCTTTCAACGGGGGGGAGTATGTTCGGAGCAGCAGCCGTCATTAGCTCTTAAGAGCACGATCCACTCTCGCGCTCTCGGTGCCCACGCACACTCACGCTCATGGTCCGCGTATGTACTGCTTAAATTGCCGTGCGTCGCGGAACCCACCCCCACTCTGTATAAGTCGTCGTCGAACGCAGCATCACGTCACCTCAACTCGTCTCAACGACCTTTTTTTGCGCTTACATAAATACAAATTGTACATAATTTAAACTATCTCGAACTCGCGGGAACGCCCTAAAATATATATATATGAAAACAAAAACTATAAATAAAACAAAAACGGAGAAAACACTTTATTTCGTAAATTGGAGTCAGAGTTGCCGAAAAAGCTCGGTAGCTTCATATATCAGCTTTTCAGAACTGCAAAGATCAATACAGCGAGATGTTAGATGTTTAGGTTATGTTAAAAAAACAGCACTACCTCTGAAAAAAAAATATCAGATTTGTAAAAAAATCTTTAAAAAAAACTAAACCTACTGTAATAAAAGAGCTCTGTTTATTCCTGTGGTTACTTTATTGATGATCCAAATGCATACGAGGGCCGTCCCAGAAATAGCCGACCTAACTACAAAAACTGTAGGAAATATATTGGGTTTATTTGAGAGACGCGTAGTGGTGCGGTTGAACATTTATGTATTTGAGTGTGTCCGGAAATGAGAACCATACATTATACGTACATACAAAGCAGTGTGGCCAGATTATTGTTGCTTATTAAATGGGATCTATCGATTACATTTTTAACACTTCTTCTTAAGCTACATATAATCATTTTAAACTAACGCATGTTTATCTTTGTCATTCCAAGTAATTTAACAAAATCGTCGTGCTTTTGCTTGCTTAAACATTTTGTCAGTAGATCTGCAACATTGCCGTTTGTGGATACGTATTCCAGTATTATTTCATTACATTCTACTTTTTCGCGAACAAAATGATACTTAATATTAATGTGCTTGGTGCGTTTGTGGTATACCGGATTTTTGGCAATATGCTGCGAGCTTATGTTGTCGCCATAGATGGTTAGCGGCTCTGCAAAAGTTGACCAACCAATCTCGTTCAGAAGTCTTCGTAAATAAGCGGCCTCCTTAGCAGCCATAGATAGAGCTATGTATTCAGCTTCAGTGCTGCTCAATGCGACAACAGTTTGCTTAGTTGAAGTCCAAGAAAACGCACTGCCTGCTAGAAAGAATGCGTAGCCACTATAAGATCTTCTATCGAGCCTGTCATTGGCCCAATCTGCATCTGCGAAGCCTCTTACTGGTTCGCCACACTTGCGATATGTGATGCCCAAATTCTTCGTACCAGCCAGATACCTTAGAATGTGTTTTGCAGCAGTCTCGTGTTCTGCATGGGGATCGGTATTTCGTTGCGACAGTTTGCTTACTGCGTGCAAAATGTCCGGTCGGCTCAAGACGGCTAAATACATAAGGGAACCAATTAATGACTGATATTGTGTTATATTCACCTTGACACAATTATCGTTAATGCAGTCAACTTGATAACCTGGGTCGAGCGGTGTGCTGACTGGACGGCACTTGCTCATGCCATACGTCTCCAATAGTCCTTGAATATGCGATTTCTGGCAAAGCGAAATCGAACCCTGTTCACCGTCTCGCTCGATTTCCATTCCTAGGAAATAGTTTATGGGGCCGCCATCGTGCAACTTGAAGTTTGATGCGATCTTCTTCTTAATTACGGCTATATCTTTTTTGTTTGGACACGCAATAATTAAATCGTCGACGTATACTGCAATATAGCTGTATGTTTGTTTATCTTTCTTGACATACAAGCATGCCTCGTTCTTGCATCTCTTGAAGCCCATGGAAGACAATACTTCGTCCAGCGTTCTATTCCAGACACGTCCGGATTGCTTGAGTCCGTAAAGTGCTTTACGCAGCTTTAGAACTTTTTCTGGATAATGCTTGTCGACAAAATTCTGAGGCTGCTTCATGTACACAGTCTCCTGAAGTTTACTGTTTAGGTAAGCATTTGATATATCCAGTTGGTGCATATATAGCTGTTTTTCTGCAGCTATCGCGAACAACATGCGAATGGTCTCATACCGAATTACAGGTGAAAATGTTTCCCAATAATTTACTCCAAATTGTTGCCCACAGCCTTGAGCAACCAATCGAGATTTGAACTTCTCAATGAGACCATCCTTATTTTTCTTGATTCGAAAACCCCATTTTGAGCCAATGGCTTTTTGTCCTGGAGGCAGTTCACACAATGACCACGTGTTATTTTCCTGTAGAGCGTCGTATTCCGTTTGCATTGATTCTATCCAATCTTTAGAGTAATGGCTTTGCAAAGCTTCAGCAACTGACTGCGGTGTCTCAGTGTCATCCACCTGATTGAGAAGACTATTGAGCACTGCCTGGTACTGTTTTCTCGGTCGTCCAGGTTGACCGCTGCATATGATTTTGGGTCTGCCACGCCCACGCTGTACTGCATTCTCTTGTGGCGGTGCTTGGCCGCTCACGTAATTTTCGTCTGGTTCACTTGCGCTCAAAAACTCCTCCTCTTCTTCGCCGGAGTCACTGCTTGAGTCTGAATGATCGGCTATTAAAGGTACATCTGAGTTTTGATCTGGAACTTCAATTGACTCAAGGCGAAGTATGTTTGTCATGAAATTGTCATTTCTATCTGAAATATCACAATTCGCAATGCTTTTTGTGTCAAACTCACCTTCTACAAATTTGACATCACGCCTTTCAATTATTGTCCGCTTCTCTCGATCGAACAGCCGGTAAGCTTTTGCAGCTAAGGAGTAGCCAACAAAAATATATTCTTTGCCCTTTGGATGGAATTTGCTTCTTCTGGTCTTATCCAAAGCAAATGCGCGAGATCCGAATACTCGCAGGTGTTTTACTGACGGCTTGCGTCCTTTCCAGGCTTCGAATGGTATACCGCCGTTTAAGGCCTTTGTGGGGCATCTATTGCGGATGTAAACTGCCGTAGTAACAGCCTCTGCCCACAAGAACTCATCCAGATTTGCATGGATAAGCATACTCTTTGCCATCTCTACAATTGTTCGATTGGCTCTCTCGGCTACACCGTTTTGCTGAGGGGTGTAGGGAACCGTCAATTGCCTTTGTAGGCCGCACTCGTTCAAAAAATCTGAAAAATCCTTGTTTAGATACTCTGTTCCATTATCGCTGCGCACAGCCTTTATTTTGTTGCCCGTTTGGCATTCCACAAAACTTTTGAATATTTTGAATTTTTCAAAAACTTGGCTTTTCGCGTGCATAATGTAAACAAATATCTTGCGCGAGTAGTCATCAATAAATGTCACAAAATAGCGATTGTCACCGATCGATTTTACATTCATTGGGCCGCATACATCTGTGTGCACTAGCTCAAGCACTTGCTTCGTTGTACGATATAACTTCTGTTGGAAAGGCAATGTACATATTTTTGCCCTGTTACATGTATCACAATTAATTTCCATTTTAAATTTTTCAACACTCATGCCATGAACAAGCTGAGCTTTTCGCTCAGCTGTTTTAAATCTTGGAAATTAAGATGGCCAAATCTATTATGCCACTTCATTTCCGGCGAAACTGTGTTCAACAAACAAACTGTACTTTTTTCTGAGCACTGTTTGTACACATACAAGTTGTTTTCTTGCTTGGCTTTTAAAATGGTTTCTCCTTCTTTATTTTTAATCAGTGCCACTTTTCCAATAAATGTAGTGGAATTCTCGAATTTAGCTGCTGTGCTCACTGAGAAAAAAATTCATATGTAATTCAGGGACATATAACACATTTTGCAAGTTTATTATCATATTTTCACTTTGAATTTTAACATTGCCAGATCCGGGTGATGAGACGAATTTATTTGTAGCCAACATTATCGATGTTTCCTTCTCAGCATAGTTAAAGAAAATGTTGCGATCGCAACACATGTGAGATGTTGCGCCACTATCTACGCACCAAACTCTTTTTTGCTGTTCTCCGACAAAACAGTGCATTAAACTGCTTGCCTGTTCTCTTTGTCCACTTGATTTGCTACCCTTTTTCTTGGATCTGCACTCGCTTGCTCGATGACCAGTTTTTTCGCATTTGAAACATTTTCCATTGAAATGCTGCTTTGCGCCTATGTTCCCGTCGTTCTTTGTTCCGTTCTTCTCGACATTCTCGTCTTCTCGCGATCTGCGCTGTGTATGTGTGTATACTGCTTGTGTGGTCGAATGATTGTCGCGTTCTGCTTTTTCCTGTTTTCTAGTGCCTTCTTCTATCATTTTTACTTTAACAGCTTCAAATTTTGGCAGCTCGTCACGCGTTTCGATCGCGACTACAAAATTTTCCCATGAATCGGGCAAACTGCTTAGTAACATAATTACTTTTAGCTCGTCGTTGAGTTTTATATCCAATTCTGACAATTTTTCAATTGTCTCTACAAAAGAATTGACATAGGCGGACACATCATCGCCCTGCTGCATATTTAGTCGAATTAGTTTTTGATAAAGTTGCACTTTCTGAATGGGGCCTTTTGGCATGTGAAACTCCATTAATTTTTTCCACATAGCTTCAGATGTTACGCACGTCTTTATGTGCACAAACTGCGATGCCTTAATATTTAAGGTTATGTACGTCATTGCTTTCTGATCAAATTTTTCCCATTTCTGAACAGATGCGTCATCTTCTCCAATCTTTTTTCCACACAATACATCCCATAAGTCTGCCATTACTAGGACACTTTTCATGGCCATGTTCCACACACCGTAATTGTTTTCATCAAGTTTTTCGATTTGATTTGACAAATTCATGTTGGCTTTTTGTTCAGTGTTAATTCGCAAACGATACTAACTATTGACAATTTAGCACAACCGATACTCAAACTTAGACGCTTTCTAGTCAGTTATAAAACCGAAAACAACGAACTCTGGGCCCATAACCAATGTAGGAAATATATTGGGTTTATTTGAGAGACGCGTAGTGGTTCGGTTGAAAATTTATTTGAGTGTGTCCGGAAATGAGAACCATTCATTATACCACTAACCATACAGTACATAGATGAGACATTTCATACAAACGGCTGTCGCAAGCGAAGTCTGAGATTTGCAGTACCAAGCGTTCGGCTCGGTACAGCAACTGTTCGGCTCATGACGCAGCGCTAGCCGAAGCCGACAGCAACGAAGCAATGGCATTGGTGTGTGTGTTATTACACACAACAAATTTTTGATTGTAGGCATTGTCAGTTCTTGGGCTCTTGGGTTTTTGGTTTCTGTTTTATTTTGTTTTGCTTCAGCGTATTTGGATGTATGGGTGCACATATATGCTCACGTACATTGTTTAAGTATTGCTGCTGGTAGAACGAAATTTCTCAATTCCCTTAAGATTCTTGGATTTCTGTGCTTGTTACCCTTTACTTTAGCATTTTTATAGTCGACACGTTTTGAAGACACTTGCCTTATAATATCAGAATAACTCTTGTTTTGTATATGCTCTAGATGATAATTTTGTTTAATATAGAAAATATGAATATAATGAGCGGATATGCATATGTAAATATATACATATAATATATATCATACATAACTCCCATTGGAATAATTGTCCATTAGAGTATTCAAGGTGCAAATTGTGAATAAGCAAATCATTTTCATTTAATATATATATTTGTATATAATTAAGTCGTATAAACATAAGGACTATACAGTTTGTACTATATATACACATATGTATATTTAATTGTATGGTATATCATATAATATATTAATATATATGATCACATACAAAAAAGTTATATGCGCTGAAAAAATTATATATGTACATATATGTATATCATCCATTATTATGGATATTAATGACATATAAATAGGTATTGAATGGGTCTATACACATTTTAGTGTCATAGCCCAACAATCGTTCCTCGCTTTCTGAAGCGAATGCAAAGAATTCATTGGAGATTATGACTTAATGAAGACGCAGCTCGGCACAAGTACGCACACATAAATATGTAAGAACTTGCAGCTCTGTGCGCACTCACACATGCAAGCTCGTTCTATTTTTAGATCCATGGCTCGACTTCGAGCTGACGAATTTGCGACGAGAAAAAAGTATTTACTGAGAGCTGCATAGGTAATGACGATAGAATACTCTACAGACAATTAATCTCATGTGAAGTCATGTATGCTATACATTTTGTATTTTTACACATTTACATTCGTTCATTATATTCGTTTATAGTACATCAAACAAAATTAGCATATAAAGGCCATACAAAATATTATTTTTATTTGTATTGTGGACAAGCGTCTCCATGATGTCTTAATCTCCAATGAATTCTTTGCATTCTTTGCCGACACATCAACCCCAATGACATGCAATGCAAAAATGGTATAGGATTTTACATGGAGTCGGGCTAGTCTGCGGGCCAGTGCTGGACCGGCTGGACCAGTCAGATGGCTAGGCAAGGGCTAGTCCGCAGAACTGCTGGGTGCTGTCGGCTTCGGCTAGCGCCGCGTCATGAGCCGAACAGTTGCTGTACCGAGCCGAACGTTTGGTACTGCAAATCTCAGACTTCGCTTGCGACAGCCGTTTGTATGAAATGTCTCATCTATGTACTGTATGGTTAGTGATTATACGTACATACAAAGCAGTGTGGCCAGATTATTGTTGATTATTAAATGGGAACTATCGATTACATTTTTAACAAAAACACAACAATTTATCATTTTTTTTTTTTTGCAACATAGGATCCTATTAGGTTGATACACTTTTCTCAACTATGGTTAATAGCTTCAATACCTTTTTTATAATAAGAACTGTGAAGCTCTTTAAAATAGGCATTAACCTCGGACTCCACCTCTTCATTGTTGCCAAATCTTTTTCTTCCGAGCCATTTTTTCAAGTTTGGAAATAAGAAATAATCAGAGGGAGCTAAGTTTGGCGGATTAGGGGCGTGAGGTAGCAATTCAAATTTTAATTCATTAATTTTAGCCATTACAACGGCAGAGGTGTAAACCGGCTGTTTTTGATCTGAGGTCAGCAAACGTGGCGCCCATCTTGCGCATAACTTTTTCATGTCCACATTTTCGGTCAATATGCGATGTACAGCACTTTTTGAACTCACGATCTCACGAATTCAGCTAACTCACGAACTTTCAATCGCCGGTCGCTCAATACACTTTTTTTAATTTTGGCCACCATTTCTGAAGTGGTCACCTCATTCGGACGCCCAGCTCCTTTTTAACATTGGTTGGACTAAGACCTTCTATATGAAAGTATTGTAACACATAACGACGACCAATTTTGTCCATGTTTGCAAATCAATAACAAGCGGTCTCTATTAAAATCGACAAAAAAAAAACTGTGCAAGGTAAAGACACCAAACTTCAAACTTAAGCTTTTAATAGTCGGTAATTCCTCTTTTTAATATTTTTTGTGATCATTTTCCAACACTACTGTGCTAGGTCGGCCATATCTGGGACGGCCGTCGTATTCTTATGCCTGTCTCAAACGCCGGCAGCGGAGCGGTTGAACTACATATATATACGCTTATTTATATGTATATGCTGGGAGCACCCAGCAGCAGCTGGCAGCGGGAGCGTGAGAAAGACTGTATATGCACATAGAGTGGATCATATTCAAATTCATATTACAGTGTGCATTTGCTATGTACCCTTGATACAGTGGGCATTCCCAATATGTGCATACTACATCTCCCTCCTTTTGCAAAATTCCGTAATCGTTTGAAGTTATTTTATTAAAAAATTAAAAAACATTTTTTTTTTGGGTTCCTATTTTTTTTTTTTGTTGCTATTGTAACTTTTTCTGTTTGATTAATTATAAAATGTACAAATAAAAATCAGAAGAATGTATGTATAGTAGCATATCCGCAACACAAATAATATGTTCTCAAATATGTTAACAGCCATTGATCAACGATCGATCTATTAATCAAATACACAAACCATATATCAAATAAACAAACCATGTTACACTAATTATAACTTTTACAAAACTTTAATAAGCAAATGTAAAAGCTCAATAGAACTTCACGGTCTGCAGAGCTCAGATCGAAGATCTTTGATTCAGTCTTGAAATAACCTTTTCTCAAATGAGTACAATCAATAAATAAAAAATAAAATTATTAAATGAGTGTTTTTTCTTAATGAATTGAAAACCCAACAATTTAATTGGCGCTGCCGGTAGGATACTGAGAAAAGTCATAGTAACAGTAGTCGAAGTCTTTTTTATAATTCAGTGAAAAAGTATCCTTGTACGACCAAGGATCTTTCAAGATTAAGCACGCAATAAGAGTTTCGATTGAGAACATTACATTTTTGGCAAATCGGTATCTGCACTAAAACCCGCGTGTGTTCGTTTCAATTAATTCACATTGTGGCCCGCTTATCCAAGTGTGACCGCCACTAAAGTGAAAAATAAAACTAATTGAAAAAAAAGTGCACGCAGTCTGTGAATACAAAATAAATAGCCCGTTTAAACAAGACGAGACCGCTACTATAAAAATCAAACGAAAAGGAAGGTTGTGAGCCGCGTCTACGGCCGCGGAATGAGAATGAGAAATGAGAATGAAAAGCGCAGAATGAGAAAGCCCTTGGAAGGCGTTGCGTGGTCACTGAAATTTGATTTGTTCTTTCTGGCTATAATAATGATCTGACCTGATCCAGAATTGGCAATCTGGTACATACGGTTTTTATCCATGATTCTGCGTTTTTGGTTTTATCGTATCTTACAAATTTTGGATTTTCATCCTTTGTTGTGTCGGAAGGGGGCGGGGCGAAATTTTAAAAAAAAATACACTTGAAACAGTGTGATAGGACAGGAGTCTGGATACAAAATAAGGTTGCACTAGATTCTACAGTCTCTGAGCTATATGCGCTCATGAAGGCGGACGGACGGACAGACAGACATGGCTGTATCGACTCTGCTATTGATGCTGATCAATAATATATATACTTTATGGGGTCGGAAACGCTTCCTTCTGGGTGTTACACACATCCATTTCTTCTAAAAATCTAATACATACGCCTATACTCTTCGAGTACCGGGTATAAAAAAAAGGCAGGAATTAAGTAAACAGCAGCTGTTAGTATGATTGCAGGTCCAGTTAATAAATCAAATCCTACAAGTAATATAAGACCTTATATTCTAGAAAAAACGTAATAATGGCAACAATTATCATTTGCAGTGGTGTTTTCGAAGTAGTAGAAGCAGCTGGTATTAAGAAAAAGCAGCTACACTTAAGGAAGATTCTATCAGTTGCGCAAATACTGCTTTAAATATAGCTAAGGTAACTATAAATTCTAGTCTAATGAAATTAAAAATATTCCTTTCTACTACGGCAACGTCTTGATTAATATAAATCAGTGACAAATAGCGCCACCTCAATATTAATAAACCTGTAACAGAACTATAGAATTTAGAGAAATCAATATTATATCTCTTTGAACAAGAGTTAATATTTTACCAAATAGTGAATTAATATTATTATTATTGTCAGATGGAAGAAAAGATATCAGTATTAAACTCGATAATAAAACTATGTACTTTGGCTACAATTTTTAGTATAGTATCAGCAGAATATAATCTATTTAGCTTAAAACTTAAAGAAATTAATAAAACAAATATAATTTCAGTAAGCATAATCCTTATTGATGGGCTTATCTTAAAAATCAGAGCAAATGTAATGCCAAAAATAAGGATGAGATAAACTATCACAGTAGTATGATAATGTTGGTTTAAAATCAATTAATCATTATTAGGGGTGGGGGGTGATTAATGATCGGTAAAGTGACAGGTGTGGGGTGAGGGGAGATGTTTAATGACCCATAATGATCGGTAAAGGGTCAGGTTTGGTGGTGGGGGAGGTAAAAAAGGGTCAGGTTGTGTGGTGGGGGGAGGTACTTAATGACCCTATAATTAGCGGTAAAAGAGATTAGTTTTGAGGTGGGGGAAATTAAGAAAGGGGTCATGTGTAAGTGGTGGTGGGGGGAGGTAATTTGCGACCCATAATTATCAAAAGGGTACACGTGCTCATGCGGAGGTGGGGAAGCTAAAAAAGGGTCATGTGTGAGTGGTGGTGGGGGGGAGGTAATTAATGACCCATAACTATCAAAAGGGAACACGAGCTCATGTGTGAGTTGTTTGCACGATTATGTCTGTCGCGTGCTCATGTGGGTGGAGGTGGGGGGAAGGTAATTAATGACCCCACGATCATGTCTGTCGCGTGCTCATGTCTGACGGTGGTAAAGTAGCTGTCATCGTCGTCGGTGGTTTTGTTTATCAGCTACTCTTGTGTGTGAACACATTAATTGATTATTTGATTGATTGATTATGTGTAAAGAGGGTAATAAAGGAATGTGTTGAACATGTGTACCTTTGTTTACACTCACACCTGATCAGTAGCAACCCAACTGGTTTTGTGTTTCATCAGTTACGTTTTTGTCTGTATGTATGTATGTATATATGCATGTGTGTTTTTGTGTATGTGTCTCTATTTTCTAGTTTTTGTTATCAAACGTTTATATAACTTGTAATATTTTGAAATTAAGTCCTTAGCGTCTGCTCGGTCTCTTTTAATGTGGTCACACCATTTATAAAATTTGCTGCGTTGGTCAGGAGTCTGAGTAAATTGATTACAAAAACAAAGCAAGGTTTGAAAATTCTGTAAATTTGTACCTAATAAAAAATTTATTTAAAACGAGGGGGAACGTTGTGAGCCGCGTCTACGGCCGGGGGTCTACTTTATACCAGGTACTAAGTCAGTATATATGTAGGTGAGCTTGTTGTAGTTTATTACATGTTCGAAAAAGGGACAAATTTAATTTTAGCCAAAAAGGAAAAAAAAAACGAGAGGAACGTTGTGAGACGCGTCTACAGCCAGGGCTCTACTTTATACCCGGTACTCAGTCAGTATATATGTATGTGAGCTTACGATATATGCAATTTATTACATGTTCGCAAAAGGGACAAATGGAATTTTAGCCAAAAAAGAAAAAAAAAATTAAGTCGAAACCCTTCCATTTTTGTTTACATTTGTTTTTTACATTTTCTTTACGTCTCTATTTTTCCACATCTCTACATTCTCTACATTTCCACATCTACATACGTCTTTACTACGACTCGTGGAAATGTGTGCAAAAGATAGAGGGAATGACAAAGCGCTTGGAAGCCGTTGCGTGGCCACTGAAATTTGTTCTTTCCGGCTATATGATCCGATCTGATCCAGATTCAAAACCCAGATAGAAATGCTCATTGTCTATGATTCTGCGTTTTTAGTTTTCTCGTATTTCTCAAATTGTGCATGCACAGATTTTCGTCTTTTGACTGGGCGGAAGGGGGCGGGGGCGAAATTTTGAAACACACTTAGACCAGTGTGATAGGATAGGAGTCTGGTTAGAAAATTAGGTTGCTGTAGCTTTTAAAGTCTCTGAGCTATAGGCGCAAATAAAGACGGACGGACGGACGGACGGACAGACGGTCGAACAGACAGACATAGCTATATCGACTCGGCTATTGATGCTGATCAAGAATATATATAATTTATGGGGTCGGAAACGCTTCCTTCTGGGTGTTACACACATCCATTTTTTCAACAAATCTAATATACCCCTTTACTCTTCGAGTACCGGGTATAATAATTAGTTCATTAACTCATATATAACTTCAAAGCACTTAACACCCAGCCTTGAAGCATACATATTTGTTCTCACCTGCATTAAGTATATGTGTAAATTTTATAGATTTTATAGAAGATTTTATAGTAGAAAGATCTGGAATATCAATGAATTCACTAAAAATATCTTGAAAGCAGTCCTTTAGCCTTTTCCATAAAGATTGTTTTTTCGGTTGTATGTGATATTAAATAAATAACGATGACTTTAAAGAGTTTGCGAGAGCTAATTCATTGGCTGAAAGAATTTTTAATTCAGCCAAGCTATCAAATCTTGCACTACTATATAATCCGTAATTCTCAAATAACCCCGACAAATAATCGGTATGTTCGCCCTTTTTAAGTTCGCGTCTAATATAATCAACTAATAATATAATCAATACATTTTGTTGTCAGACCAAAGTCATGATGTCTTTTGTTTCTATATGGCGAGCTCTAGCCACAAAAGTACGATCCTCACCACACAAGTTATGGATTTATTTTTTTATTTTTATACCCGGTACTCGAAGAGTATAGGGGTATATTAGGTTTGTTGGATGTGGATGGATGTGTGTAATACCCAGAAGGAAGCGTTTCCGACCCCATAGAGTATATATATTCTTAATCAGCATCAATAGCCGAGTCGATTAAGCTATGTCTATCTGTCCGTCCGTCTGTGCGTCCATCCGTCTTTCCGTCCGTCTTCATTAGCGCCTATAGCTCAGAGACTGTAAAAGCTAGAGCAACCTAATTTTTTATCCAGACTCCTGTTCTACCACACTGTTACAAGTGGTTTTTTAAAATTTTACCCCGCCCACTTCCGCCCACACAAAGAACGAAAATCTGTGGCATGCACAATTTGAAAGATACGAGGCATCTAAAAACGCCGAATCATAGACAATGACGATATCTATCAGAAGGTTGAATCTGGATCAGATCAGATTATAAATATAACCACAATGAAGAAAACCATTTCACTTATGCCAGGGAGATAGCTTCATTCAAGATAAGCGTCTCCAAGACTCAATTTGACACCATTTGGTTAAAGCACTTGGTGGTGAAGGAGTTTAGGGCTAAGAAGAAGAATAGGCCCCCAATAAATCTTAATACAAATCAGGCCAGTGCTCCATATTCATCTTCCCAGTCTACCTCAACCCGTCCAAAAAACTAACTTCTTCTCTCTTAATCACCTACCAGAATGTTAGAGGCTTGCGTGGTAAGCTCAGCACTCTGTATCGGGATAGCGTCGCATTTGCATCCCATGTAATAGTGTTCACCGAGACCTCGTTTAAGCCGTAAATTCTCAGTTCTGAAGTTTTGGCAGGTCGGTACACAACTTTTAGGAATGACCGTTCGTCTCGACGTGCAGGTGGGGTTTTAATTGCAGTGGACTCTAACTTCACATCGGAACATTTAACAGTCCAGATTCAACAAGAATTCCTGTGTGTAAAACTGATTCTTCCCACTCTTTCAGTTTTTATTACATGCTCTTATATTCCACCTTCTTCGGATATCGCAATTTACGAGCAGCACTTGTCCGCCTTAAACTCTGTTTCTTCCTCACTATCTGATACAGATCATATGATAGTTCTTGGTGAATTCAACTTACCAGGAACTGTTTGGTCTTCGGTAAACGAGTCTCATAACCTAGTGGCCATGTCACAACATGACTTTACAGACGGCTTACTTGACTTATCCCTGTCTCAAATCAACCATGTGAAAAATTCCTTGGGTCGATTGCTTGTAACGAATCCGACCAAAGCGTTGTTAACTCGAGTCCCTCCGCTCACTATATCTGAGGACGCCTACCATCCTACCTTCGAAGTGTTGCTCGATATAGGACCAACCGCATTGGATCGGTCGGGTAGGCTACCACGATGTGTCCGCTGCTTTCGTAAAGCCGAGTTTGCGAAGCTTAATAACCTCATTAGGGATTTTGATTGGTCCGATTTGTATTTGTGCACTGACGTTACGATAGGCACAAACATTTTCTACGATGCACTTCCCTCACTTTTTGAGTCTTTTGTCCCGCTTTAATGTCCTATTAGATCTGGGAAACCCCCTTGATTTAACAAAGGGTTATCCAGTCTAAAAAACTTAAAAGCTTTAAGAAGTTGGATCTCCATCTTCTCTCTCTCGCTTTGTAATGGCTCGGTCAAACTTTTCGGTTCTTCATTCCCAGTGCTATAAGAATTACCAATATCGATGCAGGGTAGGTTTTTCTCAGGACCCTAAGCAGTTTTACAGCTTCGTAAACAGTAAGCGTAAAACGTCCGCACATCCATCCTCGCTATCATTTCTTAACACGTCGGCAAATAATGATAAGGCAATTGCCGATCTCCTTGCCCAATTTTTCCAAATAACGTATTCTCAGGAATGCTACTCCAGTCACCCGTACCCATACGGCTTACCGAGGTCGAACGGCATTTTCAGTGTTTTGCTTGATAAAAGCTCGCTGCTGCATAATCTCCGAACAGTAAAGCCGGTGTTTTCACCGGGTCCTGATGGAGTTCCTGGCTGTGTACTCAGGTACTGCGCCGAGTCTCTGTGTGTTCCGTTGCTCAAACTATTCAGTCTGTCCATTAACTCTTCATGCTTTCCCTTTTTATGGAAGGTGTCGTTTGTCTTTCCTCTCCATAGGAAAGATAGCAAGTCTGACGCGAAGAACTACAGAGGTATATCTAAGGTTTCCGCTATTCCTAAAGTGTTTGAGAAAATTTTAACCCCGCACCTGCAGCATCTTTGCAGATCACTTATATCTCCTGCTCAGCATGGATTTATAAGGCGGAGATCAACAACCACAAATTTATTGGAGTTCACCTCCTTCATCATAAAAGGCTTCCAAGGTAATCTACAGACGGATGTCATTTACACAGATTTCAGTAAAGCATTCGACTCTGTAAACCACACTCTCCTAGCACAAAAACTTGACCTTTTAGAGTTTCCACCTAATCTCTTGAGATGGTTTTCTAGCCACCTTTGTTCCAGGTCCCAAAGAGTCCTCTTTCGCTCTTCGCGGTCTCAACTGAGATGCAAGTGTGAGACTTCCGTCTTACTATAGTAGATTGCTTTTAATAAACCTTTCATCCTTAGTTAACCGTAGAAAAATGCTTGGTGTGATTTTTGTGCACAACTTGATCAAGGGTGACGTAGATAGCCCGGACTTGTTGAGCCGCATAAACTTCCCTATTCCTGTTAGAAACACTAGAAACTATATACCATTGTTCCTTCCGATTTGTAGATCGAATTATTCCTTGCATGAACCTTTTAGAGTTTTATGCTCGGATTATAATTCCCTCTACCACATCATATCTATAACTAGTTCCCTTCCTCTTCTCAAAACAATATTACTCACATATCTTTCTCGTAATTAGAAATTGTAAGTGTACGATAGCTTAAATGCATGCTTAGTTCCTTTAGTAAGATTAGTTCTAATTTTCCTCGAATATTAGTCTAACATTGCATATCAACGTTCAAATAATAAAATGCATCGTTCCCTCTCGCTCTCTCTCACACACCGGGGTAGGCGCTATGCCTGATCGAATTTTTTGACGCCTAGATCTCAGAGACTATAAGAGCTAGATGAACCAAACTTTCTATCCAAGCTTCTGTGATATCAAACCGAGACGAGTTTGTTTCAAAATTTGGCCACGCCCCCTTCCGCCCCCACAAGGGACGAAAATCTACAATATTGAAGATACGGGAAAACCAAAATTACCAAATCTATCAGAATGTTGAATCTGGATCAGATCGGATAATTACTATAGCCAGAAGAACAAATTAAGTTTCAGTGGCCTTCCAAGCTGACACTCATTCCCTCTCTCTCTCGCACACAGCCGTGTATGTATATGTAGGAAGTCGATTTATAGCCTATTTACACTACAGTGAGTTACCTATCGATAACCGAGAAAACTCAATAACTCAGAACTGGTGTCTACACTATGCCAAAGTTGAGTTATTGAGTTATTGAGTTTTGGCTTGCTGGCAAACACGAGAATGCGTTGTTTTGCTTAGATTATTAAATTACACAAATATAAACAGCGACGAAGCATTTATGCTTTATTTGGCACAGTTGGATGCAACGATGCTGCGATGTATTGATTTGGCGACAATGGAGTATTTGGATACAATTTTAAATACACGCATTTGGACCCAGCTAAGAAATTGGCCTTTCATTTTCAAGTGCTTCTATTTTATAATCATATTGAATTATAATAGCCGCGATATGGATCTTTTTGGGAGGAAGACGTTGCGAAGAACTCTGATGCATTTTTTAAGGAAAATTTGCGCATGGAAAGGCGTGCGTTCAACATACTTGTTGGACTGTTGACCAAACTCCAAAAAAAAGATACTCCTTTTCGAGTGACAATCCCTCTGGAGAAGAGAATAGCCATTGCCTAGGATCCTCTGCGGAATATCGTACGGTAGTGAGGCAATTTGGTGTGTCAAAAACCATTTCATGAACATAAATAGAAAAAAAAATTGAAAAAAGGACAATTTTGTTTCATTTATATGTTTATTTATTTTTAAAAATGTGCCAAAAGTCCAGGAATGCCTTTAAGGCCTTAGGTTACCAAACAAATCTCGCATGATAAAATTGTATTAAAATTATTGTTTTTAAGAAATATTTCTTTGTTCACCTTTTTTCTCCATAATCACATATGTTTATTTGTTTTTTTTTTTTAGTGGTGATTGAAACTCAACCAAATCTCAACTTTTTTGCCACCTCTAGGGCCCCTATGCTTCCCCATGTAAATGAAACTCGAGTTTTGCCCGAAACTCAATAACTCAATAATTCAACCGTAGTGTAAACAGGTTATTAGACATGAAGAAAAGACAGATGTAAAAAACAAACAAAAATGGAAAAATGGAAACACTTAATAGATAAGAATCTCCGAAAAGTTTCGACTTAATTTTTTTTTTCTTTTTTGGCTAAAAATAAATGTGTCCCTTTTGCGAACATGTAATAAACTACAACAAGCTCACCTACATATATACTGACTGAGTACCTGGTATAAAGTAGACCCGCGGCCGTAGACACGGCTCACAACGTTCCCCCTCGTCTTAAATAAATTTATTATTAGGTACAAATTTACAGAATTTTCAAACCTTGCTTTTTTTTTGTAATCAATTTACTCCGATTCCTGATCAACGCAGCAAATTTTATAAACGGTGTCACCACATTAAAAGAGACCGAGCAGACGCTAAGGACTTAATTTCAAAATATTACATACATACATACAAAAACATATCTGATGAAACACAAAACCAGTTGGGTTGCTACTGATCAGGTGTGAGTGTAAACAAAGGTACACATGTTCAACACATTCCTTTATTACCCTCTTTACACATAATCAATCAATCAAATAATCAATTAATGTGTTCACACACAAGAGTAGCTGATAAACAAAACCACCGACGACGATGACAGCTACTTTACCACCGTCAGACATGAGCACGCGACAGACATGATCGTGGGGTCATATATTACCTTCCCCCTACCTCCACCCACATGAGCACGCGACAGACACATAATCGTGCAAACAACTCACACATGAGCTCGTGTTCCCTTTTGATAGTTATGGGTCATTAATTACCTCCCCCCCACCACCACTCACACATGACCCTTTTTTCACTTCCCCCACCACCGCATGAGCACGTGTACCCTTTTGATAATTATGGGTCACAAATTACCTCCCCCCACCACCATGTCATGACCCCTTTCTAAATTTCCCCCACCTTAAAACTAATCTCTTTTACCGCTAGTTATAGGGTCATTAAGTACCTCCCCCACCACCAAACCTGATCCTTTACCGATCATTATGGGTCATTAAACATCTCCCCTCACCCCACACCTGTAACTTTACCAATCATTAATCACCCCCCACCCCTACCATTAGTAGGCTAATAATTATATTAATCAAGTCGTTGCCGTAGTAGAAAGGAATATTTTTAATTTCATTAGACTAGAATTTATAGTTACGTAGCTAACGTATTTAAAGCAGTATCTGCGCAACTGATAGAATCTTCCTTAAATGTAGTTGCTTTTTTCTTAACACCAGCTGCTTCTACTACTTCGAAAACACCAATGCAAATGATTATTGTTGCCACGGCTTGTTACGTTTTTTCTAAAATATAAGGTCTTATGTTACTTGTAGGCTTTGATTTATTAACTGCACCTGCAATCATACTAACAGCTGCTGTTTACTTAATTCCTGCCTATTTTTATACCCGGTACTCGAAGAGTATAGGGGTATATTAGATTTGTAGAAAAAATGGATGTGTGTAACACCCAGAAGGAAGCGTTTCCGACCCCATAAAGTATATATATTATTGATCAACATCAATAGCAGAGTCGATATAGCTATGTCTGTCCGTCCATCTGTCCGTCTGTCCGTCCGTCCGTCCGTCTTCATTAGCGCCTATAGCTCAAAGACTATAAAAGCTAGAGGAACGCAATTCTGCATCCGAACAACTGTCATATCACACCATTAAAAACGTATTTCAAATTTTCGCCCCGCCCACTTCCGCCCACTGCAAGAACGAAAATCTGTGGCATGCACAATTTTAAAGATACGAGAAAACTTAAAACGCAGAATCGTAGAAAATTACCATATCTATCAGAGTATTGAATCTAGTATTGAATCTGGATCAGATCGAATCATAAATATAGCCACAATGAAGAAAACCATTTCGAAATGGATCGTTCCTTCTCGCTCTCTCTAAAACCCGGAGTGGGCGCTACGCGTGATCGAATTTTTTGACGCCTAGATCTCAGAGACTATAAGAGCTAGATCAACCAAACTTTCTAACCAAGCTCCTGTGATATCAGACCGAGACGAGTTTGTTTCAAAATTTGGCCACGCCCCATTCCGCCATCACAAAGGACGAAAATCTACAATATTAAAGATACGAGAAAACTAAAAACGCAGAATCGTAGAAAATGACCATATCTATCAGAGTATTGAATCTGGATCAGATCGAATCATAAATATAGCCACAATGAAGAAAACCATTTCGAAATGGATCGTTCCTTCTCGCTCTCTCTCAAAACCCAGGGTGGGCGCTATGCTTGATCGAATTTTTTGACGCCTAGATCTCAGAGACTATAAGAGCTAGATCAACCAAACTTTCTATCCAAGCTCCTGTGATATCAAACCGAGACGAGATTGTTTCAAAATTTGGCCACGCCCCATTCCGCCCCCACAAAGGACGAAAATTTACAATTTTAAAGATACGAGAAAACTAAAAACGCAGAATCGTAGAAAATGACCATATCTATCATAGTATTGAATCTAGTATTGAATCTGGATCAGATCGAATCATTAATATAGCCACAATGAAGAAAACCATTTCGAAATGGATCGTTCCTTCTCGCTGTCTCTCAAACCCGGGGTGGGCGCTATGCGTGATCGAATTTTTTGACGCCTAGATCTCAGAGACTATAAGAGCTAGATCAACCAAACTTTCTATCTAAGCTCCTGTGATATCAAACCGAGACGAGTTTGTTTCAAAATTTGGCCACGCCCCATTCCGCCCCCACAAAGGACGAAAATCTACAATATTAAAGATACGAGAAAACTAAAAACGCAGAATCGTAGAAAATGACCATATCTATCAGAGTATTGAATCTAGTATTGAATCTGGATCAGATCGAATCATAAATATAGCCACAATGAAGAAAACCATTTCGAAATGGATCGTTCCTTCTCGCTCTCTCTCAAACCCGGGGTGGGCGCTATGCGTGATCGAATTTTTCGACGCCTAGATCTCAGAGACTATAAGAGCTAGATCAACCAAACTTTCTAACCAAGCTCCTGTGATATCAGACCGAGACGAGTTTGTTTCAAAATTTGGCCACGCCCCATTCCGCCCCCACAAAGGACGAAAATCTACAATATTAAAGATACGAGAAAACTAAAAACGCAGAATCGTAGAAAATGACCATATCTATCAGAGTATTGAATCTGGATCAGATCGAATCATAAATATAGCCACAATGAAGAAAACCATTTCGAAATGGATCGTTCCTTCTCGCTCTCTCTCAAAACCCAGGGTGGGCGCTATGCTTGATCGAATTTTTTGACGCCTAGATCTCAGAGACTATAAGAGCTAGATCAACCAAACTTTCTATCCAAGCTCCTGTGATATAAAACCGAGACGAGTTTGTTTCAAAATTTGGCCACGCCCAATTCCGCCCCCACAAAGGACGAAAATCTACAATATTAAAGATACGAGAAAACTAAAAACGCAGAATCGTAGAAAATGACCATATCTATCAGAGTATTGAATCTGGATCAGATCGAATCATAAATATAGCCACAATGAAAAAAACCATTTCGAAATGGATCGTTCCTTCTCGCTCTCTCTCAAAACCCAGGGTGGGCGCTATGCTTGATCGAATTTTTTGACGCCTAGATCTCAGAGACTATAAGAGCTAGATCAACCAAACTTTCTATCCAAGCTCCTGTGATATCAAACCGAGACGAGTTTGTTTCAAAATTTGGCCACGCCCCATTCCGCCCCCACAAAGGACGAAAATCTACAATTTTAAAGATACGAGAAAACTAAAAACGCAGAATCGTAGAAAATGACCATATCTATCATAGTATTGAATCTAGTATTGAATCTGGATCAGATCGAATCATTAATATAGTCACAATGAAGAAAACCATTTCGAAATGGATCGTTCCTTCTCGCTGTCTCTCAAACCCGGGGTGGGCGCTATGCGTGATCGAATTTTTTGACGCCTAGATCTCAGAGACTATAAGAGCTAGATCAACCAAACTTTCTATCTAAGCTCCTGTGATATCAAACCGAGACGAGTTTGTTTCAAAATTTGGCCAAGCCCCATTCCGCCCCCACAAAGGACGAAAATCTACAATATTAAAGATACGAGAAAACTAAAAACGCAGAATCGTAGAAAATGACCATATCTATCAGAGTATTGAATCTAGTATTGAATCTGGATCAGATCGAATCATAAATATAGCCACAATGAAGAAAACCATTTCGAAATGGATCGTTCCTTCTCGCTCTCTCTCAAACCCGGGGTGGGCGCTATGCGTGATCGAATTTTTCGACGCCTAGATCTCAGAGACTATAAGAGCTAGATCAACCAAACTTTCTATCTAAGCTCCTGTGATATCAAACCGAGACGAGTTTGTTTCAAAATTTGGCCACGCCCCATTCCGCCCCCACAAAGGACGAAAATCTACAATTTTAAAGATACGAGAAAACTAAAAACGCAGAATCGTAGAAAATGACCATATCTATCAGAGTATTGAATCTAGTATTGAATCTGGATCAGATCGAATCATAAATATATCCGCAATGAAGAAAACCATTTCGAAATGGATCGTTCCTTCTCGCTGTCTCTCAAACCCGGGGTGGGCGCTATGCGTGATCGAATTTTTTGACGCCTAGATCTCAGAGACTATAAGAGTTAGATCAACCAAACTTTCTATCCAAGCTCCTGTGATATCAAACCGAGACGAGTTTGTTTCAAAATTTGGCCACGCCCCATTCCGCCCCCACAAAGGACGAAAATCTACAATTTTAAAGATACGGGAAAACCAGAAATGCAGAATCATAGAAAATGACCATATCTATCAGAGTATTGAATCTGGATCAGATCGAATCATAAATATAGCCACAATGAAGAAAACCATTTCGAAATGGATCGTTCCTTCTCGCTGTCTCTCAAACCCGGGGTGGGCGCTATGCGTGATCGAATTTTTTGACGCCTAGATCTCAGAGACTATAAGAGCTAGATCAACCAAACTTTCTATCTAAGCTCCTGTGATATCAAACCGAGACGAGTTTGTTTCAAAATTTGGCCACGCCCCATTCCGCCCCCACAAAGGACGAAAATCTACAATATTAAAGATACGAGAAAACTAAAAACGCAGAATCGTAGAAAATGACCATATCTATCAGATTATTGAATCTAGTATTGAATCTGGATCAGATCGAATCATAAATATAGCCACAATGAAGAAAACCATTTCGAAATGGATCGTTCCTTCTCGCTCTCTCTCAAACCCGGGGTGGGCGCTATGCGTGATCGAATTTTTCGACGCCTAGATCTCAGAGACTATAAGAGCTAGATCAACCAAACTTTCTATCTAAGCTCCTGTGATATCAAACCGAGACGAGTTTGTTTCAAAATTTGGCCACGCCCCATTCCGCCCCCACAAAGGACGAAAATCTACAATTTTAAAGATACGAGAAAACTAAAAACGCAGAATCGTAGAAAATGACCATATCTATCAGAGTATTGAATCTAGTATTGAATCTGGATCAGATCGAATCATAAATATAGCCACAATGAAGAAAACCATTTCGAAATGGATCGTTCCTTCTCGCTCTCTCTCAAACCCGGGGTGGGCGCTATGCGTGATCGAATTTTTTGACGCCTAGATCTCAGAGACTATAAGAGCTAGATCAACCAAACTTTCTATCTAAGCTCCTGTGATATCAAACCGAGACGAGTTTGTTTCAAAATTTGGCCACGCCCCATTCCGCCCCCACAAAGGACGAAAATCTACAATTTTAAAGATACGGGAAAACCAGAAATGCAGAATCATAGAAAATGACCATATCTATCAGAGTATTGAATCTAGTATTGAATCTGGATCAGATCGAATCATTAATATAGCCACAATGAAGAAAACCATTTCGAAATGGATCGTTCCTTGTCGCTCTCTCTCAAACCCGGGGTGGGCGCTATGCGTGATCGAATTTTTTGACACCTAGATCTTAGAGACTATAAGAGCTAAATCAACCAAACTTTCTATCCAAGCTCCTGTGATATCAAACCGAGACGAGTTTGTTTCAAAATTTGGCCACGCCCCATTTCGCCCCCACAAAGGACGAAATTCTACAATTTTAAAGATACGGGAAAACCAGAAATGCAGAATCATAGAAAATGACCATATCTATCAGAGTATTGAATTTGGATCAGATCGAATCATAAATATATCCGCAATGAAGAAAACCATTTCGAAATGGATCGTTCCTTCTCGCTGTCTCTCAAACCCGGGGTGGGCGCTATGCGTGATCGAATTTTTTGACGCCTAGATCTCAGAGACTATAAGAGTTAGATCAACCAAACTTTCTATCCAAGCTCCTGTGATATCAAACCGAGACGAGTTTGTTTCAAAATTTGGCCACGCCCCATTCCGCCCCCACAAAGGACGAAAATCTACAATTTTAAAGATCCGGGAAAACCAAAAATGCAGAATCATAGAAAATTACCATATCTATCAGAGTATTGAATCTGGATCAGATCAAATCATAAATATAGCCACAATGAAGAAAACCATTTCGAAATGGATCGTTCCTTCTCGCTCTCTCTCAAGCCCGGGCTGGGCGCTATGCGTGATCGAATTTTTTGACGCCTAGATCTCAGAGACTATAAGAGCTAGATCAACCAAACTTTCTATCCAAGCTCCTGTGATATCAAACCGAGACGAGTTTGTTTCAAAATTTGGACACGCCCCATTCCGCCCCCACAAAGGACGAAAATCTACAATTTTAAAGATACGAGAAAACTAAAAACGCAGAATCGTAGAAAATGACCATATCTATCAGAGTATTGAATCTAGTATTGAATCTGGATCAGATCGAATCATAAATATAGCCACAATGAAGAAAACCATTTCGAAATGGATCGTTCCTTCTCGCTCTCTCTCAAACCCGGGGTGGGCGCTATGCGTGATCGAATTTTTTGACGCCTAGATCTCAGAGACTATAAGAGCTAGATCAACCAAACTTTCTATCTAAGCTCCTGTGATATCAAACCGAGACGAGTTTGTTTCAAAATTTGGCCACGCCCCATTCCGCCCCCACAAAGGACGAAAATCTACAATTTTAAAGATACGGGAAAACCAGAAATGCAGAATCATAGAAAATGACCATATCTATCAGAGTATTGAATCTAGTATTGAATCTGGATCAGATCGAATCATTAATATAGCCACAATGAAGAAAACCATTTCGAAATGGATCGTTCCTTGTCGCTCTCTCTCAAACCCGGGGTGGGCGCTATGCGTGATCGAATTTTTTGACACCTAGATCTTAGAGACTATAAGAGCTAAATCAACCAAACTTTCTATCCAAGCTCCTGTGATATCAAACCGAGACGAGTTTGTTTCAAAATTTGGCCACGCCCCATTTCGCCCCCACAAAGGACGAAATTCTACAATTTTAAAGATACGGGAAAACCAGAAATGCAGAATCATAGAAAATGACCATATCTATCAGAGTATTGAATTTGGATCAGATCGAATCATAAATATATCCGCAATGAAGAAAACCATTTCGAAATGGATCGTTCCTTCTCGCTGTCTCTCAAACCCGGGGTGGGCGCTATGCGTGATCGAATTTTTTGACGCCTAGATCTCAGAGACTATAAGAGTTAGATCAACCAAACTTTCTATCCAAGCTCCTGTGATATCAAACCGAGACGAGTTTGTTTCAAAATTTGGCCACGCCCCATTCCGCCCCCACAAAGGACGAAAATCTACAATTTTAAAGATCCGGGAAAACTAAAAATGCAGAATCATAGAAAATTACCATATCTATCAGAGTATTGAATCTGGATCAGATCAAATCATAAATATAGCCACAATGAAGAAAACCATTTCGAAATGGATCGTTCCCTCTCGCTCTCTCTCAAGCCCGGGCTGGGCGCTATGCGTGATCGAATTTTTTGACGCCTAGATCTCAGAGACTATAAGAGCTAGATCAACCAAACTTTCTATCCAAGCTCCTGTGATATCAAACCGAGACGAGTTTGTTTCAAAATTTGGCCACGCCCCATTCCGCCCCCACAAAGGACGAAAATCTACAATTTTAAAGATACGGGAAAACCAAAAATGCAGAATCATAGAAAATTACCATATCTATCAGAGTATTGAATCTGGATCAGATCAAATCATAAATATAGCCACAATGAAGAAAACCATTTCGAAATGGATCGTGCCCTCTCGCTCTCTCTCAAACCCGGGCTGCCCGTATGCGTGATCGAATTTTTTGACGCCTAGATCTCAGAGACTATAAGAGCTAGATCAACCATACTTTCTATCCAAGCTCCTGTGATATCAAACCGAGACGAGTTTGTTTAAAAATTTGGCCACGCCCCATTCCGCCCCCACAAAGGACGAAAATCTACAATTTTAAAGATACGGGAAAACCAAAAATGCTGAATCATAGAAAATTACCATATCTATCAGAGTATTGAATGTGGATCAGATCGAATCATAAATATAGCCACAATGAAGAAAACCATTTCGAAATGGATCGTTCCCTCTCGCTCTCTCTCAAACCTGGGGTGGGCGCTATGCGTGATCGAATTTTTTGACACCTAGATCTCAGAGACTATAAGAGCTAGATCAACCAAACTTTCTATCCAAGCTCCTGTGATATCAAACCGAGACGAGTTTGTTTCAAAATTTGGCCACGCCCCATTCCGCCCCCACAAAGGACGAAAATCTACAATTTTAAAGATCCGGGAAAACCAAAAATGCAGAATCATAGAAAATTACCATATCTATCAGAGTATTGACTCTGGATCAGATCAAATCATAAATATAGCCACAATGAAGAAAACCATTTCGAAATGGATCGTTCCCTCTCGCTCTCTCTCAAGCCCGGGCTGGGCGCTATGCGTGATCGAATTTTTTGACGCCTAGATCTCAGAGACTATAAGAGCTAGATCAACCAAACTTTCTATCCAAGCTCCTGTGATATCAAACCGAGACGAGTTTGTTTCAAAATTTGGCCACGCCCCATTCCGCCCCCACAAAGGACGAAAATCTACAATTTTAAAGATACGGGAAAACCAAAAATGCAGAATCATAGAAAATTACCATATCTATCAGAGTATTGACTCTGGATCAGATCAAATCATAAATATAGCCACAATGAAGAAAACCATTTCGAAATGGATCGTGCCCTCTCGCTCTCTCTCAAACCCGGGCTGGCCGCTATGCGTGATCGAATTTTTTGACGCCTAGATCTCAGAGACTATAAGAGCTAGATCAACCAAACTTTCTATCTAAGCTCCTGTGATATCAAACCGGGAGGAGTTTGTTTCAAAATTTGGCCACGCCCCATTCCGCCCCCACAAAGGTCGAAAATCTACAATTTTAAAGATACGAGAAAACTAAAAACGCAGAATCGTAGAAAATGACCATATCTATCAGATTATTGAATCTAGTATTGAATCTGGATAAGATCGAATCATAAATATAGCCACAATGAAGAAAACCATTTCGAAATGGATCGTTCCCTCTCGCTCTCTCTCAAGCCCGGGCTGGGCGCTATGCGTGATCGAATTTTTTGACGCCTAGATCTCAGAGACTATAAGAGCTAGATCAACCAAACTTTCTATCCAAGCTCCTGTGATATCAAACCGAGACGAGTTTGTTTCAAAATTTGGCCACGCCCCATTCCGCCCCCACAAAGGACGAAAATCTACAATTTTAAAGATACGGGAAAACCAAAAATGCAGAATCATAGAAAATTACCATATCTATCAGAGTATTGACTCTGGATCAGATCAAATCATAAATATAGCCACAATGAAGAAAACCATTTCGAAATGGATCGTGCCCTCTCGCTCTCTCTCAAACCCGGGCTGGCCGCTATGCGTGATCGAATTTTTTGACGCCTAGATCTCAGAGACTATAAGAGCTAGATCAACCATACTTTCTATCCAAGCTCCTGTGATATCAAACCGAGACGAGTTTGCTTAAAAATTTGGCCACGCCCCATTCCGCCCCCACAAAGGACGAAAATCTACAATTTTAAAGATACGGGAAAACCAAAAATGCTGAATCATAGAAAATTACCATATCTATCAGAGTATTGAATGTGGATCAGATCGAATCATAAATATAGCCACAATGAAGAAAACCATTTCGAAATGGATCGTTCCCTCTCGCTCTCTCTCAAACCCGGGGTGGGCGCTATGCGTGATCGAATTTTTTGACACCTAGATCTCAGAGACTATAAGAGCTAGATCAACCAAACTTTCTATCCAAGCTCCTGTGATATCAAACCGAGACGAGTTTGTTTCAAAATTTGGCCACGCCCCATTCCGCCCCCACAAAAGACGAAAATCTACAATTTTAAAGATACGAGAAAACTAAAAACGCAGAATCGTAGAAAATGACCATATCTATCAGAATATGGAATCTAGTATTGAATCTGGATCAGATCGAATCATAAATATAGCCACAATGAAGAAAACCATTTCGAAATGGATCGTTCCTTCTCGCTCTCTCTCAAACCCGGGGTGGGCGCTATGCGTGATCGAATTTTTTGACGCCTAGATCTCAGAGACTATAAGAGCTAGATCAACCAAACTTTCTATCCAAGCTCCTGTGATATCAAACCGAGACGAGTTTGTTTCAAAATTTGGCCACGCCCCATTTCGCCCCCACAAAGGACGAAAATCTACAATTTTAAAGATACGAGAAAACTAAAAACGCAGAATCGTAGAAAATGACCATATCTATCAGAGTATTTAATCTAGTATTGAATCTGGATCAGATCGAATCATAAATATAGCCACAATGAAGAAAACCATTTTGAAATGGATCGTTCCTTCTCGCTCTCTCTCAAACCCGGGGTGGGCGCTATGCGTGATCGAATTTTTTGACGCCTAGATCTCAGAGACTATAAGAGCTAGATCCACCATACTTTCTATCCAAGCTCCTGTGATATCAAACCGAGACGAGTTTGCTTAAAAATTTGGCCACGCCCCATTCCGCCCCCACAAAGGACGAAAATCTACAATTTTAAAGATACGGGAAAACCAGAAATGCAGAATCATAGTAAATGACCATATCTATCAGAGTATTGAATCTGGATCAGATCAAATCATAAATATAGCCACAATGAAGAAAACCATTTTGAAATGGATCGTTCCTTCTCGCTCTCTCTCAAACCTGGGGTGGGCGCTATACGTGATCGAATTTTTTGACGCCTAGATCTCAGAGACTATAAAAGCTAGATCAACCAAACTTTCTATCCAAGCTCCTGTAATACCAAACCGAGACGAGTTTGTTTCAAAATTTGGCCACGCCCCATTCCGCCCCCACAAAGGACGAAAATCTACAATTTTAAAGATCCGGGAAAACCAAAAATGCAGAATCATAGAAAATTACCATATCTATCAGAGTATTGAATCTGGATAAGATCGAATCATAAATATAGCCACAATGAAGAAAACCATTTCGAAATGGATCGTTCCTTCTCGCTCTCTCTCAAACCCGAGGTTGGCGCTATGCGTGATCGAATTTTTTGACGCCTAGATCTCAGAGACTATAAGAGCTAGATCAACCATACTTTCTATCCAAGCTCCTGTGATATCAAACCGAGACGAGTTTGTTAAAAATTTGGCCACGCCCCATTCCGCCCCCACAAAGGACGAAAATCTACAATTTTAAAGATACGGGAAAACCAAAAATGCTGAATCATAGAAAATTACCATATCTATCAGAGTATTGAATGTGGATCAGATCGAATCATATATATAGCCACAATGAAGAAAACCATTTCGAAATGGATCGTTCCCTCTCGCTCTCTCTCAAACCCGGGGTGGACGCTATGCGTGATCGAATTTTTTGACGCCTAGATCTCAGAGACTATAAGAGCTAGATAAACCAAACTTTCTATCCAAGCTCCTGTAATATCAAACCGAGACGAGTTTATTTCAAAATTTGGCCACGCCCCATTCCGCCCCCACAAAGGACGAAAATCTACAATTTTAAAGATACGAGAAAACTAAAAACGCAGAATCGTAGAAAATGACCATATCTATCAGAATATTGAATCTAGTATTGAATCTGGATCAGATCGAATCATAAATATAGCCACAATGAAGAAAACCATTTCGAAATGGATCGTTCCTTCTCGCTCTCTCTCAAACCCGGGGTGGGCGCTATGCGTGATCGAATTTTTTGACGCCTAGATCTCAGAGACTATAAGAGCTAGATCAACCATACTTTCTATCCAAGCTCCTGTGATGTCAAACCGAGACGAGTTTGTTTAAAAATTTGGCCACGCCCCATTCCGCCCCCACAAAGGACGAAAATCTACAATTTTAAAGATACGGGAAAACCAGAAATGCAGAATCATAGAAAATGACCATATCTATCAGAGTATTGAATCTGGATCAGATCAAATCATAAATATAGCAACAATGAAGAAAACCATTTTGAAATGGATCGTTCCTTCTCGCTCTCTCTCAAACCTGGGGTGGGCGCTATACGTGATCGAATTTTTTGACGCCTAGATCTCAGAGACTATAAGAGCTAGATCAACCAAACTTTCTATCCAAGCTCCTGTAATATCAAACCGAGACGAGTTTGTTTCAAAATTTGGCCACGCCCCATTCCGCCCCCACAAAGGACGAAAATCTACAATTTTAAAGATCCGGGAAAACCAAAAATGCAGAATCATAGAAAATTACCATATCTATCAGAGTATTGAATCTGGATAAGATCGAATCATAAATATAGCCACAATGAAGAAAACCATTTCGAAATGGATCGTTCCTTCTCGCTCTCTCTCAAACCCGAGGTTGGCGCTATGCGTGATCGAATGTTTTGACGCCTAGATCTCAGAGACTATAAGAGCTAGATCAACCAAACTTTCTATCCAAGCTCCTGTGATATCAAACCGAGACGAATTTGTTTCAAAATTTGGCCACGCCCCATTCCGCCCCCACAGAGGACGAAAATCTACAATTTTAAAGATACGAGAAAACTAAAAACGCAGAATCGTAGAAAATGACCATATCTATCAGAATATTGAATCTGGTATTGAATCTGGATCAGATCGAATCATAAATATAGCCACAATGAAGAAAACCATTTCGAAATGGATCGTTCCTTCTCGCTCTCTCTCAAACCCGGGGTGGGCGCTATGCGTGATCGAATTTTTTTACGCCTAGATCTCAGAGACTATAAGAGCTAGATCAACCATACTTTCTATCCAAGCTCCTGTGATATCAAACCGAGACGAGTTTGTTTAAAAATTTGGCCACGCCCCATTCCGCCCCCACAAAGGACGAAAATCTACAATTTTAAAGATACGGGAAAACCAGAAATGCAGAATCATAGAAAATGACCATATCTATCAGAGTATTGAATCTGGATCAGATCAAATCATAAATATAGCCACAATGAAGAAAACCATTTTTTAAATGGATCGTTCCTTCTCGCTCTCTCTCAAACCTGTGGTGGGCGCTATACGTGATCGAATTTTTTTACGCCTAGATCTCAGAGACTATAAGAGCTAGATCAACCATACTTTCTATCCAAGCTCCTGTGATATCAAACCGAGACGAGTTTGTTTAAAAATTTGGCCACGCCCCATTCCGCCCCCACAAAGGACGAAAATCTACAATTTTAAAGATACGGGAAAACCAAAAATGCAGAATCATAGAAAATTACCATATCTATTAGAGTATTGAATGTGGATCAGATCGAATCATAAATATAGCCACAATGAAGAAAACCATTTCGAAATGGATCGTTCCCTCTCGCTCTCTCTCAAACCCGGGGTGGGCGCTATGCGTGATCGAATTTTTTGACGCCTAGATCTCAGAGACTATAAGAGCTAGATCAACCAAACTTTCTATCCAAGCTCCTGTGATATCAAACCGAGACGAATTTGTTTCAAAATTTGGCCACGCCCCATTCCGCCCCCACAGAGGACGAAAATCTACAATTTTAAAGATACGAGAAAACTAAAAACGCAGAATCGTAGAAAATGACCATATCTATCAGAATATTGAATCTGGTATTGAATCTGGATCAGATCGAATCATAAATATAGCCACAATGAAGAAAACCATTTCGAAATGGATCTTTCCTTCTCGCTCTCTCTCAAACCCGGGGTGGGCGCTATGCGTGATCGAATTTTTTTACGCCTAGATCTCAGAGACTATAAGAGCTAGATCAACCATACTTTCTATCCAAGCTCCTGTGATATCAAACCGAGACGAGTTTGTTTAAAAATTTGGCCACGCCCCATTCCGCCCCCACAAAGGACGAAAATCTACAATTTTAAAGATACGGGAAAACCAAAAATGCAGAATCATAGAAAATTACCATATCTATTAGAGTATTGAATGTGGATAAGATCGAATCATAAATATAGCCACAATGAAGAAAACCATTTCGAAATGGATCGTTCCCTCTCGCTCTCTCTCAAACCCGGGGTGGGCGCTATGCGTGATCGGATTTTTTGACGCCTAGATCTCAGAGACTATAAGAGCTAGATCAACCAAACTTTCTATCCAAGCTCCTGTGATATCAAACCGAGACGAGTTTGTTTCAAAATTTGGCCACGCCCCATTCCGCCCCCACAAAGGACGAAAATCTACAATTTTAAAGATACGAGAAAACTAAAAACGCAGAATCGTAGAAAATGACCATATCTATTAGAGTATTGAATCTAGTATTGAATCTGGATCAGATCGAATCATAAATATAGCCACAATGAAGAAAACCATTTCGAAATGGATCGTTCCTTCTCGCTCTCTCTCAAACCCGGGGTGGGCGCTATGCGTGATCGAATTTTTTGACGCCTAGATCTCAGAGACTATAAGAGCTAGATCAACCAAACTTTCTATCCAAGCTCCTGTGATATCAAACCGAGACGAGTTTGTTTCAAAATTTGGCCACGCCCTATTCCGCCCCCACAAAGGACGAAAATCTACAATTTTAAAGATACGGGAAAACCAGAAATGCAGAATCATAGAAAATGACCATATCTATCAGAGTATTGAATCTGGATCAGATCAAATCATAAATATAGCCACAATGAAGAAAACCATTTTGAAATGGATCGTTCCCTCTCGCTCTCTCTCAAACCTGGGGTGGGCGCTATACGTGATCGAATTTTTTGACGCCTAGATCTCAGAGACTATAAGAGCTAGATCAACCAAACTTTCTATCCAAGCTCCTGTAATATCAAACCGAGACGAGTTTGTTTCAAAATTTGGCCACGCCCCATTCCGCCCCCACAAAGGACGAAAATCTACAATTTTAAAGATCCGGGAAAACCAAAACTGCAGAATCATAGAAAATTACCATATCTATCAGAGTATTGAATCTGGATCAGATCAAATCATAAATAAAGCCACAATGAAGAAAACCATTTCGAAATGGATCGTTCCCTCTCGCTCTCTCTCAAGCCCGGGCTGGGCGCTATGCGTGATCGAATTTTTTGACGCCTAGATCTCAGAGACTATAAGAGCTAGATCAACCAAACTTTCTATCCAAGCTCCTGTGATATCAAACCGAGACGAGTTTGTTTCAAAATTTGTTCATGCCCCATTCCGCCCCCACAAAGGACGAAAATCTACAATTTTAAAGATACGGGAAAACCAAAAATGCAGAATCATAGAAAATTACCATATCTATCAGAGTATTGAATCTGGATCAGATCAAATCATAAATATAGCCACAATGAAGAAAACCATTTCGAAATGGATCGTTCCCTCTCGCTCTCTCTCAAGCCCGGGCTGGGCGCTATGCGTGATCGAATTTTTTGACGCCTAGATCTCAGACACTATAAGAGCTAGATCAACAAAACTTTCTATCTAAGCTCCTGTAATATCAAACCGAGACGAGTTTGTTTCAAAATTTGGCCACGCCCCATTCCGCCCCCACAAAGGACGAAAATCTACAATTTTAAAGATACGGGAAAACCAAAAATGCAGAATCGTAGAAAATGACCATATCTATCAGAGTATTGAATGTGGATCAGATCGAATCATAAATATAGCCACAATGAAGAAAACCATTTCGAAATGGATCGTTCCTTCTCGCTCTCTCTCAAACCCGAGGTTGGCGCTATGCGTGATCGAATTTTTTGACGCCTAGATCTCAGAGACTATAAGAGCTAGATCAACCAAACTTTCTATCCAAGCTCCTGTGATATCAAACCGAGACGAGTTTGTTTCAAAATTTGGCCACGCCCCATTTCGCCCCCACAAAGGACGAAAATCTACAATTTTAAAGATACGAGAAAACTAAAAACGCAGAATCGTAGAAAATGACCATATCTATTAGAGTATTGAATCTGGATCAGATCGAATCATAAATATAGCCACAATGAAGAAAACCATTTCGAAATGGATCGTTCCCTCTCGCTCTCTCTCAAGCCCGGGCTGGGCGCTATGCGTGATCGAATTTTTTGACGCCTAGATCTCAGAGACTATAAGAGCTAGATCAACCAAACTTTCTATCCAAGCTCCTGTGATATCAAACCGAGACGAGTTTGTTTCAAAATTTGGCCACGCCCCATTCCGCCCCCACAAAGGACGAAAATCTACAATTTTAAAGATACGGGAAAACCAAAAATGCAGAATCGTAGAAAATGACCATATCTATCAGAGTATTGAATGTGGATCAGATCGAATCATAAATATAGCCACAATGAAGAAAACCATTTCGAAATCGATCGTTCCTTCTCGCTCTCTCTCAAACCCGAGGTTGGCGCTATGCGTGATCGAATTTTTTGACGCCTAGATCTCAGAGACTATAAGAGCTAGATCAACCAAACTTTCTATCCAAGCTCCTGTGATATCAAACCGAGACGAGTTTGTTTAAAAATTTGGCCACGCCCCATTCCGCCCCCACAAAGGACGAAAATCTACAATTTTAAAGATACGAGAAAACTAAAAACGCAGAATCGTAGAAAATGACCATATCTATCAGAATATTGAATCTAGTATTGAATCTGGATCAGATCGAATCATAAATATAGCCACAAAGAAGAAAACCATTTCGAAATGGATCGTTCCTTCTCGCTCTCTCTCAAACCCGGGGTGGGCGCTATGCGTGATCGAATTGTTTGACGCCTAGATCTCAGAGACTATAAGAGCTAGATCAACCAAACTTTCTATCCAAGCTCCTGTGATATCAAACCGAGACGAGTTTGTTTCAAAATTTGGCCACGCCCCATTCCGCCCCCACAAAGGACGAAAATCTACAATTTTAAAGATACGAGAAAACTAAAAACGCAGAATCGTAGAAAATGACCATATCTATCAGAATATTGAATCTAGTATTGAATCTGGATCAGATCGAATCATAAATATAGCCACAATGAAGAAAACCATTTCGAAATGGATCGTTCCTTCTCGCTCTCTCTCAAACCCGGGGTGGGCGCTATGCGTGATCGAATTTTTTGACGCCTAGATCTCAGAGACTATAAGAGCTAGATCAACCAAACTTTCTATCCAAGCTCCTGTGATATCAAACCGAGACGAGTTTGTTTCAAAATTTGGCCACGCCCCATTTCGCCCCCACAAAGGACGAAAATCTACAATTTTAAAGATACGAGAAAACTAAAAACGCAGAATCGTAGAAAATGACCATATCTATTAGAGTATTGAATCTAGTATTGAATCTGGATCAGATCGAATCATAAATATAGCCACAATGAAGAAAACCATTTCGAAATGGATCGTTCCTTCTCGCTCTCTCTCAAACCCGGGGTGGGCGCTATGCGTGATCGAATTTTTTGACGCCTAGATCTCAGAGACTATAAGAGCTAGATCAACCAAACTTTCTATCCAAGCTCCTGTGATATCAAACCGAGACAAGTTTGTTTCAAAATTTGGCCACGCCCCATTTCGCCACCACAAAGGACGAAAATCTACAATTTTAAAGATACGGGAAAACCAGAAATGCAGAATCATGGAAAATGACCATATCTATCAGAGTATTGAATCTGGATCAGATCAAATCATAAATATAGCCACAATGAAGAAAACCATTTTGAAATGGATCGTTCCTTCTCGCTCTCTCTCAAACCTGTGGTGGGCGCTATACGTGATCGAATTTTTTTACGCCTAGATCTCAGAGACTATAAGAGCTAGATCAACCATACTTTCTATCCAAGCTCCTGTGATATCAAACCGAGACGAGTTTGTTTAAAAATTTGGCCACGCCCCATTCCGCCCCCACAAAGGACGAAAATCTACAATTTTAAAGATACGGGAAAACCAAAAATGCAGAATCATAGAAAATTACCATATCTATTAGAGTATTGAATGTGGATCAGATCGAATCATAAATATAGCCACAATGAAGAAAACCATTTCGAAATGGATCGTTCCCTCTCGCTCTCTCTCAAACCCGGGGTGGGCGCTATGCGTGATCGAATTTTTTGACGCCTAGATCTCAGAGACTATAAGAGCTAGATCAACCAAACTTTCTATCCAAGCTCCTGTGATATCAAACCGAGACGAATTTGTTTCAAAATTTGGCCACGCCCCATTCCGCCCCCACAGAGGACGAAAATCTACAATTTTAAAGATACGAGAAAACTAAAAACGCAGAATCGTAGAAAATGACCATATCTATCAGAATATTGAATCTGGTATTGAATCTGGATCAGATCGAATCATAAATATAGCCAAAATGAAGAAAACCATTTCGAAATGGATCGTTCCTTCTCGCTCTCTCTCAAACCCGGGGTGGGCGCTATGCGTGATCGAATTTTTTTACGCCTAGATCTCAGAGACTATAAGAGCTAGATCAACCATACTTTCTATCCAAGCTCCTGTGATATCAAACCGAGACGAGTTTGTTTAAAAATTTGGCCACGCCCCATTCCGCCCCCACAAAGGACGAAAATCTACAATTTTAAAGATACGGGAAAACCAAAAATGCAGAATCATAGAAAATTACCATATCTATTAGAGTATTGAATGTGGATCAGATCGAATCATAAATATAGCCACAATGAAGAAAACCATTTCGAAATGGATCGTTCCCTCTCGCTCTCTCTCAAACCCGGGGTGGGCGCTATGCGTGATCGGATTTTTTGACGCCTAGATCTCAGAGACTATAAGAGCTAGATCAACCAAACTTTCTATCCAAGCTCCTGTGATATCAAACCGAGACGAGTTTGTTTCAAAATTTGGCCACGCCCCATTCCGCCCCCACAAAGGACGAAAATCTACAATTTTAAAGATACGAGAAAACTAAAAACGCAGAATCGTAGAAAATGACCATATCTATTAGAGTATTGAATCTAGTATTGAATCTGGATCAGATCGAATCATAAATATAGCCACAATGAAGAAAACCATTTCGAAATGGATCGTTCCTTCTCGCTCTCTCTCAAACCTGTGGTGGGCGCTATACGTGATCGAATTTTTTTACGCCTAGATCTCAGAGACTATAAGAGCTAGATCAACCATACTTTCTATCCAAGCTCCTGTGATATCAAACCGAGACGAGTTTGTTTAAAAATTTGGCCACGCCCCATTCCGCCCCCACAAAGGACGAAAATCTACAATTTTAAAGATACGGGAAAACCAGAAATGCAGAATCATAGAAAATTACCATATCTATCAGAGTATTGAATCTGGATCAGATCAAATCATAAATAAAGCCACAATGAAGAAAACCATTTCGAAATGGATCGTTCCCTCTCGCTCTCTCTCAAGCCCGGGCTGGGCGCTATGCGTGATCGAATTTTTTGACGCCTAGATCTCAGAGACTATAAGAGCTAGATCAACCAAACTTTCTATCCAAGCTCCTGTGATATCAAACCGAGACGAGTTTGTTTCAAAATTTGTTCATGCCCCATTCCGCCCCCACAAAGGACGAAAATCTACAATTTTAAAGATACGGGAAAACCAAAAATGCAGAATCATAGAAAATTACCATATCTATCAGAGTATTGAATCTGGATCAGATCAAATCATAAATATAGCCACAATGAAGAAAACCATTTCGAAATGGATCGTTCCCTCTCGCTCTCTCTCAAGCCCGGGCTGGGCGCTATGCGTGATCGAATTTTTTGACGCCTAGATCTCAGACACTATAAGAGCTAGATCAACAAAACTTTCTATCTAAGCTCCTGTAATATCAAACCGAGACGAGTTTGTTTCAAAATTTGGCCACGCCCCATTCCGCCCCCACAAAGGACGAAAATCTACAATTTTAAAGATACGGGAAAACCAAAAATGCAGAATCGTAGAAAATTACCATATCTATCAGAGTATTTAATGTGGATCAGATCGAATCATAAATATAGCCACAATGAAGAAAACCATTTCGAAATCGATCGTTCCTTCTCGCTCTCTCTCAAACCCGAGGTTGGCGCTATGCGTGATCGAATTTTTTGACGCCTAGATCTCAGAGACTATAAGAGCTAGATCAACCAAACTTTCTATCCAAGCTCCTGTGATATCAAACCGAGACGAGTTTGTTTAAAAATTTGGCCACGCCCCATTCCGCCCCCACAAAGGACGAAAATCTACAATTTTAAAGATACGAGAAAACTAAAAACGCAGAATCGTAGAAAATGACCATATCTATCAGAATATTGAATCTAGTATTGAATCTGGATCAGATCGAATCATAAATATAGCCACAAAGAAGAAAACCATTTCGAAATGGATCGTTCCTTCTCGCTCTCTCTCAAACCCGGGGTGGGCGCTATGCGTGATCGAATTGTTTGACGCCTAGATCTCAGAGACTATAAGAGCTAGATCAACCAAACTTTCTATCCAAGCTCCTGTGATATCAAACCGAGACGAGTTTGTTTCAAAATTTGGCCACGCCCCATTCCGCCCCCACAAAGGACGAAAATCTACAATTTTAAAGATACGAGAAAACTAAAAACGCAGAATCGTAGAAAATGACCATATCTATCAGAATATTGAATCTAGTATTGAATCTGGATCAGATCGAATCATAAATATAGCCACAATGAAGAAAACCATTTCGAAATGGATCGTTCCTTCTCGCTCTCTCTCAAACCCGGGGTGGGCGCTATGCGTGATCGAATTTTTTGACGCCTAGATCTCAGAGACTATAAGAGCTAGATCAACAAAACTTTCTATCTAAGCTCCTGTAATATCAAACCGAGACGAGTTTGTTTCAAAATTTGGCCACGCCCCATTCCGCCCCCACAAAGGACGAAAATCTACAATTTTAAAGATACGAGAAAACTAAAAACGCAGAATCGTAGAAAATGACCATATCTATTAGAGTATTGAATCTAGTATTGAATCTGGATCAGATCGAATCATAAATATAGCCACAATGAAGAAAACCATTTCGAAATGGATCGTTCCTTCTCGCTCTCTCTCAAACCCGGGGTGGGCGCTATGCGTGATCGAATTTTTTGACGCCTAGATCTCAGAGACTATAAGAGCTAGATCAACCAAACTTTCTATCCAAGCTCCTGTGATATCAAACCGAGACGAGTTTGTTTCAAAATTTGGCCACGCCCCATTTCGCCACCACAAAGGACGAAAATCTACAATTTTAAAGATACGGGAAAACCAGAAATGCAGAATCATAGAAAATGACCATATCTATCAGAGTATTGAATCTGGATCAGATCAAATCATAAATATAGCCACAATGAAGAAAACCATTTCGAAATGGATCGTTCCCTCTCGCTCTCTCTCAAGCCCGGGCTGGGCGCTATGCGTGATCGAATTTTTTGACGCCTAGATCTCAGACACTATAAGAGCTAGATCAACAAAACTTTCTATCTAAGCTCCTGTAATATCAAACCGAGACGAGTTTGTTTCAAAATTTGGCCACGCCCCATTCCGCCCCCACAAAGGACGAAAATCTACAATTTTAAAGATACGAGAAAACTAAAAACGCAGAATCGTAGAAAATGACCATATCTATTAGAGTATTGAATCTAGTATTGAATCTGGATCAGATCGAATCATAAATATAGCCACAATGAAGAAAACCATTTCGAAATGGATCGTTCCTTCTCGCTCTCTCTCAAACCCGGGGTGGGCGCTATGCGTGATCGAATTTTTTGACGCCTAGATCTCAGAGACTATAAGAGCTAGATCAACCAAACTTTCTATCCAAGCTCCTGTGATATCAAACCGAGACGAGTTTGTTTCAAAATTTGGCCACGCCCCATTTCGCCACCACAAAGGACGAAAATCTACAATTTTAAAGATACGGGAAAACCAGAAATGCAGAATCATAGAAAATGACCATATCTATCAGAGTATTGAATCTGGATCAGATCAAATCATAAATATAGCCACAATGAAGAAAACCATTTCGAAATGGATCGTTCCCTCTCGCTCTCTCTCAAGCCCGGGCTGGGCGCTATGCGTGATCGAATTTTTTGACGCCTAGATCTCAGACACTATAAGAGCTAGATCAACAAAACTTTCTATCTAAGCTCCTGTAATATCAAACCGAGACGAGTTTGTTTCAAAATTTGGCCACGCCCCATTCCGCCCCCACAAAGGACGAAAATCTACAATTTTAAAGATACGAGAAAACTAAAAACGCAGAATCGTAGAAAATGACCATATCTATTAGAGTATTGAATCTAGTATTGAATCTGGATCAGATCGAATCATAAATATAGCCACAATGAAGAAAACCATTTCGAAATGGATCGTTCCTTCTCGCTCTCTCTCAAACCCGGGGTGGGCGCTATGCGTGATCGAATTTTTTGACGCCTAGATCTCAGAGACTATAAGAGCTAGATCAACCAAACTTTCTATCCAAGCTCCTGTGATATCAAACCGAGACGAGTTTGTTTCAAAATTTGGCCACGCCCCATTTCGCCACCACAAAGGACGAAAATCTACAATTTTAAAGATACGGGAAAACCAGAAATGCAGAATCATAGAAAATGACCATATCTATCAGAGTATTGAATCTGGATCAGATCAAATCATAAATATAGCCACAATGAAGAAAACCATTTTGAAATGGATCGTTCCTTCTCGCTCTCTCTCAAACCTGGGGTGGGCGCTATACGTGATCGAATTTTTTGACGCCTAGATCTCAGAGACTATAAGAGCTAGATCAACCAAACTTTCTATCCAAGCTCCTGTAATATCAAACCGAGACGAGTTTGTTTCAAAATTTGGCCACGCCCCATTCCGCCCCCACAAAGGACGAAAATCTACAATTTTAAAGATCCGGGAAAACCAAAACTGCAGAATCATAGAAAATTACCATATCTATCAGAGTATTGAATCTGGATCAGATCAAATCATAAATATAGCCACAATGAAGAAAACCATTTCGAAATGGATCGTTCCCTCTCGCTCTCTCTCAAGCCCGGGCTGGGCGCTATGCGTGATCGAATTTTTTGACGCCTAGATCTCAGAGACTATAAGAGCTAGATCAACCAAACTTTCTATCCAAGCTCCTGTGATATCAAACCGAGACGAGTTTGTTTCAAAATTTGACCATGCCCCATTCCGCCCCCACAAAGGACGAAAATCTACAATTTTAAAGATACGGGAAAACCAAAAATGCAGAATCATAGAAAATTACCATATCTATCAGAGTATTGAATCTGGATCAGATCAAATCATAAATATAGCCACAATGAAGAAAACCATTTCGAAATGGCTCGTTCCCTCTCGCTCTCTCTCAAGCCCGGGCTGGGCGCTATGCGTGATCGAATTTTTTGACGCCTAGATCTCAGAGACTATAAGAGCTAGATCAACCAAACTTTCTATCCAAGCTCCTGTGATATCAAACCGAGACGAGTTTGTTTCAAAATTTGGCCACGCCCCATTCCGCCCCCACAAAGGTCGAAAATCTACAATTTTAAAGATACGAGAAAACTAAAAACGCAGAATCGTAGAAACTTACCATATCTATCAGAGTATTGAATCTAGTATTGAATCTGGATAAGATCGAATCATAAATATAGCCACAATGAAGAAAACCATTTCGAAATGGATCGTTCCTTCTCGCTCTCTCTCAAACCCGAGGTTGGCGCTATGCGTGATCGAATTTTTTGATGCCTAGATCTCAGAGACTATAAGAGCTAGGACAACCATACTTTCTATCCAAGCTCCTGTGATATCAAACCGAGACGAGTTTGTTTAAAAATTTGGCCACGCCCCATTCCGCCCCCACAAAGGACGAAAATCTACAATTTTAAAGATACGGGAAAACCAAAAATGCAGAATCATAGAAAATTACCATATCTATCAGTGTAATGAATGTGGATCAGATCAAATAATAAATATAGCCACAATGAAGAAAACCATTTTGAAATGGATCGTTCCTTCTCGCTCTCTCTCAAGCCCGGGCTGGGCGCTATGCGTGATCGAATTTTTTGACGCCTAGATCTCAGAGACTATAAGAGCTAGATAAACCAAACTTTCAATCCAAGCTCCTGTGATATCAAACCGAGACGAGTTTGTTTCAAAATTTGGCCACGCCCCCACAATGGACGAAAATCTACAATTATGAAGATACGGGAAAACCAAAAACGCAGAATCATAGAAAATTACCATATCTATCAAAGTATTGAATGTGGATCAGATCAAATCATAAATATAGCCACAATGAAGAAAACCATTTCGAAATGCATCGTTCCCTCTCGCTCTCTCTCAAACCCGGGGTGGGCGCTATGCGTGATCGAATTTTTCGACGCCTAGATCTCAGAGACTATAAGAGCTAGATCAACCAAACTTTCTATCCAAGCTCCTGTGATATCAACCCGAGACGAGTTTGCTTTAAAATTTGGCCACGCTCCCGTAATGGACGCAAATCTACAATTTTGAATATACGGGAAAACCAAAAAACGCAGAATCATAGAAAATGACCATATCTATCAGAGTATTGAATCTGGATCAGATCGAATCATTAATTTAACCACAATGAAGAAAACCATTTCGAAATGGATCGTTCCCTCTCGCTCTCTCTCAAACCCGGGGTGGGCGCTATGCGTGATCGAATTTTTTGACGCCTAGATCTCAGAGACTAAAAGAGCTAGATCAACCAAACTTTCTATCCAAGCTCCTGTGATATCAACCCGAGACGAGTTTGCTTTAAAATTTGGCCACGCTCCCGCAATGGACGCAAATCTACAATTTTGAAGATACGGGAAAACCAAAAAACGCAGAATCATAGAAAATGACCATATCTATCAGAGTATTGAATCTGGATCAGATCGAATCATTAATATAACCACAATGAAGAAAACCATTTCGAAATGGATCGTTCCCTCTCGCTCTCTCTCAAACCCGGGGTGGGCGCTATCCGTGATCGAATTTTTTGACGCCTAGATCTCAGAGACTAAAAGAGCTAGATCAACCAAACTTTCTATCCAAGCTCCTGTGATATCAACCCGAGACGAGTTTGCTTTAAAATTTGGCCACGCTCCCGCAATGGACGCAAATCTACAATTTTGAAGATACGGGAAAACCAAAAACGCAGAATCATAGAAAATGACCATATCTATCAGAGTATTGCATCTGGATCAGATCGAATCATAAATAAAGCTACAATGAAGAAAACCATTTCGAAATGCATCGTTCCCTCTCGCTCTCTCTCAAACCCGGGGTGGGCGCTATCCGTGATCGAATTTTTTGACGCCTAGATTTCAGAGACTATAAGAGCTAGATGAACCAAACTTTCTATCCAAGCTCCTGTGATATCAAACCAAGACGAGTTTGTTTCAAAATTTGGCCACGCCCCCTTCCGCCCCCACAAAGGACTAAAATCTACAATTTTAAAGATCCGGGAAAACCAAAAATGCAGAATCATAGAAAATTACCATATCTATCAGAGTATTGAATCTGGATCAAATCAAATCATAAATATAGCCACAATGAAGAAAACCATTTCGAAATGGATCGTTCCCTCTCGCTCTCTCTCAAGCCCGGGCTGGGCGCTATGCGTGATCGAATTTTTTGACGCCTAGATCTCAGAGACTATAAGAGCTAGATCAACCAAACTTTCTATCCAAGCTCCTGTGATATCAACCCGAGACGAGTTTGCTTTAAAATTTGGCCCCGCTCCCGTAATGGGCGCAAATCTACAATTTTGAATATACGGGAAAACTAAAAAACGCAGAATCATAGAAAATGACCATATCTATCAGAGTATTGAATCTGGATCAAATCGAATCATTAATATAACCACAATGAAGAAAACCATTTCGAAATGGATCGTTCCCTCTCGCTCTCTCTCAAACCCGGGGTGGGCGCTATGCGTGATCGAATTTTTTGACGCCTAGATCTCAGAGACTAAAAGAGCTAGATCAACCAAACTTTCTATCCAAGCTCCTGTGATATCAACCCGAGACGAGTTTGTTTCAAAATTTGGCCACGCTCCCGCAATGGACGCAAATCTACAATTTTGAAAATACGCGAAAACCAAAAACGCAGAATCATAGAAAATGACTATATCTATCAGAGTATTGAATTTGGATCAGATCGGATCATAAATATAGTCAGAAGGAACAAATGAAATTTCAGTGGCCTCCCAAGCGCAGACTCATTCCCTCTCTCTCTCGCACACAGCCGTGTATGTATATGTAGGAAGTAGATAAAAACATGTAGAAATAGCAGATGTAAAAAATTTATGTAAACAAATATGGAAACATCTAATAGATCAAAATCTCCGAAAAGGTTCGACTTAAATTGTTTTTTTTTGCCTAAAATTAAATTTTTTCCTTTTGCGAACATGTAATAAATTACAACAAGCTCACATACATATATACTGACTGAGTACCAGGTTACCGGGTCCCTCGTTAAGTTTTTAAAATGAGTCTCCGTTGAGAGAAACTTATACTGTAATCGGTGGAATTCGGTGTGGAGGCTGGCGAATTCAAGCAACAACAAAAACACAATGTTACCCGACGCAAAAATTCAGGATAGACTATAAGTTAGCAAATTAATTTGTTAGTTCGCTAAAGGTTTATTTTGGACAAACACCGGCTGTTTATACAAAATAAGTGAAAAATGAGCGGAGCGCAAAGAAAAAACGCGTCTGAACACTACGAGAGAGATTAGACGATCTATCAGAGTATTGAATCTGGATCAGATCGAATCATAAATATAGCTACAATGAAGAAAACCATTTCGAAATGCATCGTTCTCTCTCGCTCTCTCTCAAACCCGGGCTGGCCGCTATGCGTGATCGAATTTTTTGACGTCTAGATCTCAGAGACTATAAGAGCTAGATCAACCAAACTTTCTATCCAAGCTCCTGTGATATCAAACCGAGACGAGTTTGTTTCAAAATTTGGCCACGCCCCCTTCCGCCCCCACAAAGGACGAAAATCTACAATTTGAAAGATACGGGAAAACCAAAAAACGCAGAATCATAGAAAATTGAATCTGGATCAGATCGAATCATTAATATAACCACAATGAAGAAACCCATTTCGAAATGGATCGTTCCCTCTCGCTCTCTCTCAAACCCGGGGTGGGCGCTATGCATGAGGGAATTTTTTGACGCCTAGATCTCAGAGACTATAAGAGCTAGATCAACCAAACTTTCTATCCAAGCTCCTGTGATATCAAACCGAGACGAGTTTGCTTCAAAATTTGGCCACGCCCCCACAGTGGACGAAAATCTACAATTTTGAAGATACGGGAAAACCAAAAATCGCAGAATCATAGAAAATGACCATATCTATCAGAGTATTGAATCTGGATCAGATCGAATCATTAATATAACCACAATGAAGAAAACCTTTTCGAAATGGATCGTTCCCTCTCGCTCTCTCTCAAACGCGGGGTGGGCGCTATGCATGATGGAATTTTTTGACGCCTAGATCTCAGAGACTATAAGAGCTAGATAAACCATACTTTCTATCCAAGCTTCTGTGATGTCAAACCGAGACGAGTTTGTTTCAAAATTTGGCCACGCCCCCTTCCGCCCCCACAAAGGACGAAAATCTACAATTTTAAAGATACGGGAAAACCAAAAATGCAGAATCATAGAAAATTACCATATCTATCAGAGTTTTGAATCTGGATCAGATCGAATTATAAATATAGCCACAATGAAGAAAACCATTTCGAAATGGATCGTTCCCTCTCGCTCTCTCTCAAACCCGGGGTGGGCGCTATGCATGATGGAATTTTTTGACGCCTAGATCTCAGAGACTATAAGAGCTAGATAAACCAAACTTTCTATCCAAGCTCCTATGATATCAAACCGAGACGAGTTTGTTTCAAAATTTGGCCACGCCCCCTTCCGCCCCCACAAAGGACGAAAATCTACAATTTTAAAGATACGGGAAAACCAAAAATGCAGAATCATAGAAAATTACTATATCTATCAGAGTTTTGAATCTGGATCAGATCGAATTATAAATATAGCCACAATGAAGAAAACCATTTCGAAATGGATCGTGCCCTCTCGCTCTCTCTCAAACCCGGGCTGGCCGCTATGCGTGATCGAATTTTTTGACGTCTAGATCTCAGAGACTATAAGAGCTAGATCAACCAAACTTTCTATCCAAGCTCCTGTGATATCAAACCGGGACGAGTTTGTTTCAAAATTTGGCCACGCCCCATTCCGCCCCCACAAAGGTTAAAAATCTACAATTTTAAAGATACAAGAAAATTAAAAACGCAGAATCGTAGAAAATGACCATATCTATCAGAGTATTGAATCTAGTATTGAATCTGGATAAGATCGAATCAAAAATATAGTCACAATGAAGAAAACCATTTCGAAATGGATCGTTCCTTCTCGCTCTCTCTCAAACCCGAGGTTGGCGCTATGCGTGATCGAATTTTTTGACGCCTAGATCTCAGAGACTATAAGAGCTAGATCAACCATACTTTCTATCCAAGCTCCTGTGATATCAAACCGAGACGAGTTTGTTTCAAAATTTGGCCACGCCCCCTTCCGCCCCCACAAAGGACGAAAATCTACAATTTTAAAGATACGAGAAAACCAAAAATGCAGAATCATAGAAAATTACCATATCTATCAGAGTTTTGAATCTGGATCAGATCGAATTATAAATATAGCCACAATGAAGAAAACCATTTCGAAATGGATCGTGCCCTCTCGCTCTCTCCCAAACCCGGGCTGGCCGCTATGCGTGATCGAATTTTTTGACGTCTAGATCTCAGAGACTATAAGAGCTAGATCAACCAAACTTTCTATCCAAGCTCCTGTGATATCAAACCGGGACGAGTTTGTTTCAAAATTTGGCCACGCCCCATTCCGCCCCCACAAAGGTCAAAAATCTACAATTTTAAAGATACGAGAAAACTAACGAGGGGGAACGTTATGAGCCGCGTCTGCGCCGCGGCTCTACTTTATACCCGGTACTCAGTCAGTATATATGTATGTGAGCTTACGATATATGTAATTTATTACATGTTCGCAAAAGGGAAAAATTGAATTTTAGCCAAAAAAAAACAATTTAAGTCGAACCTTTTCGGAGATTTTGATCTATTAGATGTTTCCATATTGGTTAACATAAATTTTTTACATCTGCCATTTCTACATGTTTTTATCTACTTCCTACATATACATACACGGCTGTGTGCGAGAGAGAGAGGGAATCAGTCTGCGCTTGGGAGGCCACTGAAATTTCATTTGTTCCTTCTGACTATATTTATGATCCGATCTGATCCAAATTCAATACTCTGATAGATATAGTAATTTTCTATGATTCTGCGTTTTTGGTTTTCCCGTATCTTCAAAATTGTAGATTTTCATCTTTTGTGGGGGCGGAAGGGGGCGTGGCCAAATTTTAAAACAAACTCGTCTCGGTTTGATATCACAGGAGCTTGGATAGAAAGTTTGGTGGTTCTAGCTCTTATAGTCTCTGAGAACTAGGCGTCAAAAAATTCGATCAGGCATAGCGCCTACCCCTGTGTGTGAGAGAGAGCGAGAGGGAACGATGCATTTCGAAATTGTTTTCTTCATTGTGGCTATATTTATGAGTCCATCTGATCCAGATTCAACACTCTGATAGATATTGTCATTCTCTACGATTCTGCGTTTTTAGTTTTCTCGTATCTTTAAAATTGTGCATGCCACAGATTTTCGTCCTTGGAGTGGGCGGAAGGGGGCGGGGCGAAATTTTGAAATACACTTGTAACAGTGCGATAGGACAGGAGTCTGGATACAAAATAGTGTTCCTCTAGCTTTTATGGTCTTTGAGCTATAGGCGCTAATGAAGACGGACGGACGGACAGACGGACAGACGGACAGACGGACGGACAGACAGACATAGCTATATCGACTCGGCTATTGATGCTGATCAAGAATATATATACTTTATGGGGTCGGAAACGCTTCCTTCTGGGTGTTACACACATTAATTTTTTGCACAAATCTAATATACCCCTTTACTCTTCGAGTACCGGGTATAAAAACGCAGAATCGTAGAAAATGACCATATCTATCAGAGTATTGAATCTAGTATTGAATCTGGATCAGATCGAAGCATAAATATAGCCACAATGAAGAAAACCATTTCGAAATGGATCGTTCCCTCTCGCTCTCTCTCAAACCCGGGGTGGGCGCTATGCGTGATCGAATTTTTTGACGCCTAGATCTCAGAGACTATAAGAGCTAGATCAACCAAACTTTCTATCTAAGCTCCTGTGATATCAAACCGAGACGAGTTTGTTTCAAAATTTGGCCAAGCCCCATTTCGCCCCCACAAAGGACGAAAATCTACAATTTTAAAGATACGAGAAAACTAAAAACGAAGAATCGTAGAAAATGACCATATCTATCAGAGTATTGAATCTAGTATTGAATCTGGATAAGATCGAATCATAAATATAGCCACAATGAAGAAAACCATTTCGAAATGGATCGTTCCTTCTCGCTCTCTCTCAAACCCGAGGTTGGCGCTATGCGTGATCGAATTTTTTGACGCCTAGATCTCAGAGACTATAAGAGCTAGATCAACCAAACTTTCTATCCAAGCTCCTGTGATATCAAACCGAGACGAGTTTGTTTCAAAATTTGGCCACGCCCCATTCCGCCATCACAAAGGACGAAAATCTAAAATTTTAAAGATACGGGAAAACCAGAAATGCAGAATCATAGAAAATGACCATATCTATCAGAGTATTGAATCTGGATCAGATCGAAATATAAATATAGCTACAATGAAGAAAACCATTTCGAAATGCATCGTTCCCTCTCGCTCTCTCTCAAACCCGGGGTGGGCGCTATGCGTGATCGAATTTTTTGACGCCTAGATCTCAGAGCCTATAAGAGCTAGATAAACCAAACTTTCTATCCAAGCTCCTATGATATCAAACCGAGACGAGTTTGTTTCAAAATTTGGCCACGCCCCCTTCCGCCCCCACAAAGGACGAAAATCTACAATTTGAAAGATACGGGAAAACCAAAAAACGCAGAATCATAGAAAATGACCATATCTATCAGAGTATTGAATCTGGATCAGATCGAATCATTAATATAACCACAATGAAGAAACCCATTTCGAAATGGATCGTTCCCTCTCGCTCTCTCTCAAACCCGGGGTGGGCGCTATGCATGATGGAATTTTTTGACGCCTAGATCTCAGAGACTATAAGAGCTAGATCAACCAAACTTTCTATCCAAGCTCCTGTGATATCAAACCGAGACGAGTTTGCTTCAAAATTTGGCCACGCCCCCACAGTGGACGAAAATCTACAATTTTGAAGATACGGGAAAACCAAAAATCGCAGAATCATAGAAAATGACCATATCTATCAGAGTATTGAATCTGGATCAGATCGAATCATTAATATAACCACAATGAAGAAAACCTTTTCGAAATGGATCGTTCCCTCTCGCTCTCTCTCAAACGCGGGGTGGGCGATATGCATGATGGAATTTTTTGACGCCTAGATCTCAGAGACTATAAGAGCTAGATAAACCAAACATTCTATCCAAGCTCCTATGATATCAAACCGAGACGAGTTTGTTTCAAAATTTGGCCACGCCCCCTTCCGCCCCCACAAAGGACGAAAATCTACAATTTTAAAGATACGGGAAAACCAAAAATGCAGAATCATAGAAAATTACCATATCTATCAGAGTTTTGAATCTGGATCAGATCGAATTATAAATATAGCCACAATGAAGAAAACCATTTCGAAATGGATCGTTCCCTCTCGCTCTCTCTCAAACCCGGGGTGGGCGCTATGCATGATGGAATTTTTTGACGCCTAGATCTCAGAGACTATAAGAGCTAGATAAACCAAACTTTCTATCCAAGCTCCTATGATATCAAACCGAGACGAGTTTGTTTCAAAATTTGGCCACGCCCCCTTCCGCCCCCACAAAGGACGAAAATCTACAATTTTAAAGATACGGGAAAACCAAAAATGCAGAATCATAGAAAATTACCATATCTATCAGAGTTTTGAATCTGGATCAGATCGAATTATAAATATAGCCACAATGAAGAAAACCATTTCGAAATGGATCGTGCCCTCTCGCTCTCTCTCAAACCCGGGCTGGCCGCTATGCGTGATCGAATTTTTTGACGTCTAGATCTCAGAGACTATAAGAGCTAGATCAACCAAACTTTCTATCCAAGCTCCTGTGATATCAAACCGGGACGAGTTTGTTTCAAAATTTGGCCACGCCCCATTCCGCCCCCACAAAGGTCGAAAATCTACAATTTTAAAGATACGAGAAAACTAAAAACGCAGAATCGTAGAAAATGACCATATCTATCAGAGTATTGAATCTAGTATTGAATCTGGATAAGATCGAATCATAAATATAGCCACAATGAAGAAAACCATTTCGAAATGGATCGTTCCTTCTCGCTCTCTCTCAAACCCGAGGTTGGCGCTATGCGTGATCGAATTTTTTGACGCCTAGATCTCAGAGACTATAAGAGCTAGATAAACCATACTTTCTATCCAAGCTCCTGTGATATCAAACCGAAACGAGTTTGTTTCAAAATTTGGCCACGCCCCCTTCCGCCCCCACAAAGGACGAAAATCTACAATTTTGAAGATACGAGAAAACCAAAAATGCAGAATCATAGAAAATTACCATATCTATCAGAGTTTTGAATCTGGATCAGATCGAATTATAAATATAGCCACAATGAAGAAAACCATTTCGAAATGGATCGTGCCCTCTCGCTCTCTCCCAAACCCGGGCTGGCCGCTATGCGTGATCGAATTTTTTGACGTCTAGATCTCAGAGACTATAAGAGCTAGATCAACCAAACTTTCTATCCAAGGTCCTGTGATATCAAACCGGGACGAGTTTGTTTCAAAATTTGGCCACGCCCCATTCCGCCCCCACAAAGGTCGAAAATCTACAATTTTAAAGACACGAGAAAACTAAAAACGCAGAATCGTAGAAAATGACCATATCTATCAGAGTATTGAATCTAGTATTGAATCTGGATCAGATCGAAGCATAAATATAGCCACAATGAAGAAAACCATTTCGAAATGGATCGTTCCCTCTCGCTCTCTCTCAAACCCGGGGTGGGCGCTATGCGGGATCGAATTTTTTGACGCCTAGATCTCAGAGACTATAAGAGCTAGATCAACCAAACTTTCTATCCAAGCTCCTGTGATATCAAACCGAGACGAGTTTTTTTCAAAATTTGGCCACGCCCCATTTCGCCCCCACAAAGGACGAAAATCTACAATTTTAAAGATACGAGAAAACTAAAAACGCAGAATCGTAGAAAATGACCATATCTATCAGAGTATTGAATCTAGTATTGAATCTGGATAAGATCGAATCATAAATATAGCCACAATGAAGAAAACCATTTCGAAATGGATCGTTCCTTCTCGCTCTCTCTCAAACCCGAGGTTGGCGCTATGCGTGATCGAATTTTTTGACGCCTAGATCTCAGAGACTATAAGAGCTAGATAAACCAAACTTTCTATCCAAGCTCCTGTGATATCAAACCGAGACGAGTTTGTTTCAAAATTTGGCCACGCCCCATTTCGCCCCCACAAAGGACGAAAATCTACAATTTTAAAGATACGAGAAAACTAAAAACGCAGAATCGTAGAAAATGACCATATCTATCAGAGTATTGAATCTAGTATTGAATCTGGATAAGATCGAATCATAAATATAGCCACAATGAAGAAAACCATTTCGAAATGGATCGTTCCTTCTCGCTCTCTCTCAAACCCGAGGTTGGCGCTATGCGTGATCGAATTTTTTGACGCCTAGATCTCAGAGACTATAAGAGCTAGATCAACCATACTTTCTATCCAAGCTCCTGTGATATCAAACCGAGACGAGTTTGTTTCAAAATTTGGCCACGCCCCATTCCGCCATCACAAAGGACGAAAATCTAAAATTTTAAAGATACGGGATAACCAGAAATGCAGAATCATAGAAAATGACCATATCTATCAGAGTATTGAATCTGGATCAGATCAAATCATAAATATAGCCACAATGAAGAAAACAATTTTGAAATGGATCGTTCCTTCTCGCTCTCTCTCAAACCTGGGGTGGGCGCTAGACGTGATCGAATTTTTTGACGCCTAGATCTCAGAGACTATAAGAGCTAGATCAACCAAACTTTCTATCCAAGCTCCTGTAATATCAAACCGAGACGAGTTTGTTTCAAAAGTTGGCCACGCCCCCTTCCGACCCCACAAAGGACGAAAATCTACAATTTTAAAGATACGGGAAAATCAGAAATGCAGACTCATAGAAAATTACCATATCTATCAGAGTATTGAATCTGGATCAAATCGAATTATAAATATAGCTACAATGAAGAAAACCATTTCGAAATGCATCGTTCCCTCTCGCTTTCTCTCAAACCCGGGGTGGGCACTATGCGTGATGGAATTTTTTGACGCCTAGATCTCAGAGACTATAAGAGCTAGATCAACCAAACTTTCTATCCAAGCTCCTGTGATATCAAACCGAGACGAGTTTGTTTCAAAATTTGGCCACGCCCCCTTCCGCCACCACAAAGGACGAAAATCTACAATTTTAAAGATACGGGAAAACCAAAAATGCAGAATCATAGAAAATTACCATATCTATCAGAGTTTTGAATCTGGATCAGATCAAATTATAAATACAGCCACAATGAAGAAAACCATTTCGAAATGGATCGTTCCCTCTCGCTCTCTCTCAAACCCGGGGTGGGCGCTATGCATGATGGAATTTTTTGACGCCTAGATCTCAGAGACTATAAGAGCTAGATAAACCAAACTTTCTATCCAAGCTCCTATGATATCAAACCGAAACGAGTTTGTTTCAAAATTTGGCCACGCCCCCTTCCGCCCCCACAAAGGACGAAAATCTACAATTTTAAAGATACGGGAAAACCAAAAATGCAGAATCATAGAAAATTACCATATCTATCAGAGTTTTGAATCTGGATCAGATCGAATTATAAATATAGCCACAATGAAGAAAACCATTTCGAAATGGATCGTGCCCTCTCGCTCTCTCTCAAACCCGGGCTGGCCGCTATGCGTGATCGAATTTTTTGACGTCTAGATCTCAGAGACTATAAGAGCTAGATCAACCAAACTTTCTATCCAAGCTCCTGTGATATCAAACCGGGACGAGTTTGTTCCAAAATTTGGCCACGCCCCATTCCGCCCCCACAAAGGTCGAAAATCTACAATTTTAAAGATACAAGAAAACTAAAAACGCAGAATCGTAGAAAATTACCATATCTATCAGAGTATTGAATCTAGTATTGAATCTGGATAAGATCGAATCATAAATATAGCCACAATGAAGAAAACCATTTCGAAATGGATCGTTCCTTCTTGCTCTCTCTCAAACCCGGGGTGGGCGCTATGCATGATGGAATTTTTTGAAGCCTAGATCTCAGAGACTATAAGAGCTAGATAAACCAAACTTTCTATCCAAGCTCCTATGATATCAAACCGAGACGAGTTTGTTTCAAAATTTGGCCACGCCCCCTTCCGCCCCCACAAAGGACGAAAATCTACAATTTTAAAGATACGGGAAAACCAAAAATGCAGAATCATAGAAAATTACCATATCTATCAGAGTTTTGAATCTGGATCAGATCGAATTATAAATATAGCCACAATGAAGAAAACCATTTCGAAATGGATCGTGCCCTCTCGCTCTCTCTCAAACCCGGGCTGGCCGCTATGCGTGATCGAATTTTTTGACGTCTAGATCTCAGAGACTATAAGAGCTAGATCAACCAAACTTTCTATCCAAGCTCCTGTGATATCAAACCGGGACGAGTTTGTTCCAAAATTTGGCCACGCCCCATTCCGCCCCCACAAAGGTCGAAAATCTACAATTTTAAAGATACAAGAAAACTAAAAACGCAGAATCGTAGAAAATTACCATAACTATCAGAGTATTGAATCTAGTATTGAATCTGGATAAGATCGAATCATAAATATAGCCACAATGAAGAAAACCATTTCGAAATGGATCGTTCCTTCTTGCTCTCTCTCAAACCCGAGGTTTGCGCTATGCGTGATCGAATTTTTTGACGCCTAGATCTCAGAGACTATAAGAGCTAGATCAACCATACTTTCTATCCAAGCTCCTGTGATATCAAACCGAGACGAGTTTGTTTCAAAATTTGGCTACGCCCCCTTCCGCCCCCACAAAGGACGAAAATCTACAATTTTAAAGATACGAGAAAACCAAAAATGCAGAATCATAGAAAATTACCATATCTATCAGAGTTTTGAATCTGGATCAGATCGAATTATAAATATAGCCACAATGAAGAAAACCATTTCGAAATGGATCGTGCCCTCTCGCTCTCTCCCAAACCCGGGCTGGCCGCTATGCGTGATCGAATTTTTTGACGTCTAGATCTCAGAGACTATAAGAGCTAGATCAACCAAACTTTCTATCCAAGCTCCTGTGATATCAAACCGAGACGAGTTTGTTTCAAAATTTGGCCACGCCCCCTTCCGCCACCACAAAGGACGAAAATCTACAATTTTAAAGATACGGGAAAACCAAAAATGCAGAATCATAGAAAATTACCATATCTATCAGAGTTTTGAATCTGGATCAGATCAAATTATAAATATAGCCACAATGAAGAAAACCATTTCGAAATGGATCGTTCCCTCTCGCTCTCTCTCAAACCCGAGGTTGGCGCTATGCGTGATCGAATTTTTTGACGCCTAGATCTCAGAGACTATAAGAGCTAGATCAACCATACTTTCTATCCAAGCTCCTGTGATATCAAACCGAGACGAGTTTGTTTCAAAATTTGGCCACGCCCCCTTCCGCCCCCACAAAGGACGAAAATCTACAATTTTAAAGATACGAGAAAACCAAAAATGCAGAATCATAGAAAATTACCATATCTATCAGAGTTTTGAATCTGGATCAGATCGAATTATAAATATAGCCACAATGAAGAAAACCATTTCGAAATGGATCGTGCCCTCTCGCTCTCTCCCAAACCCGGGCTGGCCGCTATGCGTGATCGAATTTTTTGACGTCTAGATCTCAGAGACTATAAGAGCTAGATCAACCAAACTTTCTATCCAAGCTCCTGTGATATCAAACCGGGACGAGTTTGTTTCAAAATTTGGCCACGCCCCATTCCGCCCCCACAAAGGTCGAAATCGTAGAAAATGACCATATCTATCAGAGTATTGAATCTAGTATTGAATCTGGATCAGATCGAAGCATAAATATAGCCACAATGAAGAAAACCATTTCGAAATGGATCGTTCCCTCTCGCTCTCTCTCAAACCCGGGGTGGGCGCTATGCGTGATCGAATTTTTTGACGTCTAGATCTCAGAGACTTTAAGAGCTAGATCAACCAAACTTTCTATCCAAGCTCCCGTGATATCAAACCGAGACGAGTTTGTTTCAAAATTTGGCCAAGCCCCATTTCGCCCCCACAAAGGACGAAAATCTACAATTTTAAAGATACGAGAAAACTAAAAACGCAGAATCGTAGAAAATGACCATATCTATCAGAGTATTGAATCTAGTATTGAATCTGGATAAGATCGAATCATAAATATAGCCACAATGAAGAAAACCATTTCGAAATGGATCGTTCCTTCTCGCTCTCTCTTAAACCCGAGGTTGGCGCTATGCGTGATCGAATTTTTTGACGCCTAGATCTCAGAGACTATAAGAGCTAGATCAACCAAACTTTCTATCCAAGCTCCTGTGATATCAAACCGAGACGAGTTTGTTTCAAAATTTGGCCACGCCCCATTTCGCCCCCACAAAGGACGAAAATCTACAATTTTAAAGATACGAGAAAACTAAAAACGCAGAATCGTAGAAAATGACCATATCTATCAGAGTATTGAATCTAGTATTGAATCTGGATAAGATCGAATCATAAATATAACCACAATGAAGAAAACCATTTCGAAATGGATCGTTCCTTCTCGCTCTCTCTCAAACCCGAGGTTGGCGCTATGCGTGATCGAATTTTTTGACGCCTAGATCTCAGAGACTATAAGAGCTAGATCAACCAAACTTTCTATCCAAGCTCCTGTGATATCAAACCGAGACGAGTTTGTTTCAAAATTTGGCCACGCCCCATTCCGCCATCACAAAGGACGAAAATCTAAAATTTTAAAGATACGGGAAAACCAGAAATGCAGAATCAGAGAAAATGACCATATCTATCAGAGTATTGAATCTGGATCAGATCGAAATATAAATATAGCTACAATGAAGAAAACCATTTCGAAATGCATCGTTCCCTCTCGCTCTCTCTCAAACCCGGGGTGGGCGCTATGCGTGATCGAATTTTTTGACGCCTAGATCTCAGAGACTATAAGAGCTAGATAAACCAAACTTTCTATCCAAGCTCCTATGATATCAAACCGAGACGAGTTTGTTTCAAAATTTGGCCACGCCCCCTTCCGCCCCCACAAAGGACGAAAATCTACAATTTGAAAGATACGGGAAAACCAAAAAACGCAGAATCATAGAAAATGACCATATCTATCAGAGTATTGAATCTGGATCAGATCGAATCATTAATATAACCACAATGAAGAAACCCATTTCGAAATGGATCGTTCCCTCTCGCTTTCTCTCAAACCCGGGGTGGGCGCTATGCATGATGGAATTTTTTGACGCCTAGATCTCAGAGACTATAAGAGCTAGATCAACCAAACTTTCTATCCAAGCTCCTGTGATATCAAACCGAGACGAGTTTGCTTCAAAATTTGGCCACGCCCCCACAGTGGACGAAAATCTACAATTTTGAAGATACGGGAAAACCAAAAATCGCAGAATCATAGAAAATGACCATATCTATCAGAGTATTGAATCTGGATCAGATCGAATCATTAATATAACCACAATGAAGAAAACCTTTTCGAAATGGATCGTTCCCTCTCGCTCTCTCTCAAACGCGGGGTGGGCGATATTCATGATGGAATTTTTTGACGCCTAGATCTCAGAGACTATAAGAGCTAGATAAACCAAACATTCTATCCAAGCTCCTATGATATCAAACCGAGACGAGTTTGTTTCAAAATTTGGCCACGCCCCCTTCCGCCCCCACAAAGGACGAAAATCTACAATTTTAAAGATACGGGAAAACCAAAAATGCAGAATCATAGAAAATTACCATATCTATCAGAGTTTTGAATCTGGATCAGATCGAATTATAAATAAAGCCACAGTGAAGAAAACCATTTCGAAATGGATCGTTCCCTCTCGCTCTCTCCCAAACCCGGGGTGGGCGCTATGCATGATGGAATTTTTTGACGCCTAGATCTCAGAGACTATAAGAGCTAGATAAACCAAACTTTCTATCCAAGCTCCTATGATATCAAACCGAGACGAGTTTGTTTCAAAATTTGGCCACGCCCCCTTCCGCCCCCACAAAGGACGAAAATCTACAATTTTAAAGATACGGGAAAACCAAAAATGCAGAATCATAGAAAATTACCATATCTATCAGAGTTTTGAATCTGGATAAGATCGAATTATAAATATAGCCACAATGAAGAAAACCATTTCGAAATGGATCGTGCCCTCTCGCTCTCTCTCAAACCCGGGCTGGCCGCTATGCGTGATCGAATTTTTTGACGTCTAGATCTCAGAGACTATAAGAGCTAGATCAACCAAACTTTCTATCCAAGCTCCTGTGATATCAACCCGGGACGAGTTTGTTTCAAAATTTGGCCACGCCCCATTCCGCCCCCACAAAGGTCGAAAATCTACAATTTTAAAGATACGAGAAAACTAAAAACGCAGAATCGTAGAAAATGACCATATCTATCAGAGTATTGAATCTAGTATTGAATCTGGATAAGATCGAATCATAAATATAGCCACAATGAAGAAAACCATTTCGAAATGGATCGTTCCTTCTCGCTCTCTCTCAAACCCGAGGTTGGCGCTATGCGTGATCGAATTTTTTGACGCCTAGATCTCAGAGACTATAAGAGCTAGATCAACCATACTTTCTATCCAAGCTCCTGTGATATCAAACCGAAACGAGTTTGTTTCAAAATTTGGCCACGCCCCCTTCCGCCCCCACAAAGGACGAAAATCTACAATTTGAAAGATACGAGAAAACCAAAAATGCAGAATCATAGAAAATTACCATATCTATCAGAGTTTTGAATCTGGATCAGATCAATTATAAATATAGCCACAATGAAGAAAACCATTTCGAAATGGATCGTGCCCTCTCGCTCTCTCCCAAACCCGGGCTGGCCGCTATGCGTGATCGAATTTTTTGACGTCTAGATCTCAGAGACTATAAGAGCTAGATCAACCAAACTTTCTATCCAAGCTCCTGTGATATCAAACCGGGACGAGTTTGTTTCAAAATTTGGCCACGCCCCATTCCGCCCCCACAAAGGTCGAAAATCTACAATTTTAAAGATACGAGAAAACTAAAAACGCAGAATCGTAGAAAATGACCATATCTATCAGAGTATTGAATCTAGTATTGAATCTGGATCAGATCGAAGCATAAATATAGCCACAATGAAGAAAACCATTTCGAAATGGATCGTTCCCTCTCGCTCTCTCTCAAACCCGGGGTGGGCGCTATGCGTGATCGAATTTTTTGACGCCTAGATCTCAGAGACTATAAGAGCTAGATCAACCAAACTTTCTATCCAAGCTCCTGTGATATCAAACCGAGACGAGTTTGTTTCAAAATTTGGCCACGCCCCATTTCGCCCCCACAAAGGACGAAAATCTACAATTTTAAAGATACGAGAAAACTAAAAACGCAGAATCGTAGAAAATGACCATATCTATCAGAGTATTGAATCTAGTATTGAATCTGGATAAGATCGAATCATAAATATAGCCACAATGAAGAAAACTAATTCGAAATGGATCGTTCCTTCTCGCTCTCTCTCAAACCCGAGGTTGGCGCTATGCGTGATCGAATTTTTTGACGCCTAGATCTCAGAGACTATAAGAGCTAGATCAACCATACTTTCTATCCAAGCTCCTGTGATATCAAACCGAGACGAGTTTGTTTCAAAATTTGGCCACGCCCCATTTCGCCCCCACAAAGGACGAAAATCTACAATTTTAAAGATACGAGAAAACTAAAAACGCAGAATCGTAGAAAATGACCATATCTATCAGAGTATTGAATCTAGTATTGAATCTGGATAAGATCGAATCATAAATATAGCCACAATGAAGAAAACCATTTCGAAATGGATCGTTCCTTCTCGCTCTCTCTCAAACCCGAGGTTGGCGCTATGCGTGATCGAATTTTTTGACGCCTAGATCTCAGAGACTATAAGAGCTAGATCAACCATACTTTCTATCCAAGCTCCTGTGATATCAAACCGAGACGAGTTTGTTTCAAAATTTGGCCACGCCCCATTCCGCCATCACAAAGGACGAAAATCTAAAATTTTAAAGATACGGGAAAACCAGAAATGCAGAATCATAGAAAATGACCATATCTATCAGAGTATTGAATCTGGATCAGATCAAATCATAAATATAGCCACAATGAAGAAAACAATTTTGAAATGGATCGTTCCTTCTCGCTCTCTCTCAAACCTGGGGTGGGCGCTATACGTGATCGAATTTTTTGACGCCTAGATCTCAGAGACTATAAGAGCTAGATCAACCAAACTTTCTATCCAAGCTCCTGTAATATCAAACCGAGACGAGTTTGTTTCAAAATTTGGCCACGCCCCATTCCGCCCCCACAAAGGACGAAAATCTACAATTTTAAAGATCCGGGAAAACCAAAAATGCAGAATCATAGAAAATTACCATATCTATCAGAGTATTGAATCTGGATCAGATCAAATCATAAATATAGCCACAATGAAGAAAACCATTTCGAAATGGATCGTTCCCTCTCGCTCTCTCTCAAGCCCGGGCTGGGCGCTATGCGTGATCGAATTTTTTGACGCCTAGGTCTCAGATACTATAAGAGCTAGATCAACCAAACTTTCTATCCAAGCTCCTGTGATATCAAACCGAGACGAGTTTGTTTCAAAATTTGGCCATGCCCCATTCCGCCCCCACAAAGGACGAAAATCTACAATTTTAAAGATACTGGAAAACCAAAAATGCAGAATCATAGAAAATTACCATATCTATCAGAGTATTGAATCTGGATCAGATGAAATCATAAATATAGCCACAATGAAGAAAACCATTTCGAAATGGATCGTTCCTTCTCGCTCTCTCTCAAACCCGAGGTTGGCGCTATGCGTGATCGAATTTTTTGACGCCTAGATCTCAGAGACTATAAGAGCTAGATCAACCAAACTTTCTATCCAAGCTCCTATGATATCAAACCGAGACGAGTTTGTCTAAAAATTTGGCCACGCCCCATTCCGTCCCCACAAAGGACGAAAATCTACAATTTTAAAGATACGGGAAAACCAAAAATGCAGAATCATAGAAAATTACCATATCTATCAGAGTATTGAATGTGGATCAGATCGAATCATAAATATAGCCACAATGAAGAAAACCATTTCGAAATGGATCGTTCCCTCTCGCTCTCTCTCAAACCCGGGGTGGGCGCTATGCGTGATCGAATTTTTTGACGCCTAGATCTCAGAGACTATAAGAGCTAGATCAACCATACTTTCTATCCAAGCTCCTGTGATATCAACCCGAGACGAGTTTGTTTCAAAATTTGGCCACGCCCCCACAATGGACGAAAATCTACAATTTTGAAGATACGGGAAAACCAAAAATCGCAGAATCATAGAATATGACCATATCTATCAGAGTATTGAATCTGGATCAGATCGAATCATAAATAAAGCTACAATGAAGAAAACCATTTCGAAATGCATCGTTCCCTCTCGCTCTCTCTCAAACCCGGGGTGGGCGCTATGCGTGATCGAATTTTTTGACGCCTAGATCTCAGAGACTATAAGAGCTAGATCAACCAAACTTTCTATCCAAGCTCCTGTAATATCAAACCGAGACGAGTTTGTTTCAAAATTTGGCCACGCCCCATTCCGCCCCCACAAAGGACGAAAATCTACAATTTTAAAGATCCGGGAAAACCAAAAATGCAGAATCATAGAAAATTACCATATCTATCAGAGTATTGAATCTGGATCAGATCAAATCATAAATATAGCCACAATGAAGAAAACCATTTCGAAATGGATCGTTCCCTCTCGCTCTCTCTCAAGCCCGGGCTGGGCGCTATGCGTGATCGAATTTTTTGACGCCTAGGTCTCAGAGACTATAAGAGCTAGATCAACCAAACTTTCTATCCAAGCTCCTGTGATATCAAACCGAGACGAGTTTGTTTCAAAATTTGGCCATGCCCCATTCCGCCCCCACAAAGGACGAAAATCTACAATTTTAAAGATACGGGAAAACCAAAAATGCAGAATCATAGAAAATTACCATATCTATCAGAGTATTGAATCTGGATCAGATGAAATCATAAATATAGCCACAATGAAGAAAACCATTTCGAAATGGATCGTGCCCTCTCGATCTCTCTCAAACCCGGGCTGGCCGCTATGCGTGATCGAATTTTTTGACGCCTAGATCTCAGAGACTATAAGAGCTAGATCAACCAAACTTTCTATCCAAGCTCCTGTGATATCAAGCCGAGACGAGTTTGTTTCAAAATTTGGCCACGCCCCATTCCGCCCCCACAAAGGTCGAAAATCTACAATTTTAAAGATACGAGAAAACTAAAAACGCAGAATCGTAGAAAATGACCATATCTATCAGAGTATTGAATCTAGTATTGAATCTGGATAAGATCGAATCATAAATATAGCCACAATGAAGAAAACCATTTCGAAATGGATCGTTCCTTCTCGCTCTCTCTCAAACCCGAGGTTGGCGCTATGCGTGATCGAATTTTTTGACGCCTAGATCTCAGAGACTATAAGAGCTAGATCAACCAAACTTTCTATCCAAGCTCCTATGATATCAAACCGAGACGAGTTTGTCTAAAAATTTGGCCACGCCCCATTCCGCCCCCACAAAGGACGAAAATCTACAATTTTAAAGATACGGGAAAACCAAAAATGCAGAATCATAGAAAATTACCATATCTATCAGAGTATTGAATGTGGATCAGATCGAATCATAAATATAGCCACAATGAAGAAAACCATTTCGAAATGGATCGTTCCCTCTCGCTCTCTCTCAAACCCGGGGTGGGCGCTATGCGTGATCGAATTTTTTGACGCCTAGATCTCAGAGACTATAAGAGCTAGATCAACCATACTTTCTATCCAAGCTCCTGTGATATCAACCCGAGACGAGTTTGTTTCAAAATTTGGCCACGCCCCCACAATGGACGAAAATCTACAATTTTGAAGATACGGGAAAACCAAAAATCGCAGAATCATAGAATATGACCATATCTATCAGAGTATTGAATCTGGATCAGATCGAATCATAAATAAAGCTACAATGAAGAAAACCATTTCGAAATGCATCGTTCCCTCTCGCTCTCTCTCAAACCCGGGGTGGGCGCTATGCGTGATCGAATTTTTTGACGCCTAGATCTCAGAGACTAAAAGAGCTAGATCAACCAAAATTTCTATCCAAGCTCCTGTGATATCAAACCGAGACGAGTTTGCTTTAAAATTTGGCCACGCTCCCGCAATGGACGCAAATCTACAATTTTGAAGATACGGGAAAACCAAAAAACGCAGAATCATAGAAAATGACCATATCTATCAGAGTATTGAATCTGGATCAGATCGAATCATTAATATAACCACAATGAAGAAAACCATTTCGAAATGGATCGTTCCCTCTCGCTCTCTCTCAAACCCGGGGTGGGCGCTATGCATGATCGCATTTTTTGACGCCTAGATCTCAGAGACAATAAGAGCTAGATCAACCAAACTTTCTATCCAAGCTCCTGTGATATCGAACCGAGACAAGTTTGTTTCAAAATTTGGCCACGCCCCCTTCCGCCCCCACAAAGGACTAAAATCTACAATTTGAAAGATACGTGAAAACCAAAAATGCAGACTCATAGAAAATTAACATATCAATCAGAGTATTGAATCTGGATAAGATCGAATCATAAATATAGATACAATGAAGAAAACCATTTCGAAATGCATCGTTCCCTCTCGCTCTCTCTCAAATCCGGGGTGGGCGCTATGCGTGATCGAATTTTTTGACGCCTAGATCTCAGAGACTATAAGAGCTAGATCAACCAAACTTTCTATCCAAGCTCCTGTGATATCAGACCGAGACGAGTTTGTTTCAAAATTTGCCCACGCCCCCTTCCGCCCCCACAAAGGACGAAAATCTACAATTTTAAAGATACGGGAAAACCAAAAATGCAGACTCATAGAAAATGACCATATCTATCAGAGTATTGAATCTGGATCAGACCGAATTATAAATATAGCTACAGTGAAGAAAACCATTTCGAAATGCATCGTTCCCTCTCGCTCTCTCTCAAACCCGGGGTGGGCGCTATGCGTGATCGAATTTTTTGACGCCTAGATCTCAGAGACTATAAGAGCTAGATCAACCAAACTTTCTATCTAAGCTTCTGTGATATCAAACCGAGACGAGTTTGTTTCAAAAGTTGGCCACGCCCCCTTCCGACCCCACAAAGGACGAAAATCTACAATTTTAAAGATACGGGAAAATCAAAAATGCAGACTCATAGAAAATGACCATATCTATCAGAGTATTGAATCTGGATCAGATCGAATTATAAATATAGCTACAATGAAGAAAACCATTTCGAAATGCATCGTTCCCTCTCGCTTTCTCTCAAACCCGGGGTGGGCACTATGCGTGATGGAATTTTTTGACGCCTAGATCTGAGAGACTATAAGAGCTAGATCAACCAAACTTTCTATCCAAGCTCCTGTGATATCAGACCGAGACGAGTTTGTTTCAAAATTTGCCCACGCCCCCTTCCGCCCCCACAAAGGACGAAAATCTACAATTTTAAAGATACGGGAAAACCAAAAATGCAGACTCATAGAAAATGACCATATCTATCAGAGTATTGAATCTGGATCAGATCGAATTATAAATATAGCAACAGTGAAGAAACCATTTCGAAATGCATCGTTCCCTCTCGCTCTCTCTCAAACCCGGGGTGGGCGCTATGCGTGATCGAATTTTTTGACGCCTAGATCTCAGAGACTAAAAGAGCTAGATCAACCAAAATTTCTATCCAAGCTCCTGTGATATCAAACCGAGACGAGTTTGTTTCAAAAGTTGGCCACGCCCCCTTCCGACCCCACAAAGGACGAAAATCTACAATTTTAAAGATACGGGAAAATCAGAAATGCAGACTCATAGAAAATGACCATATCTATCAGAGTATTGAATCTGGATCAGATCGAATTATAAATATAGCTACAATGAAGAAAACCATTTCGAAATGCATCGTTCCCTCTCGCTTTCTCTCAAACCCGGGGTGGGCACTATGCGTGATGGAATTTTTTGACGCCTAGATCTCAGAGACTATAAAAGCTAGATCAACCAAACTTTCTATCCAAGCTCCTGTGATATCAAACCGAGACGAGTTTGCTTTAAAATTTGGCCACGCTCCCGCAATGGACGCAAATCTACAATTTTGAAGATACGGGAAAACCAAAAAAAACAGAATCATAGAAAATGACCATATCTATCAGAGTATTGAATCTGGATCAGATCGAATCATAAATAAAGCTACAATGAAGAAAACGATTTCGAAATGCACCGTTTCCTCTCGGTCTCTCTCAAACCCGGGGTGGGCGCTATGCGTGCTCGAAATTTTTGACGCCTAGATCTCAGAGACTAAAAGAGCTAGATCAACCAAACTTTCTATCCAAGCTCCTGTGATATCAAACCGAGACGAGTTTGTTTCAAAATTTGGCCACGCCCCCTTCCGCCCCCACAAAGGACGAAAATCTACAATTTGAAAGATTCGGGAAAACCAAAATTGCAGACTCATAGAAAATGACCATATCTACCAGAGAATTGAATCTGGATCAGATCGAATTATAAATATAGCTACAATGAAGAAAACCATTTCGAAATGCATCGTTTCCTCTCGCTCTCTCTCAAACCCGGGGTGGGCGCTATGCGTGATCGAATTTTTCGACGCCTAGATCTCAGAGACTATAAGAGCTAGATCAACCAAACTTTCTATCCAAGCTCCTGTGATATCAAACCGAGACGAGTGTGTTTCAAAATTTGACCACGCCCCCTTCCGCCCCCACAAAGGACTAAAATCTACAATTTTAAAGATACGGGAAAACCAAAAATGCAGAATCATAGAAAATGACCATATCTATCAGAGTTTTGAATCTGGATCAGATCGAATTATAAATATAGCTACAATGAAGAAAACCATTTCGAAATGCATCGTTCCCTCTCGCTCTCTCTAAAACCCGGGGTGGGCGCTATGCGTGATCGAATTTTTCGACGCCTAGATCTCAGAGACTATAAGAGCTAGATCAACCAAACTTTCTATCCAAGCTCCTGTGATATCAGACCGAGACGAGTTTGTTTCAAAATTTGCCCACGCCCCCTTCCGCCCCCACAAAGGACGAAAATCTACAATTTGAAAGATACGGGAAAACCAAAAATGCAGACTCATAGAAAATTAACATATCTATCAGAGTATTGAATCTGGATAAGATCGAATCATAAATATAGCTTTAATGAAGAAAAAAATTTCGAAATGCATCGTTCCCTCTCGCTCTCTCTCAAATCCGGGGTGGGCGCTATGCGTGATCGAATTTTTTGACGCCTAGATCTCAGAGACTAAAAGAGCTAGATCAACCAAACTTTCTATCCAAGCTCCTGTGATATTAAACCGAGACGAGTTTGTTTCAAAATTTGGCCACGCCCCCTTCCGCCCCCACAAAGGACGAAAATCTACAATTGGAAAGATACGGAAAAACCAAAAATGCAGACTCATAGAAAATTAACATATCTATCAGAGTGTTGAATCTGGATAAGATCGAATCATAAATAAAGCTACAATGAAGAAAACCATTTCGAAATGCATCGTTCCCTCTCGCTCTCTCTCAAACCCGGGGTGGGCGCTATGCGTGATCGAATTTTTTGACGCCTGGATCTCAGAGACTAAAAGAGCTAGATCAACCAAAATTTCTATCCAAGCTCCTGTGATTTCAAACCGAGACGAGTTTGCTTTAAAATTTGGCCACGCTCCCGCAATGGACGCAAATCTACAATTTTGAAGATACGGGAAAACCAAAAAACGCAGAATCATAGAAAATGACCATATCTATCAGAGTATTGAATCTGGATCAGATCGAATCATTAATATAACCACAATGAAGAAAACCATTTCGAAATGGATCGTTCCCTCTCGCTCTCTCTCAAACCCGGGGTGGGCGCTATGCATGATCGAATTTTTTGACGCCTAGATCTCAGAGACTATAAGAGCTAGATCAACCAAACTTTCTATCCAAACTCCTGTGATATCAGACCGAGACGAGTTTGTTTCAAAATTTGCCCACGCCCCCTTCCGCCCCCACAAAGGACGAAAATCTACAATTTTGAAGATACGGGAAAACCAAAAATCGCAGAATCATAGAAAATTACCATATCTATCAGAGTTTTGAATCTGGATCAGATCGATTATAAATATAGCTACAATGAAGAAAACCATTTCGAAATGCATCGTTCCCTCTCGCTCTCTCTCAAACCCGGGGTGGGCGCTATGCGTGATCGAATTTTTTGACGCCTAGATCTCAGAGACTATAAGAGCTAGATCAACCAAACTTTCTATCCAAGCTCCTGTGATATCAGACCGAGACGAGTTTGTTTCAAAATTTGCCCACGCTCCCTTCCGCCCCCACAAAGGACGAAAATCTACAATTTTGAAGATACGGGAAAACCAAAAATCGCAGAATCATAGAAAATGACCATATCTATCAGAGTTTTGAATCTGGATCAGATCGAATTATAAATATAGCTACAATGAAGAAAACAATTTCGAAATGCATCGTTCCCTCTCGCTCTCTCTCAAATCCGGGGTGGGCGCTATGCGTGATCGAATTTTTTGACGCCTAGATCTCAGAGACTATAAGAGCTAGATCAACCAAACTTTCTATCCAAGCTCCTGTGATATCAGACCGAGACGAGTTTGTTTCAAAATTTGCCCACGCCCCCTTCCGCCCCCACAAAGGACGAAAATCTACAATTTTGAAGATACGGGAAAACCAAAAATCGCAGAATCATAGAAAATGACCATATCTATCAGAGTATTGAATCTGGATCAGATCGAATCATAAATAAAGCTACAATGAAGAAAACCATTTCGAAATGCATCGTTCCCTCTCGCTCTCTCTCAAACCCGGGGTGGGCGCTATGCGTGATCGAATTTTGTGACGCCTGGATCTCAGAGACTAAAAGAGCTAGATCAACCAAAATTTCTATCCAAGCTCCTGTGATATCAAACCGAGACGAATTTGCTTTAAAATTTGGCCACGCTCCCGCAATGGACGCAAATCTACAATTTTGAAGATACGGGAAAACCAAAAAACGCAGAATCATAGAAAATGATCATATCTATCAGAGTATTGAATCTGGATCAGATCGAATCATTAATATAACCACAATGAAGAAAACCATTTCGAAATGGATCGTTCCCTCTCGCTCTCTCTCAAACCCGGGGTGGGCGCTATGCATGATCGACTTTTTTGACGCCTAGATCTCAGAGACTATAAGAGCTAGATCAACCAAACTTTCTATCCAAACTCCTGTGATATCAGACCGAGACGAGTTTGTTTCAAAATTTGCCCACGCCCCCTTCCGCCCCCACAAAGGACGAAAATCTACAATTTTGAAGATACGGGAAAACCAAAAATCGCAGAATCATAGAAAATGACCATATCTATCAGAGTTTTGAATCTGGATCAGATCGAATTATAAATATAGGTACAATGAAGAAAACCATTTCGAAATGCATCGTTCCCTCTCGCTCTCTCTCAAACCCGGGGTGGGCGCTATGCGTGATCGAATTTTTCGACGCCTAGATCTCAGAGACTATAAAAGCTAGATCAACCAAACTTTCTATCCAAGCTCCTGTGATATCAGACCGAGACGAGTTTGTTTCAAAATTTGCCCACGCCCCCTTCCGACCCCACAAAGGACGAAAATCTACAATTTGAAAGATACGGGAAAACCAAAAATGCAGACTCATAGAAAATTAACATATCTATCAGAGTATTGAATCTGGATAAGATCGAATCATAAATATAGCTTTAATGAAGAAAAAAATTTCGAAATGCATCGTTCCCTCTCGCTCTCTCTCAAATCCGGGGTGGGCGCTATGCGTGATCGAATTTTTTGACGCCTAGATCTCAGAGACTAAAAGAGCTAGATCAACCAAACTTTCTATCCAAGCTCCTGTGATATCAAACCGAGACGAGTTTGTTTCAAAATTTGGCCACGCCCCCTTCCGCCACCACAAAGGACGAAAATCTACAATTTGAAAGATACGTGAAAACCAAAAATGCAGACTCATAGAAAATGACCATATCTATCAGAGTATTGAATCTGGATCAGATCGAATTATAAATATAGCTACAGTGAAGAAAACCATTTCGAAATGCATCGTTCCCTCTCGCTCTCTCTCAAACCCGGGGTGGGCGCTATGCGTGATCGAATTTTTTGACGCCTAGATCTCAGAGACTATAAGAGCTAGATCAACCAAACTTTCTATCTAAGCTCCTGTGATATCAAACCACAACGAGTTTGTTTCAAAAGTTGGCCACGCCCCCTTCCGACCCCACAAAGGACGAAAATCTACAATTTTAAAGATACGGGAAAATCAAAAATGCAGACTCATAGAAAATTAACATATCTATCAGAGTATTGAATCTGGATCAGATCGAATTATAAATAAAGCTACAATGAAGAAAACAATTTCGAAATGCATCGTTCCCTCTCGCTTTCTCTCAAACCCGGGGTGGGCACTATGCGTGATGGAATTTTTTGACGCCTAGATCTCAGAGACTATAAGAGCTAGATCAACCAAACTTTCTATCCAAGCTCCTGTGATATCAGACCGAGGCGAGTTTGTTTCAAAATTTGCCCACGCCCGCTTCCGCCCCCACAAAGGACGAAAATCTACAATTTTTACGATACGGGAAAACCAAAAATGCAGACTCATAGAAAATGACCATATCTATCAGAGTATTGAATCTGGATCAGATCGAATTATAAATATAGCTACAGTGAAGAAACCATTTCGAAATGCATCGTTCCCTCTCGCTCTCTCTCAAACCCGGGGTGGGCGCTATGCGTGATCGAATTTTTTGACGCCTAGATCTCAGAGACTATAAGAGCAAGATCAACCAAACTTTCTATCTAAGCTCCTGTGATATCAAACCGAGACGAGTTTGTTTCAAAAGTTGGCCACGCCTCCTTCCGACCCCACAAAGGCCGAAAATCTACAATTTTAAAGATACGGGAAAACCAAAAAACGCAGAATCATAGAAAATGACCATATCTATCAGAGTATTGAATCTGGATCAGATCGAATCATAAATAAAGCTACAATGAAGAAAACCATTTCGAAATGCATCGTTCCCTCTCGCTCTCTCCCAAACCCGGGGTTGCCGCTATGCGTGATCGAATTTTTTGACGCCTAGATCTCAGAGACTATAAGAGCTAGATCAACCAAACTTTCTATCTAAGTTCCTGTGATATCAAACCGAGACGAGTTTGTTTCAAAAGTTGGCCACGCCCCCTTCCGACCCCACAAAGGACGAAAATCTAAAATTTGAAAGATACGGGAAAGCCAAAAATGCAGACTCATAGAAAATGACCATATCTATCAGAGTATTGAATCTGGATCAGATCGAATTATAAATATAGCTACAATGAAGAAAACCATTTCGAAATGCATCGTTCCCTCTCGCTCTCTCTCAAACCCGGGGTGGGCGCTATGCATGATCGAATTTGTTGTCGCCTATATCTCAGAGACTATAAGAGCTAGATCAACCAAACTTTCTATGCAAGCTCCTGTGATATCAAACCGAGACGAGTTTGTTTCAAAAAATGTCCACGCCCCCTTCCGACACCACAAAGGACGAAAATCTACAAATTTAAAGATACGGGAAAACCAAAAATGCAGACTCATAGAAAATGACCATATCTATCAGAGTATTGAATCTGGATCAGATCGAATCATAAAAATAGCTACAATGAAGAAAACCATTTCGAAATGCATCGTTCCCTCTCGCTCTCTCTCAAACCCGGGGTGGGCGCTATGCGTGATCGAATTTTTTGACGCCTAGATCTCAGAGACTATAAGAGCTAGATCAACCAAACTTCCTATGCAAGCTCCTGTGATATCAAACCGAGACGAGTTTGTTTCAAAATTTGGCCACGCCCCCTTCCGCTTCCACAAAGGACGAAAATCTACAATTTTAAAGAAACGGAAAAACCAAAAATGCAGAATTATAGAAAATGACCATATCTATCAGAGTATTGAATCTGGATCAGACCGAATTATAAATATAGCTACAATGAAGAAAACCATTTGGAAATGCATCGTTCCCTCTCGCTCTCTCTCAAACGCGGGGTGGGCGCTATGCGGGATCGAATTTGTTGTCGCCTAGATCTCAGAGACTATAAGAGCTAGATCAACCAAACTTTCTATCCAAGCTCCTGTGATATCAAACCGAGACGAGTTTGTTTCAAAATTTGGCCACGCCTCCTTTCGCCCCCACAAAGGACGAAAATCTACAATTTTAAAGATACGGGAAAGCCAAAAGTGCAGACTCATAGAAAAGGACCATATCTATCAGAGTATTGAATCTGGATCAGATCGAATTATAAATATAGCTACAATGAAGAAAACCATTTCGAAATGCATCGTTCCCTCTCGCTCTCTCTCAAACCCGGGGTGGGCGCTATGCGTGATGGAATTTTTTGACGCCTAGATCTCAGAGACTATAAGAGCTAGATGTACCAAACTTTCTATCCAAGCTCCTGTGATATCAAACCGAGACGAGTTTGTTTCAAAATTTGGCCACGCCCCCACAAAGGACGAAAATCTTCAATTTTAAAGAAACCGAAACACCAAAAATGCAGAATTATAGAAAATGACCATATCTATCAGAGTATTGAATCTGGATCAGATCGAATCATACATAAAGCTACAATGAAGAAAACCATTTCGAAATGAATCGTTCCCTCTCGCTCTCTCTCAAACCCGGGGTTGGCGCTATGCGTGATCGAATTTTTTGACGCCTAGATCTCAGAGACTATAAGAGCTAGATTAACCAAACTTTCTATCTAAGTTCCTGTGATATCAAACCGAGACGAGTTTGTTTCAAAAGTTGGCCACGCCCCCTTCCGACCCCACAAAGGACGAAAATCTAAAATTTTAAAGATACGGGAAAACCAAAAATGCAGACTCATAGAAAATGACCATATCTATCAGAGTATTGAATCTGGATCAGATCGAATTATAAATATAGTTACAATGAAGAAAACCATTTCAAAATGCATCGTTCCCACTCGCTCTCTCTCAAACCCGGGGTGGGCGCTATGCGTGATCGAATTTGTTGTCGCCTATATCTCAGAGACTATAAGAGCTAGATCAACCAAATTTCTATGCAAGCTCCTGTGATATCAAACCGAGACGAGTTTGTTTCAAAAGTTGTCCACGCCCCCTTCCGACCCCACAAAGGACGAAAATCTACAAATTTAAAGATACGGGAAAACCAAAAATGCAGACTCATAGAAAATGACCATATCTATCAGAGTATTGAATCTGGATCAGATCGAATCATAAAAATAGCTACAATGAAGAAAACCATTTCGAAATGCATCGTTCCCTCTCGCTCTCTCTCAAACCCGGGGTGGGCGCTATGCGTGATCGAATTTTTGACGCCTAGATCTCAGAGACTATAAGAGCTAGATCAACCAAACTTCCTATGCAAGCTCCTGTGATATCAAACCGAGACGAGTTTGTTTCAAAATTTGGCCACGCCCCCTTCCGCTTCCACAAAGGACGAAAATCTACAATGTTAAAAATACGGGAAAACCAAAAATGCAGAATTATAGAATATGACCATATCCATCAGAGTATTGAATCTGGATCAGATCAAATTATAAATATAGCTACAATGAAGAAAACCGTTTCGAAATGCATCGTTCCATCCCGCTCTCTCTCAAACCCGGGGTGGGCGCTATGCGTGATCGAATTTTTTGACGCCTAGATCTCAGAGACTATAAGAGCTAGATCAACCAAACTTTCTATCTAAGCTCCTGTAATATTAAACCGAGACGATTTTGTTTCAAAATTTGGCCACGCCCCCTTCCGACCCCACAAACTACGAAAATCTACAATTTTAAAGATACGGGAAAACCAAAAATGCACACTCATAGAAAATGACCATATCTATCAGAGTATTGAATCTGGATCAGATCGAATTATAAATATAGCTACAATGAAGAAAACCATTTCGAAATGCATCGTTCCCTCTTGCTCTCTCTCAAACCGGGGTGGGCGCTATTCTCGATCGAATTTTTTGACGCCTAGATCTCAGAGACTATAACAGCTAGATCAACCAAACTTTCTATCTAAGTTCCTGTGATATCAAACCGAGACGATTTTGTTTCAAAATTTGGCCACGCCCCCTTCCGACCCCACAAACTACGAAAATCTACAATTTTAAAGATACGGGAAAACCAAAAATGCACACTCATAGAAAATGACCATATCCATCAGAGTATTGAATCTGGATCAGATCGAATTATAAATATAGCTACAATGAAGAAAACCATTTCGAAATGCATCGTTCCCTCTCGCTCTCTCTCAAACCGGGGTGGGCGCTATTCTCGATCGAATTTTTTGACGCCTAGATCTCAGAGACTATAACAGCTAGATCAACCAAACTTTCTATCTAAGTTCCTGTGATATCAAACCGAGACGATTTTGTTTCAAAATTTGGCCACGCCCCCTTCCGACCCCACAAACTACGAAAATCTACAATTTTAAAGATACGGGAAAACCAAAAATGCACACTCATAGAAAATGACCATATCTATCAGAGTATTGAATCTGGATCAGATCGAATTATAAATATAGCTACAATGAAGAAAACCATTTCGAAATGCATCGTTCCCTCTTGCTCTCTCTCAAACCGGGGTGGGCGCTATTCTCGATCGAATTTTTTGACGCCTAGATCTCAGAGACTATAACAGCTAGATCAACCAAACTTTCTATCTAAGTTCCTGTGATATCAAACCGAGACGATTTTGTTTCAAAATTTGGCCACGCCCCCTTCCGACCCCACAAACTACGAAAATCTACAATTTTAAAGATACGGGAAAACCAAAAATGCACACTCATAGAAAATGACCATATCTATCAGAGTATTGAATCTGGATCAGATCGAAATATAAATATAGTTACAATGAAGAAAACCATTTCGAAATGCATCGTTCCCTCTCGCTCTCTCTCAAACTCGGGGTGGGCGCTATGCGTGATCGAATTTTTGACGCCTAGATCTCAGAGACTATAAGAGCTAGATAAACCAAACTTCCTATGCAAGCTCCTGTGATATCAAACCGAGACGAGTTTGTTTCCAAATTTGGCCACGCCCCCTTCCGCTTCCACAAAGGACGAAAATCTACGATTTCAAATAAACGGAAAAACCAAAAATGCAGAATTATAGAAAATTACCATATCTATCAGGGTATTGAATCTGGATCAGACCGAATCATAAATATAGCTACAATGAAGAAAACCATTTGGAAATGCCTCGTTCCCTCTCGCTCTTTCTCAAACCCGGGGTGGGCGCTATGCGTGATCGAATTTGTTGTCGCCTAGATCTCAGAGACTATAAGAGCTAGATCAACCAAACTTTCTATCCAAGCTCCTGTGATATCAAACCGAGACGAGTTTGTTTCAAAATTTGGCCACGCCTCCTTCCGCCCCCACAAAGGACGAAAATCTAAAATTTAAAAGATACGGAAAAGCCAAAAATGCAGACTCATAGAAAATGACCATATCTATCAGAGTATTGAATCTGGATCAGATCGAATTATAAATATAGCTGCAATGAAGAAAACCATTTCGAAATGCATCGTTCCCTCTCGCTCTCTCTCAAACCCGGGGTGGGCGCTATTCTCGATCGAATTTTTTGACGCCTAGATCTCAGAGACTATAAGAGCTAGATCAACCAAACTTTCTATCTAAGCTCCTGTGATATCAAACCGAGACGAGTTTGTTTCAAAATTTGGCCACGCCTCCTTCCGCCCCCACAAAGGACGAAAATCTATAATTTTAAAGATACGGAAAAACCAAAAATGCAGAATCATAGAAAATGACCATATCTATCAGAGTATTGAATCTGGATCAGATCGAATCATAAACATAGCTACAATGAAGAAAACCATTTCGAAATGCATCGTTCCCTCTCGCTCTCTCTCAAACCCTGGGTGGGCGCTATGCGTGAACGAATTGTTTGACGCCTAGATCTAAGAGACTATAAAAGCTAGATCAACCAAACTTCCTATGCAAGCTCCTGTGATATCAAACCGAGACGAGTTTGTTTCAAAATTTGGCCACGCCCCCTTCCGCCCCCACAAAGGACGAAAATCTTCAATTTTAAAGAAACCGAAAAACCAAAAATGCAGAATTATAGAAAATGACCATATCTATCAGAGTATTGAATCTGGATCAGATCGAATCATAAATATAGCTACAATGAAGAAAACCATTTCGAAATGCATCGTTCCCTCTCGCTCTTTCTCAAGCCCGGAGTGGGCGCTATGCGTGATCGAAATTTTTGACGCCTAGATCTCAGAAACTATAAGAGCCAGATCAACCAAACTTCCGAAGCTCCTGTGATATCAAACCGAGACGAGTTTGTTTCAAAATTTGGCCACGCCCCCTTCCGCCCCCACAAAGGACGAAAATCTATAATTTTAAAGATTCGGAAAAACCAAAAATGCAGAATCATAGAAAATGACCATATCTATCAGAGTATTGAATCTGGATCAGATCGAATCATAAATATAGTTACAATGAAGAAAACCATTTCACAATGGACGAAAATCTACCATTTTGAAGATACGGGAAAACCAAAAACGCAGAATCATTGAAACTGAGCATATCTATTTTTGTTTGGACGTTGACGTGCAATGACTGCACCATCAAGTGGCCCATGGGACACCAGCCGAATGCTGTTACGCGCGAATCTCAGGCCGAAACGCAGCCCTCCTCCCACTCAACCGACCGAGGGGCGCTGCCGCAAAACGCGCGACTCGTTAACCGAACCGATCGCGATCATGCAGGAAAGATAGATGTTAGACTAGTATTCGAGGAAAATTAGAACTAATCTTACTAAAGGAATTAATCATGCATTAAAACTATCGTACACCACAACTACAATTACTAACTATGAGAAAGGTATGTGAGTAATAGTAATTTAAGAAGAGGAAGGGAATTAGTTGCCGATATGATATGGTAGAGGGAATTATAATCCGAGCATAAAACTCTAAAAGGTTCATGCAAGGAATATTTCGATCTACAAATCGGAAGGAACAAAGGTATATAATTTCTAGTAATTCTAATAGGAATCGTGAAGTCTATGCGGCTCAACAAGTCAGGGCTATCTACGTCACCCTTGATCAAGTTGTGCACAAAAATCACACCAAGCATTTTTCTACGGTTAATTAAAGATGGATGGCTTATTAAAAGCGATCTACTGGAGTAAGACGGCAGTCTCACACTTGCATCCCAGTTGAGGCCGCGTAGAGCGAAAATTAAAAAGTTGTTCTGTGCTGATTCTATACGGTCCTGGTGTACTTTGTACTGCGAGCACCATACACAAGAACCATATTCTAAAATCGTACGAACAAGCGATACATAGAGAGTCTTTGTTATATAGGGGTCGTCACACAGGGTGGACACACAGCTTAACATCATCCGCATACATAAGTACTCTAGAGTATGCTAATACCGAAGGCAGGTCATTTATAAAGAGTGTAAAGAGTAGGGGGCCTAGATGGCTGCCCTGTGGTACGCCCGAAGTAACCATAACTGGTGAAGATAGGGAGTTTTTGAAGAGGACTCTTTGGGACCTGGAACAAAGGTAGCTAGAAATCCATCTCAAGAGATTGCGTGGAAACCCTAAAAGGTCAAGTTTTTGTGCTAGGAGAGTGTGGTTTACAGAGTCGAATGCTTTACTGAAATCTGTGTAAATGACATCCGTCTGTAGATTACCTTGGAAGCCTTTAATGATAAAGGAGGTGAACTCCAATAAATTCGTGGTTGTTGATCTCCGCCTTATAAATCCATGCTGGGCAGGAAATATAAGTGATCTGCAAAGATGCTGCAGGTGCGGAGTTAAAATTTTCTCAAACACTTTAGGAATTGCGGATAACTTTGATATACCTCTGTAGTTCTTCGCGTCAGACTTACTACCTTTCTTATGGAGAGGAATTATGAACGACTCCTTCCATATGGAGGGGAAGCATGAAGAGTTAATGGACAGGCTGAATAGTTTAAGCAACGGTCCACACAGAGACTCGGCGCAGTACCTAAGTACACAGCCGGGAACTCCGTCCAGACCCGGTGAAAACACCGGCTTAACTTTCCGCAGATCATGAAGCAGAGAGCTTTCATTTAGCAAGGGACTGAAGATGCCGTTCGACCTGGGTAAACCGTATGGGTACGGCTGACCGGAGTAGCATTCCTGTGAATAGGTTGTTTGAAAAAATTGGGCAAAAAGATCGGCCATTGCCTGATCTTTTTACGCTTACTGTTTACGAAGCTGTAAAACTGCTTAGGGTCCTGAGAAAAACGTATTCTGGATGTAGATAGGTAGTTTTTATAGCACTGGGAATTAAGAACTGAAAAGTTTGACCGAGCCATTACATAGCGAGAGAGAGAAGAAGGAGAGCCAACTTCTTGAAATTTTTTGTAAAGTCTTGATTTTAAGTTTTTTAGACTAGATAACTCTTTGGTAAACCAAGGGGGCTTCCCAGATCTAATAAGACAGGAAAGTGGGACACAAGACTCAAAAAGTGAGTCAAGTGCATCGTAGAAAATGTTGGTGCATATCGTAACATTAGTGCACAAATACAAAGCGCACAAATAGTGCACAAATCAAAATCCCTAATGAGGTTATTAAGCTTCGCAAACTCGGCTTTACGAAAGCAGCGGACACATCGTGGTAGCCTACCCGACCGATCCAATGCGGTTGTTCCTATATCGAGCGACACTTCAAGTGTAGGATGGTAGGCGTCTTCAGGTATAGTGAGCGGAGGGACTCGGGTTAACAACGCAATGGTCGGATCCGTTATAAAGCACAGATCAAGCAATCGACCCAGGGAATTTTTCACATGGTTGACTTGAGACAGGGATAAGTCGAGTAAGCCGTCTATAAAGTCATGTCGTGACATGGGCACTAGGTTATTAGACTCGTTTACCGAAGACCAAACAGTTCCTGGTAAATTGAAATCCCCAAGAACTATCATATGATCTTTATCTGAAAGCGAGGAAGAAACAGCGCTTAAGGCGGACAAGTGCAGCTCATAAATTGCGATATCCGAAGAAGGTGGAATATACGAGCATGTAATAAAATCTGAAAAAGCGGGAAGAATCTGTTTTATACACAGGTATTCCAGTTCTTGTTGAATCTGGACTGTTAAATGTTCTGACGTGAAGTTAGAGTCCACTGCAATCAGAACCCCAACTGCACGTCGAGACGAACGGTCATTTCTAAAGGTTGTGTACCGACCTGCCAAAACTTCAGAACTAAGAATTTCCGGTTTTAACCAGGTCTCTGTAAACACAATTACATGGGATGCAAATGCGACGCTATCCCGATACAGAGTGCTGAGTTTACTACGCAAGCGTCTAACATTCTGGCAGGTAATTAAGAGAGAGGAAGTTAGTTTTTTGGATGGGTGGACTGGGAAGATGAGGATGGAGCACTGGCCTGATTAGTATTAGGAGTTATTGGGGGCCTACTCTTCTTCTTTGCCTTAACCTCTTTCACCACCATGTTCTCTGGCCAAAATTTGGCAGAGCAAATGGTGTCAAAATGAGTCGGGGAGACGCTTATTTTGAATGAAGTTACATCCCTGGCATAAGAGAAGTTAAACTTCTCCACCTTTAAACTGACAGCTTGTATATTGCTTTGAACAAAAGCAGTAACGTCATCTATAGTGGTGTAAGGAGCAAGCCGTGAGACCAAAAAATGTCGTTTAAGTGTAGGTGTGATCACCACCAATCTTGGGTTTGGCACCTGCGATGGCAATATCCGGTGGTCCGGGTAGTATGTTTGTTGGTAAGATCGAAGTGGACGGGATATTAGGATTGTTGGCGGACTCGACGGACACGGACGCTACGGAAATTTCTGGTTGTGCGTTCTCCGAAGTGATAAATTCGGCTGCCGAATTTGCATCACCAGCAGCTGTCGTTGCCCTTGGAATAGCAGACGATATCGGCTGCTGCACAATTTGAGTGGTCGGAGTCGGTTGTTCGGCAACGGGCGGCTGAGGGACAGTTGGGGCTTGCAGGTCCCGCGGAGTGACCTTTTTTCGCCTAGGAGACTCATTCTGCAGTTGCAAACTGCTAAACAAAGACTCCATGGCTAGGAGCCGATTGTACTGCTTTTTAAAGCCTACGGTCAGCTCCTTAAAGCCATTCCGCGTCTGCCCCATAAACCTGGCCATCTCTATGTGAGCCCCCCGGCATGCCTCACAACAGTAGAACAAGCCATTATGCTTGGAAATTTCATCACCCACGAGTCCTGAGTACCCAGCGCACTTTGCGTGCATTGCTTTTCCGCAAAGATAGCAGGGGATACTCGACTGAGCAGTGGTGACCACCTGTTTGCAGGTTTTTTTGGTACAGATAATAGGTGATTCCATTTTAAATACAATAAACAAAATTTATTTCAAAACAAATAGAAATCAGACCAGTGTGCCAGGCAAACGCTTAAAGCGGAATTAGTAAAAATTGAGCGGAAAGCGGTTGCAGCAGCTGCAATGAGAGAGAGAGAGCGCTACTGCACGGAAAGTATTGAGAGCAAGAGAGGAAGAACAGTTATTTATGTTTGGGTTATAGGGAGAGAGTGATGCTAAAGCACAGACTACAATATGAGAGCGGGCTAAATTCAATGTGAGAGCGTATTTACGAAAAGCAACAACAAAAACACAATGTTAACCGACGCAAAAAAGAATTATTAAATTATGTTTTACACAGTAAATAGGCATGATAGATAGACTTTAAGTTAGCAAGTTAATTTGTTAAATCGCTAAAGGTTTATTTTAGACAATCACCGGTTGTTTATACAAAATAAGTGAAAAATAAGCGGAGCGTAATGAAAAACGCGTCTGAACACTACGAGAGAGATAGACGATGATTCCTTTATAGGAAAAAAATACTTTAACATCGTCAGGATGTTATAAGGACACGGGAGTGAGATAAGACTAGAGGAAGATCATTAATGAACAAATTAAATAACAGGGGGCCCAGATTGCTACCTTGAGGTACACCCGATGTAATGTAACGAACCGCTTTCTTCCGTCAAGTTCAGCTGGGCTGGCTCAGCGGTCGGCAGGTTGCTGCAACGAATTTGTTTGTTGCCCCTACGACATGCAAGAAATACACGCGGGTCAGGTATTCTAATGGTACTTCGCTTTATTGGTATCTTATGGCTATCTTACGGCTATCTTACGGCTATATCATTCGCTGGGGTATATCGGTGGTACCTTTACCGCCACGACTCCGATGGCGCTCGGGCTAGGGGTTCTGACGCGGCTATCGCTCTGTCCGCCCGCACAACTCCGCACCAATCGGGTGTCCTCGGGGCTCCTTTGGGCAACGGTTGGGGGTTCTGTCTCGGCTACCGCTCTGACCACCACTCACAACTCCGCACTTAGGAAATTGGCTCGGTAACTCTCACCTTTGATCGGGCTCGTGGCCTGTTTGTCGAGATCGTCCTTCCGCTGTCTCCTGTATCTCACTCCTGCGTCACTCTGTTGTATTTCGCTCTGTTCTTCTCCGCACTCGTTCACTCTCCGCACTTGATTCCCCTATCCACTGCCGCCGGCCTCCTCTTATAGGCTCGGTGCGGCCCAGCCTCTGCGCTGCTGCTCGGCCGCAACGGTTAATTCCGGTGGCGTCGGTATCTTTCCATCGGCCTCCGTTGTGTTCCCACATCCTCTCCACCGGGACCCGCCTACATGGCCTGCATGGCATGTATGGCCTACATGGGCCCGGCTACATGGCCTACATGGGCCGGCTCACTGTCATCGTTCCCTTCCTCTCGCGGTGTCCGCCTTGTACTTTCTCATAACGGGACCGCCTCGCTCCCGTACGGCGAATTCGCCGTATCCCCTACTAGGGCTTTGTGAGGAATATTAACTTCTCACACTTCCCCCTTTCTTCATTACTGAAAACCCTTGGTTTTCTGTCCCTTTTCCGGCTCACCTCTCGTACGGCCCTCTCATGACCCCGATGAGCCTTTTAAATTGCGCGCGCGGCCGTTTCCCTCAGGGCGCCCCCTGTCGGTGCTCTGCTCCCATCGCTCGCGAGTTACCGCGGCTGGCGATGTTCACCTATCGGTTCAGAGAACCGATGATCGTCCGGAATCAGCTCCGATCGTGGAACACCCGAAAGGTGCGCGACGGGCTTGGGCTACCAGACCCGCTCGATACTCACGTGTAATATCCGCCTGTACCGCGTTTCCCGGCCTGCAATCTGGCCACCCCAATCCCTTCCATCGCTGCTGCCCCAACGCCCGGTGAGTACTAATTTCATCATTTTTTATTTATTCCTTCATCCACTTCCTTACAGCCTCCCTTATGCCTCCACAAACACCTCGGCTTTACCGGCGGCTACCGACACCCGGTACCGCACCCCGCGCACTCGCACGAGGCGTTTCACGCGGCGACCGACAGGTCGGGTTCCGTCCACGGCCCGGACCACCGCCTCTGGCCATTCCTCCTCGGCCACCTGGCGCCAACGCTGCTGCTCCGCTGGCTGCCCTTCGGGCATCGACCGCTGCCGCTGGAGTTGCGGCCGAGCGACGGGCGCTCTCGCCTCCGGGCAGGAGACTTGCCTTGCCAGGACAGGCCGCTCCTGCGCCTTCACAGGTGAGGGCCACACCCACGGACCGCGCTCCAACTCCTCCTCAGCCGGTCCCGCCGCTGCCGTCTCCGCTGTCGGCTCCTCTGCCGGTTCCGCTGTTGCCGTCTCCGCTGTCGGCTCCCCTGCCGGTTCCGCTGTCGATGCCTCTCCCGCTGTCGGTGCACCGTGTACCACCGCCGCTGCTGCGGGTCCACTCGCCTCGGTCGCCATCCCCGCTTTCGGGCCCGCGGGTGTGGATGCACCCGGTTCGTCGGGAGCTCTCCTCTCCTCCGGGTGTCCCCGCGGATCCCGGGCGTTGCTGCACCTCGGCGGTACCTCTTCCCAGAGTCGGGGCTCCTCGCGCTCTTTCTGCGTCATTTCAATGGCCCAGGTGATCTGGATCGTCTGGTGGTGCCATACCACCCCGTCACCGACCACCGAGTGCACCTTCTCCGTCACAAACGGGCCATACTTCGCGGCTTCGGGCCCCTGCCACTGGGGCTGCGGCTCCTGTGCCGGCTCCTGCTGGGCCTCTGTCGGCGAAGGCTGCTGCGCTGCCTGTTGCTGCTGCGACTGCTGCTGCGGCGACTGCTGCTGTGGCGATTGCGGCTGCCGCGATTGCTGCTGCAGCGAAGGCTGCTGCGACTGCTGCTGCTGCGACTGCTGCTGCTGCGACTGCTGCTGCGGCGACTGCTGCTGCGGCGACTGCTGCTGTGGCGACTGCTGCTGCGGCGACTGCTGCTGCTGCGACTGCTGCTGCGGTGACTGCTGCTGCGGCGACTGCTGCTGCGGCGACTGCTGCTGCGGCGACTGCTGCTGCTGCGACTGCTGCTGTGGCGACTGCTGCTGCGGCGACTGCTGCTGCTGCGATTGCTGCTGCCGCGAAGGCTGCTGCGACTGCTGCTGCGGCGAAGGCTGCGGCGACTGCTGCTGCGGCGAAGGCTGCTGTGGTGACTGCTGCTGCTGCGACTGCTGCATTTCGGCGGCCGACCTTATCCGCACGAACTTTGGTGGCGGTGGGGCCACCGCCTCCTCTCGTCCATCGGCCTCCCGCTCCGCGCTCCGTGCTCTCGCCTCGGTCTGGCGCCGCAGCGCGTCTCGAGCCGCCTGCATCATGGCCGCCTCCTCCCTCGCCTTTCGCTCTGCAGTCCTCCGCGCCTCGCTCCGTTGCCGCTCCTCCTCGCGTTCCTTCGCCCGTCGTCCTTCCTCCCGTTGGAGTCGCTCTTCCTCGCGCCGCGCTTCCGCCGCCCTTCGGTCCGCGCTCCGTTGGCGTTCCTCTTCGCGCCGCCGCTGATCCTCCTTGCGTTGGAGACGCGCCTGCTCACGCCGCCTTATCTCCTCCTCGCGTCGCGCCTCTGCCTCTGCCCTCCGGGTCCGCCGCTGGTCCATCCGCTCTTGCCATAAAGCCGATATGGTCTGCTTGAGGTATTGCCTGTCCTCCTCCTCTTCCGCCGTGGACCGTTGCCTACCGGCCAACTCCTGCGGTGCCGGCGTCGGTCGCGATGCTGCCTGCGCCTTCTTGGGCTCTGCCCGCCTATGCGCCGCCGGCCTCGGCTTCGGCGCTGCCAGCGCCGGTGTCGGCGTGACCTGCGTCGGCTTCGACGCTGCCTGCGTCGGCCTCGGCGCCGCCTGCGTCGGCTTCGACGCTGCCTGCGTCGGCCTCGGCGCCGCCTGCGTTGGTTCTGCCGCTGCTTGCGTCGGCGTTGCCGCTGTCCGCGTTTGCTCCGCCGCTGCCTGCGTCGGCTTCGGTGCTGCCCGCTTCGGCTCCTCTCTCCTCCTTTCGCGCAGAAACCTCTCCGCAGTCCGGATGGCAATGCCCAGGAACGCCGCGTCCCGCCTGGCCTCCTCCTCATCCCGTATGGGCGCCCTTCGTGTCGGCGCTGGTTGCACTGACACCAGCACTACATCGTCGCTGTCCTCTGACACCTCGATTGTCCGCCTACTCTGCGGGGAGTCCAGCGCCGACCACGCGCTCGCTGGGGAAACTCCGGGGCTCCCCATCGGTGATGCCATCAGCTCCAGCTCTGGCGTCTCGGACCGCCGAGCACACCGCTCACCACGCGAGGGCTCCGCCCGTCGCTGGCGGTGTGCACCGGCCTCTCCTGTGCCCACGCTTCGGAACTGCTCCTCCAGGTATCTCTTCATTAATTTCTCCATATTTTCTTACCACGTGTCTTTCCTTTGGGCTATGATCTCCAAGTGATCGCTCGCTGCCGTTTCGGTAGCCGCCCTGCTAATGTTGCAATTCCCTTCGTTCCGCCGTACGGTACTTCCCTCTATTGCTCTCTCCTGGGATCCCGTTGCTTCCCTCTCCGCGATACCCTTCCCTATTCGGGGCTGGGATATTTTAGGATGACTAGGGTTGATCGTAGCGACGATCCTATCCCCTTTTTTTTTTTTTTTTTTTTTTGTGTTTTATTTATTTTCCTAGCAGTGTTTCCATTTCATGTGTTTTTTTTTCTTTTTTTTTTCTTATTATTTTTTTTTTTTTGTTTTCTTCTTTAATTTCCTTTTTTTTTTCTTATTATTTTGTTTTGTTTTATTTATTTTTCTTGTAGTGTTCTGTTTCCTATTTGAGGGACGCCGTCCCCGGCCTGTTCGACCCCCATCGGACCAGGTGAGTATCCAAGATCGACTCCTTCATCCACTAATTCCGACCTCTCTTTCAGCCCGTCCAGTATCCCAGGTTCAGGTTATCGACCGCCGTCACCGCCCGCCGCTAGTAGGCCATCCGACCTCTCGCCCGGGTATATGGCGGCGGTCGCTCCCAACCCACACCTTCTCCTCTGTTTCTGGCTTGGCTTCCTGCGTGGCCTCTGCGCCAAACAACCGCCCCGGACCCGGGGATCCTCCGGATCCCCGCCCGTAAGGCAGCGCTTGGGCGGGCCTTCTGCATGGCCGTACCCGACAGACCAGTGAGGCCCTCGGATCTGGACTTCTGGCACGGTATTCACCGGACCCGATTCTTAGTTCCCCCCCCGGTCCTCCGGACGCCTCTCAGCCCGGGGCCCGGCCGGCGCACGCTCAGCGCCGTCAGGTATGTCTTGCCCCTTTTTGACGACCCGGCTGAATCTGCCTGCTTTCTTTCCAGACTCCTCTTCGCCGTCCGTCGTTCACACCCTGCCGCTGGTTTTCCGTGTCCTACTACCTTCGTATTGTTTCTTTTGGATGGGTCTCTATCTTCCCCCTCCGGTTGTGGCTTCAGGTCCCCAATGTGCGCCCTCCGTTTGTGCTCATTGCCTTCCCTCCTGAGCTCACATATCACCGGCGAGACGAAATTCATTATTTGGTATGGCCCGTCGAATCTAGGGGCCAACTTCGCGGCGAATCCTTCGGCGGCGTTAGACAGGTGGTGTTGCCTCGCCCACACCATCTCTCCTACCTTCGGTTTCCACGACCTTCTTCGCAAGTTATAGTGTCTTGCCTGGTCCTGCGCTGCCCGCTCCAAGTTGCGCCTTACCAACTGGAACAACTCCCGTAGTTTTGTCGCGTTCTCATCCGGGGTGCGGGTCTCCTGCCCTGTACCAAGCGTCTCTTCGTCGTATAGCGCCTTGGGCAACCTTGGTTCCCTCCCTTGTACGATGAACGTTGGAGAATATCCCGTAGACTCTGACACACCCGAGTTCACGGCCAACATCAGTTCTGGCCACTTCTCGTCCCAACATCTCTGGTCTCCTTCGGTGAATTGTGCAATCATCGTTTTCACCGTCCTGTTGGTTCGCTCAGTCGGGTTTTCTTGCGGGGTGTAGGGCGCCGTGAACTGGTGCCGTGCCCCGCATTGTTCCAGAAATTTCTTGAACGCTCGGCTGGTGAATTGGACGCCATTGTCGGTGACCACCACCTTAGGTACCCCAAACCGGGACAAAATCCGTTCTCTAAATGCTCTTATTAGTGCCTCCGCCGTGGCCTTTCTCATCGGCACCAGCTCGGTCCACTTCGAGAACCGATCCACCAGTACTAACAGCATGGTGTTCCCGTGCTTCGACCTTGGCAACGGGCCCACAAAATCTGCACATACCGTCGCCCATGGCTCGTCCGGCACCTGCGTCAGCATCTTGCCGGCCGCCTGCAGTTGACTCGGCTTGAACCGCATGCAGACTTCACACTTCTTAACGTAATTTCTTACGTCGCGGTGCATTCCGGGCCAATAATATCTGGCGGCTATCCTCGTCATCGTCTTTCTGCTCCCCGCGTGTCCCGCTTCGGGGATGTTGTGATTTTCTTTGATCACCCTCTCCCGGAGATCATTCGGAACGCAGAGCTTCCACGACGCCACTTCCTCATCTCCGGCCCTGTGAGGTATGTGCCGGTACACCCGGCCCGCCTCCTCCATGTAATCGGGATACTTGGCCGGTTCCTTTTCTCTATTCTCCTTGATCTTCTTGATCCACGAGCACTCGGCCTTCCCTGTTTGGTCGTCTACTCTCAGGCATCGTTCCGCTACTGGCTGGCGAGAGAGTGCATCCGCCACTATATTCAATTGTCCCTTCCTGTATGCTATTTCGAAGTCATATTGCTGAAGTTCCAGCGCCCATCTCGCGATTCTTCCCGTCGGACTCTCAATACTATTGAGCCATTTTAGCGCCATATGGTCGGTGACCACTTTGAAGTGGTACCCCTCCAAATATGGCTTCAGTTTTCTGACAGCCCATACAATGGCCAAGCATTCCTTTTCCGTCGCTGAATAGTTCTTTTCAGCGCTATTCAGCGTCCTGCTGGCGTACGAGATGACCCTCTCGCCCTTGTCCGTTTCTTGGGTGAGAATCGCTCCTAGCCCGTAGTCACTGGCGTCCGTCTGGAGCACGAACCTTTTGGAGAAATCCGGGCATGTCAGCACGGGATCCGACACCAGCCGGCTCTTCACTGCCTCGAAGGCCTGCTGCCTCTCGTGCGTCCACTCCCATTTCGCCTTTTTCTTCAGTAAGGCGCTGAGTGGCTGCACTAGCGTGGCGAAACCTTCTACGAACCGCCTATACCATGAGGCCACGCCCAAATACTGGCGTAGCTCTTTGACGTTCGCCGGCGGTTGTAGTTCCACAATGGCTGCCACTTTTTCGGGATCGGTGCAAATCCCTTCCCCTGTCACCAGATGACCCAGGTACCGCAGCTCCCTCCGGAAGAACTGACACTTGTCCACGTTCAACCTTAGATTAGCCTCCTTCAGTCGGCGGAAAACCTCCTCCAGATTTCGCCGGTGCTCCTCTCTCGTTCGCCCGATGACAATGATGTCGTCTTGGTATGCGAACGCGTGTGGAATCATGTCGGGTCCAATCACTTGGTCTAACGCCCTCTGGAACGTGGCCGACGCTGAGTGGAGCCCAAACGGCATCACTTTCCATTGGAACAGCCCCTTGCCTGGCACCGTGAAAGCTGTGAACTGTCTGCTGCTCCTTTCCAATGGTATCTGCCAATATCCATCCTTCAAGTCCAGGCTACTGATAAAACGCGCCCCCTTGAGCTGATCCAAGATGTAGTCTATTCTGGGCATGGGATACGCGTCCTTGATGGACCTCGCGTTTATTTGGCGGAAGTCGACGCACAGCCTCCACTTTCCCGTCTTCTTTTTGACCATCACAATGGGTGAACTGTAGGGACTTTTCGATGGCTCAATCCGCCCCGTCTCCAGCAATTCTTCCACCTTCAGACCGTCGATCTCGGTCTGCATTTTGGGATTCTTCGGGTAGTACCGCTGTTTGACCGGTTGCGTGTCTTTCATGGTGATGGTGTGCACCGCCACATTGGACACTCCCGTCATGTCCCGGAATTCCTGTAGCTCCTTGGCTAGAAATTCGTCGTCCGCCAATGGCTTGGGCCTTTCGCTTCGTTCGCCCTTCTCACTCTCTGTTCCATTGGGTCTTGCCGTGGTTTCCACGATCGCCACCGACAACTTCTCTTCTAGCCTTCCGCCTTGCCGACCTCTCGCAGGGATTATCACCCTGTGCCCCGCACAGGTCACCTCTGCTCCCACGGCGGCGATGAAATCCCAACCCAGAACAAGTGCGTCGATCACCCCTGGCAATATGAGGAGTGCCATTGGGACTCTCTTATCTCCAAACGCAACCTCTACTTCGAGTTGGGATCTGATTTCCTGGCTGTGACCATCTGCCAGCCGCGTGTCCTTTTCCCGACCGGCTCCCCGCAACTTGTCTGCCAGCTCGCGGCTTACGAAACTACTGGTGGCACCTGTATCCACCGTAGCCTTCCACTCGCTTCCGGCAATCGCCACCACGGCCGACAGTTGCACCTCCTCTTCGGTCAGACCACCGATTAGATTTGGGGAGCCACCGCTGGGCCGTCTTCTGCTTTGGGGGCCTCGACTTGCGACCCCGGCACGGCCCTTCGCGGCTTGGGTCGCGGCGCGTTTTCCGCATGCTTGCAGCACTGCCAGGTGGGCACTCCCACCTTGCCACACCTCCAGCAAAACGTCAGTGGCTTGCCTGTGCACCCTTGGGCCCAATGGTCATCACTTCCGCATCTTCGGCATGCCTGCGACGGGTTTTGCACATACCCGTTCACCACGTTGGCGTTGGTTTGATGCCCACTCGCTGGCACCGTTGGCTTCCTCTCGTGAGCCTTCCCGGGCGTCGTCTCTTCTTTGCACCTTCGGCACACCTCTGTCCCCGTCGTGCGGGTGAACGGATTCGTCGCCCTCGCCCGTCCAGCCGGGCTTTCCCGCTGGAACTCCACTCGGTCTCGCTCTAATGCCTCGAACTCGTCCGCCAGCATCATCAGCTGATCGAGACTTTGGCAGTGGTGTGGTCGTATGAATATCCGCAGATCCGGTATGCTGTTTTCCCTTATGAGCTCCAGTTGTTCGTCGGGTGTGCACTTCAACGGCCTCATAAGGGTCTGCATTTCCACCATGAAATCCTTGAAGGATTCTCCCCACCTTTGTTTCCTCATTCGAACCTCCTGGAGCAACTTGTCGAAGTACCCTCTCGGTAGGAAATAGGCTTGGAAGCTATGGGCAAACGCTTCCCATGTCTGCCATTGCTTGTTATTGGCGATAAACCACATGAGCGCCCGCCCTTTCAGAAGCTCTGGCATTGCTCTCGCGATCTGATCCAGCTCCAGCCCGTACATGTCGGCTGACCACTCCACCTGCTCCAGGAACTCGAGGGGCTTCTCGGACCCGTCGAAACGGAACGACCACTCTCGTACCTGTTTGGCCACGCCGGCAAAACTTTCTCGCGGCCGCCTCGCGGTCTGATCCTCGGTCCCTCGCCGATCCCCTCTTGCGGCGGGCTCTTCTCCCGTTCGCTGCGGGCTCTTTGCCGATCTTTGTCGACTGGAAGACCGACTCTTCTTTGGCACCGCCAGGCTCGCTGCCGATTCCTGTTGGGCTTCTGTTGGTGTCTTCCCCCGCGACATTCGCCCCGAATCGGTCGGGGATTCCAGGTGTTCAACCGAGTCCCCTCCTTCGTCAGTCGACGCAGCCGCCGGGACCACGTCCGCCTTCGTTTCCCACGCTTCAAGCACTTCCGCAAATTCTGGCTCCGCCCCATGCTTTTCGGCCCAGTCTTTGAATGCCTTCCGCATTTCGGACAATGAGCCCTCCAACTGGATTCCGCATGCCAGTGCGACCTGGACCAAGTCCTCCTTCTTCAGCGAATGAATCCATTGCCGGCCTTTCATTTTGCCACCTATAGGATACCCCGCTCAGTACCGCCCTCCCCGATGTACTTTTCTTTGCTTTGTCGTGAGGCCCCACGTTGGGCGCCAGTTGTAACGAACCGCTTTCTTCCGTCAAGTTCAGCTGGGCTGGCTCAGCGGTCGGCAGGTTGCTGCAACGAATTTGTTTGTTGCCCCTACGACAAGCAAGAAATACACGCGGGTCAGGTATTCTAATGGTACTTCGCTTTATTGGTATCTTATGGCTATCTTACGGCTATCTTACGGCTATATCATTCGCTGGGGTATATCGGTGGTACCTTTACCGCCACGACTCCGATGGCGCTCGGGCTAGGGGTTCTGACGCGGCTATCGCTCTGTCCGCCCGCACAACTCCGCACCAATCGGGTGTCCTCGGGGCTCCTTTGGGCAACGGTTGGGGGTTCTGTCTCGGCTACCGCTCTGACCACCACTCACAACTCCGCACTTAGGAAATTGGCTCGGTAACTCTCACCTTTGATCGGGCTCGTGGCCTGTTTGTCGAGATCGTCCTTCCGCTGTCTCCTGTATCTCACTCCTGCGTCACTCTGTTGTATTTCGCTCTGTTCTTCTCCGCACTCGTTCACTCTCCGCACTTGATTCCCCTATCCACTGCCGCCGGCCTCCTCTTATAGGCTCGGTGCGGCCCAGCCTCTGCGCTGCTGCTCGGCCGCAACGGTTAATTCCGGTGGCGTCGGTATCTTTCCATCGGCCTCCGTTGTGTTCCCACATCCTCTCCACCGGGACCCGCCTACATGGCCTGCATGGCATGTATGGCCTACATGGGCCCGGCTACATGGCCTACATGGGCCGGCTCACTGTCATCGTTCCCTTCCTCTCGCGGTGTCCGCCTTGTACTTTCTCATAACGGGACCACCTCGCTCCCGTACGGCGAATTCGCCGTATCCCCTACTAGGGCTTTGTGAGGAATATTAACTCCTCACAGTAACAAGAACAGGTTTAGAGAAAGAGGAGTTGAAGCGGACACGCTGAGAACGATAACAAAGGTAAGAATTGGTCCAGAGGAGGAGATTAGTCGGAAACCCAAGGAGAGATAGTTTATGGATGAGGAGATTGTGATTAACAGAGTCAAAGGGTTTACTAAAATCAGTGTAAACTATATCAGTTTGGCACTGATTAGCAAATCCTGTAGTTACGAAGGAGGAGAATTCCAGGAGGTTAGACGTAACTGAGCGACGTTTTACAAATCCATGCTGGGATTCCGAGAACAGGGAACTACAAAAATGCTGCAGCTGAGAAGTAATAATTTTTTCAAAAAGTTTAGGAATGGCAGATAAATTAGATATACAACGATAAGTAGAAACATCTGATTTCGAGCAGTTAGCCTGGTTAGCAGGCAGTTATAATCAATGAAGGGGGAATAGATACAATTTGAGCTCTTTAGCGGAAAAGGATAAGAGTACCTGGTACGATGGTCGGATGTGGAAACCAGAATAGAGGGAAGGTTCATTGAGGAGACAGAGTAGCAACGCTGAAAAAAGGAAGCGAATAGATCCGCAATGTCACAATCATTGTCAGCAAAACTACCATTTAAGTGTAGAGATGAAGGAAATTGAGTAGCGTTACGTTTAGAGTTAACAAACCTGAAGAATTGTTTAGGATCGCGTTTGAAGTTAAGCTTGCACTTGGCCAAGTACTTATTATAGCATAACGTATTACATAGGGAAAATTTAGATTTAGCAATTAAGTATTTAGAAAAGTCCGATTGAGAACCGGATTTTTTAAATTTTTTATACATGCGGGATTTAAAATTCCTCAGGTTGATTACCCTCGGGGTGAACCAAATGGGGCCAGAAGGATTTTTCAAGGGGGTGACTAAAGGGACATAAGTAGAAAAGATGGAAAAAATGGTGGTATAGAATGCCTTAGTAGCAGGCTCTACTTCGAGGTAGTCGTCGAGGAATGACCAATCGATCTGGGACAGAGAAATATTCAGAGAAGGAAAATAGGCCTTTTTAAAGCAATAGATAGGCGAGGGCTTAGGGAACGATTTGATGGGCCCAGAAGAAGGCAAGTGAAGTTCAATATCAAGTGTGGGATGATAAAGGTCTTCAGGGAAGGATAGAGGTGATCCTCTACTAACCACAGTCATCGACGTATCGGAGGTGAAGACGAGGTCTAAGATCCTGCCAATGTTATTACAAATGCCATTAGTCTGACCCAGCGAAGTATAGGACAAGGAGTCAATAAAATCATGCTGCATGGATGGGAGCATCAGGTTAGAGTGAAAAGAAGGAGTCCATGTAATGTTTGGGAGATTAAAATCCCCAAGGATAATAAGGCGATCGGAATCATTAAGTTGGGTCGAGAGGGACTGAAGATGAGCAGTGTGAAGCATAAAGGTTGCGAATTCAGCAGACGGAGTAAACGGAATAAACTAAAAGAGCGCAGACGAATTTTAACTATGACTATTTCTAAATTGTTACACTCTTCGATGGAAAGGAGTTGAGAAGTTAAGTCAGAGCGAACGGCTATCAGAACTCCACCACCTCGAGATGGATGGTCAAGTCTATATATGTTATACTTGTCTATAAAAATCTCTGAATCCGAAATTGAGGAATTGAGCCAGGTTTCAGTAAAAGCGATAATATCAGAATCAAAAGTTGCACTATCAGAATATAGTTTGCTGAGCTTACTGCACAGGCAACGTACATTCTGATATGAGATCTTTAGTGGAGGGGGGGAATTCAGTTTTTTGAAGCAGACGGAAGAGGTGTAGAAATTATACCAGCTCTAGGTTCAGGGATACGCTTAGAAAACAGGTGACAAATCGTATGATTCGGCCAGAAGGAGGGATCAAGTAAACTATTTACGTGTTCATCCGGAACTAGAATTTTAAATGAAGCGATTCTACGTTTTTCTTTAAAGTTAAATTTGGTAACTTCTAGGCCAGAGGAATCAACAATATTGAGTTTAAAATGGATGTAGTCCCTAACGAGAACATCCGTAGTCGAGTCTAAGAGTCGGGACACAAAAATAGATTTCAGAGGAGCACGAGCAAGAAGAATAGGTGGAGGGGTCACATGTTTAATAGGTAAGGCGGAAGTGGGAACAACCCGAGGGGCGAGTTCAGATAGAGCAGAAAGGTCCGAGTTGATGGCGATGGAAGCAGAAGTTGAAGGGGCTTCAACTTCCATTCTATCAACGGTTTCGTCGGCATCAATTGAGGACGATGGAGCACTAGGGACATGATCGTCATTAACTTCCAATTGGACAGTTGGCACCAGAGTGGCTGCAGGAGAGGGGCCGAGTGCAGCCATCCTCATCGAAGCAGGATCGTTATCGCCGGTAATCATGCCATCGGTTTCCTTAGCACCAGAGTCGATCATGGCTGGCGAGGTTATTGGCGGAGCGGGCATATCGTTGACTGCAAGAGAATTAAGGGTTTTAGAACACGGCGAAGTACGAGTAACCTTTCTTCTCTTAGGAGACTCATTTATCATTTTTATACCCGGTACTCGAAGAGTAAAGGGGTATATTAGATTTGTGCAAAAAATTAATGTGTGTAACACCCAGAAGGAAGCGTTTCCGACCCCATAAATGTCTGTCTGTCCGTACGTCTGTCCGTCCGTCCGTCTGTCCGTCTTCATTAGCGCCCATAGCTCAAAGACCATAAAAGCTAGAGGATCACTATTTTGTATCCAGACTCCTATCCTATCGCACTATTACAAGTGTATTTCAAAATTTCGCCCCGCCCCCTTCCGCCCACTCGAAGGACGAAAATCTGTGGCATGCACAATTTTAAAGATACGAGAAAACCAAAAACGCAGAATCATAGGGAATGAGCATATCTATCAGATTGTAGAATCTGGATCAGATCGAATCATAAATATAGCCACAATGAAGAAAACCATTTCGAAATGCATCGTTCCCTCTCGCTCTCTCTCTCACACACAGGGGTAGGCGCTATGCCTGATCGAATTTTTTGACGCCTAGTTCTCAGAGACTATAAGAGCTAGAACCACCAAACTTTCTATCCAAGCTCCTGTGATATCAAACCGAGACGAGTTTTTTTTAAAATTTGGCCACGCCCCCTTCCGCCCCACAAAAGATGAAAATCTACAATTTTGAAGATACGGGAAAACCAAAAACGCAGAATCATAGAAAATTACTATATCTATCAGAGTATTGAATTTGGATCAGATCGGATCATAAATATAGTCAGAAGGAACAAATGAAATTGCAGTGGCCTCCCAAGCGCAGACTCATTCCCTCTCTCTCTCGCACACAGCCGTGTATGTATATGTAGGAAGTAGATAAAAACATGTAGAAATAGCAGATGTAAAAAATTTATGTAAACAAATATGGAAACATCTAATAAATCAAAATCTCCGAAAAGGTTCGACTTAAATTGTTCTTTTTTGGCTAAAATTAAATTTTTTCCTTTTGCGAACATGTAATAAATTACAACAAGCTCACATACATATATACTGACTGAGTACCGGGTTACCGGGTCCCTCGTTAAGTTTTTAAAATGAGTCTCCGTTGAGAGAAACTTATACTGTAATCGCTGGAATTCGGTGTGGAGGCTGGCGAATTCAAGCAACAACAAAAACACAATGTTACCCGACGCAAAAATTCAGGATAGACTATAAGTTAGCAAATTAATTTGTTAGTTCGCTAAAGGTTTATTTTGGACAAACACCGGCTGTTTGTACAAAATAAGTGAAAAATGAGCGGAGCGCAAAGAAAAAACGCGTCTGAACACTACGAGAGAGATTAGACGATCTATCAGAGTATTGAATCTGGATCAGATCGAATTATAAATATAGCTACAATGAAGAAAACCATTTCGAAATGCATCGTTCCCTCTCGCTCTCTCTCAAACCCGAGGTGGGCGCTATGCGTGATCGAAGTTTTTGACGCCTAGATCTCAGAGACTATAAGAGCTAGATCAACCAAACTTTCTATCCAAGCTCCTGTGATATCAAACCGAGACAAGTTTGTTTCAAAACTTGGCCACGCCCCCTTCCGCTCCCACAGAGGACGAAAATCTAAAATTTTAAAGATACGGGAAAACCAAAAATGCAGAATCATAGAAAATGACCATATCTATCAGAGTATTGAATTTGGATCAGATCGAATCATAAATATAGCCACAATGAAGAAAACCATTTCGAAATGCATCGTTCCCTCTCGCTCTCTCTCAAACCCGGGGTGGGTGCTATGCGTGATCGAAATTTTTGACGACTAGATCTCAGAAATTATAAGAGCTAGATTAACCAAACTTCCCATGCAAGCTCCTGTGATATCAAACCAAGACGAGTTTGTTTAAAAATTTGGCCACGCCCCCACAATGGAAGAAAATCTACAATTTTGAAGATACGGGAAAACCAAAATCGCAGAATCATGGAAAATGACCATATCTATCAGAGTATTGAATCTGGATCAGATCGAATCATAAATATAGCTACAATGAAGAAAACCATTTTGAAATGCATCGTGCCCTCTCGCTCTCTCTCAAACCCGGGGTGGGCGCTATGCGTGATCGAAATTTTTGACGCCTAGATCTCAGAAACTATAAGAGCTAGATCAACCAAACTTCCCATGCAAGCTCCTGAGATATCAAACCAAGACGAGTTTGTTTAAAAATTTGGCCACGCCCCCACAATGGAAGAAAATCTACAATTTTGAAGATACGGGAAAACCAAAAACGCAGAATCATAGAAAATGGCCATATCTATCAGAGTATTGAATCTGGATCAGATCGAATCATAAATATAGCTACAATGAAGAAAACCATTTCGAAATGGATCGTTCCCTATCGCTCTCTCAGACCCGGGGTGGGCGCTATGAGTGATGGAATTTTTTGACGCCTAGATCTGAGAGACTATAAGAGCTAGATCAACCAAACTTTCCATCCAAGCTCCTGTGATATCAAACCGAGACGAGTTTGTTTCAAAATTTTTAAGATACGGGAAAACCAAATCGCAGAATCATAGAAAATGACCATATCTATCAGAGTATTGAATCTGGATCAGATCGAATCATAAAAATAGCTACAATGAAGAAAACCATTTCGAAATGCATCGTTCCCTCTCGCTCTCTCAAACCCGGGGTGGGCGCTATGCGTGATGGAATTTTTTGACGCCTAGATCTCAGAAACTATATGAGCTAGATCAACCAAACTTCCCATGCAAGCTCCTGTGATATCAAACCGGACGAGTTTGTTTCAAAATTTGGCCACGCCCCCACAATGGACGAAAATCTACAATTTTGAAGATACGGGAAAACGCAAGACGAAGCAAAACCAAGAGCAGAACTATGAATTTAATTTAACAATCGATTGTGCGCGTGTGCATGTGTTGTTAGTGAATTTACTTACTATTACTACTACTACTATGACTTAGTGATTGACAAGGATATGGAGCTGGAGCTGAAGAGGCACCACCTAGTGTTTAGCATAATCGGAGCGCATTTTTGAACCCATACTTACATCCGCCTGTAACCGAAGACTTCTGCAATGATGTGCAGTTCTGTTATGCCTATCATTTAAAGTGCAATATACTCGTACGTACCGTAGGGAGTGAAAACAATTTGGGTAATTGAATTCCAGTCATTTTTATTTAACTATTCATTATGTTCCTTTATTCATTCAATTTTCACAAAAAAAAACATGCATATATAATATATATATATATATATATATATATATATATATATATATATATATATATACATATATATATAGAAAGTTTCATATATAAATCCTGTTATATACGAAGGAGAAGGCAGGTCGGTAAATGTTTTAAGAAAATTATGTGTACAAAGAAATCGAAACTTTAAGTCCTCTATCAATGTTATGAAAAATAATGAGAATATGAATGTAAATCCAACTACAACTACAAACCAAAAACGCAGAATCATAGAAAATGACCATATCTATCAGAGTATTGAATCTGGATCAGATCGAATCATAATTATAGCCACAATGAAGAAAACCATTTCGAAATGCATCGTTCCATCTCGCTCTCTCTCAAACACGGGGATTGCGCTATGCGTGATCGAATTTTTTGACGCCTAGATCTCAGAAACTATATGAGCTAGATCAACCAAACTTCCCATGCAAGCTCCTGTGATATCAACCCGAGACGAGTTTGTTTCAAAATTTGGCCACGCCCCCACAATGGACGAAAATCTACAATTTTGAAGATACGGGAAAACCAAAAACGCAGAATCATAGAAAATGACCATATCTATCAGAGTATTGAATCTGGATCAGATCGGATAATAAATATAGCCACAATGAAGAAAACCATTTCGAACTGCATCATTCCCTCTCGCTCTCTCTCACACACAGGGGTAGGCGCTATGCCTGATCGAATTTTTTGACGCCTAGTTCTCAGAGACTATAAGAGCTAGAACCACCAAACTTTCTATCCAAGCTCCTGTGATATCAAACCGAGACGAGTTTGTTTCAAAATTTGGCCAAGCCCCCTTCCGCCCCCACAAAAGATGAAAATCTACAATTTTGAAGATACGGGAAAACCAAAAACGCAGAATCATAGAAAATGACTATATCTATCAGAGTATTGAATTTGGATCAGATCGAATCATAAATATAGCCACAATGAAGAAAACCATTTCGAAATGCATCGTTCCCTCTCGCTCTCTCTCAAACCCGGGGTGGGTGCTATGCGTGATCGAAATTTTTGACGACTAGATCTCAGAAATTATAAGAGCTAGATTAACCAAACTTCCCATGCAAGCTCCTGTGATATCAAACCAATAACCAAACCATGCAAGCTCCTGTGATATCAAACCAAGACGAGTTTGTTTAAAAATTTGGCCACGCCCCCACAATGGAAGAAAATCTACAATTTTGAAGATACGGGAAAACCAAAATCGCAGAATCATGGAAAATGACCATATCTATCAGAGTATTGAATCTGGATCAGATCGAATCATAAATATAGCTACAATGAAGAAAACCATTTTGAAATGCATCGTGCCCTCTCGCTCTCTCTCAAACCCGGGGTGGGCGCTATGCGTGATCGAAATTTTTGACGCCTAGATCTCAGAAACTATAAGAGCTAGATCAACCAAACTTCCCATGCAAGCTCCTGAGATATCAAACCAAGACGAGTTTGTTTAAAAATTTGGCCACGCCCCCACAATGGAAGAAAATCTACAATTTTGAAGATACGGGAAAACCAAAAACGCAGAATCATAGAAAATGGCCATATCTATCAGAGTATTGAATCTGGATCAGATCGAATCATAAATATAGCTACAATGAAGAAAACCATTTCGAAATGGATCGTTCCCTATCGCTCTCTCAGACCCGGGGTGGGCGCTATGAGTGATGGAATTTTTTGACGCCTAGATCTGAGAGACTATAAGAGCTAGATCAACCAAACTTTCCATCCAAGCTCCTGTGATATCAAACCGAGACGAGTTTGTTTCAAAATTTTTAAGATACGGGAAAACCAAATCGCAGAATCATAGAAAATGACCATATCTATCAGAGTATTGAATCTGGATCAGATCGAATCATAAAAATAGCTACAATGAAGAAAACCATTTCGAAATGCATCGTTCCCTCTCGCTCTCTCAAACCCGGGGTGGGCGCTATGCGTGATGGAATTTTTTGACGCCTAGATCTCAGAAACTATATGAGCTAGATCAACCAAACTTCCCATGCAAGCTCCTGTGATATCAAACCGGACGAGTTTGTTTCAAAATTTGGCCACGCCCCCACAATGGACGAAAATCTACAATTTTGAAGATACGGGAAAACGCAAGACGAAGCAAAACCAAGAGCAGAACTATGAATTTAATTTAACAATCGATTGTGCGCGTGTGCATGTGTTGTTAGTGAATTTACTTACTATTACTACTACTACTATGACTTAGTGATTGACAAGGATATGGAGCTGGAGCTGAAGAGGCACCACCTAGTGTTTAGCATAATCGGAGCGCATTTTTGAACCCATACTTACATCCGCCTGTAACCGAAGACTTCTGCAATGATGTGCAGTTCTGTTATGCCTATCATTTAAAGTGCAATATACTCGTACGTACCGTAGGGAGTGAAAACAATTTGGGTAATTGAATTCCAGTCATTTTTATTTAACTATTCATTATGTTCCTTTATTCATTCAATTTTCACAAAAAAAAACATGCATATATAATATATATATATATATATATATATATATAGAAAGTTTCATATATAAATCCTGTTATATACGAAGGAGAAGGCAGGTCGGTAAATGTTTTAAGAAAATTATGTGTACAAAGAAATCGAAACTTTAAGTCCTCTATCAATGTTATGAAAAATAATGAGAATATGAATGTAAATCCAACTACAACTACAAACCAAAAACGCAGAATCATAGAAAATGACCATATCTATCAGAGTATTGAATCTGGATCAGATCGAATCATAATTATAGCCACAATGAAGAAAACCATTTCGAAATGCATCGTTCCATCTCGCTCTCTCTCAAACACGGGGATTGCGCTATGCGTGATCGAATTTTTTGACGCCTAGATCTCAGAAACTATATGAGCTAGATCAACCAAACTTCCCATGCAAGCTCCTGTGATATCAACCCGAGACGAGTTTGTTTCAAAATTTGGCCACGCCCCCACAATGGACGAAAATCTACAATTTTGAAGATACGGGAAAACCAAAAACGCAGAATCATAGAAAATGACCATATCTATCAGAGTATTGAATCTGGATCAGATCGGATAATAAATATAGCCACAATGAAGAAAACCATTTCGAACTGCATCATTCCCTCTCGCTCTCTCTCACACACAGGGGTAGGCGCTATGCCTGATCGAATTTTTTGACGCCTAGTTCTCAGAGACTATAAGAGCTAGAACCACCAAACTTTCTATCCAAGCTCCTGTGATATCAAACCGAGACGAGTTTGTTTCAAAATTTGGCCAAGCCCCCTTCCGCCCCCACAAAAGATGAAAATCTACAATTTTGAAGATACGGGAAAACCAAAAACGCAGAATCATAGAAAATGACTATATCTATCAGAGTATTGAATTTGGATCAGATCGGATCATAAATATAGTCAGAAGGAACAAATGAAATTTCAGTGGCCTCCCAAGCGCAGACTCATTCCCTCTCTCTCTCGCACACAGCTGTGTATGTATATGTAGGAAGTAGATAAAAACATGTAGAAATAGCAGATGTAAAAAATTTATGTAAACAAATATGGAAACATCTAATAGATCAAAATCTCCGAAAAGGTTCGACTTAAATTGTTTTTTTTTGGCTAAAATTAAATTTTTTCCTTTTGCGAACATGTAATAAATTACAACAAGCTCTCATACATATATACTGACTGAGTACCGGGTTACCGGGTCCCTCGTTAAGTTTTTAAAATGAGTCTCCGTTGAGAGAAACTTATACTGTAATCGCTGGAATTCGGTGTGGAGGCTGGCGAATTCAAGCAACAACAAAAACAAAATGTTACCCGACGCAAAAATTCAGGATAGACTATAAGTTAGCAAATTAATTTGTTAGTTCTCTTAAGGTTTATTTTGGACAAACACCGGCTGTTTATACAAAATAAGTGAAAAATGAGCGGAGCGCAAAGAAAAAACGCGTCTGAACACTACGAGAGAGATTAGACGATCTATCAGAGTATTGAATCTGGATCAGATCGAATCATAAATATAGCTACAATGAAGAAAACCATTTCGAAATGCATCGTTCCCTCTCGCTCTCTCTCAAACCCGAGGTGGGCGCTATGCGTGATCGAAGTTTTTGACGCCTAGATCTCAGAGACTATAAGAGCTAGATCAACCAAACTTTCTATCCAAGCTCCTGTGATATCAAACCGAGACGAGTTTGTTTCAAAATTTGGCCACGCCCCCTTCCGCCCCCACAGAGGACGAAAATCTACAATTTTAAAGATACGGGAAAACCAAAAATGCAGAATCATAGAAAATCACCATATCTATCAGAGCATTGAATCTGGATCAGATCGAATCATAAATATAGCCACAATGAAGAAAACCATTTCGAAATGCATCGTTCCCTCTCGCTCTCTCTCAAGCCTGGGGTGGGCGCTATGCGTGATCGAATTTTTTGACGCCTAGATCTCAGAGACTATAAGAGCTAGATACACCAAACTTTCTATCCAAGCTCCTGTGATATCAAACCGAGACGAGTTTGATCAAAATTTGGCCACGCCCCCTTCCGCCCCCACAGAGGACGAAAATCTACAATTTTAAAGATACGGGAAAACCAAAAATGCAGAATCATAGAAAATCACCATATCTATCAGAGTATTGAATCTGGATCAGATCGAATCATAATTATAGCCACAATGAAGAAAACCATTTCGAAATGCATCGTTCCATCTCGCTCTCTCTCAAACACGGGGATTGCGCTATGCGTGATCGAATTTTTTGACGCCTAGATCTCAGACAACAATGGACGAAAATCTACAATTTTGAAGATACGGGAAAACCAAAAACGCAGAATCATAGAAAATGACCATATCTATCAGAGTATTGAATCTGGATCAGATCGGATAATAAATATAGCCACAATGAAGAAAACCATTTCGAACTGCATCATTCCCTCTCGCTCTCTCTCACACACAGGGGTAGGCGCTATGCCTGATCGAATTTTTTGACGCCTAGTTCTCAGAGACTATAAGAGCTAGAACCACCAAACTTTCTATCCAAGCTCCTGTGATATCAAACCGAGACGAGTTTGTTTCAAAATTTGGCCAAGCCCCCTTCCGCCCCCACAAAAGATGAAAATCTACAATTTTGAAGATACGGGAAAACCAAAAACGCAGAATCATAGAAAATGACTATATCTATCAGAGTATTGAATTTGGATCAGATCGGATCATAAATATAGTCAGAAGGAACAAATGAAATTTCAGTGGCCTCCCAAGCGCAGACTCATTCCCTCTCTCTCTCGCACACAGCTGTGTATGTATATGTAGGAAGTAGATAAAAACATGTAGAAATAGCAGATGTAAAAAATTTATGTAAACAAATATGGAAACATCTAATAGATCAAAATCTCCGAAAAGGTTCGACTTAAATTGTTTTTTTTTGGCTAAAATTAAATTTTTTCCTTTTGCGAACATGTAATAAATTACAACAAGCTCTCATACATATATACTGACTGAGTACCGGGTTACCGGGTCCCTCGTTAAGTTTTTAAAATGAGTCTCCGTTGAGAGAAACTTATACTGTAATCGCTGGAATTCGGTGTGGAGGCTGGCGAATTCAAGCAACAACAAAAACACAATGTTACCCGACGCAAAAATTCAGGATAGACTATAAGTTAGCAAATTAATTTGTTAGTTCTCTTAAGGTTTATTTTGGACAAACACCGGCTGTTTATACAAAATAAGTGAAAAATGAGCGGAGCGCAAAGAAAAAACGCGTCTGAACACTACGAGAGAGATTAGACGATCTATCAGAGTATTGAATCTGGATCAGATCGAATCATAAATATAGCTACAATGAAGAAAACCATTTCGAAATGCATCGTTCCCTCTCGCTCTCTCTCAAACCCGAGGTGGGCGCTATGCGTGATCGAAGTTTTTGACGCCTAGATCTCAGAGACTATAAGAGCTAGATCAACCAAACTTTCTATCCAAGCTCCTGTGATATCAAACCGAGACGAGTTTGTTTCAAAATTTGGCCACGCCCCCTTCCGCCCCCACAGAGGACGAAAATCTACAATTTTAAAGATACGGGAAAACCAAAAATGCAGAATCATAGAAAATCACCATATCTATCAGAGCATTGAATCTGGATCAGATCGAATCATAAATATAGCCACAATGAAGAAAACCATTTCGAAATGCATCGTTCCCTCTCGCTCTCTCTCAAGCCTGGGGTGGGCGCTATGCGTGATCGAATTTTTTGACGCCTAGATCTCAGAGACTATAAGCGCTAGATCAACCAAACTTCCCATGCAAGCTCCTGTGATATCAAACCGAGACGAGTTTGTTTCAAAATTTGGCCACGCCCCCTTCCGCCCCCACAGAGGACGAAAATCTACAATTTTAAAGATACGGGAAAACCAAAAATGCAGAATCATAGAAAATCACCATATCTATCAGAGCATTGAATCTGGATCAGATCGAATCATAAATATAGCCACAATGAAGAAAACCATTTCGAAATGCATCGTTCCCTCTCGCTCTCTCTCAAGCCTGGGGTGGGCGCTATGCGTGATCGAATTTTTTGACGCCTAGATCTCAGAGACTATAAGAGCTAGATACACCAAACTTTCTATCCAAGCTCCTGTGATATCAAACCGAGACGAGTTTGATCAAAATTTGGCCACGCCCCCTTCCGCCCCCACAGAGGACGAAAATCTACAATTTTAAAGATACGGGAAAACCAAAAATGCAGAATCATAGAAAATCACCATATCTATCAGAGTATTGAATCTGGATCAGATCGAATCATAATTATAGCCACAATGAAGAAAACCATTTCGAAATGCATCGTTCCATCTCGCTCTCTCTCAAACACGGGGATTGCGCTATGCGTGATCGAATTTTTTGACGCCTAGATCTCAGAAACTATATGAGCTAGATCAACCAAACTTCCCATGCAAGCTCCTGTGATATCAACCCGAGACGAGTTTGTTTCAAAATTTGGCCACGCCCCCACAATGGACGAAAATCTACAATTTTGAAGATACGGGAAAACCAAAAACGCAGAATCATAGAAAATGACCATATCTATCAGAGTATTGAATCTGGATCAGATCGGATAATAAATATAGCCACAATGAAGAAAACCATTTCGAACTGCATCATTCCCTCTCGCTCTCTCTCACACACAGGGGTAGGCGCTATGCCTGATCGAATTTTTTGACGCCTAGTTCTCAGAGACTATAAGAGCTAGAACCACCAAACTTTCTATCCAAGCTCCTGTGATATCAAACCGAGACGAGTTTGTTTTAAAATTTGGCCAAGCCCCCTTCCGCCCCCACAAAAGATGAAAATCTACAATTTTGAAGATACGGGAAAACCAAAAACGCAGAATCATAGAAAATGACTATATCTATCAGAGTATTGAATTTGGATCAGATCGGATCATAAATATAGTCAGAAGGAACAAATGAAATTTCAGTGGCCTCCCAAGCGCAGACTCATTCCCTCTCTCTCTCGCACACAGCTGTGTATGTATATGTAGGAAGTAGATAAAAACATGTAGAAATAGCAGATGTAAAAAATTTATGTAAACAAATATGGAAACATCTAATAGATCAAAATCTCCGAAAAGGTTCGACTTAAATTGTTTTTTTTTGGCTAAAATTAAATTTTTTCCTTTTGCGAACATGTAATAAATTACAACAAGCTCTCATACATATATACTGACTGAGTACCGGGTTACCGGGTCCCTCGTTAAGTTTTTAAAATGAGTCTCCGTTGAGAGAAACTTATACTGTAATCGCTGGAATTCGGTGTGGAGGCTGGCGAATTCAAGCAACAACAAAAACACAATGTTACCCGACGCAAAAATTCAGGATAGACTATAAGTTAGCAAATTAATTTGTTAGTTCTCTTAAGGTTTATTTTGGACAAACACCGGCTGTTTATACAAAATAAGTGAAAAATGAGCGGAGCGCAAAGAAAAAACGCGTCTGAACACTACGAGAGAGATTAGACGATCTATCAGAGTATTGAATCTGGATCAGATCGAATCATAAATATAGCTACAATGAAGAAAACCATTTCGAAATGCATCGTTCCCTCTCGCTCTCTCTCAAACCCGAGGTGGGCGCTATGCGTGATCGAAGTTTTTGACGCCTAGATCTCAGAGACTATAAGAGCTAGATCAACCAAACTTTCTATCCAAGCTCCTGTGATATCAAACCGAGACGAGTTTGTTTCAAAATTTGGCCACGCCCCCTTCCGCCCCCACAGAGGACGAAAATCTACAATTTTAAAGATACGGGAAAACCAAAAATGCAGAATCATAGAAAATCACCATATCTATCAGAGCATTGAATCTGGATCAGATCGAATCATAAATATAGCCACAATGAAGAAAACCATTTCGAAATGCATCGTTCCCTCTCGCTCTCTCTCAAGCCTGGGGTGGGCGCTATGCGTGATCGAATTTTTTGACGCCTAGATCTCAGAGACTATAAGCGCTAGATCAACCAAACTTCCCATGCAAGCTCCTGTGATATCAAACCGAGACGAGTTTGTTTCAAAATTTGGCCACGCCCCCTTCCGCCCCCACAGAGGACGAAAATCTACAATTTTAAAGATACGGGAAAACCAAAAATGCAGAATCATAGAAAATCACCATATCTATCAGAGCATTGAATCTGGATCAGATCGAATCATAAATATAGCCACAATGAAGAAAACCATTTCGAAATGCATCGTTCCCTCTCGCTCTCTCTCAAGCCTGGGGTGGGCGCTATGCGTGATCGAATTTTTTGACGCCTAGATCTCAGAGACTATAAGAGCTAGATACACCAAACTTTCTATCCAAGCTCCTGTGATATCAAACCGAGACGAGTTTGATCAAAATTTGGCCACGCCCCCTTCCGCCCCCACAGAGGACGAAAATCTACAATTTTAAAGATACGGGAAAACCAAAAATGCAGAATCATAGAAAATCACCATATCTATCAGAGTATTGAATCTGGATCAGATCGAATCATAATTATAGCCACAATGAAGAAAACCATTTCGAAATGCATCGTTCCATCTCGCTCTCTCTCAAACACGGGGATTGCGCTATGCGTGATCGAATTTTTTGACGCCTAGATCTCAGAAACTATATGAGCTAGATCAACCAAACTTCCCATGCAAGCTCCTGTGATATCAACCCGAGACGAGTTTGTTTCAAAATTTGGCCACGCCCCCACAATGGACGAAAATCTACAATTTTGAAGATACGGGAAAACCAAAAACGCAGAATCATAGAAAATGACCATATCTATCAGAGTATTGAATCTGGATCAGATCGGATAATAAATATAGCCACAATGAAGAAAACCATTTCGAACTGCATCATTCCCTCTCGCTCTCTCTCACACACAGGGGTAGGCGCTATGCCTGATCGAATTTTTTGACGCCTAGTTCTCAGAGACTATAAGAGCTAGAACCACCAAACTTTCTATCCAAGCTCCTGTGATATCAAACCGAGACGAGTTTGTTTTAAAATTTGGCCAAGCCCCCTTCCGCCCCCACAAAAGATGAAAATCTACAATTTTGAAGATACGGGAAAACCAAAAACGCAGAATCATAGAAAATGACTATATCTATCAGAGTATTGAATTTGGATCAGATCGGATCATAAATATAGTCAGAAGGAACAAATGAAATTTCAGTGGCCTCCCAAGCGCAGACTCATTCCCTCTCTCTCTCGCACACAGCTGTGTATGTATATGTAGGAAGTAGATAAAAACATGTAGAAATAGCAGATGTAAAAAATTTATGTAAACAAATATGGAAACATCTAATAGATCAAAATCTCCGAAAAGGTTCGACTTAAATTGTTTTTTTTTGGCTAAAATTAAATTTTTTCCTTTTGCGAACATGTAATAAATTACAACAAGCTCACATACATATATACTGACTGAGTACCGGGTTACCGGGTCCCTCGTTAAGTTTTTAAAATGAGTCTCCGTTGAGAGAAACTTATACTGTAATCGCTGGAATTCGGTGTGGAGGCTGGCGAATTCAAGCAACAACAAAAACACAATGTTACCCGACGCAAAAATTCAGGATAGACTATAAGTTAGCAAATTAATTTGTTAGTTCTCTAAAGGTTTATTTTGGACAAACACCGGCTGTTTATACAAAATAAGTGAAAAATGAGCGGAGCGCAAAGAAAAAACGCGTCTGAACACTACGAGAGAGATTAGACGATCTATCAGAGTATTGAATCTGGATCAGATCGAATCATAAATATAGCTACAATGAAGAAAACCATTTCGAAATGCATCGTTCCCTCTCGCTCTCTCTCAAACCCGAGGTGGGCGCTATGCGTGATCGAAGATTTTGACGCCTAGATCTCAGAGACTATAAGAGCTAGATCAACCAAACTTTCTATCCAAGCTCCTGTGATATCAAACCGAGACGAGTTTGTTTCAAAATTTGGCCACGCCCCCTTCCGCCCCCACAGAGGACGAAAATCTACAATTTTAAAGATACGGGAAAACCAAAAATGCAGAATCATAGAAAATCACCATATCTATCAGAGCATTGAATCTGGATCAGATCGAATCATAAATATAGCCACAATGAAGAAAACCATTTCGAAATGCATCGTTCCCTCTCGCTCTCTCTCAAGCCTGGGGTGGGCGCTATGCGTGATCGAATTTTTTGACGCCTAGATCTCAGAGACTATAAGAGCTAGATACACCAAACTTTCTATCCAAGCTCCTGTGATATTAAACCGAGACGAGTTTGTTTCAAAATTTGGCCACGCCCCCTTCCGCCCCCACAAAAGATGAAAATCTACAATTTTGAAGATACGGGAAAACCAAAAACGCAGAATCATAGAAAATGACTATATCTATCAGAGTATTGAATTTGGATCAGATCGGATCATAAATATAGTCAGAAAGAACAAATGAAATTTCAGTGGCCTCCCAAGCGCAGACTCATTCCCTCTCTCTCCATCACACAGCCGTGTATGTATATGTAGGAAGTAGATAAAAACATGTAGAAATAGCAGATGTAAAAAATGTATGTAAACAAATATGGAAACATCTAATAGATCAAAATCTCCGAAAAGGTTCGACTTAAATTGTTTTTTTTTGGCTAAAATTAAATTTTTTCCTTTTGCGAACATGTAATAAATTACAACAAGCTCACATACATATATACTGACTGAGTACCGGGTTACCGGGTCCCTCGTTAAGTTTTTAAAATGAGTCTCCGTTGAGAGAAACTTATACTGTAATCGCTGGAATTCGGTGTGGAGGCTGGCGAATTCAAGCAACAACAAAAACACAATGTTACCCGACGCAAAAATTCAGGATAGACTATAAGTTAGCAAATTAATTTGTTAGTTCTCTAAAGGTTTATTTTGGACAAACACCGGCTGTTTATACAAAATAAGTGAAAAATGAGCGGAGCGCAAAGAAAAAACGCGTCTGAACACTACGAGAGAGATTAGACGATCTATCAGAGTATTGAATCTGGATCAGATCGAATCATAAATATAGCTACAATGAAGAAAACCATTTCGAAATGCATCGTTCCCTCTCGCTCTCTCTCAAACCCGAGGTGGGCGCTATGCGTGATCGAAGTTTTTGACGCCTAGATCTCAGAGACTATAAGAGCTAGATCAACCAAACTTTCTATCCAAGCTCCTGTGATATCAAACCGAGACGAGTTTGTTTCAAATTTTGGCCACGCCCCCTTCCGCCCCCACAGAGGACGAAAATCTACAATTTTAAAGATACGGGAAAACCAAAAATGCAGAATCATAGAAAATCACCATATCTATCAGAGAATTGAATCTGGATCAGATCGAATCATAAATATAGCCACAATGAAGAAAACCATTTCGAAATGCATCGTTCCCTCTCGCTCTCTCTCAAGCCTGGGGTGGGCGCTATGCGTGATCGAATTTTTTGACGCCTAGATCTCAGAGACTACAAGAGCTAGATACACCAAACTTTCTATCCAAGCTCCTGTGATATTAAACCGAGACGAGTTTGTTTCAAAATTTGGCCACGCCCCCTTCCGCCCCCACAAAGGACGAAAATCTACAATTTTAAAGATACGGGAAACCAAAAATTCAGAATTATAGAAAATGACCATATCTATCAGAGTATTGAATCTGGATAAGATCGAATCATAAATATAGCTACAATGAAGAAAACCATTTCGAAATGCATCGTTCCCTCTCGCTCTCTCTCAAACCCGGGGTGGGCGCTATGCGTGATCGAAATTTTTGACGACTAGATCTCAGAAACTATAAGAGCTAGATCAACCAAACTTCCCATGCAAGCTCCTGTAATATCAAACCAAGACGAGTTTGTTTCAAAATTTGGCCACGCCCCCACAATGGACGAAAATCTACAATTTTGAAGATACGGGAAAACCAAAACCGCAGAATCATAGAAAATTACCATATCTATCAGAGTATTGAATTTGGATCAGATCGAATCATAAATATAGCCACAATGAAGAAAACCATTTCGAAATGCATCGTTCCCTCTCGCTCTCTCTCAAACCCGGGGTGGGCGCTATGCGTGATCGAAATTTTTGACGACTAGATCTCAGAAATTATAAGAGCTAGATCAACCAAACTTCCCATGCAAGCTCCTGTGATATCAAACCAAGACGAGTTTGTTTAAAAATTTGGCCACGCCCCCACAATGGAAGAAAATCTACAATTTTGAAGATACGGGAAAACCAAAATCGCAGAATCATGGAAAATGACCATATCTATCAGAGTATTGAATCTGGATCAGATCGAATCATAAATATAGCTACAATGAAGAAAACCATTTTGAAATGCGTCGTGCCCTCTCGCTCTCTCTCAAACCCGGGGTGGGCGCTATGCGTGATCGAATTTTTTGACGCCTAGATCTCAGAAACTATATGAGCTAGATCAACCAAACTTCCCATGCAAGCTCCTGTGATATCAAACCGAGACGAGTTTGTTTCAAAATTTTTAAGATACGGGAAAACCAAATCGCAGAATCATAGAAAATGACCATATCTATCAGAGTATTGAATCTGGATCAGATCGAATCATAAATATAGCTACAATGAAGAAAACCATTTCGAAATGCATCGTTCCCTCTCGCTCTCTCAAACCCGGGGTGGGCGCTATGCGTGATGGAATTTTTTGACGCCTAGATCTCAGAAACTATATGAGCTAGATCAACCAAACTTCCCATGCAAGCTCCTGTGATATCAAACCGGACGAGTTTGTTTCAAAATTTGGCCACGCCCCCACAATGGACGAAAATCTACAATTTTGAAGATACGGGAAAACCAAAAATGCAGAATCATAGAAAATGACCATATATATCAGAGTGTTGAATCTGGATCAGATCGAATCATAAATATAGCTACAATGAAGAAAACCATTTCGAAATGCATCGTTCCCTATCGCTCTCTCAAACCCGGGGTGGGCGCTATGAGTGATGGAATTTTTTGACGCCTAGATCTGAGAGACTATAAGAGCTAGATCAACAAAACTTTCCATCCAAGCTCCTGTGATATCAAACCGAGACGAGTTTGTTTCAAAATTTGACCACGCCCCCTTCCGCCCCCACAAAGGACGAAAATCTACACTTTTAAAGATACGGGAAAACCAAAAATGCAGAATCATAGAAAATGACCATATCTATCAGAGCATTGAATCTGGATCAGATCGAATCATAAATATAGCCACAATGAAGAAAACCATTTCGAAATGCATCGTTCCCTCTCGCTCTCTCTCAAGCCTGGGGTGGGCGCTATGCGTGATCGAATTTTTTGACGCCTAGATCTCAGAGACTATAAGAGCTAGATACACCAAACTTTCTATCCAAGCTCCTGTGATATTAAACCGAGACGAGTTTGTTTCAAAATTTGGCCACGCCCCCTTCCGCCCCCACAAAAGATGAAAATCTACAATTTTGAAGATACGGGAAAACCAAAAACGCAGAATCATAGAAAATGACTATATCTATCAGAGTATTGAATTTGGATCAGATCGGATCATAAATATAGTCAGAAAGAACAAATGAAATTTCAGTGGCCTCCCAAGCGCAGACTCATTCCCTCTCTCTCTCGCACACAGCCGTGTATGTATATGTAGGAAGTAGATAAAAACATGTAGAAATAGCAGATGTAAAAAATTTATGTAAACAAATATGGAAACATCTAATAGATCAAAATCTCCGAAAAGGTTCGACTTAAATTGTTTTTTTTTGGCTAAAATTAAATTTTTTCCTTTTGCGAACATGTAATAAATTACAACAAGCTCACATACATATATACTGACTGAGTACCGGGTTACCGGGTCCCTCGTTAAGTTTTTAAAATGAGTCTCCGTTGAGAGAAACTTATACTGTAATCGCTGGAATTCGGTGTGGAGGCTGGCGAATTCAAGCAACAACAAAAACACAATGTTACCCGACGCAAAAATTCAGGATAGACTATAAGTTAGCAAATTAATTTGTTAGTTCTCTAAAGGTTTATTTTGGACAAACACCGGCTGTTTATACAAAATAAGTGAAAAATGAGCGGAGCGCAAAGAAAAAACGCGTCTGAACACTACGAGAGAGATTAGACGATCTATCAGAGTATTGAATCTGGATCAGATCGAATCATAAATATAGCTACAATGAAGAAAACCATTTCGAAATGCATCGTTCCCTCTCGCTCTCTCTCAAACCCGAGGTGGGCGCTATGCGTGATCGAAGTTTTTGACGCCTAGATCTCAGAGACTATAAGAGCTAGATCAACCAAACTTTCTATCCAAGCTCCTGTGATATCAAACCGAGACGAGTTTGTTTCAAATTTTGGCCACGCCCCCTTCCGCCCCCACAGAGGACGAAAATCTACAATTTTAAAGATACGGGAAAACCAAAAATGCAGAATCATAGAAAATCACCATATCTATCAGAGAATTGAATCTGGATCAGATCGAATCATAAATATAGCCACAATGAAGAAAACCATTTCGAAATGCATCGTTCCCTCTCGCTCTCTCTCAAGCCTGGGGTGGGCGCTATGCGTGATCGAATTTTTTGACGCCTAGATCTCAGAGACTATAAGAGCTAGATACACCAAACTTTCTATCCAAGCTCCTGTGATATTAAACCGAGACGAGTTTGTTTCAAAATTTGGCCACGCCCCCTTCCGCCCCCACAAAGGACGAAAATCTACAATTTTAAAGATACGGGAAACCAAAAATTCAGAATCATAGAAAATTACCATATCTATCAGAGTATTGAATTTGGATCAGATCGAATCATAAATATAGTCACAATGAAGAAAACCATTTCGAAATGCATCGTTCCCTCTCGCTCTCTCTCAAACCCGGGGTGGGCGCTATGCGTGATCGAAATTTTTGACGACTAGATCTCAGAAATTATAAGAGCTAGATCAACCAAACTTCCCATGCAAGCTCCTGTGATATCAAACCAAGACGAGTTTGTTTAAAAATTTGGCCACGCCCCCACAATGGAAGAAAATCTACAATTTTGAAGATACGGGAAAACCAAAATCGCAGAATCATGGAAAATGACCATATCTATCAGAGTATTGAATCTGGATCAGATCGAATCATAAATATAGCTACAATGAAGAAAACCATTTTGAAATGCGTCGTGCCCTCTCGCTCTCTCTCAAACCCGGGGTGGGCGCTATGCGTGATCGAATTTTTTGACGCCTAGATCTCAGAAACTATATGAGCTAGATCAACCAAACTTCCCATGCAAGCTTCTGTGATATCAAACCGAGACGAGTTTGTTTCAAAATTTTTAAGATACGGGAAAACCAAATCGCAGAATCATAGAAAATGACCATATCTATCAGAGTATTGAATCTGGATCAGATCGAATCATAAATATAGCTACAATGAAGAAAACCATTTCGAAATGCATCGTTCCCTCTCGCTCTCTCAAACCCGGGGTGGGCGCTATGCGTGATGGAATTTTTTGACGCCTAGATCTCAGAAACTATATGAGCTAGATCAACCAAACTTCCCATGCAAGCTCCTGTGATATCAAACCGGACGAGTTTGTTTCAAAATTTGGCCACGCCCCCACAATGGACGAAAATCTACAATTTTGAAGATACGGGAAAACCAAAAACGCAGAATCATAGAAAATGACCATATCTATCAGAGTATTGAATCTGGATCAGATCGAATCATAAAAATAGCCACAATGAAGAAAACCATTTTGAAATGCATCGTTCCATCTCGCTCTCTCTCAAACCCGGGGTGGGCGCTATGCGTGATCTAATTTTTTGACGCCTAGATCTCAGAAACTATATGAGCTAGATCAACCAAACTTCCCATGCAAGCTCCTGTGATATCAAACCGAGACGAGTTTGTTTCAAAATTTGGCCACGCCCCCACAATGGACGAAAATCTACAATTTTGAAGATACGGGAAAACCAAAAACGCAGAATCATAGAAAATGACCATATCTATCAGAGTATTGAATCTGGATCAGATCGAATCATAAAAATAGCCACAATGAAGAAAACCATTTTGAAATGCATCGTTCCATCTCGCTCTCTCTCAAACCCGGGGTGGGCGCTATGCGTGATCTAATTTTTTGACGCCTAGATCTCAGAAACTATATGAGCTAGATCAACCAAACTTTCTATCCAAGCTCCTGTGATATCAAACCGATACGAGTTTGTTTTAAAATTTGGCCACACCCCCTTTCGCCCAAACAAAGGACGAAAATCTACACTTCTAGCGATACGGGAAAACCAAAAATAATCATAGAAAATGAACATATCTATCAGAGTGTTGAATCTGGATCAGATCGAATCAAAAATATAGCCACAATGAAGAAAACCATTTCAAAATGCATCGTTCCCTCTCGCTCTCTCTCAAACCCGGGGTGGGCGCTATGCGTGATCGAATTTTTTGACGCCTAGATCTCAGAAACTATATGAGCTAGATCAACCAAACTTCCCATGCAAGCTCCTGTGATATCAAACCGAGACGAGTTTGTTTCAAAATTTGGCCACGCCCCCACAATGGACGAAAATCTACAATTTTGAAGATACGGGAAAACCAAAAACGCAGAATCATAGAAAATGACCATATCTATCAGAGTATTGAATCTGGATCAGATCGAATCATAAAAATAGCCACAATGAAGAAAACCATTTTGAAATGCATCGTTCCATCTCGCTCTCTCTCAAACCCGGGGTGGGCGCTATGCGTGATCTAATTTTTTGACGCCTAGATCTCAGAAACTATATGAGCTAGATCAACCAAACTTCCCATGCAAGCTCCTGTGATATCAAACCGAGACGAGTTTGTTTCAAAATTTGGCCACGCCCCCACAATGGACGAAAATCTACAATTTTGAAGATACGGGAAAACCAAAAACGCAGAATCATAGGAAAAGACCATATCTATCAGAGTATTGAATCTGGATCAGATCGAATCATAAATATAGCCACAATGAAAAAAACCATTTCGAAACGCATCGTTCCATCTCGCTCTCTCTCAAACCCGGGGTGGGCGCTATGCGTGATCGAATTTTTTGACGCCTAGATCTCAGAGACTATAAGAGCTAGATCAACCAAACTTTCTATCCAAGCTCCTGTGATATCAAACCGAGACGAGTTTGTTTCAAAATTTGACCACGCCCCCTTCCGCCCCCACAAAGGACGAAAATCTACAATTTTAAAGATACGGGAAAACCAAAAATGCAGAATCATAGAAAATGACCATATCTATCAGATTATTGAATCTGGATCAGATCGAATAATTATTATAGCTACAACGAAGAAAACCATTTCGAAATGCATCGTTCCATCTCGCTCTCTCTCAAACCCGGGGTGGGCGCTATGCGTGATCGAAATTTTTGACGACTAGATCTCAGAAACTATAAGAGCTAGATCAACCAAACTTTCTATCCAAGCTCCTGTGATATCAAACCTATACGAGTTTGTTTTAAAATTTGGCCACGCCCCCTTCCGCCCCCACAAAGGACGAAAATCTACAATTCTAACGATACGGGAAAACCAAAAATGCAGAATCATAGAAAAGGACCATATCTATCAGAGTATTGAATCTGGATAAGATCGAATCATAAATATAGCTACAATGAAGAAAACCATTTCGAAATGCATCGTTTCCTCTCGCTCTCTCTCAAACCCGGGGTGGGCGCTATGCGTGATCGAAATTTTTGACGACTTGATCTCAGAAACTATAAGAGCTAGATCAACCAAACTTCCCATGCAAGCTCCTGTGATATCAAACCAAGACGAGTTTGTTTCAAAATTTGGCCACGCCCCCACAATGGACGAAAATCTACAATTTTGAAGATACGGGAAAACCAAAACCGCAGAATCATAGAAAATTACCATATCTATCAGAGTATTGAATTTGGATCAGATCGAATCATAAATATAGCCACAATGAAGAAAACCATTTCGAAATGCATCGTTCCCTCTCGCTCTCTCTCAAACCCGGGGTGGGCGCTATGCGTGATCGAAATTTTTGACGACTAGATCTCAGAAATTATAAGAGCTAGATCAACCAAACTTCCCATGCAAGCTCCTGTAATATCAAACCAAGACGAGTTTGTTTAAAAATTTGGCCACGTCCCCACAATGGAAGAAAATCTACAATTTTGAAGATACGGGAAAACCAAAATCGCAGAATCATGGAAAATGACCATATCTATCAGAGTATTGAATCTGGATCAGATCGAATCATAAATATAGCTACAATGAAAAAAACCATTTTGAAATGCATCGTGCCCTCTCGCTCTCTCTCAAACCCGGGGTGGGCGCTATGCGTGATGGAATTTTTTGACGCCTAGATCTCAGAAACTATATGAGCTAGATCAACCAAACTTCCCATGCAAGCTCCTGTGATATCAAACCGAGACGAGTTTGTTTCAAAATTTTACCACGCCCCCTTCCGCCCCCACAAAGGACGAAAATCTACACTTTTAAAGATACGGGAAAACCAAAAATGCAGAATCATAGAAAATGACCATATCTATCAGATTATTGAATCTGGATCAGATCGAATAATTAATATAGCTACAATGAAGAAAACCATTTTGAAATGCATCGTTCCATCTCGCTCTCTCAAACCCGGGGTGGGCGCTATGAGTGATGGAATTTTTTGACGCCTAGATCTGAGAGACTATAAGAGCTAGATCAACAAAACTTTCCATCCAAGCTCCTGTGATATCAAACCGAGACGAGTTTGTTTCAAAATTTTACCACGCCCCCTTCCGCCCCCACAAAGGACGAAAATCTACACTTTTAAAGATACGGGAAAACCAAAAATGCAGAATCATAGAAAATGACCATATCTATCAGATTATTGAATCTGGATCAGATCGAATAATTAATATAGCTACAATGAAGAAAACCATTTTGAAATGCATCGTTCCATCTCGCTCTCTCTCAAACCCGGGGTGGGCGCTATGCGTGATCGAAATTTTTGACGACTAGATCTCAGAAACTATAAGAGCTAGATCAACCAAACTTTCTATCCAAGCTCCTGTGATATCAAACCGATACGAGTTTGTTTTAAAATTTGGCCACACCCCCTTTCGCCCCCACAAAGGACGAAAATCTACACTTCTAACGATACGGGAAAACCAAAAATAATCATAGAAAATGAACATATCTATCAGAGTGTTGAATCTGGATCAGATCGAATCATAAATATAGCCACAATGAAGAAAACCATTTCAAAATGCATCGTTCCCTCTCGCTCTCTCTCAAACCCGGGGTGGGCGCTATGCGTGATCGAATTTTTTGACGCCTAGATCTCAGAAACTATATGAGCTAGATCAACCAAACTTCCCATGCAAGCTCCTGTGATATCAAACCGAGACGAGTTTGTTTCAAAATTTGGCCACGCCCCCACAATGGACGAAAATCTACAATTTTGAAGATACGGGAAAACCAAAAACGCAGAATCATAGAAAAAGACCATATCTATCAGAGTATTGAATCTGGATCAGATCGAATCATAAAAATAGCCACAATGAAGAAAACCATTTTGAAATGCATCGTTCCATCTCGCTCTCTCTCAAACCCGGGGTGGGCGCTATGCGTGATCTAATTTTTTGACGCCTAGATCTCAGAAACTATATGAGCTAGATCAACCAAACTTCCCATGCAAGCTCCTGTGATATCAAACCGAGACGAGTTTGTTTCAAAATTTGGCCACGCCCCCTTCCGCCCCCACAATGGACGAAAATCTACAATTTTGAAGATACGGGAAAACCAAAAGCGCAGAATCATAGAAAAAGACCATATCTATCAGAGTATTGAATCTGGATCAGATCGAATCATAAATATAGCCACAATGAAAAAAACCATTTCGAAACGCATCGTTCCATCTCGCTCTCTCTCAAACCCGGGGTGGGCGCTATGCGTGATCGAATTTTTTGACGCCTAGATCTCAGAGACTATAAGAGCTAGATCAACCAAACTTTCTATCCAAGCTCCTGTGATATCAAACCGAGACGAGTTTGTTTCAAAATTTGACCACGCCCCCTTCCGCCCCCACAAAGGACGAAAATCTACAATTTTAAAGATACGGGAAAACCAAAAATGCAGAATCATAGAAAATGACCATATCTATCAGATTATTGAATCTGGATCAGATCGAATAATTATTATAGCTACAACGAAGAAAACCATTTCGAAATGCATCGTTCCATCTCGCTCTCTCTCAAACCCGGGGTGGGCGCTATGCGTGATCGAAATTTTTGACGACTAGATCTCAGAAACTATAAGAGCTAGATCAACCAAACTTTCTATCCAAGCTCCTGTGATATCAAACCTATACGAGTTTGTTTTAAAATTTGGCCACGCCCCCTTCCGCCCCCACAAAGGACGAAAATCTACAATTCTAACGATACGGGAAAACCAAAAATGCAGAATCATAGAAAAGGACCATATCTATCAGAGTATTGAATCTGGATCAGATCGAATCATAAATATAGCAACAATGAAGAAAACCATTTCGAAATGCATCGTTCCATCTCGCTCTCTCTCAAACCCGGGGTGGGCGCTATGCGTGATCGAAATTTTTGACGACTAGATCTCAGAAACTATAAGAGCTAGATCAACCAAACTTTCTATCCAAGCTCCTGTGATATCAAACCGATACGAGTTTGTTTTAAAATTTGGCCACACCCCCTTTCGCCCCCACAAAGGACGAAAATCTACACTTCTAACGATACGGGAAAACCAAAAATGCAGAATCATAGAAAATGACCATATCTATCAGATTATTGAATCTGGATCAGATCGAATAATTAATATAGCTACAATGAAGAAAACCATTTTGAAATGCATCGTTCCATCTCGCTCTCTCTCAAACCCGGGGTGGGCGCTATGCGTGATCGAAATTTTTGACGACTAGATCTCAGAAACTATAAGAGCTAGATCAACCAAACTTTCTATCCAAGCTCCTGTGATATCAAACCGAAACGAGTTTGTTTCAAAATTTGACCACGCCCCCTTCCGCCCCCACAAAGGACGAAAATCTACAATTTTAAAGATACGGGAAAACAAAAAATGCAGAATCATAGAAAATGACCATATCTATCAGAGTATTGAATCTGGATCAGATCGAATCATAAATATAGCTACAATGAAGAAAACCATTTCGAAATGCATCGTTCCCTATCGCTCTCTCAAACCCGGGGTGGGCGCTATGAGTGATGGAATTTTTTGACGCCTAGATCTGAGAGACTATAAGAGCTAGATCAACAAAACTTTCCATCCAAGCTCCTGTGATATCAAACCGAGACGAGTTTGTTTCAAAATTTGACCACGCCCCCTTCCGCCCCCACAATGGACGAAAATCTACAATTTTGAAGATACGGGAAAACCAAAAACGCAGAATCATAGAAAATGACCATATCTATCAGATTATTGAATCTGGATCAGATCGAATAATTAATATAGCTACAATGAAGAAAACCATTTTGAAATGCATCGTTCCATCTCGCTCTCTCTCAAACCCGGGGTGGGCGCTATGCGTGATCGAAATTTTTGACGACTAGATCTCAGAAACTATAAGAGCTAGATCAACCAAACTTTCTATCCAAGCTCCTGTGATATCAAACCGATACGAGTTTGTTTTAAAATTTGGCCACACCCCCTTTCGCCCCCACAAAGGACGAAAATCTACACTTCTAACGATACGGGAAAACCAAAAATGCAGAATCATAGAAAATGAACATATCTATCAGAGTGTTGAATCTGGATCAGATCGAATCATAAATATAGCCACAATGAAGAAAACCATTTCAAAATGCATCGTTCTTTCTCGCTCTCTCTCAAACCCGGGGTGGGCGCTATGCGTGATCGAATTTTTTGACGCCTAGATCTCAGAAACTATATGAGCTAGATCAACCAAACTTCCCATGCAAGCTCCTGTGATATCAAACCGAGACGAGTTTGTTTCAAAATTTGGCCACGCCCCCACAATGGACGAAAATCTACAATTTTGAAGATACGGGAAAACGCAGAATCATAGAAAAAGACCATATCTATCAGAGTATTGAATCTGGATCAGATCGAATCATAAAAATAGCCACAATGAAGAAAACCATTTTGAAATGCATCGTTCCATCTCGCTCTCTCTCAAACCCGGGGTGGGCGCTATGCGTGATCTAATTTTTTGACGCCTAGATGTCAGAAACTATATGAGCTAGATCAACCAAACTTCCCATGCAAGCTCCTGTGATATCAAACCGAGACGAGTTTGTTTCAAAATTTGGCCACGCCCCCACAATGGACGAAAATCTACAATTTTGAAGATACGGGAAAACCAAAAACGCAGAATCATAGAAAAAGACCATATCTATCAGAGTATTGAATCTGGATCAGATCGAATCATAAATATAGCCACAATGAAGAAAACCATTTCGAAACGCATCGTTCCATCTCGCTCTCTCTCAAACCCGGGGTGGGCGCTATGCGTGATCGAAATTTTTGACGACTAGATCTCAGAAACTATAAGAGCTAGATCAACCAAACTTTCTATCCAAGCTCCTGTGATATCAAACCGATACGAGTTTGTTTTAAAATTTGGCCACACCCCCTTTCGCCCCCACAAAGGACGAAAATCTACACTTCTAACGATACGGGAAAACCAAAAATGCAGAATCATAGAAAATGACCATATCTATCAGATTATTGAATCTGGATCAGATCGAATAATTAATATAGCTACAATGAAGAAAACCATTTTGAAATGCATCGTTCCATCTCGCTCTCTCTCAAACCCGGGGTGGGCGCTATGCGTGATCGAAATTTTTGACGACTAGATCTCAGAAACTATAAGAGCTAGATCAACCAAACTTTCTATCCAAGCTCCTGTGATATCAAACCGAAACGAGTTTGTTTCAAAATTTGACCACGCCCCCTTCCGCCCCCACAAAGGACGAAAATCTACAATTTTAAAGATACGGGAAAACAAAAAATGCAGAATCATAGAAAATGACCATATCTATCAGAGTATTGAATCTGGATCAGATCGAATCATAAATATAGCTACAATGAAGAAAACCATTTCGAAATGCATCGTTCCCTATCGCTCTCTCAAACCCGGGGTGGGCGCTATGAGTGATGGAATTTTTTGACGCCTAGATCTGAGAGACTATAAGAGCTAGATCAACAAAACTTTCCATCCAAGCTCCTGTGATATCAAACCGAGACGAGTTTGTTTCAAAATTTGACCACGCCCCCTTCCGCCCCCACAATGGACGAAAATCTACAATTTTGAAGATACGGGAAAACCAAAAACGCAGAATCATAGAAAATGACCATATCTATCAGATTATTGAATCTGGATCAGATCGAATAATTAATATAGCTACAATGAAGAAAACCATTTTGAAATGCATCGTTCCATCTCGCTCTCTCTCAAACCCGGGGTGGGCGCTATGCGTGATCGAAATTTTTGACGACTAGATCTCAGAAACTATAAGAGCTAGATCAACCAAACTTTCTATCCAAGCTCCTGTGATATCAAACCGATACGAGTTTGTTTTAAAATTTGGCCACACCCCCTTTCGCCCCCACAAAGGACGAAAATCTACACTTCTAACGATACGGGAAAACCAAAAATGCAGAATCATAGAAAATGACCATATCTATCAGATTATTGAATCTGGATCAGATCGAATAATTAATATAGCTACAATGAAGAAAACCATTTTGAAATGCATCGTTCCATCTCGCTCTCTCTCAAACCCGGGGTGGGCGCTATGCGTGATCGAAATTTTTGACGACTAGATCTCAGAAACTATAAGAGCTAGATCAACCAAACTTTCTATCCAAGCTCCTGTGATATCAAACCGAAACGAGTTTGTTTCAAAATTTGACCACGCCCCCTTCCGCCCCCACAAAGGACGAAAATCTACAATTTTAAAGATACGGGAAAACAAAAAATGCAGAATCATAGAAAATGACCATATCTATCAGAGTATTGAATCTGGATCAGATCGAATCATAAATATAGCTACAATGAAGAAAACCATTTCGAAATGCATCGTTCCCTATCGCTCTCTCAAACCCGGGGTGGGCGCTATGAGTGATGGAATTTTTTGACGCCTAGATCTGAGAGACTATAAGAGCTAGATCAACAAAACTTTCCATCCAAGCTCCTGTGATATCAAACCGAGACGAGTTTGTTTCAAAATTTGACCACGCCCCCTTCCGCCCCCACAATGGACGAAAATCTACAATTTTGAAGATACGGGAAAACCAAAAACGCAGAATCATAGAAAATGACCATATCTATCAGATTATTGAATCTGGATCAGATCGAATAATTAATATAGCTACAATGAAGAAAACCATTTTGAAATGCATCGTTCCATCTCGCTCTCTCTCAAACCCGGGGTGGGCGCTATGCGTGATCGAAATTTTTGACGACTAGATCTCAGAAACTATAAGAGCTAGATCAACCAAACTTTCTATCCAAGCTCCTGTGATATCAAACCGATACGAGTTTGTTTTAAAATTTGGCCACACCCCCTTTCGCCCCCACAAAGGACGAAAATCTACACTTCTAACGATACGGGAAAACCAAAAATGCAGAATCATAGAAAATGACCATATCTATCAGATTATTGAATCTGGATCAGATCGAATAATTAATATAGCTACAATGAAGAAAACCATTTTGAAATGCATCGTTCCATCTCGCTCTCTCTCAAACCCGGGGTGGGCGCTATGCGTGATCGAAATTTTTGACGACTAGATCTCAGAAACTATAAGAGCTAGATCAACCAAACTTTCTATCCAAGCTCCTGTGATATCAAACCGAAACGAGTTTGTTTCAAAATTTGACCACGCCCCCTTCCGCCCCCACAAAGGACGAAAATCTACAATTTTAAAGATACGGGAAAACAAAAAATGCAGAATCATAGAAAATGACCATATCTATCAGAGTATTGAATCTGGATCAGATCGAATCATAAATATAGCTAAAATGAAGAAAACCATTTCGAAATGCATCGTTCCCTATCGCTCTCTCAAACCCGGGGTGGGCGCTATGAGTGATGGAATTTTTTGACGCCTAGATCTGAGAGACTATAAGAGCTAGATCAACAAAACTTTCCATCCAAGCTCCTGTGATATCAAACCGAGACGAGTTTGTTTCAAAATTTGACCACGCCCCCTTCCGCCCCCACAATGGACGAAAATCTACAATTTTGAAGATACGGGAAAACCAAAAACGCAGAATCATAGAAAATGACCATATCTATCAGATTATTGAATCTGGATCAGATCGAATAATTAATATAGCTACAATGAAGAAAACCATTTTGAAATGCATCGTTCCATCTCGCTCTCTCTCAAACCCGGGGTGGGCGCTATGCGTGATCGAAATTTTTGACGACTAGATCTCAGAAACTATAAGAGCTAGATCAACCAAACTTTCTATCCAAGCTCCTGTGATATCAAACCGATACGAGTTTGTTTTAAAATTTGGCCACACCCCCTTTCGCCCCCACAAAGGACGAAAATCTACACTTCTAACGATACGGGAAAACCAAAAATGCAGAATCATAGAAAATGACCATATCTATCAGATTATTGAATCTGGATCAGATCGAATAATTAATATAGCTACAATGAAGAAAACCATTTTGAAATGCATCGTTCCATCTCGCTCTCTCTCAAACCCGGGGTGGGCGCTATGCGTGATCGAAATTTTTGACGACTAGATCTCAGAAACTATAAGAGCTAGATCAACCAAACTTTCTATCCAAGCTCCTGTGATATCAAACCGAAACGAGTTTGTTTCAAAATTTGACCACGCCCCCTTCCGCCCCCACAAAGGACGAAAATCTACAATTTTAAAGATACGGGAAAACAAAAAATGCAGAATCATAGAAAATGACCATATCTATCAGAGTATTGAATCTGGATCAGATCGAATCATAAATATAGCTAAAATGAAGAAAACCATTTCGAAATGCATCGTTCCCTATCGCTCTCTCAAACCCGGGGTGGGCGCTATGAGTGATGGAATTTTTTGACGCCTAGATCTGAGAGACTATAAGAGCTAGATCAACAAAACTTTCCATCCAAGCTCCTGTGATATCAAACCGAGACGAGTTTGTTTCAAAATTTGACCACGCCCCCTTCCGCCCCCACAATGGACGAAAATCTACAATTTTGAAGATACGGGAAAACCAAAAACGCAGAATCATAGAAAATGACCATATCTATCAGATTATTGAATCTGGATCAGATCGAATAATTAATATAGCTACAATGAAGAAAACCATTTTGAAATGCATCGTTCCATCTCGCTCTCTCTCAAACCCGGGGTGGGCGCTATGCGTGATCGAAATTTTTGACGACTAGATCTCAGAAACTATAAGAGCTAGATCAACCAAACTTTCTATCCAAGCTCCTGTGATATCAAACCGATACGAGTTTGTTTTAAAATTTGGCCACACCCCCTTTCGCCCCCACAAAGGACGAAAATCTACACTTCTAACGATACGGGAAAACCAAAAATGCAGAATCATAGAAAATGAACATATCTATCAGAGTGTTGAATCTGGATCAGATCGAATCATAAATATAGCCACAATGAAGAAAACCATTTCAAAATGCATCGTTCCCTCTCGCTCTCTCTCAAACCCGGGGTGGGCGCTATGCGTGATCGAATTTTTTGACGCCTAGATCTCAGAAACTATATGAGCTAGATCAACCAAACTTCCCATGCAAGCTCCTGTTATATCAAACCGAGACGAGTTTGTTTCAAAATTTGGCCACGCCCCCACAATGGACGAAAATCTACAATTTTGAAGATACGGGAAAACCAAAAACGCAGAATCATAGAAAAAGACCATATCTATCAGAGTATTGAATCTGGATCAGATCGAATCATAAAAATAGCCACAATGAAGAAAACCATTTTGAAATGCATCGTTCCATCTCGCTCTCTCTCAAACCCGGGGTGGGCGCTATGCGTGATCTAATTTTTTGACGCCTAGATCTCAGAAACTATATGAGCTAGATCAACCAAACTTCCCATGCAAGCTCCTGTGATATCAAACCGAGACGAGTTTGTTTCAAAATTTGGCCACACCCCCACAATGGACGAAAATCTACAATTTTGAAGATACGGTAAAACCAAAAACGCAGAATCATAGAAAAAGACCATATCTATCAGAGTATTGAATCTGGATCAGATCGAATCATAAATATAGCCACAATGAAGAAAACCATTTCGAAACGCATCGTTCCATCTCGCTCTCTCTCAAACCCGGGGTGGGCGCTATGCGTGATCGAATTTTTTGACGCCTAGATCTCAGAGACTATAAGAGCTAGATCAACCAAACTTTCTATCCAAGCTCCTGTGATATCAAACCGAAACGAGTTTGTTTCAAAATTTGACCACGCCCCCTTCCGCCCCCACAAAGGACGAAAATCTACAATTTTAAAGATACGGGAAAACCAAAAATGCAGAATAATAGAAAATGACCATATCTATCAGATTATTGAATCTGGATCAGATCGAATAATTAATATAGCTACAACGAAGAAAACCATTTCGAAATGCATCGTTCCATCTCGCTCTCTCTCAAACCCGGGGTGGGCGCTATGCGTGATCGAAATTTTTGACGACTAGATCTCAGAAACTATAAGAGCTAGATCAACCAAACTTTCTATCCAAGCTCCTGTGATATCAAACCTATACGAGTTTGTTTTAAAATTTGGCCACGCCTCCTTCCGCCCCCACAAAGGACGAAAATCTACAATTCTAACGATACGGGAAAACCAAAAATGCAGAATCATAGAAAAGGACCATATCTATCAGAGTATTGAATCTGGATCAGATCGAATCATAAATATAGCAACAATGAAGAAAACCATTTCGAAATGCATCGTTCATTCTCGCTCTCTCTCAAACCCGGGGTGGGCGCTATGCGCGATCGAATTTTTTGACGCAAGCTCCTGTGATATCAAAACAAGACGAGTTTGTTTCAAAATTTGGCCACGCCCCCACAATGGACGAAAATCTACAATTTTGAAGTAACGGGAAAACCAAAAACGCAGAATCATAGGAAATGACGATATCTATCATAGTGTTGAATCTGGATCAGATCGAATCATAAATATAGCCACAATGAAGAAAACCATTTCGAAATGCATCGTTCCATCTCGCTCTCTCTCAAACCCGGGGTGGGCGCTATGCGTGATCGAAATTTTTGACGCCTAGATCTCTGAAACTATAAGAGCTAGATCAACCAAACTTCCCATGCAATCTCCTGTGATATCAAAACAAGACGATTTTGTTTTAAAATTTGGCCACGCCCCCTTCCGCCCCCACAAAGGACGAAAATCTACAATTCTAACGATACGGGAAAACCAAAAATGCAGAATCATAGAAAAGGACCATATCTATCTGAGTATTGAATCTGGATCAGATCGAATCATAAATATAGCAACAATGAAGAAAACCATTTCGAAAGCATCGTTCCATCTCGCTCTCTCTCAAACCCGGGGTGGGCGCTATGCGTGATCGAAATTTTTGACGACTAGATCTCAGAAACTATAAGAGCTAGATAAACCAAACTTTCTATCCAAGCTCCTGTGATATCAAACCGATACGAGTTTGTTTTAAAATTTGGCCACACCCCCTTTCGCCCCCACAAAGGACGAAAATCTACACTTCTAACGATACGGGAAAACCAAAAATGCAGAATCATAGAAAATTACCATATCTATCAGATTATTGAATCTGGATCAGATCGAATAATTAATATAGCTACAATGAAGAAAACCATTTTGAAATGCATCGTTCCATCTCGCTCTCTCTCAAACCCGGGGTGGGCGCTATGCGTGATCGAAATTTTTGACGACTAGATCTCAGAAACTATAAGAGCTAGATCAACCAAACTTTCTATCCAAGCTCCTGTGATATCAAACCGAAACGAGTTTGTTTCAAAATTTGACCACGCCCCCTTCCGCCCCCACAAAGGACGAAAATCTACAATTTTAAAGATACGGGAAAACAAAAAATGCAGAATCATAGAAAATGACCATATCTATCAGAGTATTGAATCTGGATCAGATCGAATCATAAATATAGCTACAATGAAGAAAACCATTTCGAAATGCATCGTTCCCTATCGCTCTCTCAAACCCGGGGTGGGCGCTATGAGTGATGGAATTTTTTGACGCCTAGATCTGAGAGACTATAAGAGCTAGATCAACAAAACTTTCCATCCAAGCTCCTGTGATATAAAACCGAGACGAGTTTGTTTCAAAATTTGACCACGCCCCCTTCCGCCCCCACAATGGACGAAAATCTACAATTTTGAAGATACGGGAAAACCAAAAACGCAGAATAATAGAAAATGACCATATCTATCAGATTATTGAATCTGGATCAGATCGAATAATTAATATAGCTACAATGAAGAAAACCATTTTGAAATGCATCGTTCCATCTCGCTCTCTCTCAAACCCGGGGTGGGCGCTATGCGTGATCGAAATTTTTGACGACTAGATCTCAGAAACTATAAGAGCTGGATCAACCAAACTTTCTATCCAAGCTCCTGTGATATCAAACCGATACGAGTTTGTTTTAAAATTTGGCCACACCCCCTTTCGCCCACACAAAGGACGAAAATCTACACTTCTAACGATACGGGAAAACCAAAAATGCAGAATCATAGAAAATGAACATATCTATCAGAGTGTTGAATCTGGATCAGATCGAATCATAAATATAGCCACAATGAAGAAAACCATTTCAAAATGCATCGTTCCCTCTCGCTCTATCTCAAACCCGGGGTGGGCGCTATGCGTGATCGAATTTTTTGACGCCTAGATCTCAGAAACTATATGAGCTAGATCAACCAAACTTCCCATGCAAGCTCCTGTGATATCAAACCGAGACGAGTATGTTTCAAAATTTGGCCACGCCCCCACAATGGACGAAAATCTACAATTTTGAAGATTCGGGAAAACCAAAAACGCAGAATCATAGAAAAAGACCATATCTATCAGAGTATTGAATCTGGATCAGATCGAATCATAAATATAGCCACAATGAAGAAAACCATTTCGAAACGCATCGTTCCATCTCGCTCTCTCTCAAACCCGGGGTGGGCGCTATGCGTGATCGAATTTTTTGACGCCTAGATCTCAGAGACTATAAGAGCTAGATCAACCAAACTTTCTATCCAAGCTCCTGTGATATCAAACCGAAACGAGTTTGTTTCAAAATTTGACCACGCCCCCTTCCGCCCCCACAAAGGACGAAAATCTACAATTTTAAAGATACGGGAAAACCAAAAATGCAGAATAATAGAAAATGACCATATCTATCAGATTATTGAATCTGGATCAGATCGAATCATAAATATAGCTACAATGAAGAAAACCATTTCGAAATGCATCGTTCCCTATCGCTCTCTCAAACCCGGGGTGGGCGCTATGAGTGATGGAATTTTTCGACGCCTAGATCTGAGAGACTATAAGAGCTAGATCAACAAAACTTTCCATCCAAGCTCCTGTGATATCAAACCGAAACGAGTTTGTTTCAAAATTTGACCACGCCGCCTTCCGCCCCCACAAAGGACGAAAATCTACAATTTTAAAGATACGGGAAAACAAAAAATGCAGAATCATAGAAAATGACCATATCTATCAGAGTATTGAATCTGGATCAGATCGAATCATAAATATAGCTACAATGAAGAAAACCATTTCGAAATGCATCGTTCCCTATCGCTCTCTCAAACCCGGGGTGGGCGCTATGAGTGATGGAATTTTTTGACGCCTAGATCTGAGAGACTATAAGAGCTAGATCAACCAAACTTTCTATCCAAGCTCCTGTGATATCAAACCGAAACGAGTTTGTTTCAAAATTTGACCACGCCCCCTTCCGCCCCCACAAAGGACGAAAATCTACAATTTTAAAGATACGGGAAAACAAAAAATGCAGAATCATAGAAAATGACCATATCTATCAGATTATTGAATCTGGATCAGATCGAATAATTAATATAGCTACAATGAAGAAAACCATTTTGAAATGCATCGTTCCATCTCGCTCTCTCTCAAACCCGGGGTGGGCGCTATGCGTGATCGAAATTTTTGACGACTAGATCTCAGAAACTATAAGAGCTAGATCAACCAAACTTTCTATCCAAGCTCCTGTGATATCAAACCGAAACGAGTTTGTTTCAAAATTTGACCACGCCCCCTTCCGCCCCCACAAAGGACGAAAATCTACAATTTTAAAGATACGGGAAAACAAAAAATGCAGAATCATAGAAAATGACCATATCTATCAGAGTATTGAATCTGGATCAGATCGAATCATAAATATAGCTACAATGAAGAAAACCATTTCGAAACGCATCGTTCCCTCTCGCTCTCTCAAACCCGGGGTGGGCGCTATGCGTGATCGAATTTTTTGACGCCTAGATCTCAGAGACTATAAGAGCTAGATCAACCAAACTTTCTATCCAAGCTCCTGTGATATCAAACCGAGACGAGTTTGTTTCAAAATTTGACCACGCCCCCTTCCGCCCCCACAAAGGACGAAAATCTACAATTTTAAAGATACGGGAAAACCAAAAATGCAGAATCATAGAAAATGACCATATCTATCAGATTATTGAATCTGGATCAGATCGAATAATTATTATAGCTACAACGAAGAAAACCATTTCGAAATGCAACGTTCCATCTCGCTCTCTCTCAAACCCGGGGTGGGCGCTATGCGTGATCGAAATTTTTGACGACTAGATCTCAGAAACTATAAGAGCTAGATCAACCAAACTTTCTATCCAAGCTCCTGTGATATCAAACCTATACGAGTTTGTTTTAAAATTTGGCCACGCCCCCTTCCGCCCCCACAAAGGACGAAAATCTACAATTCTAACGATACGGGAAAACCAAAAATGCAGAATCATAGAAAAGGACCATATCTATCAGAGTATTGAATCTGGATCAGATCGAATCATAAATATAGCAACAATGAAGAAAACCATTTCGAAATGCATCGTTCCATCTCGCTCTCTCTCAAACCCGGGGTGGGCGCTATGCGTGATCGAAATTTTTGACGACTAGATCTCAGAAACTATAAGAGCTAGATAAACCAAACTTTCTATCCAAGCTCCTGTGATATCAAACCGATACGAGTTTGTTTTAAAATTTGGCCACACCCCCTTTCGCCCCCACAAAGGACGAAAATCTACACTTCTAACGATACGGGAAAACCAAAAATGCAGAATCATAGAAAATGACCATATCTATCAGATTATTGAATCTGGATCAGATCGAATAATTAATATAGCTACAATGAAGAAAACCATTTTGAAATGCATCGTTCCATCTCGCTCTCTCTCAAACCCGGGGTGGGCGCTATGCGTGATCGAAATTTTTGACGACTAGATCTCAGAAACTATAAGAGCTAGATCAACCAAACTTTCTATCCAAGCTCCTGTGATATCAAACCGAAACGAGTTTGTTTCAAAATTTGACCACGCCCCCTTCCGCCCCCACAAAGGACGAAAATCTACAATTTTAAAGATACGGGAAAACAAAAAATGCAGAATCATAGAAAATGACCATATCTATCAGAGTATTGAATCTGGATCAGATCGAATCATAAATATAGCTACAATGAAGAAAACCATTTCGAAATGCATCGTTCCCTATCGCTCTCTCAAACCCGGGGTGGGCGCTATGAGTGATGGAATTTTTTGACGCCTAGATCTGAGAGACTATAAGAGCTAGATCAACAAAACTTTCCATCCAAGCTCCTGTGATATCAAACCGAGACGAGTTTGTTTCAAAATTTGACCACGCCCCCTTCCGCCCCCACAATGGACGAAAATCTACAATTTTGAAGATACGGGAAAACCAAAAACGCAGAATCATAGAAAATGACCATATCTATCAGATTATTGAATCTGGATCAGATCGAATAATTAATATAGCTACAATGAAGAAAACCATTTTGAAATGCATCGTTCCATCTCGCTCTCTCTCAAACCCGGGGTGGGCGCTATGCGTGATCGAAATTTTTGACGACTAGATCTCAGAAACTATAAGAGCTAGATCAACCAAACTTTCTATCCAAGCTCCTGTGATATCAAACCGATACGAGTTTATTTTAAAATTTGGCCACACCCCCTTTCGCCCCCACAAAGGACGAAAATCTACACTTCTAACGATACGGGAAAACCAAAAATGCAGAATCATAGAAAATGAACATATCTATCAGAGTGTTGAATCTGGATCAGATCGAATCATAAATATAGCCACAATGAAGAAAACCATTTCAAAATGCATCGTTCTTTCTCGCTCTCTCTCAAACCCGGGGTGGGCGCTATGCGTGATCGAATTTTTTGACGCCTAGATCTCAGAAACTATATGAGCTAGATCAACCAAACTTCCCATGCAAGCTCCTGTGATATCAAACCGAGACGAGTTTGTTTCAAAATTTGGCCACGCCCCCACAATGGACGAAAATCTACAATTTTGAAGATACGGGAAAACGCAGAATCATAGAAAAAGACCATATCTATCAGAGTATTGAATCTGGATCAGATCGAATCATAAAAATAGCCACAATGAAGAAAACCATTTTGAAATGCATCGTTCCATCTCGCTCTCTCTCAAACCCGGGGTGGGCGCTATGCGTGATCTAATTTTTTGACGCCTAGATCTCAGAAACTATATGAGCTAGATCAACCAAACTTCCCATGCAAGCTCCTGTGATATCAAACCGAGACGAGTTTGTTTCAAAATTTGGCCACGCCCCCACAATGGACGAAAATCTACAATTTTGAAGATACGGGAAAACCAAAAACGCAGAATCATAGAAAAAGACCATATCTATCAGAGTATTGAATCTGGATCAGATCGAATCATAAATATAGCCACAATGAAGAAAACCATTTCGAAACGCATCGTTCCATCTCGCTCTCTCTCAAACCCGGGGTGGGCGCTATGCGTGATCGAAATTTTTGACGACTAGATCTCAGAAACTATAAGAGCTAGATCAACCAAACTTTCTATCCAAGCTCCTGTGATATCAAACCGATACGAGTTTGTTTTAAAATTTGGCCACACCCCCTTTCGCCCCCACAAAGGACGAAAATCTACACTTCTAACGATACGGGAAAACCAAAAATGCAGAATCATAGAAAATGACCATATCTATCAGATTATTGAATCTGGATCAGATCGAATAATTAATATAGCTACAATGAAGAAAACCATTTTGAAATGCATCGTTCCATCTCGCTCTCTCTCAAACCCGGGGTGGGCGCTATGCGTGATCGAAATTTTTGACGACTAGATCTCAGAAACTATAAGAGCTAGATCAACCAAACTTTCTATCCAAGCTCCTGTGATATCAAACCGAAACGAGTTTGTTTCAAAATTTGACCACGCCCCCTTCCGCCCCCACAAAGGACGAAAATCTACAATTTTAAAGATACGGGAAAACAAAAAATGCAGAATCATAGAAAATGACCATATCTATCAGAGTATTGAATCTGGATCAGATCGAATCATAAATATAGCTACAATGAAGAAAACCATTTCGAAATGCATCGTTCCCTATCGCTCTCTCAAACCCGGGGTGGGCGCTATGAGTGATGGAATTTTTTGACGCCTAGATCTGAGAGACTATAAGAGCTAGATCAACAAAACTTTCCATCCAAGCTCCTGTGATATCAAACCGAGACGAGTTTGTTTCAAAATTTGACCACGCCCCCTTCCGCCCCCACAATGGACGAAAATCTACAATTTTGAAGATACGGGAAAACCAAAAACGCAGAATCATAGAAAATGACCATATCTATCAGATTATTGAATCTGGATCAGATCGAATAATTAATATAGCTACAATGAAGAAAACCATTTTGAAATGCATCGTTCCATCTCGCTCTCTCTCAAACCCGGGGTGGGCGCTATGCGTGATCGAAATTTTTGACGACTAGATCTCAGAAACTATAAGAGCTAGATCAACCAAACTTTCTATCCAAGCTCCTGTGATATCAAACCGATACGAGTTTGTTTTAAAATTTGGCCACACCCCCTTTCGCCCCCACAAAGGACGAAAATCTACACTTCTAACGATACGGGAAAACCAAAAATGCAGAATCATAGAAAATGACCATATCTATCAGATTATTGAATCTGGATCAGATCGAATAATTAATATAGCTACAATGAAGAAAACCATTTTGAAATGCATCGTTCCATCTCGCTCTCTCTCAAACCCGGGGTGGGCGCTATGCGTGATCGAAATTTTTGACGACTAGATCTCAGAAACTATAAGAGCTAGATCAACCAAACTTTCTATCCAAGCTCCTGTGATATCAAACCGAAACGAGTTTGTTTCAAAATTTGACCACGCCCCCTTCCGCCCCCACAAAGGACGAAAATCTACAATTTTAAAGATACGGGAAAACAAAAAATGCAGAATCATAGAAAATGACCATATCTATCAGAGTATTGAATCTGGATCAGATCGAATCATAAATATAGCTACAATGAAGAAAACCATTTCGAAATGCATCGTTCCCTATCGCTCTCTCAAACCCGGGGTGGGCGCTATGAGTGATGGAATTTTTTGACGCCTAGATCTGAGAGACTATAAGAGCTAGATCAACAAAACTTTCCATCCAAGCTCCTGTGATATCAAACCGAGACGAGTTTGTTTCAAAATTTGACCACGCCCCCTTCCGCCCCCACAATGGACGAAAATCTACAATTTTGAAGATACGGGAAAACCAAAAACGCAGAATCATAGAAAATGACCATATCTATCAGATTATTGAATCTGGATCAGATCGAATAATTAATATAGCTACAATAAAGAAAACCATTTTGAAATGCATCGTTCCATCTCGCTCTCTCTCAAACCCGGGGTGGGCGCTATGCGTGATCGAAATTTTTGACGACTAGATCTCAGAAACTATAAGAGCTAGATCAACCAAACTTTCTATCCAAGCTCCTGTGATATCAAACCGATACGAGTTTGTTTTGAAATTTGGCCACACCCCCTTTCGCCCCCACAAAGGACGAAAATCTACACTTCTAACGATACGGGAAAACCAAAAATGCAGAATCATAGAAAATGAACATATCTATCAGAGTGTTGAATCTGGATCAGATCGAATCATAAATATAGCCACAATGAAGAAAACCATTTCAAAATGCATCGTTCCCTCTCGCTCTCTCTCAAACCCGGGGTGGGCGCTATGCGTGATCGAATTTTTTGACGCCTAGATCTCAGAAACTATATGAGCTAGATCAACCAAACTTCCCATGCAAGCTCCTGTTATATCAAACCGAGACGAGTTTGTTTCAAAATTTGGCCACGCCCCCACAATGGACGAAAATCTACAATTTTGAAGATACGGGAAAACCAAAAACGCAGAATCATAGAAAAAGACCATATCTATCAGAGTATTGAATCTGGATCAGATCGAATCATAAAAATAGCCACAATGAAGAAAACCATTTTGAAATGCATCGTTCCATCTCGCTCTCTCTCAAACCCGGGGTGGGCGCTATGCGTGATCTAATTTTTTGACGCCTAGATCTCAGAAACTATATGAGCTAGATCAACCAAACTTCCCATGCAAGCTCCTGTGATATCAAACCGAGACGAGTTTGTTTCAAAATTTGGCCACGCCCCCACAATGGACGAAAATCTACAATTTTGAAGATACGGGAAAACCAAAAACGCAGAATCATAGAAAAAGACCATATCTATCAGAGTATTGAATCTGGATCAGATCGAATCATAAATATAGCCACAATGAAGAAAACCATTTCGAAACGCATCGTTCCATCTCGCTCTCTCTCAAACCCGGGGTGGGCGCTATGCGTGATCGAATTTTTTGACGCCTAGATCTCAGAGACTATAAGAGCTAGATCAACCAAACTTTCTATCCAAGCTCCTGTGATATCAAACCGAAACGAGTTTGTTTCAAAATTTGACCACGCCCCCTTCCGCCCCCACAAAGGACGAAAATCTACAATTTTAAAGATACGGGAAAACCAAAAATGCAGAATAATAGAAAATGACCATATCTATCAGATTATTGAATCTGGATCAGATCGAATAATTAATATAGCTACAACGAAGAAAACCATTTCGAAATGCATCGTTCCATCTCGCTCTCTCTCAAACCCGGGGTGGGCGCTATGCGTGATCGAAATTTTTGACGACTAGATCTCAGAAACTATAAGAGCTAGATCAACTAAACTTTCTATCCAAGCTCCTGTGATATCAAACCTATACGAGTTTGTTTTAAAATTTGGCCACGCCTCCTTCCGCCCCCACAAAGGACGAAAATCTACAATTCTAACGATACGGGAAAACCAAAAATGCAGAATCATAGAAAAGGACCATATCTATCAGAATATTGAATCTGGATCAGATCGAATCATAAATATAGCAACAATGAAGAAAACCATTTCGAAATGCATCGTTCATTCTCGCTCTCTCTCAAACCCGGGGTGGGCGCTATGCGCGATCGAATTTTTTGACGCAAGCTCCTGTGATATCAAAACAAGACGAGTTTGTTTCAAAATTTGGCCACGCCCCCACAATGGACGAAAATCTACAATTTTGAAGTAACGGGAAAACCAAAAACGCAGAATCATAGGAAATGACGATATCTATCATAGTGTTGAATCTGGATCAGATCGAATCATAAATATAGCCACAATGAAGAAAACCATTTCGAAATGCATCGTTCCATCTCGCTCTCTCTCAAACCCGGGGTGGGCGCTATGCGTGATCGAAATTTTTGACGCCTAGATCTCTGAAACTATAAGAGCTAGATCAACCAAACTTCCCATGCAATCTCCTGTGATATCAAAACAAGACGATTTTGTTTTAAAATTTGGCCACGCCCCCTTCCGCCCCCACAAAGGACGAAAATCTACAATTCTAACGATACGGGAAAACCAAAAATGCAGAATCATAGAAAAGGACCATATCTATCAGAGTATTGAATCTGGATCAGATCGAATCATAAATATAGCAACAATGAAGAAAACCATTTCGAAAGCATCGTTCCATCTCGCTCTCTCTCAAACCCGGGGTGGGCGCTATGCGTGATCGAAATTTTTGACGACTAGATCTCAGAAACTATAAGAGCTAGATAAACCAAACTTTCTATCCAAGCTCCTGTGATATCAAACCGATACGAGTTTGTTTTAAAATTTGGCCACACCCCCTTTCGCCCCCACAAAGGACGAAAATCTACACTTCTAACGATACGGGAAAACCAAAAATGCAGAATCATAGAAAATGACCATATCTATCAGATTATTGAATCTGGATCAGATCGAATAATTAATATAGCTACAATGAAGAAAACCATTTTGAAATGCATCGTTCCATCTCGCTCTCTCTCAAACCCGGGGTGGGCGCTATGCGTGATCGAAATTTTTGACGACTAGATCTCAGAAACTATAAGAGCTAGATCAACCAAACTTTCTATCCAAGCTCCTGTGATATCAAACCGAAACGAGTTTGTTTCAAAATTTGACCACGCCCCCTTCCGCCCCCACAAAGGACGAAAATCTACAATTTTAAAGATACGGGAAAACAAAAAATGCAGAATCATAGAAAATGACCATATCTATCAGAGTATTGAATCTGGATCAGATCGAATCATAAATATAGCTACAATGAAGAAAACCATTTCGAAATGCATCGTTCCCTATCGCTCTCTCAAACCCGGGGTGGGCGCTATGAGTGATGGAATTTTTTGACGCCTAGATCTGAGAGACTATAAGAGCTAGATCAACAAAACTTTCCATCCAAGCTCCTGTGATATAAAACCGAGACGAGTTTGTTTCAAAATTTGACCACGCCCCCTTCCGCCCCCACAATGGACGAAAATCTACAATTTTGAAGATACGGGAAAACCAAAAACGCAGAATAATAGAAAATGACCATATCTATCAGATTATTGAATCTGGATCAGATCGAATAATTAATATAGCTACAATGAAGAAAACCATTTTGAAATGCATCGTTCCATCTCGCTCTCTCTCAAACCCGGGGTGGGCGCTATGCGTGATCGAAATTTTTGACGACTAGATCTCAGAAACTATAAGAGCTGGATCAACCAAACTTTCTATCCAAGCTCCTGTGATATCAAACCGATACGAGTTTGTTTTAAAATTTGGCCACACCCCCTTTCGCCCACACAAAGGACGAAAATCTACACTTCTAACGATACGGGAAAACCAAAAATGCAGAATCATAGAAAATGAACATATCTATCAGAGTGTTGAATCTGGATCAGATCGAATCATAAATATAGCCACAATGAAGAAAACCATTTCAAAATGCATCGTTCCCTCTCGCTCTATCTCAAACCCGGGGTGGGCGCTATGCGTGATCGAATTTTTTGACGCCTAGATCTCAGAAACTATATGAGCTAGATCAACCAAACTTCCCATGCAAGCTCCTGTGATATCAAACCGAGACGAGTTTGTTTCAAAATTTGGCCACGCCCCCACAATGGACGAAAATCTACAATTTTGAAGATTCGGGAAAACCAAAAACGCAGAATCATAGAAAAAGACCATATCTATCAGAGTATTGAATCTGGATCAGATCGAATCATAAATATAGCCACAATGAAGAAAACCATTTCGAAACGCATCGTTCCATCTCGCTCTCTCTCAAACCCGGGGTGGGCGCTATGCGTGATCGAATTTTTTGACGCCTAGATCTCAGAGACTATAAGAGCTAGATCAACCAAACTTCTATCCAAGCTCCTGTGATATCAAACCGAAACGAGTTTGTTTCAAAATTTGACCACGCCCCCTTCCGCCCCCACAAAGGACGAAAATCTACAATTTTAAAGATACGGGAAAACCAAAAATGCAGAATAATAGAAAATGACCATATCTATCAGATTATTGAATCTGGATCAGATCGAATAATTAATATAGCTACAACGAAGAAAACCATTTCGAAATGCATCGTTGCATCTCGCTCTCTCTCAAACCCGGGGTGGGCGCTATGCGTGATCGAATTTTTTGACGCCTAGATCTCAGAGACTATAAGAGCTAGATCAACCAAACTTCTATCCAAGCTCCTGTGATATCAAACCTATACGAGTTTGTTTTAAAATTTGGCCACGCCCCCTTCCGCCCCCACAAAGGACGAAAATCTACAATTCTAACGATACGGGAAAACCAAAAATGCAGAATCATAGAAAAGGACCATATCTATCAGAGTATTGAATCTGGATCAGATCGATTCATAAATATAGCAACAATGAAGAAAACCATTTCGAAATGCATCCTTCATTCTCGCTCTCTCTCAAACCCGGGGTGGGCGCTATGCGCGATCGAATTTTTTGACGCCTAGATCTCAGAAACTATAAGAGCTAGATCAACCAAACTTCCCATGCAAGCTCCTGTGATATCAAAACAAGACGAGTTTGTTTCAAAATTTGGCCACCCCCCCACAATGGACGAAAATCTACAATTTTGAAGTAACGGGAAAACCAAAAACGCAGAATCATAGGAAATGACGATATCTATCATAGTGTTGAATCTGGATCAGATCGAATCATAAATATAGCCACAATGAAGAAAACCATTTCGAAATGCATCGTTCCATCTCGCTCTCTCTCAAACCCGGGGTGGGCGCTATGCGTGATCGAAATTTTTGACGCCTAGATCTCAGAAATTATAAGAGCTAGATCAACCAAACTTCCCATGCAAGCTCCTGTGATATCAAAACAAGACGAGTTTGTTTCAAAATTTGGCCACGCCCCCTTCCGCCCCCACAAAGGACGAAAATCTACAATTTTAAAGATACGGGAAAACCAAAAATGCAGAATCATAGAAAATGACCATATCTATCAGATTATTGAATCTGGATCAGATCGAATAATTAATATAGGTACAACGAAGAAAACCATTTCGAAAAGCATCGTTCCATCTCGCTCTCTCTCAAACCCGGGGTGGGCGCTATGCGTGATCGAATTTTTTGACGCCTAGATCTGAGAGACTATAAGAGCTAGATCAACCAAACTTTCTATCCAAGCTTCTGTGATATCAAACCGATACGAGTTTGTTTTAAAATTTGGCCACGGCCCCTTCCGCCCCCACAAAGGACGAAAATCTACAATTCTAACGATACGGGAAAACCAAAAATGCAGAATCATAGAAAATTACCATATCTATCAGATTATTGAATCTGGATCAGATCGAATAATTAATATAGCTACAACGAAGAAAACCATTTCGAAGTGCATCGTTCCATCTCGCTCTCTCTCAAACCCGGGGTGGGCGCTATGCGTGATCGAAATTTTTGACGACTAGATCTCAGAAACTATAAGAGCTAGATCAACCAAACTTTCTATCCAAGCTCCTGTGATATCAAACCGATACGAGTTTGTTTTAAAATTTGGCCACGCCCCCTTCCGCCCACACAAAGGACGAAAATCTACAATTCTAACGATACGGAAAACTAAAAATGCAGAATCATAGAACAGGACCATATCTATCAGAGTATTGAATCTGGATCAGATCGAATCATAAATATAGCTACAATGAAGAAAACCACTTCGAAATGCATCGTTCCATCTCGCTCTCTCTCAAACCCGGGGTGGGCGCTATGCGTGATCGAATTTTTTTACGCCTAGTTCTCAGAGACTATAAGAGCTAGATCAACCAAACTTTCTATCCAAGCTCCTGTGATATCAAACCGAGACGAGTTTGTTTCAAAATTTGACCACGCCCCCTTCCGCCCCCACAAAGGACGAAAATCTACAATTTTAAAGATACGGGAAAACCAAAAATGCAGAATCATAGAAAATGACCATATCTATCAGATTATTGAATCTGGATCAGATCGAATAATTAATATAGCTACAACGAAGAAAACCATTTCGAAATGCATCGTTCCATCTCGCTCTCTCTCAAACCCGGGGTGGGCGCTATGCGTGATCGAATTTTTTGACGCCTAGATCTGAGAGACTATAAGAGCTAGATCAACCAAACTTTCTATCCAAGCTTCTGTGATATCAAACCGATACGAGTTTGTTTTAAAATTTGGCCACGCCCCCTTCCGCCCCCACAAAGGACGAAAATCTACAATTCTAACGATACGGGAAAACCAAAAATGCAGAATCATAGAAAAGGACCATATCTATCAGAGTATTGAATCTGGATCAGATCGAATCAGAAATATAGCTACAATGAAGAAAACCATTTCGAAATGCATCGTTCATTCTCGCTCTCTCTCAAATCCGGGGTGGGCGCTATGCGCGATCGAATTTTTTGACGCCTAGATCTCAGAAACTATAAGAGCTAGATCAACCAAACTTCCCATGCAAGCTCCTGTGATATCAAAACAAGACGAGTTTGTTTAAAAATTTGGCCACGTCCCCACAATGGACGAAAATCTACAATTCTAACGATACGGGAAAACCAAAAATGCAGAATCATAGAAAATTACCATATCTATAATAGTGTTGAATCTGGATCAGATCGAATCATAAATATAGCCACAATGAAGAAAACCATTTCGAAATGCATCTTTCCATCTCGTTCTCTCTCAAACCCGGGGTGGGCGCTATGCGTGATCGAAATTTTTGACGCCTAGATCTCAGAAACTATAAGAGCTAGATCAACCAAACTTCCCATGCAAGCTCCTGTGATATCAAAACAAGACGAGTTTGTTTCAAAATTTGGCCACGCCCCCACAATGGACGAAAATCTACAATTTTGAAGTTACGGGAAAACCAAAAACGCAGAATCATAGGAAATGACCATATCTATCATAGTGTTGAATCTGGATCAGATCGAATCATAAATATAGCCACAATGAAGAAAACCATTTCGAAATGCATCATTCCATCTCGCTCTCTCTCAAACCCGGGGTGGGCGCTATGCGTGATCGAATTTTTTGACGCCTAGATCTCAGAGACTATAAGAGCTAGATCAACCAAACTTTCTATCCAAGCTCCTGTGATATCAAACCGAGACGAGTTTGTTTCAAAATTTGACAACGCCCCCTTCCGACCCCACAAAGGACGAAAATCTACAATTTTAAAGATACGGGAAAACCAAAAACGCAGAATCATAGAAAATGACCATATCTATCATAGTGTTGAATCTGGATCAGATCGAATCATAAATATAGCCACAATGACGAAAACCATTTCGAAACGCATCGTTCCCTCTCGCTCTCTCAAACCCGGGGTGGGCGCTAAGCGTGATCGAATATTTTGACGCCTAGATCTGAGAGACCATAAGAGCTAGATCAACCAAACTTCCCATGCAAGCTCCTGTGATATCAAAATTTGGCCACGCCCCCACAAAGGACGAAAATCTACAATTCTAACGATACGGGAAAACCAAAAATGCAGAATCATAGAAAAGGACCATATCTATCAGAGTATTGAATCTGGATCAGATCGAATCATAAATATAGCTACAATGAAGAAAACCATTTCGAAATTCATCGTTCATTCTCGCTCTCTCTCAAACCCGGGGTGGGCGCTATGCGCGATCGAATTTTTTGACGCCTAGATCTCAGAAACTATAAGAGCTAGATCAACCAAACTTCCCATGCAAGCTCCTGTGATATCAAAACAAGACGAGTTTGTTTCAAAATTTGGCCACGCCCCCACAATGGACGAAAATCTACAATTTTGAAGTTACGTGAAAACCAAAAACGCAGAATCATAGGAAATGACCATATCTATCATAGTGTTGAATCTGGATCAGATCGAATCATAAATATAGCCACAATGAAGAAAACCATTTCGAAATGCATCGTTCCATCTCGCTCTCTCTCAAACCCGGGGTGGGCGCCATGCGTGATCGAAATTTTTGACACCTAGATCTCAGAAACTATAAAAGCTAGATCAACCAAACTTCCCATGCAAGCTCCTGTGATATCAAAACAAGACGAGTTTGTTTCAAAATTTGGCCACGCCCCCTTCCGCCCCCACAAAGGACGAAAATCTACAATTTTAAAGATACGGGAAAACCAAAAACGCAGAATCATAGGAAATGACCATATCTATCATAGTGTTGAATCTGGATCAGATCGAATCATAAATATAGCCACAATGAAGAAAACCATTTCGAAATGCATCATTCCATCTCGCTCTCTCTCAAACCCGGGGTGGGCGCTATGCGTGATCGAATTTTTTGACGCCTAGATCTGAGAGACTATAAGAGCTAGATCAACCAAACTTTCTATCCAAGCTTCTGTGATATCAAACCGATACGAGTTTGTTTTAAAATTTGGCCACGCCCCCTTCCGCCCACACAAAGGACGAAAATCTACAATTCTAACGATACGGAAAACTAAAAATGCAGACTCATGGAAAAGGACCATATCTATCAGAGTATTGAATCTGGATCAGATCGAATCATAAATATAGCCACAATGAAGAAAACCATTTCGAAATGCATCATTCCATCTCGCTCTCTCTCAAACCCGGGGTGGGCGCTATGCGTGATCGAATTTTTTGACGCCTAGATCTGAGAGACTATAAGAGCTAGATCAACCAAACTTTCTATCCAAGCTTCTGTGATATCAAACCGATACGAGTTTGTTTTAAAATTTGGCCACGCCCCCTTCCGCCCCCACAAAGGACGAAAATCTACAATTCTAACGATACGGGAAAACCAAAAATGCAGAATCATAGAAAATTACCATATCTATCAGATTATTGAATCTGGATCAGATCGAATAATTAATATAGCTACAACGAAGAAAACCATTTCGAAGTGCATCGTTCCATCTCGCTCTCTCTCAAACCCGGGGTGGGCGCTATGCGTGATCGAAATTTTTGACGACTAGATCTCAGAAACTATAAGAGCTAGATCAACCAAACTTTCTATCCAAGCTCCTGTGATATCAAACCGATACGAGTTTGTTTTAAAATTTGGCCACGCCCCCTTCCGCCCACACAAAGGACGAAAATCTACAATTCTAACGATACGGAAAACTAAAAATGCAGAATCATAGAAGAGGACCATATCTATCAGAGTATTGAATCTGGATCAGATCGAATCATAAATATAGCTACAATGAAGAAAACCACTTCGAAATGCATCGTTCCATCTCGCTCTCTCTCAAACCCGGGGTGGGCGCTATGCGTGATCGAATTTTTTGACGCCTAGTTCTCAGAGACTATAAGAGCTAGATCAACCAAACTTTCTATCCAAGCTCCTGTGATATCAAACCGAGACGAGTTTGTTTCAAAATTTGACCACGCCCCCTTCCGCCCCCACAAAGGACGAAAATCTACAATTTTAAAGATACGGGAAAACCAAAAATGCAGAATCATAGAAAATGACCATATCTATCAGATTATTGAATCTGGATCAGATCGAATAATTAATATAGCTACAACGAAGAAAACCACTTCGAAATGCATCGTTTCATCTCGCTCTCTCTCAAACCCGGGGTGGGCGCTATGCGTGATCGAATTTTTTGACGCCTAGATCTCAGAGACTATAAGAGCTAGATCAACCAAACTTTCTATCCAAGCTCCTGTGATATCAAACCGAGACGGGTTTGTTTCAAAATTTGACCACGCCCCCTTCCGCCCCCACAAAGGACGCAAATCAACAATTTTAAAGATACAGGAAAACCAAAAATGCAGAATCATAGAAAATGACCATATCTATCAGATTATTGAATCTGGATCAGATCGAATCATAAATATAGCTACAACGAAGAAAACCATTTCGAAATGCATCGTTCCATCTCGCTCTCTCTCAAACCCGGGGTGGGCGCTATGCGTGATCGAAATTTTTGACGCCTAGATCTCAGAAACTATAAGAGCTAGATCAACCAAACTTTCTATCCAAGCTTCTGTCATATCAAACCGATACGAGTTTGTTTTAAAATTTGGCCACGCCCCCTTCCGCCCCCACAAAGGACGAAAATCTACAATTCTAACGATACGGGAAAACCAAAAATGCAGAATCATGGAAAAGGACCATATCTATCAGAGTATTGAATCTGGATCAGATCGAATCAGAAATATAGCTACAATGAAGAAAACCATTTCGAAATGCATCGTTCATTCTCGCTCTCTCTCAAATCCGGGGTGGGCGCTATGCGCGATCGAATTTTTTGACGCCTAGATCTCAGAAACTATAAGAGCTAGATCAACCAAACTTCCCATGCAAGCTCCTGTGATATCAAAACAAGACGAGTTTGTTTAAAAATTTGGCCACGTCCTCACAATGGACGAAAATCTACAATTCTAACGATACGGGAAAACCAAAAATGCAGAATCATAGAAAATGACCATATCTATAATAGTGTTGAATCTGGATCAGATCGAATCATAAATATATAGCCACAATGAAGAAAACCATTTCGAAATGCATCTTTCCATCTCGTTCTCTCTCAAACCCGGGGTGGGCGCTAAGCGTGATCGAAATTTTTGACGCCTAGATCTCAGAAACTATAAGAGCTAGATCAACCAAACTTCCCATGCAAGCTCCTGTGATATCAAACCGAGACGAGTTTGTTTCAAAATTTGGCCACGCCCCCACAATGGACGAAAATCTACAATTTTGAAGTTACGGGAAAACCAAAAACGCAGAATCATAGGAAATGACCATATCTATCATAGTGTTGAATCTGGATCAGATCGAATCATAAATATAGCCACAATGAAGAAAACCATTTCGAAATGCATCATTCCATCTCGCTCTCTCTCAAACCCGGGGTGGGCGCTATGCGTGATCGAATTTTTTGACGCCTAGATCTCAGAGACTATAAGAGCTAGATCAACCAAACTTTCTATCCAAGCTCCTGTGATATCAAACCGAGACGAGTTTGTTTCAAAATTTGACAACGCCCCCTTCCGACCCCACAAAGGACGAAAATCTACAATTTTAAAGATACGGGAAAACCAAAAATGCAGAATCATAGAAAATTACCATATCTATCAGATTATTGAATCTGGATCAGATCGAATAATTAATATAGCTACAACGAAGAAAACCATATCGAAATGCATCGTTCCATCTCGCTCTCTCTCAAACCCGGGGTGGGCGCTATGCGCGATCGAATTTTTTCGACGCCTAGAAACTATAAGAGCTAGATCAACCAAACTTCCCATGCAAGCTCCTGTGATATCAAAACAAGACGAGTTTGTTTCAAAATTTGGCCACGCCCACACAATGGACGAAAATCTACAATTTTGAAGTAACGGGAAAACCAAAAACGCAGAATCATAGGAAATGACCATATCTATCATAGTGTTGAATCTGGATCAGATCGAATCATAAATATAGCCACAATGACGAAAACCATTTCGAAACGCATCGTTCCCTCTCGCTCTCTCAAAACCGCGGTGGGCGCTAAGCGTGATCGAATATTTTGACGCCTAGATCTGAGAGACCATAAGAGCTAGATCAACCAAACTTCCCATGCAAGCTCCTGTGATATCAAAATTTGGCCAAGCCCCCACAAAGGACGAAAATCTACAATTCTAACGATACGGGAAAACCAAAAATGCAGAATCATAGAAAAGGACCATATCTATCAGAGTATTGAATCTGGATCAGATCGAATCATAAATATAGCTACAATGAAGAAAACCATTTCGAAATGCATCGTTCATTCTCGCTCTCTCTCAAACCCGGGGTGGGCGCTATGCGCGATCGAATTTTTTGACGCCTAGATCTCAGAAACTATAAGAGCTAGATCAACCAAACTTCCCATGCAAGCTCCTGTGATATCAAAACAAGACGAGTTTGTTTCAAAATTTGGCCACGCCCCCACAATGGACGAAAATCTACAATTTTGAAGTTACGTGAAAACCAAAAACGCAGAATCATAGGAAATGACCATATCTATCATAGTGTTGAATCTGGATCAGATCGAATCATAAATATAGCCACAATGAAGAAAACCATTTCGAAATGCATCGTTCCCTCTCGCTCTCTCTCAAACCCGGGGTGGGCGCCATGCGTGATCGAAATTTTTGACACCTAGATCTCAGAAACTATAAAAGCTAGATCAACCAAACTTCCCATGCAAGCTCCTGTGATATCAAAACAAGACGAGTTTGTTTCAAAATTTGGCCACGCCCCCTTCCGCCCCCACAAAGGACGAAAATCTACAATTTTAAAGATACGGGAAAACCAAAAACGCAGAATCATAGGAAATGACCATATCTATCATAGTGTTGAATCTGGATCAGATCGAATTATAAATATAGCCACAATGAAGAAAACCATTTCGAAATGCATCATTCCATCTCGCTCTCTCTCAAACCCGGGGTGGGCGCTATGCGTGATCGAATTTTTTGACGCCTAGATCTCAGAGACTATAAGAGCTAGATCAACCAAACTTTCTATCCAAGCTCCTGTGATATCAAACCGATACAAGTTTGTTTTAAAATTTGGCCACGCCCCCTTCCGCCCCCACAAAGGACGAAAATCTACAATTCTAACGATACGGGAAAACCAAAAATGCAGAATCATGGAAAAGGACCATATCTATCAGAGTATTGAATCTGGATCAGATCGAATTATAAATATAGCTACAATGAAGAAAACCATTTCGAAATGCATCGTTCATTCTCGCTCTCTCTCAAACCCGGGGTGGGCGCTATGCGCGATCGAATTTTTTCGACGCCTAGATCTCAGAAACTATAAGAGCTAGATCAACCAAACTTCCCATGCAAGCTCCTGTGATATCAAAACAAGACGAGTTTGTTTCAAAATTTGGCCACGCCCACACAATGGACGAAAATCTACAATTTTGAACTAACGGGAAAACCAAAAACGCAGAATCATAGGAAATGACCATATATATCATAGTGTTGAATCTGGATCAGATCGAATCATAAATATAGCCACAATGAAGAAAACCATTTCGAAACGCATCGTTCCCTCTCGCTCTCTCAAACCCGGGGTGGGCGCTATGCGTGATCGAATTTTTTGACGCCTAGATCTCAGAGACTATAAGAGCTAGATCAACCAAACTTTCTATCCAAGCTCCTGTGATATCAAACCGATACAAGTTTGTTTTAAAATTTGGCCCCCTTCCGCCCCCACAAAGGACGAAAATCTACAATTCTAACGATACGGGAAAACCAAATATGCAGAATCATGGAAAGTTACCATATCTATCAGAGTATTGAATCTGGATCAGATCGAATCATAAATATAGCTACAATGAAGAAAACCATTTCGAAACGCATCGTTTCCTCTCGCTCTCTCAAACCCGGGGTGGGCGCTAAGCGTGATCGAATATTTTGACGCCTAGATCTGAGAGACTATAAGAGCTAGATCAACCAAACTTTCTATCCAAGCTCCTGTGATATCAAACCGAGACGAGTTTGTTTCAAAATTTGACCACGCCCACACAATGGACGAAAATCTACAATTTTGAACTAACGGGAAAACCAAAAACGCAGAATCATAGGAAATGACCATATATATCATAGTGTTGAATCTGGATCAGATCGAATCATAAATATAGCCACAATGAAGAAAACCATTTCGAAACGCATCGTTCCCTCTCGCTCTCTCAAACCCGGGGTGGGCGCTATGCGTGATCGAATTTTTTGACGCCTAGATCTCAGAGACTATAAGAGCTAGATCAACCAAACTTTCTATCCAAGCTCCTGTGATATCAAACCGATACAAGTTTGTTTTAAAATTTGGCCACGCCCCCTTCCGCCCCCACAAAGGACGAAAATCTACAATTTTAAAGATACGGGAAAACCAAAAACGCAGAATCATAGGAAATGACCATATCTATCATAGTGTTGAATCTGGATCAGATCGAATCATAAATATAGCCACAATGAAGAAAACCATTTCGAAATGCATCGTTCCCTCTCGCTCTCTCTCAAACCCGGGGTGGGCGCCATGCGTGATCGAAATTTTTGACACCTAGATCTCAGAAACTATAAAAGCTAGATCAACCAAACTTCCCATGCAAGCTCCTGTGATATCAAAACAAGACGAGTTTGTTTCAAAATTTGGCCACGCCCCCTTCCGCCCCCACAAAGGACGAAAATCTACAATTTTAAAGATACGGGAAAACCAAAAACGCAGAATCATAGGAAATGACCATATCTATCATAGTGTTGAATCTGGATCAGATCGAATTATAAATATAGCCACAATGAAGAAAACCATTTCGAAATGCATCATTCCATCTCGCTCTCTCTCAAACCCGGGGTGGGCGCTATGCGTGATCGAATTTTTTGACGCCTAGATCTCAGAGACTATAAGAGCTAGATCAACCAAACTTTCTATCCAAGCTCCTGTGATATCAAACCGATACAAGTTTGTTTTAAAATTTGGCCACGCCCCCTTCCGCCCCCACAAAGGACGAAAATCTACAATTCTAACGATACGGGAAAACCAAAAATGCAGAATCATGGAAAAGGACCATATCTATCAGAGTATTGAATCTGGATCAGATCGAATTATAAATATAGCTACAATGAAGAAAACCATTTCGAAATGCATCGTTCATTCTCGCTCTCTCTCAAACCCGGGGTGGGCGCTATGCGCGATCGAATTTTTTCGACGCCTAGATCTCAGAAACTATAAGAGCTAGATCAACCAAACTTCCCATGCAAGCTCCTGTGATATCAAAACAAGACGAGTTTGTTTCAAAATTTGGCCACGCCCACACAATGGACGAAAATCTACAATTTTGAACTAACGGGAAAACCAAAAACGCAGAATCATAGGAAATGACCATATATATCATAGTGTTGAATCTGGATCAGATCGAATCATAAATATAGCCACAATGAAGAAAACCATTTCGAAACGCATCGTTCCCTCTCGCTCTCTCAAACCCGGGGTGGGCGCTATGCGTGATCGAATTTTTTGACGCCTAGATCTCAGAGACTATAAGAGCTAGATCAACCAAACTTCCCATGCAAGCTCCTGTGATATCAAACCGAGACGAGTTTGTTTCAAAATTTGGCCACGCCCCCACAAAGGACGAAAATCTACAATTCTAACGATACGGGAAAACCAAATATGCAGAATCATGGAAAGTTACCATATCTATCAGAGTATTGAATCTGGATCAGATCGAATCATAAATATAGCTACAATGAAGAAAACCATTTCGAAACGCATCGTTTCCTCTCGCTCTCTCAAACCCGGGGTGGGCGCTAAGCGTGATCGAATATTTTGACGCCTAGATCTGAGAGACTATAAGAGCTAGATCAACCAAACTTTCTATCCAAGCTCCTGTGATATCAAACCGAGACGAGTTTGTTTCAAAATTTGACCACGCCCACACAATGGACGAAAATCTACAATTTTGAACTAACGGGAAAACCAAAAACGCAGAATCATAGGAAATGACCATATATATCATAGTGTTGAATCTGGATCAGATCGAATAATGTAGCTACAATGAAGAAAACCATTTCGAAATGCATCGTTCATTCTCGCTCTCTCTCAAACCCGGGGTGGGCGCTATGCGCGATCGAATTTTTTGACGCCTAGATCTCAGAAACTATAAGAGCTAGATGAACCAAACTTCCCATGCAAGCTCCTGTGATATCAAAACAAGACGAGTTTGCTTCAAAATTTGGCCACGCCCCCATAATGGACGAAAATGTACAATTTTGAAGTTACGGGAAAACCAAAAACGCAGAATCATAGGAAATGACCATATCTATCATAGCGTTGAATCTGGATCAGATCGAATCATAAATATAGCCACAATGAAGAAAACCATTTCGAAATGCATCGTTCCCTCTCGCTCTCTCATTCTCGCTCTCTCTCAAACCCGGGGTGGGCGCTATGCGCGATCGAATTTTTTGACGCCTAGATCTCAGAAACTATAAGAGCTAGATCAACCAAACTTCCCATGCAAGCTCCTGTGATATCAAAACAAGACGAGTTTGTTTCAAAATTTGGCCACGCCCCCACAATGGACGAAAATCTACAATTTTGAAGTTACGTGAAAACCAGATCGAATAATGTAGCTACAATGAAGAAAACCATTTCGAAATGCATCGTTCATTCTCGCTCTCTCTCAAACCCGGGGTGGGCGCTATGCGCGATCGAATTTTTTGACGCCTAGATCTCAGAAACTATAAGAGCTAGATGAACCAAACTTCCCATGCAAGCTCCTGTGATATCAAAACAAGACGAGTTTGCTTCAAAATTTGGCCACGCCCCCATAATGGACGAAAATTTACAATTTTGAAGTTACGGGAAAACCAAAAACGCAGAATCATAGGAAATGACCATATCTATCATAGTGTTGAATCTGGATCAGATCGAATCATAAATATAGCCACAATGAAGAAAACCATTTCGAAAGGCATCGTTCCCTCGCGCTCTCTCAAACCCGGGGTGGGCGCTAAGCGTGATCGAATTTTTTGACGCCTAGATCTGAGAGACTATAAGAGCTAGATCAACCAAACTTTCTATCCAAGCTCCTGTGATATCAAACCGAGACGAGTTTGTTTCAAAATTTGACCACGCCCCCTTCCGCCCCCACAAAGGACGAAAATCTACAATTTTAAAGTTACGGGAAAACCAAAAATGCAGAATCATAGAAAATTACCATATCTATCAGATTATTGAATCTGGATCAGATCGAATAATTAAGATAGCTACAACGAAGAAAACCATTTCGAAATGCATCGTTCCCTCTCGCTCTCTCTCAAACCTGGGGTGGGCGCTATGCGTGATCGAAATTTTTGACGCCTAGATCTCAGAGACTATAAGAGCTAGATCAACCAAACTTTCTATCCAAGCTCCTGTGATATCAAACCGAGACGAGTTTGTTTCAAAATTTGGCCACCCCCCTTCCGCCCCCACAAAGGACGAAAATCTACAATTTTGAAGATACGGGAAAACCAAAAATGCAGAATCATAGAAAATGACCATATCTATCAGATTATTGAATCTGGATCAGATCGAATAATGTAGCTACAATGAAGAAAACCATTTCGAAATGCATCGTTCATTCTCGCTCTCTCTCAAACCCGGGGTGGGCGCTATGCGCGATCGAATTTTTTGACGCCTAGATCTCAGAAACTATAAGAGCTAGATGAACCAAACTTCCCATGCAAGCTCCTGTGATATCAAAACAAGACGAGTTTGCTTCAAAATTTGGCCACGCCCCCATAATGGACGAAAATGTACAATTTTGAAGTTACGGGAAAACCAAAAACGCAGAATCATAGAAAATGACCATATCTATAATAGTGTTGAATCTGGATCAGATCGAATCATAAATATAGCCACAATGAAGAAAACCATTTCGAAATGCATCGTTCCCTCTCGCTCTCTCAAACCCGGGGTGGGCGCTAAGCGTGATCGAATTTTTTGACGCCTAGATCTGAGAGACTATAAGAGCTAGATCAACCAAACTTTCTATCCAAGCTCCTGTGATATCAAACCGAGACGAGTTTGTTTCAAACTTTGACCACGCCCCCTTCCGCCCCCACAAAGGACGAAAATCTACAATTTTACAGATACGGGAAAACCAAAAATGCAGAATCATAGAAAATGACCATATCTATCAGATTATTGAATCTGGATCAGATTGAATAATTAATATAGCTACAACGAAGAAAACCATTTCGAAATGCATCGTTCCATCTCGCTCTCTCTCAAACCCGGGGTGGGCGCTATGCGTGATTGAAATTTTTGACGCCTAGATCTCAGAAACTATAAGAGCTAGATCAACCAAACTTCCCATGCAAGCTCCTGTGATATCAAAATTTGGCCACGCCCCCACAATGGACGAAAATCTACAATTTTGAAGATACGGGAAAACCAAAAACGAAGAATCATAGAAAATTACCATATCTATCAGGGTATTGAATCTGGATCAGATCGAATCATAAATATAGCTACAATGAAGAAAACCATTTCGAAACGCATCGTTCCCTCTCGCTCTCTCAAACCCGGGGTGGGCGCTATGCGTGATCGAATCTTTTGACTCCTAGATCTGAGAGACTATAAGAGCTAGATCCACCAAACTTTCTATCCAACTTTCTATCCATCCGTAGTCGAGTCTAAGAGTCGGGACACAAAAATAGATTTCAGAGGAGCACGAGCAAGAAGAATAGGTGGAGGGGTCACATGTTTAATAGGTAAGGCGGATGTGGGAACAACCCGAGGGGCGAGTTCAGATAGAGCAGAAAGGTCCGAGGAGATGGCGATGGAAGCAGAAGTTGAAGGGGCTTCAGTAACTTTTCTTCTCTTAGGAGACTCATTTATCATTTTTATACCCGGTACTCGAAGAGTAAAGGGGTATATTAGATTTGTGCAAAAAATTAATGTGTGTAACACCCAGAAGTAAGCGTTTCCGACCCCATAAAGTATTTATATTCTTGATCAGCATCAATAGCCGAGTCGATATAGCTATGTCTGTCTGTCCGTCCGTCTGTCCGTCTGTCCGTCCGTCCGTCCGTCTGTCCGTCTTCATTAGCGCCTATAGCTCAAAGACCATAAAAGCTAGAGGATCACTATTTTGTATCCAGACTCCTATCCTATCGCACTGTTACAAGTGTATTTCAAAATTTCGCCCCGCCCCCTTCCGCCCACTCCAAAAACGAAAATCTGTGGCATGCACAATTTTAAAGATACGAGAAAACCAAAAACGCAGAATCATAGAGAATGACTATATCTATTAGAATATTGAATTTTGATCAGATCGGATCATAAATATAGTCAGAAGGAACAAATGAAATTTCAGTGGCCTCCCAAGCGCAGACTCATTCCCTCTCTCTCTCGCACACAGCCGTGTATGTATATGTAGGAAGTAGATAAAAACATGTAGAAATAGCAGATGTAAAAAATTTATGTAATCAAATTTGGCCACGCACCCTTCCGCCCCCACAAAGGACGAAAATCTACAATTTTAAAGATACGGGAAACCAAAAATTCAGAATTATAGAAAATGACCATATCTATCAGAGTATTGAATCTGGATCAGATCGAATCATAAATATAGCTACAATGAAGAAAACCATTTCGAAATGCATCGTTCCCTCTCGCTCTCTCTCACACACAGGGGTAGAAGCTATGCCTGATCGAATTTTTTGACGCCTAGTTCTCAGAGACTATAAGAGCTAGAACCACCAAACTTTCTATCCAAGCTTCTGTGATATCAAACCGAGACGAGTTTGTTTTAAAATTTGGCCACGCCCCCTTCCGCCCCCACAAAAGATGAAAATCTACAATTTTGAAGATACGGGAAAACCAAAAACGCAGAATCATAGAAAATTACTATATCTATTAGAATATTGAATTTGGATCAGATCGGATCATAAATATAGTCAGAAGGAACAAATGAAATTTCAGTGGCCTCCCAAGCGCAGACTCATTCCCTCTCTCTCTCGCACACAGCCGTGTATGTATATGTAGGAAGTAGATAAAAACATGTAGAAATAGCAGATGTAAAAAATTTATGTAATCAAATTTGGCCACGCACCCTTCCGCCCCCACAAAGGACGAAAATCTACAATTTTAAAGATACGGGAAACCAAAAATTCAGAATTATAGAAAATGACCATATCTATCAGAGTATTGAATCTGGATCAGATCGAATCATAAATATAGCTACAATGAAGAAAACCATTTCGAAATGCATCGTGCCCTCTCGCTCTCTCTCAAACCCGGGGTGGGCGCTATGCGTGATGGAATTTTTTGACGCCTAGATCTCAGAGACTATAAGAGCTAGATCAACCAAACTTTCTATCCAAGCTCCTGTGATATCAAACCGAGACGAGTTTATTTCAAAATTTGGCCACCCCCCTTCCGCCTCCACAAAGGACGAAAATCTACAATTTTAAAGATACGGGAAAACCAAAAATGCAGAATCATAGAAAAGGACAATATCTATCAGAGTATTGAATCTGGATCAGATCGAATCATAAATATAGCTACAATGAAGAAAACCATTTCGAAATGCATCGTTCATTCTCGCTCTCTCTCAAACCCGGGGTGGGCGCTATGCGCGATCGAATTTTTTGACGCCTAGATCTCAGAAACTATAAGAGCTAGATCAACCAAACTTCCCATGCAAGCTCCTGTGATATCAAAACAAGACGAGTTTGTTTCAAAATTTGGCCACGCCCCCACAATGGACGAAAATCTACAATTTTGAAGATACGGGAAAACCAAAAACGAAGAATCATAGAAAATGACCATATCTATCAGGGTATTGAATCTGGATCAGATCGAATCATAAATATAGCTACAATGAAGAAAACCATTTCGAAACGCATCGTTCCCTTTCGCTCTCTCAAACCCGGGGTGGGCGCTATGCGTGATCGAATCTTTTGACTCCTAGATCTGAGAGACTATAAGAGCTAGATCCACCAAACTTTCTATCCAACTTTCTATCCATCCGTAGTCGAGTCTAAGAGTCGGGACACAAAAATAGATTTCAGAGGAGCACGAGCAAGAAGAATAGGTGGAGGGGTCACATGTTTAATAGGTAAGGCGGAAGTGGGAACAACCCGAGGGGCGAGTTCAGATAGAGCAGAAAGGTCCGAGGAGATGGCGATGGAAGCAGAAGTTGAAGGGGCTTCAACTTCCATTCTATCAACGGTGTCGTCGGCATCAATTGAGGGCGATGGAGCACCAGGGACATGATCGTCATTAACTTCCAATTGGACAGTTGGCACCAGGGTGGCTGCAGGAGAGGGGCCGAGTGCAGCCATCCTCATCGAAGCAGGATCGTTATCGCCGGTAATCATGCCATCGGTTTCCTTAGCACCAGAGTCGATCATGGCTGGCGAGGTTATTGGCGGAGCGGGCATATCGTTGACTGCAAAAGAATTAAGGGTTTTAGAACACGGCGAAGTACGAGTAACCTTTCTTCTCTTAGGAGACTCATTTATCATTTTTATACCCGGTACTCGAAGAGTAAAGGGGTATATTAGATTTGTGCAAAAAATTAATGTGTGTAACACCCAGAAGGAAGCGTTTCCGACCCCATAAAGTATATATATTCTTGATCAGCATCAATAGCCGAGTCGATATAGCTATGTCTGTCTGTCCGTCCGTCTGTCCGTCTGTACGTCCGTCCGTCCGTCTGTCCGTCTGTCCGTCTTCATTAGCGCCTATAGCTCAAAGACCATAAAAGCTAGAGGATCACTATTTTGTATCCAGACTCCTATGCTATCGCACTGTTACAAGTTCCGCCCACTCCAAAGACGAAAATCTGTGGCATGCACAATTTTAAAGATACGAGAAAACCAAAAACGCAGAATCATAGAGAATGAGCATATCTATCAGATTGTAGAATCTGGATCAGATCGGATTATAAATATAGCCACAATGAAGAAAACCATTTTGAAATGCATCGTTCCCTCTCGCTCTCTCTCACACACAGGGGTAGGCGCTATGCCTGATCGAATTTTTTGACGCCTAGTTCTCAGAGACTATAAGAGCTAGAACCACCAAACTTTCTATCCAAGCTCCTGTGATATCAAACCGAGACGTGTTTGTTGTAAAATTTGGCCACGCCCCCTTCCGCCCCCACAAAAGATGAAAATCTACAATTTTGAAAATACGAGAAAACCAAAAATGCAGAATCATAGAAAATGACCATATCTATCAGAGTATTGAATCTGGATCAGATCGAATCATAAATATAGCTACAATGAAGAAAACCATTTCGAAATGCATCGTTCATTCTCGCTCTCTCTCAAACCCGGGGTGGGCGCTATGCGCGATCGAATTTTTTGACGCCTAGATCTCAGAAACTATAAGAGCTAGATCAACCAAACTTTCTATCCAAGCTCCTGTGATATCAAACCGAGACGAGTTTATTTCAAAATTTGGCCACCCCCCTTCCGCCCCCACAAAGGACGAAAATCTACAATTTTAAAGATACGGGAAAACCAAAAATGCAGAATCATAGAAAAGGACCATATCTATCAGAGTATTGAATCTGGATCAGATCGAATCATAAATATAGCTACAATGAAGAAAACCATTTCGAAAGGCATCGTTCATTCTCGCTCTCTCTCAAACCCGGGGTGGGCGCTATGCGCGATCGAATTTTTTGACGCCTAGATCTCAGAAACTATAAGAGCTAGATCAACAAAACATCCAATGCAAGCTCCTGTGATATCAAAACAAGACGAGTTTGTTTCAAAATTTGGCCACGCCCCCACAATGGACGAAAATCTACAATTTTGAAGATACGGGAAAACCAAAAACGAAGAATCATAGAAAATGACCATATCTATCAGGGTATTGAATCTGGATCAGATCGAATCATAAATATAGCTACAATGAAGAAAACCATTTCGAAACGCATCGTTCCCTTTCGCTCTCTCAAACCCGGGGTGGGCGCTATGCGTGATCGAATCTTTTGACTCCTAGATCTGAGAGACTATAAGAGCTAGATCCACCAAACTTTCTATCCAACTTTCTATCCATCCGTAGTCGAGTCTAAGAGTCGGGACACAAAAATAGATTTCAGAGGAGCACGAGCAAGAAGAATAGGTGGAGGGGTCACATGTTTAATAGGTAAGGCGGAAGTGGGAACAACCCGAGGGGCGAGTTCAGATAGAGCAGAAAGGTCCGAGGAGATGGCGATGGAAGCAGAAGTTGAAGGGGCTTCAACTTCCATTCTATTAACGGTGTCGTCGGCATCAATTGAGGGCGATGGAGCACCAGGGACATGATCGTCATTAACTTCCAATTGGACAGTTGGCACCAGGGTGGCTGCAGGAGAGGGGCCGAGTGCAGCCATCCTCATCGAAGCAGGATCGTTATCGCCGGTAATCATGCCATCGGTTTCCTTAGCACCAGAGTCGATCATGGCTGGCGAGGTTATTGGCGGAGCGGGCATATCGTTGACTGCAAAAGAATTAAGGGTTTTAGAACACGGCGAAGTACGAGTAACCTTTCTTCTCTTAGGAGACTCATTTATCATTTTTATACCCGGTACTCGAAGAGTAAAGGGGTATATTAGATTTGTGCAAAAAATTAATGTGTGTAACACCCAGAAGGAAGCGTTTCCGACCCCATAAAGTATATATATTCTTGATCAGCATCAATAGCCGAGTCGATATAGCTATGTCTGTCTGTCCGTCCGTCTGTCCGTCTGTCCGTCCGTCCGTCCGTCTGTCCGTCTGTCCGTCTGTCCGTCTTCGTTAGCGCCTATAGCTCAAAGACCATAAAAGCTAGAGGATCACTATTTTGTATCCAGACTCCTATCCTATCGCACTGTTACAAGTGTATTTCAAAATTTCGCCCCGCCCCCTTCCGCCCACTCCAAAGACGAAAATCTGTGGCATGCACAATTTTAAAGATACGAGAAAACCAAAAACGCAGAATCATAGAGAATCAGCATATCTATCAGATTGTAGAATCTGGATCAGATCGGATAATAAATATAGCCACAATGAAGAAAACCATTTTGAAATGCATCGTTCCCTCTCGCTCTCTCTCACACACAGGGGTAGGCGCTATGCCTGATCGAATTTTTTGACGCCTAGTTCTCAGAGACTATAAGAGCTAGAACCACCAAACTTTCTATCCAAGCTCCTGTGATATCAAACCGAGACGTGTTTGTTGTAAAATTTGGCCACGCCCCCTTCCGCCCCCACAAAAGATGAAAATCTACAATTTTGAAGATACGGGAAAACCAAAAACGCAGAATCATATAAAATGACTATATCTATTAGAATATTGAATTTGGATCAGATCGGATCATAAATATAGTCAGAAGGAACAAATGAAATTTCAGTGGCCTCCCAAGCGCAGACTCATTCCCTCTCTCTCTCGCACACAGCCGTGTATGTATATGTAGGAAGTAGATGATAAAAACATGTAGAAATAGCAGATGTAAAAAATTTATGTAATCAAATTTGGCCACGCACCCTTCCGCCCCCACAAAGAACGAAAATCTACAATTTTAAAGATACGGGAAACCAAAAATTCAGAATTATAGAAAATGACCGTATCTATCAGAGTATTGAATCTGGATCAGATCGAATCATAAATATAGCTACAATGAAGAAAACCATTTCGAAATGCATCGTTCCCTCTCGCTCTCTCTCAAACCCGGGGTGGGCGCTATGCGTGATGGAATTTTTTGAAGCCTAGATCTCAGAGACTATAAGAGCTAGATCAACCAAACTTTCTATCCAAGCTCCTGTGATATCAAACCGAGACGAGTTTGTTTCAAAATTTGGCCACGCCCCCACAATGGACAAAAATCTACAATTTTGAAAATACGAGAAAACCAAAAATGCAGAATCATAGAAAATGACCATATCTATCAGAGTATTGAATCTGGATCAGATCGAATCATAAATATAGCTACAATGAAGAAAACCATTTCGAAATGCATCGTTCCCTCTCGCTCTCTCTCAAACCCGGGGTGGGCGCTATGCGTGATGGAATTTTTTGACGAATAGATCTCAGAGACTATAAGAGCTAGATCAACCAAACTTTCTATCCAAGCTCCTGTGATATCAAACCGAGACGAGTTTGTTTCAAAATTTGGCCACGCCCCCACAATGGACGAAAATCTACAATTTTGAAGATACGGGAAAACCAAAAACGCAGAATCATAGAAAATTACCATATCTATCAAAGTATTGAATCTGGATCAGAACGAATCATAAATATAGCCACAATGAAGAAAACCATTTCGAAATGCATCGTTCCCTCTCGCTCTCTCTCAAACCCGGGGTGGGCGCTATGCGTGGTCGAATTTTTTGACACCTTGATCTCAGAAACTATATGAGCTAGATCAACCAAACTTCCCATGCAAGCTCCTGTGATATCAAATCGAGACGAGTTTGTTTCAAAATTTGGCCACACCCCCTTCCGCCCCCACAAAGGACGAAAATCTACAATTTTGAAGATACGGGAAAACCAAAAACGCAGAATCATAGAAAATTACCATATCTATCAATATAGCCACAATGAAGAAAACCATTTCGAAATGCATCGTTCCCTCTCGCTCTCTCTCAAACCCGGGGTGGTCGCTATGCGTGATCGAATTTTTTGACGCCTATATCTCAGAGACTATAAAAGCTAGATCAACCAAACTTCCCATGCAAGCTTATGTGATATCAAACCGAGACGAGTTTGTTTCAAAATTTGGCCACGCCCCCACAATGGACGAAAATCTACAATTTTGAAGATACGGGAAAACCAAAAACGAAGAATCATAGAAAATGACCATACCTATCAGGGTATTGAATCTGGATCAGATCGAATCATAAATATAGCCACAATGAAGAAAACCATTTCGAAACGCATCGTTCCATCTCGCTCTCTCTCAAACCCGGGGTGGGCGCTATGCGTGATCGAATTTTTTGACGCCTATATCTCAGAGACTATAAAAGCTAGATCAACCAAACTTCCCATGCAAGCTTATGTGATATCAAACCGAGACGAGTTTGTTTTAAAATTTGGCCACGCCCCCACAATAGACGAAAATCTACAATTTTGAAGATACGGGAAAACCAAAAACGAAGAATCATAGAAAATGACCATACCTATCAGGGTATTGAATCTGGATCAGATCGAATCATAAATATAGCTACAATGAAGAAAACCATTTCGAAACGCATCGTTCCATCTCGCTCTCTCTCAAACCCGGGGTGGGCGCTATGCGTGATCGAAATTTTTGACGCCTAGATCTCAGAAACTATAAGAGCTAGATCAACCAAACTTCCCATGCAAGCTCCTGTGATATCAAAACAAGACGAGTTTGTTTCAAAATTTGGCCACGCCCCCACAATGGACGAAAATCTACAATTTTGAAGATACGAGAAAACCAAAAACGAAGAATCATAGAAAATGACCATACCTATCAGAGTATTGAATCTGGATCAGATCGAATCATAAATATAGCCACAATGAAGAAAACCATTTTGAAATGCATCGTTCCCTCTCGCTCTCTTTCAAACCCGGGGTGGGCGCTAAGCGTGATCGAATTTTTTGACGCCTAGATCTGAGAGACTATAAGAGCTAGATCAACCAAACTTTCTATCCAAGCTCCTGTGATATCAAACCGAGATGAGTTTTTTTTCAAAATTTGACCACGCCCCCTTCCGCCCCCACAAAGGACGAAAATCTACAATTTTAAAGATACGGGAAAACCAAAAATGCAGAATCATAGAAAATGACCATATCTATCAGATTATTGAATCTGGATCAGATTGAATAATTAATATAGCTACAAGGAAGAAAACCATTTCGAAATGCATCGTTCCATCTCGCTCTCTCTCAAACCCGGGGTGGGCGCTATGCGTGATCGAAATTTTTGACGCCTAGATCTCAGAAACTATAAGAGCTAGATCAACCAAACTTCCCATGCAAGCTCCTGTGATATCAAAATTTGGCCACGCCCCCACAATGGACGAAAATCTACAATTTTGAAGATACGGGAAAACCAAAAACGAAGAATCATAGAAAATTACCATATCTATCAGGGTATTGAATCTGGATCAGATCGAATCATAAATATAGCTACAATGAAGAAAACCATTTCGAAACGCATCGTTCCCTCTCGCTCTCTCAAACCCGGGGTGGGCGCTATGCGTGATCGAATCTTTTGACTCCTAGATCTGAGAGACTATAAGAGCTAGATCCACCAAACTTTCTATCCAACTTTCTATCCATCCGTAGTCGAGTCTAAGAGTCGGGACACAAAAATAGATTTCAGAGGAGCACGAGCAAGAAGAATAGGTGGAGGGGTCACATGTTTAATAGGTAAGGCGGATGTGGGAACAACCCGAGGGGCGAGTTCAGATAGAGCAGAAAGGTCCGAGGAGATGGCGATGGAAGCAGAAGTTGAAGGGGCTTCAACTTCCATTCTATCAACGGTGTCGTCGGCATCAATTGAGGGCGATGGAGCACCAGGGACATGATCGTCATTAACTTCCAATTGGACAGTTGGCACCAGGGTGGCTGCAGGAGAGGGGCCGAGTGCAGCCATCCTCATCGAAGCAGGATCGTTATCGCCGGTAATCATGCCATCGGTTTCCTTAGCACCAGAGTCGATCTTGGCTGGCGAGGTTATTGGCGGAGCGGGCATATCGTTGACTGCAAGAGAATAAATGGTTTTAGAACACGGCGAAGTACGAGTAACTTTTCTTCTCTTAGGAGACTCATTTATCATTTTTATACCCGGTACTCGAAGAGTAAAGGGGTATATTAGATTTGTGCAAAAAATTAATGTGTGTAACACCCAGAAGTAAGCGTTTCCGACCCCATAAAGTATTTATATTCTTGATCAGGATCAATAGCCGAGTCGATATAGCTATGTCTGTCTGTCCGTCCGTCTGTCCGTCTGTCCGTCCGTCCGTCCGTCTGTCCGTCTTCATTAGCGCCTATAGCTCAAAGACCATAAAAGCTAGAGGATCACTATTTTGTATCCAGACTCCTATGCTATCGCACTGTTACAAGTGTATTTCAAAATTTCGCCCCGCCCCCTTCCGCCCACTCCAAAGACGAAAATCTGTGGCATGCACAATTTTAAAGATACGAGAAAACCAAAAACGCAGAATCATAGAGAATGAGCATATCTATCAGATTGTAGAATCTGGATCAGATCGGATAATAAATATAGCCACAATGAAGAAAACCATTTTGAAATGCATCGTTCCCTCTCGCTCTCTCTCACACACAGGGGTAGGCGCTATGCCTGATCGAATTTTTGACGCCTAGTTCTCAGAGACTATAAGAGCTAGAACCACCAAACTTTCTATCCAAGCTTCTGTGATATCAAACCGAGACGAGTTTGTTTTAAAATTTGGCCACGCCCCCTTCCGCCCCCACAAAAGATGAAAATCTACAATTTTGAAGATACGGGAAAACCAAAAATTCAGAATTATAGAAAATGACCATATCTATCAGAGTATTGAATCTGGATCAGATCGAATAATAAATATAGCTACAATGAAGAAAACCATTTCGAAATGCATCGTGCCCTCTCGCTCTCTCTCAAACCCGGGGTGGGCGCTATGCGTGATCGAAATTTTTGACGCCTAGATCTCAGAAACTATAAAAGCTAGATCAACCAAACTTCCCATGCAAGCTCCTGTGATATCAAACCAAGACGAGTTTGTTTAAAAATTTGGCCACGCCCCCACAATGGACGAAAATCTACAATTTTGAAGATACGGGAAAACCAAAAACGCAGAATCATAGCAAATTACCATATCTATCAGAGTATTGAATCTGGATCAGATCAAGTCATAAATATAGCCACAATGAAGAAAACCATTTTGAAATGCATCGTTCCCTCTCGCTCTCTCTCAAACCCGGGGTGGGCGCTATGCGTGATCGAATTTTTTGACGCCTAGATCTCAGAAACTATATGAGCTAGATCAACCAAACTTCCCATGCAAGCTCCTGTGATATCAAACCGAGACGAGTTTGTTTCAAAATTTGGCCACGCCCCCACAATGGACAAAAATCTACAATTTTGAAAATACGAGAAAACCAAAAATGCAGAATCATAGAAAATTACCATATCTATCAGAGTATTGAATCTGGATCAGATCGAATCATAAATATAGCTACAATGAAGAAAACCATTTCGAAATGCATCGTTCCCTCTCGCTCTCTCTCAAACCCGGGGTGGGCGCTATGCGTGATGGAATTTTTTGACGCCTAGATCTCAGAGACTATAAGAGCTAGATCAACCAAACTTTCTATCCAAGCTCCTGTGATATCAAACCGAGACGAGTTTATTTCAAAATTTGGCCACCCCCCTTCCGCCACCACAAAGGACGAAAATCTACAATTTTAAAGATACGGGAAAACCAAAAATGAAGAATCATAGAAAAGGACCATATCTATCAGAGTATTGAATCTGGATCAGATCGAATCATAAATATAGCTACAATGAAGAAAACCATTTCGAAATGCATCGTTCATTCTCGCTCTCTCTCAAACCCGGGGTGGGCGCTATGCGCGATCGAATTTTTTGACGCCTAGATCTCAGAAACTATAAGAGCTAGATCAACCAAACTTCCCATGCAAGCTCCTGTGATATCAAAACAAGACGAGTTTGTTTCAAAATTTGGCCACGCCCCCACAATGGACGAAAATCTACAATTTTGAAGATACGGGAAAACCAAAAACGAAGACGAGTTTATTTCAAAATTTGGCCACCCCCCTTCCGCCTCCACAAAGGACGAAAATCTACAATTTTAAAGATACGGGAAAACCAAAAACGAAGAATCATAGAAAATGACCATATCTATCAGGGTATTGAATCTGGATCAGATCGAATCATAAATATAGCTACAATGAAGAAAACCATTTCGAAACGCATCATTCCCTCTCGCTCTCTCAAACCCGGGGTGGGCGCTATGCGTGATCGAATCTTTTGACTCCTAGATCTGAGAGACTATAAGAGCTAGATCCACCAAACTTTCTATCCAACTTTCTATCCATCCGTAGTCGAGTCTAAGAGTCGGGACACAAAAATAGATTTCAGAGGAGCACGAGCAAGAAGAATAGGTGGAGGGGTCACATGTTTAATAGGTAAGGCGGAAGTGGGAACAACCCGAGGGGCGAGTTCAGATAGAGCAGAAAGGTCCGAGGAGATGGCGATGGAAGCAGAAGTTGAAGGGGCTTCAACTTCCATTCTATCAACGGTGTCGTCGGCATCAATTGAGGGCGATGGAGCACCAGGGACATGATCGTCATTAACTTCCAATTGGACAGTTGGCACCAGGGTGGCTGCAGGAGAGGGGCCGAGTGCAGCCATCCTCATCGAAGCAGGATCGTTATCGCCGGTAATCATGCCATCGGTTTCCTTAGCACCAGAGTCGATCATGGCTGGTGAGGTTATTGGCGGAGCGGGCATATCGTTGACTGCAAGAGAATTAAGGGTTTTAGAACACGGCGAAGTACGAGTAACCTTTCTTCTCTTAGGAGACTCATTTATCATTTTTATACCCGGTACTCGAAGAGTAAAGGGGTATATTAGATTTGTGCAAAAAATTAATGTGTGTAACACCCAGAAGGAAGCGTTTCCGACCCCATAAATGTCTGTCTGTCCGTCCGTCTGTCCGTCCGTCCGTCTGTCCGTCTTCATTAGCGCCTATAGCTCAAAGACCATAAAAGCTAGAGGATCACTATTTTGTATCCAGACTCCTATCCTATCGCACTATTACAAGTGTATTTCAAAATTTCGCCCCGCCCCCTTCCGCCCACTCGAAAGACGAAAATCTGTGGCATGCACAATTTTAAAGATACGAGAAAACCAAAAACGCAGAATCATAGGGAATGAGCGTATCTATCAGATTGTAGAATCTGGATCAGATCGAATCATAAATATAGCCACAATGAAGAAAACCATTTCGAAATGCATCGTTCCCTCTCGCTCTCTCTCTCACACACAGGGGTAGGCGCTATGCCTGATCGAATTTTTTGACGCCTAGTTCTCAGAGACTATAAGAGCTAGAACCACCAAACTTTCTATCCAAGCTCCTGTGATATCAAACCGAGACGAGTTTGTTTTAAAATTTGGCCACGCCCCCTTCCGCCCCCACAAAAGATGAAAATCTACAATTTTGAAGATACGGGAAAACCAAAAACGCAGAATCATAGAAAATGACTATATCTATCAGAGTATTGAATTTGGATCAGATCGGATCATAAATATAGTCAGAAGGAACAAATGAAATTTCAGTGGCCTCCCAAGCGCAGACTCATTCCCTCTCTCTCTCGCACACAGCCGTGTATGTATATGTAGGAAGTAGATAAAAACATGTAGAAATAGCAGATGTAAAAAATTTATGTAAACAAATATGGAAACATCTAATAAATCAAAATCTCCGAAAAGGTTCGACTTAAATTGTTCTTTTTTGGCTAAAATTAAATTTTTTCCTTTTGCGAACATGTAATAAATTACAACAAGCTCACATACATATATACTGACTGAGTACCGGGTTACCGGGTCCCTCGTTAAGTTTTTAAAATGAGTCTCCGTTGAGAGAAACTTATACTGTAATCGCTGGAATTCGGTGTGGAGGCTGGCGAATTCAAGCAACAACAAAAACACAATGTTACCCGACGCAAAAATTCAGGATAGACTATAAGTTAGCAAATTAATTTGTTAGTTCGCTAAAGGTTTATTTTGGACAAACACCGGCTGTTTGTACAAAATAAGTGAAAAATGAGCGGAGCGCAAAGAAAAAACGCGTCTGAACACTACGAGAGAGATTAGACGATCTATCAGAGTATTGAATCTGGATCAGATCGAATTATAAATATAGCTACAATGAAGAAAACCATTTCGAAATGCATCGTTCCCTCTCGCTCTCTCTCAAACCCGAGGTGGGCGCTATGCGTGATCGAAGTTTTTGACGCCTAGATCTCAGAGACTATAAGAGCTAGATCAACCAAACTTTCTATCCAAGCTCCTGTGATATCAAACCGAGACAAGTTTGTTTCAAAATTTGGCCACGCCCCCTTCCGCTCCCACAGAGGACGAAAATCTAAAATTTTAAAGATACGGGAAAACCAAAAATGCAGAATCATAGAAAATGACCATATCTATCAGAGTATTGAATTTGGATCAGATCGAATCATAAATATAGCCACAATGAAGAAAACCATTTCGAAATGCATCGTTCCCTCTCGCTCTCTCTCAAACCCGGGGTGGGTGCTATGCGTGATCGAAATTTTTGACGACTAGATCTCAGAAATTATAAGAGCTAGATTAACCAAACTTCCCATGCAAGCTCCTGTAATATCAAACCAAGACGAGTTTGTTTAAAAATTTGGCCACGCCCCCACAATGGAAGAAAATCTACAATTTTGAAGATACGGGAAAACCAAAATCGCAGAATCATGGAAAATGACCATATCTATCAGAGTATTGAATCTGGATCAGATCGAATCATAAATATAGCTACAATGAAGAAAACCATTTTGAAATGCATCGTGCCCTCTCGCTCTCTCTCAAACCCGGGGTGGGCGCTATGCGTGATCGAAATTTTTGACGCCTAGATCTCAGAAACTATAAGAGCTAGATCAACCAAACTTCCCATGCAAGCTCCTGAGATATCAAACCAAGACGAGTTTGTTTAAAAATTTGGCCACGCCCCCACAATGGAAGAAAATCTACAATTTTGAAGATACGGGAAAACCAAAAACGCAGAATCATAGAAAATGACCATATCTATCAGATTATTGAATCTGGATCAGATCGAATCATAATTATAGCCACAATGAAGAAAACCATTTCGAAATGCATCGTTCCATCTCGCTCTCTCTCAAACCCGGGGATTGCGCTATGCGTGATCGAATTTTTTGACGCCTAGATCTCAGAAACTATATGAGCTAGATCAACCAAACTTCCCATGCAAGCTCCTGTGATATCAACCCGAGACGAGTTTGTTTCAAAATTTGGCCACGCCCCCACAATGGACGAAAATCTACAATTTTGAAGATACGGGAAAACCAAAAACGCAGAATCATAGAAAATGGCCATATCTATCAGAGTATTGAATCTGGATCAGATCGAATCATAAATATAGCTACAATGAAGAAAACCATTTCGAAATGGATCGTTCCCTATCGCTCTCTCAGACCCGGGGTGGGCGCTATGAGTGATGGAATTTTTTGACGCCTAGATCTGAGAGACTATAAGAGCTAGATCAACCAAACTTTCCATCCAAGCTCCTGTGATATCAAACCGAGACGAGTTTGTTTCAAAATTTTTAAGATACGGGAAAACCAAATCGCAGAATCATAGAAAATGACCATATCTATCAGAGTATTGAATCTGGATCAGATCGAATCATAAAAATAGCTACAATGAAGAAAACCATTTCGAAATGCATCGTTCCCTCTCGCTCTCTCAAACCCGGGGTGGGCGCTATGCGTGATGGAATTTTTTGACGCCTAGATCTCAGAAACTATATGAGCTAGATCAACCAAACTTCCCATGCAAGCTCCTGTGATATCAAACCGGACGAGTTTGTTTCAAAATTTGGCCACGCCCCCACAATGGACGAAAATCTACAATTTTGAAGATACGGGAAAACGCAAGACGAAGCAAAACCAAGAGCAGAACTATGAATTTAATTTAACAATCGATTGTGCGCGTGTGCATGTGTTGTTAGTGAATTTACTTACTATTACTACTACTACTATGACTTAGTGATTGACAAGGATATGGAGCTGGAGCTGAAGAGGCACCACCTAGTGTTTAGCATAATCGGAGCGCATTTTTGAACCCATACTTACATCCGCCTGTAACCGAAGACTTCTGCAATGATGTGCAGTTCTGTTATGCCTATCATTTAAAGTGCAATATACTCGTACGTACCGTAGGGAGTGAAAACAATTTGGGTAATTGAATTCCAGTCATTTTTATTTAACTATTCATTATGTTCCTTTATTCATTCAATTTTCACAAAAAAAAACATGCATATATAATATATATATATATATATATATAATATATATATATATATATATATATATATTATATATGCATGTTTTTTTTTGTGAAAATTGAATGAATAAAGGAACATAATGAATAGTTAAATAAAAATGACTGGAATTCAATTACCCAAATTGTTTTCACTCCCTACGGTACGTACGAGTATATTGCACTTTATATATATAGAAAGTTTCATATATAAATCCTGTTATATACGAAGGAGAAGGCAGGTCGGTAAATGTTTTAAGAAAATTATTTGTACAAAGAAATCGAAACATTAAGTCCTCTATCAATGTTATGAAAAATAATGAGAATATGAATGTAAATCCAACTACAACTACAAACCAAAAACGCAGAATCATAGAAAATGACCATATCTATCAGAGTATTGAATCTGGATCAGATCGAATCAGAATTATAGCCACAATGAAGAAAACCATTTCGAAATGCATCGTTCCATCTCGCTCTCTCTCAAACACGGGGATTGCGCTATGCGTGATCGAATTTTTTGACGCCTAGATCTCAGAAACTATATGAGCTAGATCAACCAAACTTCCCATGCAAGCTCCTGTGATATCAACCCGAGACGAGTTTGTTTCAAAATTTGGCCACGCCCCCACAATGGACGAAAATCTACAATTTTGAAGATACGGGAAAACCAAAAACGCAGAATCATAGAAAATGACCATATCTATCAGAGTATTGAATCTGGATCAGATCGGATAATAAATATAGCCACAATGAAGAAAACCATTTCGAACTGCATCATTCCCTCTCGCTCTCTCTCACACACAGGGGTAGGCGCTATGCCTGATCGAATTTTTTGACGCCTAGTTTTCAGAGACTATAAGAGCTAGAACCACCAAACTTTCTATCCAAGCTCCTGTGATATCAAACCGAGACGAGTTTGTTTTAAAATTTGGCCAAGCCCCCTTCCGCCCCCACAAAAGATGAAAATCTACAATTTTGAAGATACGGGAAAACCAAAAACGCAGAATCATAGAAAATGACTATATCTATCAGAGTATTGAATTTGGATCAGATCGGATCATAAATATAGTCAGAAGGAACAAATGAAATTTCAGTGGCCTCCCAAGCGCAGACTCATTCCCTCTCTCTCTCGCACACAGCTGTGTATGTATATGTAGGAAGTAGATAAAAACATGTAGAAATAGCAGATGTAAAAAATTTATGTAAACAAATATGGAAACATCTAATAGATCAAAATCTCCGAAAAGGTTCGACTTAAATTGTTTTTTTTTGGCTAAAATTAAATTTTTTCCTTTTGCGAACATGTAATAAATTACAACAAGCTCACATACATATATACTGACTGAGTACCGGGTTACCGGGTCCCTCGTTAAGTTTTTAAAATGAGTCTCCGTTGAGAGAAACTTATACTGTAATCGCTGGAATTCGGTGTGGAGGCTGGCGAATTCAAGCAACAACAAAAACACAATGTTACCCGACGCAAAAATTCAGGATAGACTATAAGTTAGCAAATTAATTTGTTAGTTCTCTAAAGGTTTATTTTGGACAAACACCGGCTGTTTATACAAAATAAGTGAAAAATGAGCGGAGCGCAAAGAAAAAACGCGTCTGAACACTACGAGAGAGATTAGACGATCTATCAGAGTATTGAATCTGGATCAGATCGAATCATAAATATAGCTACAATGAAGAAAACCATTTCGAAATGCATCGTTCCCTCTCGCTCTCTCTCAAACCCGAGGTGGGCGCTATGCGTGATCGAAGTTTTTGACGCCTAGATCTCAGAGACTATAAGAGCTAGATCAACCAAACTTTCTATCCAAGCTCCTGTGATATCAAACCGAGACGAGTTTGTTTCAAAATTTGGCCACGCTCCCTTCCGCCCCCACAGAGGACGAAAATCTACAATTTTAAAGATACGGGAAAACCAAAAATGCAGAATCATAGAAAATCACCATATCTATCAGAGCATTGAATCTGGATCAGATCGAATCATAAATATAGCCACAATGAAGAAAACCATTTCGAAATGCATCGTTCCCTCTCGCTCTCTCTCAAGCCTGGGGTGGGCGCTATGCGTGATCGAATTTTTTGACGCCTAGATCTCAGAGACTATAAGAGCTAGATACACCAAACTTTCTATCCAAGCTCCTGTGATATTAAACCGAGACGTGTTTGTTTCAAAATTTGGCCACGCCCCCTTCCGCCCCCACAAAAGATGAAAATCTACAATTTTGAAGATACAGGAAAACCAAAAACGCAGAATCATAGAAAATGACTATATCTATCAGAGTATTGAATTTGGATCAGATCGGATCATAAATATAGTCAGAAAGAACAAATGAAATTTCAGTGGCCTCCCAAGCGCAGACTCATTCCCTCTCTCTCTCGCACACAGCCGTGTATGTATATGTAGGAAGTAGATAAAAACATGTAGAAATAGCAGATGTAAAAAATTTATGTAAACAAATATGGAAACATCTAATAGATCAAAATCTCCGAAAAGGTTCGACTTAAATTGTTTTTTTTTGGCTAAAATTAAATTTTTTCCTTTTTCGAACATGTAATAAATTACAACAAGCTCACATACATATATACTGACTGAGTACCGGGTTACCGGGTCCCTCGTTAAGTTTTTAAAATGAGTCTCCGTTGAGAGAAACTTATACTGTAATCGCTGGAATTCGGTGTGGAGGCTGGCGAATTCAAGCAACAACAAAAACACAATGTTACCCGACGCAAAAATTCAGGATAGACTATAAGTTAGCAAATTAATTTGTTAGTTCTCTAAAGGTTTATTTTGGACAAACACCGGCTGTTTATACAAAATAAGTGAAAAATGAGCGGAGCGCAAAGAAAACACGCGTCTGAACACTACGAGAGAGATTAGACGATCTATCAGAGTATTGAATCTGGATCAGATCGAATCATAAATATAGCTACAATGAAGAAAACCATTTCGAAATGCATCGTTCCCTCTCGCTCTCTCTCAAACCCGAGGTGGGCGCTATGCGTGATCGAAGTTTTTGACGCCTAGATCTCAGAGACTATAAGAGCTAGATCAACCAAACTTTCTATCCAAGCTCCTGTGATATCAAACCGAGACGAGTTTGTTTCAAATTTTGGCCACGCCCCCTTCCGCCCCCACAGAGGACGAAAATCTACAATTTTAAAGATACGGGAAAACCAAAAATGCAGAATCATAGAAAATCACCATATCTATCAGAGAATTGAATCTGGATCAGATCGAATCATAAATATAGCCACAATGAAGAAAACCATTTCGAAATGCATCGTTCCCTCTCGCTCTCTCTCAAGCCTGGGGTGGGCGCTATGCGTGATCGAATTTTTTGACGCCTACATCTCAGAGACTATAAAAGCTAGATACACCAAACTTTCTATCCAAGCTCCTGTGATATTAAACCGAGACGTGTTTGTTTCAAAATTTGGCCACGCCCCCTTCCGCCCCCACAAAGGACGAAAATCTACAATTTTAAAGATACGGGAAACCAAAAATTCAGAATTATAGAAAATGACCATATCTATCAGAGTATTGAATCTGGATAAGATCGAATCATAAATATAGCTACAATGAAGAAAACCATTTCGAAATGCATCGTTCCCTCTCGCTCTCTCTCAAACCCGGGGTGGGCGCTATGCGTGATGGAATTTTTTGACGCCTAGATCTCAGAAACTATATGAGCTAGATCAACCAAACTTCCCATGCAAGCTCCTGTAATATCAAACCAAGACGAGTTTGTTTCAAAATTTGGCCACGCCCCCACAATGGACGAAAATCTACAATTTTGAAGATACGGGAAAACCAAAACCGCAGAATCATAGAAAATTACCATATCTATCAGAGTATTGAATTTGGATCAGATCGAATCATAAATATAGCCACAATGAAGAAAACCATTTCGAAATGCATCGTTCCCTCTCGCTCTCTCTCAAACCCGGGGTGGGCGCTATGCGTGATCGAAATTTTTGACGACTAGATCTCAGAAATTATAAGAGCTAGATCAACCAAACTTCCCATGCAAGCTCCTGTGATATCAAACCAAGACGAGTTTGTTTAAAAATTTGGCCACGCCCCCACAATGGAAGAAAATCTACAATTTTGAAGATACGGGAAAACCAAAATCGCAGAATCATGGAAAATGACCATATCTATCAGAGTATTGAATCTGGATCAGATCGAATCATAAATATAGCTACAATGAAGAAAACCATTTTGAAATGCGTCGTGCCCTCTCGCTCTCTCTCAAACCCGGGGTGGGCGCTATGCGTGATCGAATTTTTTGACGCCTAGATCTCAGAAACTATATGAGCTAGATCAACCAAACTTCCCATGCAAGCTCCTGTGATATCAAACCGAGACGAGTTTGTTTCAAAATTTTTAAGATACGGGAAAACCAAATCGCAGAATCATAGAAAATGACCATATCTATCAGAGTATTGAATCTGGATCAGATCGAATCATAAATATAGCTACAATGAAGAAAACCATTTCGAAATGCATCGTTCCCTCTCGCTCTCTCAAACCCGGGGTGGGCGCTATGCGTGATGGAATTTTTTGACGCCTAGATCTCAGAAACTATATGAGCTAGATCAACCAAACTTCCCATGCAAGCTCCTGTGATATCAAACCGGACGAGTTTGTTTCAAAATTTGGCCACGCCCCCACAATGGACGAAAATCTACAATTTTGAAGATACGGGAAAACCAAAAATGCAGAATCATAGAAAATCACCATATCTATCAGAGTGTTGAATCTGGATCAGATCGAATCATAAATATAGCTACAATGAAGAAAACCATTTCGAAATGCATCGTTCCCTATCGCTCTCTCAAACCCGGGGTGGGCGCTATGAGTGATGGAATTTTTTGACGCCTAGATCTGAGAGACTATAAGAGCTAGATCAACCAAACTTTCCATCCAAGCTCCTGTGATATCAAACCGAGACGAGTTTGTTTCAAAATTTGACCACGCCCCCTTCCGCCCCCACAAAGGACGAAAATCTACACTTTTAAAGATACGGGAAAACCAAAAATGCAGAATCATAGAAAATGACCATATCTATCAGAGCATTGAATCTGGATCAGATCGAATCATAAATATAGCCACAATGAAGAAAACCATTTCGAAATGCATCGTTCCCTCTCGCTCTCTCTCAAGCCTGGGGTGGGCGCTATGCGTGATCGAATTTTTTGACGCCTAGATCTCAGAGACTATAAGAGCTAGATACACCAAACTTTCTATCCAAGCTCCTGTGATATTAAACCGAGACGAGTTTGTTTCAAAATTTGGCCACGCCCCCTTCCGCCCCCACAAAAGATGAAAATCTACAATTTTGAAGATACGGGAAAACCAAAAACGCAGAATCATAGAAAATGACTATATCTATCAGAGTATTGAATTTGGATCAGATCGGATCATAAATATAGTCAGAAAGAACAAATGAAATTTCAGTGGCCTCCCAAGCGCAGACTCATTCCCTCTCTCTCTCGCACACAGCCGTGTATGTATATGTAGGAAGTAGATAAAAACATGTAGAAATAGCAGATGTAAAAAATTTATGTAAACAAATATGGAAACATCTAATAGATCAAAATCTCCGAAAAGGTTCGACTTAAATTGTTTTTTTTTGGCTAAAATTAAATTTTTATACCCGGTACTCGAAGAGTAAAGGGGTATATTAGATTTGTGCAAAAAATTAATGTGTGTAACACCCAGAAGGAAGCGTTTCCGACCCCATAAAGTATATATATTCTTGATCAGCATCAATAGCCGAGTCGATATAGCTATGTCTGTCTGTCCGTCCGTCTGTCCGTCTGTCCGTCTTCATTAGCGCCTATAGCTCAAAGACCATAAAAGCTAGAGGAACACTATTTTGTATCCAGACTCCTGTCCTATCGCACTGTTACAAGTGTATTTCAAAATTTCGCCCCGCCCCCTTCCGCCCACTCCAAGGACGAAAATCTGTGGAATGCACAATTTTAAAGATACGAGAAAACTAAAAACGCAGAATCGTAGAGAATGACAATATCTATCAGAACGTTGAATTTGGATCAGATCGACCCATAAATATAGCCACAATGAAGAAAACAATTTCGAAATGCATCGTTCCCTCTCGCTCTCTCTCACACACAGGGGTAGGCGCTATGCCTGATCGAATTTTTTGACGCCTAGTTCTCAGAGACTATAAGAGCTAGAACCACCAAACTTTCTATCCAAGCTCCTGTGATATCAAACCGAGACGAGTTTGTTTTAAAATTTGGCCACGCCCCCTTCCGCCCCCACAAAAGATGAAAATCTACAATTTTGAAGATACGGGAAAACCAAAAACGCAGAATCATAGAAAATTACTATATCTATCAGAGTATTGAATTTGGATCAGATCGGATCATAAATATAGCCACAATGAAGAAAACCATTTCGAAATGCATCGTTCCCTCTCGCTCTCTCTCAAGCCTGGGGTGGGCGCTATGCGTGATCGAATTTTTTGACGCCTAGATCTCAGAGACTATAAGAGCTAGATACACCAAACTTTCTATCCAAGCTCCTGTGATATTAAACCGAGACGAGTTTGTTTCAAAATTTGGCCACGCCCCCTTCCGCCCCCACAAAGGACGAAAATCTACAATTTTAAAGATACGGGAAACCAAAAATTCAGAATTATAGAAAATGACCATATCTATCAGAGTATTGAATCTGGATAAGATCGAATCATAAATATAGCTACAATGAAGAAAACCATTTCGAAATGCATCGTTCCCTCTCGCTCTCTCTCAAACCCGGGGTGGGCGCTATGCGTGATCGAAATTTTTGACGACTAGATCTCAGAAACTATAAGAGCTAGATCAACCAAACTTCCCATGCAAGCTCCTGTGATATCAAACCAAGACGAGTTTGTTTCAAAATTTGGCCACGCCCCCACAATGGACGAAAATCTACAATTTTGAAGATACGGGAAAACCAAAATCGCAGAATCATGGAAAATGACCATATCTATCAGAGTATTGAATCTGGATCAGATCGAATCATAAATATAGCTACAATGAAGAAAACCATTTTGAAATGCGTCGTGCCCTCTCGCTCTCTCTCAAACCCGGGGTGGGCGCTATGCGTGATCGAATTTTTTGACGCCTAGATCTCAGAAACTATATGAGCTAGATCAACCAAACTTCCCATGCAAGCTCCTGTGATATCAAACCGAGACGAGTTTGTTTCAAAATTTTTAAGATACGGGAAAACCAAATCGCAGAATCATAGAAAATGACCATATCTATCAGAGTATTGAATCTGGATCAGATCGAATCATAAATATAGCTACAATGAAGAAAACCATTTCGAAATGCATCGTTCCCTCTCGCTCTCTCAAACCCGGGGTGGGCGCTATGCGTGATGGAATTTTTTGACGCCTAGATCTCAGAAACTATATGAGCTAGATCAACCAAACTTCCCATGCAAGCTCCTGTGATATCAAACCGGACGAGTTTGTTTCAAAATTTGGCCACGCCCCCACAATGGACGAAAATCTACAATTTTGAAGATACGGGAAAACCAAAAATGCAGAATCATAGAAAATGACCATATCTATCAGAGTGTTGAATCTGGATCAGATCGAATCATAACGAGGGGGAACGTTATGAGCCGCGTCTGCGCCGCGGCTCTACTTTATACCCGGTACTCAGTCAGTATATATGTATGTGAGCTTGTTGTAATTTATTACATGTTCGCAAAAGCAAAATATTAAATTTTAGCCAAAAAAAAACAATTTAAGTCGAACCTTTTCGGAGATTTTGATCTATTAGATGTTTCCATATTGGTTAACATAAATTTTTTACATCTGCCATTTCTACATGTTTTTATCTACTTCCTACATATACATACACGGCTGTGTGCGAGAGAGAGAGGGAATCAGTCTGCGCTTGGAAGGCCACTGAAATTTCATTTGTTCCTTCTGACTATATTTATGATCCGATCTGATCCAAATTCAATACTCTGATAGATATAGTCATTTTCTATGATTCTGCGTTTTTGGTTTTCCCGTATCTTCAAAATTGTAGATTTTCATCTTTTGTGGGGGCGGAAGGGGGCGTGGCCAAATTTTAAAACAAACTCGTCTCGGTTTGATATCACAGGAGCTTGGATAGAAAGTTTGGTGGTTCTAGCTCTTATAGTCTCTGAGAACTAGGCGTCAAAAAATTCGATCAGGCATAGCGCCTACCCCTGTGTGTGAGAGAGAGCGAGAGGGAACGATGCATTTCGAAATTGTTTTCTTCATTGTGGCTATATTTATGAGTCGATCTGATCCAGATTCAACACTCTGATAGATATTGTCATTCTCTACGATTCTGCGTTTTTAGTTTTCTCGTATCTTTAAAATTGTGCATGCCACAGATTTGGAGTCCTTGGAGTGGGCGGAAGGTGGCGGGGCGAAATTTTGAAATACACTTGTAACAGTGCGATAGGACAGGAGTCTGGATACAAAATAGTGTTCCTCTAGCTTTTATGGTCTTTGAGCTATAGGCGCTAATGAAGACGGACGGACGGACAGACGGACAGACGGACGGACAGACAGACATAGCTTTATCGACTCGGCTATTGATGCTGATCAAGAATATATATACTTTATGGGGTCGGAAACGCTTCCTTCTGGGTGTTACACACATTAATTTTTTGCACAAATCTAATATACCCATTTACTCTTCGAGTACCGGGTATAAATATAGCTACAATGAAGAAAACCATTTCGAAATGCATCGTTCCCTATCGCTCTCTCAAACCCGGGGTGGGCGCTATGAGTGATGGAATTTTTTGACGCCTAGATCTGAGAGACTATAAGAGCTAGATCAACAAAACTTTCCATCCAAGCTCCTGTGATATCAAACCGAGACGAGTTTGTTTCAAAATTTGACCACGCCCCCTTCCGCCCCCACAAAGGACGAAAATCTACACTTTTAAAGATACGGGAAAACCAAAAATGCAGAATCATAGAAAATGACCATATCTATCAGATTATTGAATCTGGATCAGATCGAATAATTAATATAGCTACAATGAAGAAAACCATTTTGAAATGCATCGTTCCATCTCGCTCTCTCTCAAACCCGGGGTGGGCGCTATGCGTGATCGAAATTTTTGACGACTAGATCTCAGAAACTATAAGAGCTAGATCAACCAAACTTTCTATCCAAGCTCCTGTGATATCAAACCGATACGAGTTTGTTTTAAAATTTGGCCACACCCCCTTTCGCCCAAACAAAGGACGAAAATCTACACTTCTAGCGATACGGGAAAACCAAAAATAATCATAGAAAATGAACATATCTATCAGAGTGTTGAATCTGGATCAGATCGAATCAAAACAAATCTAATATACCCCTTTACTCTTCGAGTACCGGGTATAAATATAGCCACAATGAAGAAAACCATTTCAAAATGCATCGTTCCCTCTCGCTCTCTCTCAAACCCGGGGTGGGCGCTATGCGTGATCGAATTTTTTGACGCCTAGATCTCAGAACCTATATGAGCTAGATCAACCAAACTTCCCATGCAAGCTCCTGTGATATCAAACCGAGACGAGTTTGTTTCAAAATTTGGCCACGCCCCCACAATGGACGAAAATCTACAATTTTGAAGATACGGGAAAACCAAAAACGCAGAATCATAGAAAATGACCATATCTATCAGAGTATTGAATCTGGATCAGATCGAATCATAAAAATAGCCACAATGAAGAAAACCATTTTGAAATGCATCGTTCCATCTCGCTCTCTCTCAAACCCGGGGTGGGCGCTATGCGTGATCTAATTTTTTGACGCCTAGATCTCAGAAACTATATGAGCTAGATCAACCAAACTTCCCATGCAAGCTCCTGTGATATCAAACCGAGACGAGTTTGTTTCAAAATTTGGCCACGCCCCCACAATGGACGAAAATCTACAATTTTGAAGATACGGGAAAACCAAAAACGCAGAATCATAGAAAAAGACCATATCTATCAGAGTATTGAATCTGGATCAGATCGAATCATAAATATAGCCACAATGAAAAAAACCATTTCGAAACGCATCGTTCCATCTCGCTCTCTCTCAAACCCGGGGTGGGCGCTATGCGTGATCGAATTTTTTGACGCCTAGATCTCAGAGACTATAAGAGCTAGATCAACCAAACTTTCTATCCAAGCTCCTGTGATATCAAACCGAGACGAGTTTGTTTCAAAATTTGACCACGCCCCCTTCCGCCCCCACAAAGGACGAAAATCTACAATTTTAAAGATACGGGAAAACCAAAAATGCAGAATCATAGAAAATGACCATATCTATCAGATTATTGAATCTGGATCAGATCGAATAATTATTATAGCTACAACGAAGAAAACCATTTCGAAATGCATCGTTCCATCTCGCTCTCTCTCAAACCCGGGGTGGGCGCTATGCGTGATCGAAATTTTTGACGACTAGATCTCAGAAACTATAAGAGCTAGATCAACCAAACTTTCTATCCAAGCTCCTGTGATATCAAACCTATACGAGTTTGTTTTAAAATTTGGCCACGCCCCCTTCCGCCCCCACAAAGGACGAAAACCTACAATTCTAACGATACGGGAAAACGAAAAATGCAGAATCATAGAAAAGGACCATATCTATCAGAGTATTGAATCTGGATAAGATCGAATCATAAATATAGCTACAATGAAGAAAACCATTTCGAAATGCATCGTTTCCTCTCGCTCTCTCTCAAACCCGGGGTGGGCGCTATGCGTGATCGAAATTTTTGACGACTAGATCTCAGAAACTATAAGAGCTAGATCAACCAAACTTCCCATGCAAGCTCCTGTGATATCAAACCAAGACGAGTTTGTTTCAAAATTTGGCCCCGCCCCCACAATGGACGAAAATCTACAATTTTGAAGATACGGGAAAACCACACCGCAGAATCATAGAAAATTACCATATCTATCAGAGCATTGAATTTGGATCAGATCGAATCATAAATATAGCCACAATGAAGAAAACCATTTCGAAATGCATCGTTCCCTCTCGCTCTCTCTCAAACCCGGGGTGGGCGCTATGCGAGATCGAAATTTTTGACGACTAGATCTCAGAAATTATAAGAGCTAGATCAACCAAACTTCCCATGCAAGCTCCTGTGATATCAAACCGAGACGAGTTTGTTTCAAAATTTGGCCACGCCCCCACAATGGACGAAAATCTACAATTTTGAAGATACGGGAAAACCAAAAACGCAGAATCATAGAAAAAGACCATATCTATCAGAGTATTGAATCTGGATCAGATCGAATCATAAAAATAGCCACAATGAAGAAAACCATTTTGAAATGCATCGTTCCATCTCGCTCTCTCTCAAACCCGGGGTGGGCGCTATGCGTGATCTAATTTTTTGACGCCTAGATCTCAGAAACTATATGAGCTAGATCAACCAAACTTCCCATGCAAGCTCCTGTGATATCAAACCGAGACGAGTTTGTTTCAAAATTTGGCCACGCCCCCACAATGGACGAAAATCTACAATTTTGAAGATACGGGAAAACCAAAAACGCAGAATCATAGAAAAAGACCATATCTATCAGAGTATTGAATCTGGATCAGATCGAATCATAAATATAGCCACAATGAAGAAAACCATTTCGAAACGCATCGTTCCATCTCGCTCTCTCTCAAACCCGGGGTGGGCGCTATGCGTGATCGAAATTTTTGACGACTAGATCTCAGAAACTATAAGAGCTAGATCAACCAAACTTTCTATCCAAGCTCCTGTGATATCAAACCGATACGAGTTTGTTTTAAAATTTGGCCACACCCCCTTTCGCCCCCACAAAGGACGAAAATCTACACTTCTAACGATACGGGAAAACCAAAAATGCAGAATCATAGAAAATGACCATATCTATCAGATTATTGAATCTGGATCAGATCGAATAATTAATATAGCTACAATGAAGAAAACCATTTTGAAATGCATCGTTCCATCTCGCTCTCTCTCAAACCCGGGGTGGGCGCTATGCGTGATCGAAATTTTTGACGACTAGATCTCAGAAACTATAAGAGCTAGATCAACCAAACTTTCTATCCAAGCTCCTGTGATATCAAACCGAAACGAGTTTGTTTCAAAATTTGACCACGCCCCCTTCCGCCCCCACAAAGGACGAAAATCTACAATTTTAAAGATACGGGAAAACAAAAAATGCAGAATCATAGAAAATTACCATATCTATCAGAGTATTGAATCTGGATCAGATCGAATCATAAATATAGCTAAAATGAAGAAAACCATTTCGAAATGCATCGTTCCCTATCGCGCTCTCAAACCCGGGGTGGGCGCTATGAGTGATGGAATTTTTTGACGCCTAGATCTGAGAGACTATAAGAGCTAGATCAACAAAACTTTCCATCCAAGCTCCTGTGATATCAAACCGAGACGAGTTTGTTTCAAAATTTGACCACGCCCCCTTCCGCTCCCACAATGGACGAAAATCTACAATTTTGAAGATACGGGAAAACCAAAAACGCAGAATCATAGAAAATTACCATATCTATCAGATTATTGAATCTGGATCAGATCGAATAATTAATATAGCTACAATGAAGAAAACCATTTTGAAATGCATCGTTCCATCTCGCTCTCTCTCAAACCCGGGGTGGGCGCTATGCGTGATCGAAATTTTTGACGACTAGATCTCAGAAACTATAAGAGCTAGATCAACCAAACTTTCTATCCAAGCTCCTGTGATATCAAACCGATACGAGTTTGTTTTAAAATTTGGCCACACCCCCTTTCGCCCCCACAAAGGACGAAAATCTACACTTCTAACGATACGGGAAAACCAAAAATGCAGAATCATAGAAAATGAACATATCTATCAGAGTGTTGAATCTGGATCAGATCGAATCATAAATATAGCCACAATGAAGAAAACCATTTCAAAATGCATCGTTCCCTCTCGCTCTCTCTCAAACCCGGGGTGGGCGCTATGCGTGATCGAATTTTTTGACGCCTAGATCTCAGAAACTATATGAGCTAGATCAACCAAACTTCCCATGCAAGCTCCTGTGATATCAAACCGAGACGAGTTTGTTTCAAAATTTGGCCACGCCCCCACAATGGACGAAAATCTACAATTTTGAAGATACGGGAAAACCAAAAACGCAGAATCATAGAAAAAGACCATATCTATCAGAGTATTGAATCTGGATCAGATCGAATCATAAAAATAGCCACAATGAAGAAAACCATTTTGAAATGCATCGTTCCATCTCGCTCTCTCTCAAACCCGGGGTGGGCGCTATGCGTGATCTAATTTTTTGACGCCTAGATCTCAGAAACTATATGAGCTAGATCAACCAAACTTCCCATGCAAGCTCCTGTGATATCAAACCGAGACGAGTTTGTTTCAAAATTTGGCCACGCCCCCACAATGGACGAAAATCTACAATTTTGAAGATACGGGAAAACCAAAAACGCAGAATCATAGAAAAAGACCATATCTATCAGAGTATTGAATCTGGATCAGATCGAATCATAAATATAGCCACAATGAAGAAAACCATTTCGAAACGCATCGTTCCATCTCGCTCTCTCTCAAACCCGGGGTGGGCGCTATGCGTGATCGAATTTTTTGACGCCTAGATCTCAGAGACTATAAGAGCTAGATCAACCAAACTTTCTATCCAAGCTCCTGTGATATCAAACCGAAACGAGTTTGTTTCAAAATTTGACCACGCCCCCTTCCGCCCCCACAAAGGACGAAAATCTACAATTTTAAAGATACGGGAAAACCAAAAATGCAGAATAATAGAAAATGACCATATCTATCAGATTATTGAATCTGGATCAGATCGAATAATTAATATAGCTACAACGAAGAAAACCATTTCGAAATGCATCGTTCCATCTCGCTCTCTCTCAAACCCGGGGTGGGCGCTATGCGTGATCGAAATTTTTGACGACTAGATCTCAGAAACTATAAGAGCTAGATCAACCAAACTTTCTATCCAAGCTCCTGTGATATCAAACCTATACGAGTTTGTTTTAAAATTTGGACACGCCCCCTTCCGCCCCCACAAAGGACGAAAATCTACAATTCTAACGATACGGGAAAACCAAAAATGCAGAATCATAGAAAAGGACCATATCTATCAGAGTATTGAATCTGGATCAGATCGAATCATAAATATAGCAACAATGAAGAAAACCATTTCGAAATGCATCGTTCATTCTCGCTCTCTCTCAAACCCGGGGTGGGCGCTATGCGCGATCGAATTTTTTGACGCAAGCTCCTGTGATATCAAAACAAGACGAGTTTGTTTCAAAATTTGGCCACGCCCCCACAATGGACGAAAATCTACAATTTTGAAGTAACGGGAAAACCAAAAACGCAGAATCATAGGAAATGACGCTATCTATCATAGTGTTGAATCTGGATCAGATCGAATCATAAATATAGCCACAATGAAGAAAACCATTTCGAAATGCATCGTTCCATCTCGCTCTCTCTCAAACCCGGGGTGGGCGCTATGCGTGATCGAAATTTTTGACGCCTAGATCTCAGAAACTATATGAGCTAGATCAACCAAACTTCCCATGCAAGCTCCTGTGATATCAAACCGAGACGAGTTTGTTTCAAAATTTGGCCACGCCCCCACAATGGACGAAAATCTACAATTTTGAAGATACGGGTAAACCAAAAACGCAGAATCATAGAAAAAGACCATATCTATCAGAGTATTGAATCTGGATCAGATCGAATCATAAATATAGCAACAATGAAGAAAACCATTTCGAAATGCATCGTTCATTCTCGCTCTCTCTCAAACCCGGGGTGGGCGCTATGCGTGATCTAATTTTTTGACGCCTAGATCTCAGAAACTATATGAGCTAGATCAACCAAACTTCCCATGCAAGCTCCTGTGATATCAAACCGAGACGAGTTTGTTTCAAAATTTGGCCACGCCCCCACAATGGACGAAAATCTACAATTTTGAAGATACGGGAAAACCAAAAACGCAGAATCATAGAAAAAGACCATATCTATCAGAGTATTGAATCTGGATCAGATCGAATCATAAATATAGCCACAATGAAGAAAACCATTTCGAAACGCATCGTTCCATCTCGCTCTCTCTCAAACCCGGGGTGGGCGCTATGCGTGATCGAATTTTTTGACGCCTAGATCTCAGAGACTATAAGAGCTAGATCAACCAAACTTTCTATCCAAGCTCCTGTGATATCAAACCGAAACGAGTTTGTTTCAAAATTTGACCACGCCCCCTTCCGCCCCCACAAAGGACGAAAATCTACAATTTTAAAGATACGGGAAAACCAAAAATGCAGAATAATAGAAAATGACCATATCTATCAGATTATTGAATCTGGATCAGATCGAATAATTAATATAGCTACAACGAAGAAAACCATTTCGAAATGCATCGTTCCATCTCGCTCTCTCTCAAACCCGGGGTGGGCGCTATGCGTGATCGAAATTTTTGACGACTAGATCTCAGAAACTATAAGAGCTAGATCAACCAAACTTTCTATCCAAGCTCCTGTGATATCAAACCTATACGAGTTTGTTTTAAAATTTGGCCACGCCCCCTTCCGCCCCCACAAAGGACGAAAATCTACAATTCTAACGATACGGGAAAACCAAAAATGCAGAATCATAGAAAAGGACCATATCTATCAGAGTATTGAATCTGGATCAGATCGAATCATAAATATAGCAACAATGAAGAAAACCATTTCGAAATGCATCGTTCATTCTCGCTCTCTCTCAAACCCGGGGTGGGCGCTATGCGCGATCGAATTTTTTGACGCAAGCTCCTGTGATATCAAAACAAGACGAGTTTGTTTCAAAATTTGGCCACGCCCCCACAATGGACGAAAATCTACAATTTTGAAGTAACGGGAAAACCAAAAACGCAGAATCATAGGAAATGACGCTATCTATCATAGTGTTGAATCTGGATCAGATCGAATCATAAATATAGCCACAATGAAGAAAACCATTTCGAAATGCATCGTTCCATCTCGCTCTCTCTCAAACCCGGGGTGGGCGCTATGCGTGATCGAAATTTTTGACGCCTAGATCTCTGAAACTATAAGAGCTAGATCAACCAAACTTCCCATGCAATCTCCTGTGATATCAAAACAAGACGATTTTTTTTTGAAATTTGGCCACGCCCCCTTCCGCCCCCACAAAGGACGAAAATCTACAATTCTAACGATACGGGAAAACCAAAAATGCAGAATCATAGAAAATGAACATATCTATCAGAGTGTTGAATCTGGATCAGATCGAATCATAAATAAAGCCACAATGAAGAAAACCATTTCAAAATGCATCGTTCCCTCTCGCTCTCTCTCAAACCCGGGGTGGGCGCTATGCGTGATCGAATTTTTTGACGCCTAGATCTCAGAAACTATAAGAGCTAGATCAACCAAACTTTCTATCCAAGCTCCTGTGATATCAAACCGATACGAGTTTGTTTTAAAATTTGGCCACACCCCCTTTCGCCCCCACAAAGGACGAAAATCTACACTTCTAACGATACGGGAAAACCAAAAATGCAGAATCATAGAAAATGAACATATCTATCAGAGTGTTGAATCTGGATCAGATCGAATCATAAATATAGCCACAATGAAGAAAACCATTTCAAAATGCATCGTTCCCTCTCGCTCTCTCTCAAACCCGGGGTGGGCGCTATGCGTGATCGAATTTTTTGACGCCTAGATCTCAGAAACTATATGAGCTAGATCAACCAAACTTCCCATGCAAGCTCCTGTGATATCAAACCGAGACGAGTTTGTTTCAAAATTTGGCCACGCCCCCACAATGGACGAAAATCTACAATTTTGAAGATACGGGAAAACCAAAAACGCAGAATCATAGAAAAAGACCATATCTATCAGAGTATTGAATCTGGATCAGATCGAATCATAAAAATAGCCACAATGAAGAAAACCATTTTGAAATGCATCGTTCCATCTCGCTCTCTCTCAAACCCGGGGTGGGCGCTATGCGTGATCTAATTTTTTGACGCCTAGATCTCAGAAACTATATGAGCTAGATCAACCAAACTTCCCATGCAAGCTCCTGTGATATCAAACCGAGACGAGTTTGTTTCAAAATTTGGCCACGCCCCCACAATGGACGAAAATCTACAATTTTGAAGATACGGGAAAACCAAAAACGCAGAATCATAGAAAAAGACCATATCTATCAGAGTATTGAATCTGGATCAGATCGAATCATAAATATAGCCACAATGAAGAAAACCATTTCGAAACGCATCGTTCCATCTCGCTCTCTCTCAAACCCGGGGTGGGCGCTATGCGTGATCGAATTTTTTGACGCCTAGATCTCAGAGACTATAAGAGCTAGATCAACCAAACTTTCTATCCAAGCTCCTGTGATATCAAACCGAAACGAGTTTGTTTCAAAATTTGACCACGCCCCCTTCCGCCCCCACAAAGGACGAAAATCTACAATTTTAAAGATACGGGAAAACCAAAAATGCAGAATAATAGAAAATGACCATATCTATCAGATTATTGAATCTGGATCAGATCGAATAATTAATATAGCTACAACGAAGAAAACCATTTCGAAATGCATCGTTCCATCTCGCTCTCTCTCAAACCCGGGGTGGGCGCTATGCGTGATCGAAATTTTTGACGACTAGATCTCAGAAACTATAAGAGCTAGATCAACCAAACTTTCTATCCAAGCTCCTGTGATATCAAACCTATACGAGTTTGTTTTAAAATTTGGCCACGCCCCCTTCCGCCCCCACAAAGGACGAAAATCTACAATTCTAACGATACGGGAAAACCAAAAATGCAGAATCATAGAAAAGGACCATATCTATCAGAGTATTGAATCTGGATCAGATCGAATCATAAATATAGCAACAATGAAGAAAACCATTTCGAAATGCATCGTTCATTCTCGCTCTCTCTCAAACCCGGGGTGGGCGCTATGCGCGATCGAATTTTTTGACGCAAGCTCCTGTGATATCAAAACAAGACGAGTTTGTTTCAAAATTTGGCCACGCCCCCACAATGGACGAAAATCTACAATTTTGAAGTAACGGGAAAACCAAAAACGCAGAATCATAGGAAATGACGCTATCTATCATAGTGTTGAATCTGGATCAGATCGAATCATAAATATAGCCACAATGAAGAAAACCATTTCGAAATGCATCGTTCCATCTCGCTCTCTCTCAAACCCGGGGTGGGCGCTATGCGTGATCGAAATTTTTGACGCCTAGATCTCTGAAACTATAAGAGCTAGATCAACCAAACTTCCCATGCAATCTCCTGTGATATCAAAACAAGACGATTTTGTTTTAAAATTTGGCCACGCCCCCTTCCGCCCCCACAAAGGACGAAAATCTACAATTCTAACGATACGGGAAAACCAAAAATGCAGAATCATAGAAAAGGACCATATCTATCAGAGTATTGAATCTGGATCAGATCGAATCATAAATATAGCAACAATGAAGAAAACCATTTCGAAATGCATCGTTCCATCTCGCTCTCTCTCAAACCCGGGGTGGGCGCTATGCGTGATCGAAATTTTTGACGACTAGATCTCAGAAACTATAAGAGCTAGATAAACCAAACTTTCTATCCAAGCTCCTGTGATATCAAACCGATACGAGTTTGTTTTAAAATTTGGCCACACCCCCTTTCGCCCCCACAAAGGACGAAAATCTACATCAATCTAAATGCAGAATCATAGAAAATGACCATATCTATCAGATTATTGAATCTGGATCAGATCGAATAATTAATATAGCTACAATGAAGAAAACCATTTTGAAATGCATCGTTCCATCTCGCTCTCTCTCAAACCCGGGGTGGGCGCTATGCGTGATCGAAATTTTTGACGACTAGATCTCAGAAACTATAAGAGCTAGATCAACCAAACTTTCTATCCAAGCTCCTGTGATATCAAACCGAAACGAGTTTGTTTCAAAATTTGACCACGCCCCCTTCCGCCCCCACAAAGGACGAAAATCTACAATTTTAAAGATACGGGAAAACAAAAAATGCAGAATCATAGAAAATGACCATATCTATCAGAGTATTGAATCTGGATCAGATCGAATCATAAATATAGCTACAATGAAGAAAACCATTTCGAAATGCATCGTTCCCTATCGCTCTCTCAAACCCGGGGTGGGCGCTATGAGTGATGGAATTTTTTGACGCCTAGATCTGAGAGACTATAAGAGCTAGATCAACAAAACTTTCCATCCAAGCTCCTGTGATATCAAACCGAGACGAGTTTGTTTCAAAATTTGACCACGCCCCCTTCCGCCCCCACAATGGACGAAAATCTACAATTTTGAAGATACGGGAAAACCAAAAACGCAGAATAATAGAAAATGACCATATCTATCAGATTATTGAATCTGGATCAGATCGAATAATTAATATAGCTACAATGAAGAAAACCATTTTGAAATGCATCGTTCCATCTCGCTCTCTCTCAAACCCGGGGTGGGCGCTATGCGTGATCGAAATTTTTGACGACTAGATCTCAGAAACTATAAGAGCTGGATCAACCAAACTTTCTATCCAAGCTCCTGTGATATCAAACCGATACGAGTTTGTTTTAAAATTTGGCCACACCCCCTTTCGCCCACACAAAGGACGAAAATCTACACTTCTAACGATACGGGAAAACCAAAAATGCAGAATCATAGAAAATGAACATATCTATCAGAGTGTTGAATCTGGATCAGATCGAATCATAAATATAGCCACAATGAAGAAAACCATTTCAAAATGCATCGTTCCCTCTCGCTCTCTCTCAAACCCGGGGTGGGCGCTATGCGTGATCGAATTTTTTGACGCCTAGATCTCAGAAACTATATGAGCTAGATCAACCAAACTTCCCATGCAAGCTCCTGTGATATCAAACCGAGACGAGTTTGTTTCAAAATTTGGCCACGCCCCCACAATGGACGAAAATCTACAATTTTGAAGATTCGGGAAAACCAAAAACGCAGAATCATAGAAAAAGACCATATCTATCAGAGTATTGAATCTGGATCAGATCGAATCATAAATATAGCCACAATGAAGAAAACCATTTCGAAACGCATCGTTCCATCTCGCTCTCTCTCAAACCCGGGGTGGGCGCTATGCGTGATCGAATTTTTTGACGCCTAGATCTCAGAGACTATAAGAGCTAGATCAACCAAACTTTCTATCCAAGCTCCTGTGATATCAAACCGAAACGAGTTTGTTTCAAAATTTGACCACGCCCCCTTCCGCCCCCACAAAGGACGAAAATCTACAATTTTAAAGATACGGGAAAACCAAAAATGCAGAATAATAGAAAATGACCATATCTATCAGATTATTGAATCTGGATCAGATCGAATAATTAATATAGCTACAACGAAGAAAACCATTTCGAAATGCATCGTTGCATCTCGCTCTCTCTGAAACCCGGGGTGGGCGCTATGCGTGATCGAAATTTTTGACGACTAGATCTCAGAAACTATAAGAGCTAGATCAACCAAACTTTCTATCCAAGCTCCTGTGATATCAAACCTATACGAGTTTGTTTTAAAATTTGGCCACGCCCCCTTCCGCCCCCACAAAGGACGAAAATCTACAATTCTAACGATACGGGAAAACCAAAAATGCAGAATCATAGAAAAGGACCATATCTATCAGAGTATTGAATCTGGATCAGATCGATTCATAAATATAGCAACAATGAAGAAAACCATTTCGAAATGCATCGTTCATTCTCGCTCTCTCTCAAACCCGGGGTGGGCGCTATGCGCGATCGAATTTTTTGACGCCTAGATCTCAGAAACTATAAGAGCTAGATCAACCAAACTTCCCATGCAAGCTCCTGTGATATCAAAACAAGACGAGTTTGTTTCAAAATTTGGCCACGCCCCCACAATGGACGAAAATCTACAATTTTGAAGTAACGGGAAAACCAAAAACGCAGAATCATAGGAAATGACGATATCTATCATAGTGTTGAATCTGGATCAGATCGAATCATAAATATAGCCACAATGAAGAAAACCATTTCGAAATGCATCGTTCCATCTCGCTCTCTCTCAAACCCGGGGTGGGCGCTATGCGTGATCGAAATTTTTGACGCCTAGATCTCAGAAATTATAAGAGCTAGATCAACCAAACTTCCCATGCAAGCTCCTGTGATATCAAAACAAGACGAGTTTGTTTCAAAATTTGGCCACGCCCCCTTCCGCCCCCACAAAGGACGAAAATCTACAATTTTAAAGATACGGGAAAACCAAAAATGCAGAATCATAGAAAATGACCATATCTATCAGATTATTGAATCTGGATCAGATCGAATAATTAATATAGGTACAACGAAGAAAACCATTTCGAAAAGCATCGTTCCATCTCGCTCTCTCTCAAACCCGGGGTGGGCGCTATGCGTGATCGAATTTTTTGACGCCTAGATCTGATAGACTATAAGAGCTAGATCAACCAAACTTTCTATCCAAGCTTCTGTGATATCAAACCGATACGAGTTTGTTTTAAAATTTGGCCACGCCCCCTTCCGCCCCCACAAAGGACGAAAATCTACAATTCTAACGATACGGGAAAACCAAAAATGCAGAATCATAGAAAATTACCATATCTATCAGATTATTGAATCTGGATCAGATCGAATAATTAATATAGCTACAACGAAGAAAACCATTTCGAAGTGCATCGTTCCATCTCGCTCTCTCTCAAACCCGGGGTGGGCGCTATGCGTGATCGAAATTTTTGACGACTAGATCTCAGAAACTATAAGAGCTAGATCAACCAAACTTTCTATCCAAGCTCCTGTGATATCAAACCGATACGAGTTTGTTTTAAAATTTGGCCACGCCCCCTTCCGCCCACACAAAGGACGAAAATCTACAATTCTTACGATACGGAAAACTAAAAATGCAGAATCATAGAAAAGGACCATATCTATCAGAGTATTGAATCTGGATCAGATCGAATCATAAATATAGCTACAATGAAGAAAACCACTTCGAAATGCATCGTTCCATCTCGCTCTCTCTCAAACCCGGGGTGGGCGCTATGCGTGATCGAATTTTTTTACGCCTAGTTCTCAGAGACTATAAGAGCTAGATCAACCAAACTTTCTATCCAAGCTCCTGTGATATCAAACCGAGACGAGTTTGTTTCAAAATTTGACCACGCCCCCTTCCGCCCCCACAAAGGACGAAAATCTACAATTTTAAAGATACGGGAAAACCAAAAATGCGGAATCATAGAAAATGACCATATCTATCAGATTATTGAATCTGGATCAGATCGAATAATTAATATAGCTACAACGAAGAAAACCATTTCGAAATGCATCGTTCCATCTCGCTCTCTCTCAAACCCGGGGTGGGCGCTATGCGTGATCGAATTTTTTGACGCCTAGATCTGAGAGACTATAAGAGCTAGATCAACCAAACTTTCTATCCAAGCTTCTGTGATATCAAACCGATACGAGTTTGTTTTAAAATTTGGCCACGCCCCCTTCCGCCCCCACAAAGGACGAAAATCTACAATTCTAACGATACGGGAAAACCAAAAATGCAGAATCATAGAAAAGGACCATATCTATCAGAGTATTGAATCTGGATCAGATCGAATCAGAAATATAGCTACAATGAAGAAAACCATTTCGAAATGCATCGTTCATTCTCGCTCTCTCTCAAATCCGGGGTGGGCGCTATGCGCGATCGAATTTTTTGACGCCTAGATCTCAGAAACTATAAGAGCTAGATCAACCAAACTTCCCATGCAAGCTCCTGTGATATCAAAACAAGACGAGTTTGTTTAAAAATTTGGCCACGTCCCCACAATGGACGAAAATCTACAATTCTAACGATACGGGAAAACCAAAAATGCAGAATCATAGAAAATGACCATATCTATAATAGTGTTGAATCTGGATCAGATCGAATCATAAATATAGCCACAATGAAGAAAACCATTTCGAAATGCATCTTTCCATCTCGTTCTCTCTCAAACCCGAGGTGGGCGCTATGCGTGATCGAAATTTTTGACGCCTAGATCTCAGAAACTATAAGAGCTAGATCAACCAAACTTCCCATGCAAGCTCCTTTGATATCAAAACAAGACGAGTTTGTTTCAAAATTTGGCCACGCCCCCACAATGGACGAAAATCTACAATTTTGAAGTTACGGGAAAACCAAAAACGCAGAATCATAGGAAATGACCATATCTATCATAGTGTTGAATCTGGATCAGATCGAATCATAAATATAGCCACAATGAAGAAAACCATTTCGAAATGCATCATTCCATCTCGCTCTCTCTCAAACCCGGGGTGGGCGCTATGCGTGATCGAATTTTTTGACGCCTAGATCTCAGAGACTATAAGAGCTAGATCAACCAAACTTTCTATCCAAGCTCCTGTGATATCAAACCGAGACGAGTTTGTTTCAAAATTTGACAACGCCCCCTTCCGACCCCACAAAGGACGAAAATCTACAATTTTAAAGATACGGGAAAACCAAAAATGCAGAATCATAGAAAATGACCATATCTATCATAGTGTTGAATCTGGATCAGATCGAATCATAAATATAGCCACAATGACGAAAACCATTTCGAAACGCATCGTTCCCTCTCGCTCTCTCAAACCCGGGGTGGGCGCTAAGCGTGATCGAATATTTTGACGCCTAGATCTGAGAGACCATAAGAGCTAGATCAACCAAACTTCCCATGCAAGCTCCTGTGATATCAAAATTTGGCCACGCCCCCACAAAGGACGAAAATCTACAATTCTAACGATACGGGAAAACCAAAAATGCAGAATCATAGAAAAGGACCATATCTATCAGAGTATTGAATCTGGATCAGATCGAATCATAAATATAGCTACAATGAAGAAAACCATTTCGAAATGCATCGTTCATTCTCGCTCTCTCTCAAACCCGGGGTGGGCGCTATGCGCGATCGAATTTTTTGACGCCTAGATCTCAGAAACTATAAGAGCTAGATCAACCAAACTTCCCATGCAAGCTCCTGTGATATCAAAACAAGACGAGTTTGTTTCAAAATTTGGCCACGCCCCCACAATGGACGAAAATCTACAATTTTGAAGTTACGTGAAAACCAAAAATGCAGAATCATAGGAAATGACCATATCTATCATAGTGTTGAATCTGGATCAGATCGAATCATAAATATAGCCACAATGAAGAAAACCATTTCGAAATGCATCGTTCCATCTCGCTCTCTCTCAAACCCGGGGTGGGCGCCATGCGTGATCGAAATTTTTGACACCTAGATCTCAGAAACTATAAAAGCTAGATCAACCAAACTTCCCATGCAAGCTCCTGTGATATCAAAACAAGACGAGTTTGTTTCAAAATTTGGCCACGCCCCCTTCCGCCCCCACAAAGGACGAAAATCTACAATTTTAAAGATACGGGAAAACCAAAAACGCAGAATCATAGGAAATGACCATATCTATCATAGTGTTGAATCTGGATCAGATCGAATCATAAATATAGCCACAATGAAGAAAACCATTTTGAAATGCATCATTCCATCTCGCTCTCTCTCAAACCCGGGGTGGGCGCTATGCGTGATCGAATTTTTTGACGCCTAGATCTCAGAGACTATAAGAGCTAGATCAACCAAACTTTCTATCCAAGCTCCTGTGATATCAAACCGATACAAGTTTGTTTTAAAATTTGGCCACGCCCCCTTCCGCCCCCACAAAGGACGAAAATCTACAATTCTAACGATACGGGAAAACCAAAAATGCAGAATCATGGAAAAGGACCATATCTATCAGAGTATTGAATCTGGATCAGATCGACTTATAAATATAGCTACAATGAAGAAAACCATTTCGAAATGCATCATTCCATCTCGCTCTCTCTCAAACCCGGGGTGGGCGCTATGCGTGATCGAAATTTTTGACGACTAGATCTCAGAAACTATAAGAGCTAGATCAACCAAACTTTCTATCCAAGCTCCTGTGATATCAAACCGATACGAGTTTGTTTTAAAATTTGGCCACGCCCCCTTCCGCCCACACAAAGGACGAAAATCTACAATTCTAACGATACGGAAAACTAAAAATGCAGAATCATAGAAAAGGACCATATCTATCATAGTGTTGAATCTGGATCAGATCGAATCATAAATATAGCCACAATGAAGAAAACCATTTCGAAATGCATCATTCCATCTCGCTCTCTCTCAAACCCGGGGTGGGCGCTATGCGTGATCGAATTTTTTGACGCCTAGATCTGAGAGACTATAAGAGCTAGATCAACCAAACTTTCTATCCAAGCTTCTGTGATATCAAACCGATACGAGTTTGTTTTAAAATTTGGCCACGCCCCCTTCCGCCCCCACAAAGGACGAAAATCTACAATTCTAACGATACGGGAAAACCAAAAATGCAGAATCATAGAAAATTACCATATCTATCAGATTATTGAATCTGGATCAGATCGAATAATTAATATAGCTACAACGAAGAAAACCATTTCGAAGTGCATCGTTCCATCTCGCTCTCTCTCAAACCCGGGGTGGGCGCTATGCGTGATCGAAATTTTTGACGACTAGATCTCAGAAACTATAAGAGCTAGATCAACCAAACTTTCTATCCAAGCTCCTGTGATATCAAACCGATACGAGTTTGTTTTAAAATTTGGCCACGCCCCCTTCCGCCCACACAAAGGACGAAAATCTACAATTCTAACGATACGGAAAACTAAAAATGCAGAATCATAGAAAAGGACCATATCTATCAGAGTATTGAATCTGGATCAGATCGAATCATAAATATAGCTACAATGAAGAAAACCACTTCGAAATGCATCGTTCCATCTCGCTCTCTCTCAAACCCGGGGTGGGCGCTATGCGTGATCGAATTTTTTGACGCCTAGTTCTCAGAGACTATAAGAGCTAGATCAACCAAACTTTCTATCCAAGCTCCTGTGATATCAAACCGAGACGAGTTTGTTTCAAAATTTGACCACGCCCCCTTCCGCCCCCACAAAGGACGAAAATCTACAATTTTAAAGATACGGGAAAACCAAAAATGCAGAATCATAGAAAATGACCATATCTATCAGATTATTGAATCTGGATCAGATCGAATAATTAATATAGCTACAACGAAGAAAACCACTTCGAAATGCATCGTTTCATCTCGCTCTCTCTCAAACCCGGGGTGGGCGCTATGCGTGATCGAATTTTTTGACGCCTAGATCTCAGAGACTATAAGAGCTAGATCAACCAAACTTTCTATCCAAGCTCCTGTGATATCAAACCGAGACGAGTTTGTTTCAAAATTTGACCACGCCCCCTTCCGCCCCCACAAAGGACGAAAATCTACAATTTTAAAGATACGGGAAAACCAAATATGCAGAATCATAGAAAATGACCATATCTATCAGATTATTGAATCTGGATCAGATCGAATCATAAATATAGCTACAACGAAGAAAACCATTTCGAAATGCATCGTTCCATCTCGCTCTCTCTCAAACCCGGGGTGGGCGCTATGCGTGATCGAAATTTTTGACGCCTAGATCTCAGAAACTATAAGAGCTAGATCAACCAAACTTTCTATCCAAGCTTCTGTCATATCAAACCGATACGAGTTTGTTTTAAAATTTGGCCACGCCCCCTTCCGCCCCCACAAAGGACGAAAATCTACAATTCTAACGATACGGGAAAACCAAAAATGCAGAATCATAGAAAAGGACCATATCTATCAGAGTATTGAATCTGGATCAGATCGAATCAGAAATATAGCTACAATGAAGAAAACCATTTCGAAATGCATCGTTCATTCTCGCTCTCTCTCAAATCCGGGGTGGGCGCTATGCGCGATCGAATTTTTGACGCCTAGATCTCAGAAACTATAAGAGCTAGATCAACCAAACTTCCCATGCAAGCTCCTGTGATATCAAAACAAGACGAGTTTGTTTAAAAATTTGGCCACGTCCCCACAATGGACGAAAATCTACAATTCTAACGATACGGGAAAACCAAAAATGCAGAATCATAGGAAATGACCATATCTATCATAGTGTTGAATCTGGATCAGATCGAATCATAAATATAGCCACAATGAAGAAAACCATTTCGAAATGCATCTTTCCATCTCGTTCTCTCTCAAACCCGGGGTGGGCGCTATGCGTGATCGAAATTTTTGACGCCTAGATCTCAGAAACTATAAGAGCTAGATCAACCAAACTTCCCATGCAAGCTCCTGTGATATCAAAACAAGACGAGTTTGTTTCAAAATTTGGCCACGCCCCCACAATGGACGAAAATCTACAATTTTGAAGTTACGGGAAAACCAAAAACGCAGAATCATAGGAAATGACCATATCTATCATAGTGTTGAATCTGGATCAGATCGAATCATAAATATAGCCACAATGAAGAAAACCATTTCGAAATGCATCGTTCCATCTCGCTCTCTCTCAAACCCGGGGTGGGCGCTATGCGTGATCGAATTTTTTGACGCCTAGATCTGAGAGACTATAAGAGCTAGATCAACCAAACTTTCTATCCAAGCTTCTGTGATATCAAACCGAGACGAGTTTGTTTCAAAATTTGACCACGCCCCCTTCCGCCCCCACAAAGGACGAAAATCTACAATTTTAAAGATACGGGAAAACCAAAAATGCAGAATCATAGAAAATGACCATATCTATCAGATTATTGAATCTGGATCAGATCGAATAATTAATATAGCTACAACGAAGAAAACCACTTCGAAATGCATCGTTTCATCTCGCTCTCTCTCAAACCCGGGGTGGGCGCTATGCGTGATCGAATTTTTTGACGCCTAGATCTCAGAGACTATAAGAGCTAGATCAACCAAACTTTCTATCCAAGCTCCTGTGATATCAAACCGAGACGAGTTTGTTTCAAAATTTGACCACGCCCCCTTCCGCCCCCACAAAGGACGAAAATCTACAATTTTAAAGATACGGGAAAACCAAAAATGCAGAATCATAGAAAATGACCATATCTATCAGATTATTGAATCTGGATCAGATCGAATCATAAATATAGCTACAACGAAGAAAACCATTTCGAAATGCATCGTTCCATCTCGCTCTCTCTCAAACCCGGGGTGGGCGCTATGCGTGATCGAAATTTTTGACGCCTAGATCTCAGAAACTATAAGAGCTAGATCAACCAAACTTTCTATCCAAGCTTCTGTCATATCAAACCAATACGAGTTTGTTTTAAAATTTGGCCACGCCCCCTTCCGCCCCCACAAAGGACGAAAATCTACAATTCTAACGATACGGGAAAACCAAAAATGCAGAATCATAGAAAAGGACCATATCTATCAGAGTATTGAATCTGGATCAGATCGAATCAGAAATATAGCTACAATGAAGAAAACCATTTCGAAATGCATCGTTCATTCTCGCTCTCTCTCAAATCCGGGGTGGGCGCTATGCGCGATCGAATTTTTTGACGCCTAGATCTCAGAAACTATAAGAGCTAGATCAACCAAACTTCCCATGCAAGCTCCTGTGATATCAAAACAAGACGAGTTTGTTTAAAAATTTGGCCACGTCCCCACAATGGACGAAAATCTACAATTCTAACGATACGGGAAAACCAAAAATGCAGAATCATAGAAAATGACCATATCTATAATAGTGTTGAATCTGGATCAGATCGAATCATAAATATAGCCACAATGAAGAAAACCATTTCGAAATGCATCTTTCCATCTCGTTCTCTCTCAAACCCGGGGTGGGCGCTATGCGTGATCGAATTTTTTGACGCCTAGATCTCAGAGACTATAAGAGCTAGATCAACCAAACTTTCTATCCAAGCTCCTGTGATATCAAACCGAGACGAGTTTGTTTCAAAATTTGACAACGCCCCCTTCCGACCCCACAAAGGACGAAAATCTACAATTTTAAAGATACGGGAAAACCAAAAATGCAGAATCATAGAAAATTACCATATCTATCAGATTATTGAATCTGGATCAGATCGAATAATTAATATAGCTACAACGAAGAAAACCATATCGAAATGCATCGTTCCATCTCGCTCTCTCTCAAACCCGGGGTGGGCGCTATGCGCGATCGAATTTTTTCGACGCCTAGATCTCAGAAACTATAAGAGCTAGATCAACCAAACTTCCCATGCAAGCTCCTGTGATATCAAAACAAGACGAGTTTGTTTCAAAATTTGGCCACGCCCACACAATGGACGAAAATCTACAATTTTGAAGTAACGGGAAAACCAAAAACGCAGAATCATAGGAAATGACCATATCTATCATAGTGTTGAATCTGGATCAGATCGAATCATAAATATAGCCACAATGAAGAAAACCATTTCGAAATGCATCGTTCCATCTCGCTCTCTCTCAAACCCTGGGTGGGCGCCATGCGTGATCGAAATTTTTGACACCTAGATCTCAGAAACTATAAAAGCTAGATCAACCAAACTTCCCATGCAAGCTCCTGTGATATCAAAACAAGACGAGTTTGTTTCAAAATTTGGCCACGCCCCCTTCCGCCAACACAAAGGACGAAAATCTACAATTTTAAAGATACGGGAAAACCAAAAACGCAGAATCATAGGAAATGACCATATCTATCATAGTGTTGAATCTGGATCAGATCGAATCATCAATATAGCCACAATGAAGAAAACCATTTCGAAATGCATCATTCCATCTCGCTCTCTCTCAAACCCGGGGTGGGCGCTATGCGTGATCGAATTTTTTGACGCCTAGATCTCAGAGACTATAAGAGCTAGATCAACCAAACTTTCTATCCAAGCTCCTGTGATATCAAACCGATACAAGTTTGTTTTAAAATTTGGCCACGCCCCCTTCCGCCCCCACAAAGGACGAAAATCTACAATTCTAACGATACGGGAAAACCAAAAATGCAGAATCATGGAAAAGGACCATATCTATCAGAGTATTGAATCTGGATCAGATCGAATTATAAATATAGCTACAATGAAGAAAACCATTTCGAAATGCATCGTTCATTCTCGCTCTCTCTCAAACCCGGGGTGGGCGCTATGCGCGATCGAATTTTTTCGACGCCTAGATCTCAGAAACTATAAGAGCTAGATCAACCAAACTTCCCATGCAAGCTCCTGTGATATCAAAACAAGACGAGTTTGTTTCAAAATTTGGCCACGCCCACACAATGGACGAAAATCTACAATTTTGAACTAACGGGAAAACCAAAAACGCAGAATCATAGGAAATGACCATATCTATCATAGTGTTGAATCTGGATCAGATCGAATCATAAATATAGCCACAATGAAGAAAACCATTTCGAAACGCATCGTTCCCTCTCGCTCTCTCAAACCCGGGGTGGGCGCTATGCGTGATCGAATTTTTTGACGCCTAGATCTCAGAGACTATAAGAGCTAGATCAACCAAACTTTCTATCCAAGCTCCTGTGATATCAAACCGATACAAGTTTGTTTTAAAATTTGGCCCCCTTCCGCCCCCACAAAGGACGAAAATCTACAATTCTAACGATACGGGAAAACCAAATATGCAGAATCATGGAAAGTTACCATATCTATCAGAGTATTGAATCTGGATCAGATCGAATCATAAATATAGCTACAATGAAGAAAACCATTTCGAAACGCATCGTTTCCTCTCGCTCTCTCAAACCCGGGGTGGGCGCTAAGCGTGATCGAATATTTTGACGCCTAGATCTGAGAGACTATAAGAGCTAGATCAACCAAACTTTCTATCCAAGCTCCTGTGATATCAAACCGAGACGAGTTTGTTTCAAAATTTGACCACGCCCCCTTCCGCCCCCACAAAGGACGAAAATCTACAATTTTAAAGTTACGGGAAAACCAAAAATGCAGAATCATAGAAAATGACCATATCTATCAGATTATTGAATCTGGATCAGATCAAATAATTAAGATAGCTACAACGAAGAAAACCATTTCGAAATGCATCGTTCCATCTCGCTCTCTCTCAAACCTGGGGTGGGCGCTATGCGTGATCGAAATTTTTGACGCCTAGATCTCAGAAACTATAAGAGCTAGATCAACCAATCTTTCTATCCAAGCTCCTGTGATATCAAACCGAGACGAGTTTGTTTCAAAATTTGACCACGCCCCCTTCCGCCCCCACAAAGGACGAAAATCTACAATTTTAAAGATACGGGAAAACCAAAAATGCAGAATCATAGAAAATGACCATATCTATCAGATTATTGAATCTGGATCAGATCGAATAATGTAGCTACAATGAAGAAAACCATTTCGAAATGCATCGTTCATTCTCGCTCTCTCTCAAACCCGGGGTGGGCGCTATGCGCGATCGAATTTTTTGACGCCTAGATCTCAGAAACTATAAGAGCTAGATGAACCAAACTTCCCATGCAAGCTCCTGTGATATCAAAACAAGACGAGTTTGCTTCAAAATTTGGCCACGCCCCCATAATGGACGAAAATGTACAATTTTGAAGTTACGGGAAAACCAAAAACGCAGAATCATAGGAAATGACCATATCTATCATAGTGTTGAATCTGGATCAGATCGAATCATAAATATAGCCACAATGAAGAAAACCATTTCGAAAGGCATCGTTCCCTCTCGCTCTGTCAAACCCGGGGTGGGCGCTAAGCGTGATCGAATTTTTTGACGCCTAGATCTGAGAGACTATAAGAGCTAGATCAACCAAACTTTCTATCCAAGCTCCTGTGATATCAAACCGAGACGAGTTTGTTTCAAAATTTGACCACGCCCCCTTCCGCCCCCACAAAGGACGAAAATCTACAATTTTAAAGATACGGGAAAACCAAAAATGCAGAATCATAGAAAATGACCATATCTATCAGATTATTGAATCTGGATCAGATCGAATAATGTAGCTACAATGAAGAAAACCATTTCGAAATGCATCGTTCATTCTCGCTCTCTCTCAAACCCGGGGTGGGCGCTATGCGCGATCGAATTTTTTGACGCCTAGATCTCAGAAACTATAAGAGCTAGATGAACCAAACTTCCCATGCAAGCTCCTGTGATATCAAAACAAGACGAGTTTGCTTCAAAATTTGGCCACGCCCCCATAATGGACGAAAATGTACAATTTTGAAGTTACGGGAAAACCAAAAACGCAGAATCATAGGAAATGACCATATCTATCATAGCGTTGAATCTGGATCAGATCGAATCATAAATATAGCCACAATGAAGAAAACCATTTCGAAATGCATCGTTCCCTCTCGCTCTCTCATTCTCGCTCTCTCTCAAACCCGGGGTGGGCGCTATGCGCGATCGAATTTTTTGACGCCTAGATCTCAGAAACTATAAGAGCTAGATCAACCAAACTTCCCATGCAAGCTCCTGTGATATCAAAACAAGACGAGTTTGTTTCAAAATTTGGCCACGCCCCCACAATGGACGAAAATCTACAATTTTGAAGTTACATGAAAACCAGATCGAATAATGTAGCTACAATGACGAAAACCATTTCGAAATGCATCGTTCATTCTCGCTCTCTCTCAAACCCGGGGTGGGCGCTATGCGCGATCGAATTTTTTGACGCCTAGATCTCAGAAACTAAAAGAGCTAGATGAACCAAACTTCCCATGCAAGCTCCTGTGATATCAAAACAAGACGAGTTTGCTTCAAAATTTGGCCACGCCCCCATAATGGACGAAAATGTACAATTTTGAAGTTACGGGAAAACCAAAAATGCAGAATCATAGGAAATGACCATATCTATCATAGTGTTGAATCTGGATCAGATCGAATCATAAATATAGCCACAATGAAGAAAACCATTTCGAAAGGCATCGTTCCCTCTCGCTCTCTCAAACCCGGGGTGGGCGCTAAGCGTGATCGAATTTTTTGACGCCTAGATCTGAGAGACTATAAGAGCTAGATCAACCAAACTTTCTATCCAAGCTCCTGTGATATCAAACCGAGACGAGTTTGTTTCAAAATTTGACCACGCCCCCTTCCGCCCCCACAAAGGACGAAAATCTACAATTTTAAAGATACGGGAAAACCAAAAATGCAGAATCATAGAAAATGACCATATCTATCAGATTATTGAATCTGGATCAGATCGAATAATGTAGCTACAATGAAGAAAACCATTTCGAAATGCATCGTTCATTCTCGCTCTCTCTCAAACCCGGGGTGGGCGCTATGCGCGATCGAATTTTTTGACGCCTAGATCTCAGAAACTATAAGAGCTAGATGAACCAAACTTCCCATGCAAGCTCCTGTGATATCAAAACAAGACGAGTTTGCTTCAAAATTTGGCCACGCCCCCATAATGGACGAAAATGTACAATTTTGAAGTTACGGGAAAACCAAAAACGCAGAATCATAGGAAATGACCATATCTATCATAGCGTTGAATCTGGATCAGATCGAATCATAAATATAGCCACAATGAAGAAAACCATTTCGAAATGCATCGTTCCCTCTCGCTCTCTCATTCTCGCTCTCTCTCAAACCCGGGGTGGGCGCTATGCGCGATCGAATTTTTTGACGCCTAGATCTCAGAAACTATAAGAGCTAGATCAACCAAACTTTCTATCCAAGCTCCTGTGATATCAAACCGAGACGAGTTTGTTTCAAAATTTGACCACGCCCCCTTCCGCCCCCACAAAGGACGAAAATCTACAATTTTAAAGATACGGGAAAACCAAAAATGCAGAATCATAGAAAATGACCATATCTATCAGATTATTGAATCTGGATCAGATCGAATACTGTAGCTACAATGAAGAAAACCATTTCGAAATGCATCGTTCATTCTCGCTCTCTCTCAAACCCGGGGTGGGCGCTATGCGCGATCGAATTTTTTGACGCCTAGATCTCAGAAACTATAAGAGCTAGATGAACCAAACTTCCCATGCAAGCTCCTGTGATATCAAAACAAGACGAGTTTGTTTCAAAATTTGGCCACGCCCCCACAATGGACGAAAATCTACAATTTTGAAGTTACGTGAAAACCAGATCGAATAATGTAGCTACAATGAAGAAAACCATTTCGAAATGCATCGTTCATTCTCGCTCTCTCTCAAACCCGGAGTGGGCGCTATGCGCGATCGAATTTTTTGACGCCTAGATCTCAGAAACTATAAGAGCTAGATGAACCAAACTTCCCATGCAAGCTCCTGTGATATCAAAACAAGACGAGTTTGCTTCAAAATTTGGCCACGCCCCCATAATGGACGAAAATGTACAATTTTGAAGTTACGGGAAAACCAAAAACGCAGAATCATAGGAAATGACCATATCTATCATAGTGTTGAATCTGGATCAGATCGAATCATAAATATAGCCACAATGAAGAAAACCATTTCGAAAGGCATCGTTCCCTCTCGCTCTCTCAAACCCGGGGTGGGCGCTAAGCGTGATCGAATTTTTTGACGCCTAGATCTGAGAGACTATAAGAGCTAGATCAACCAAACTTTCTATCCAAGCTCCTGTGATATCAAACCGAGACGAGTTTGTTTCAAAATTTGACCACGCCCCCTTCCGCCCCCACAAAGGACGAAAATCTACAATTTTAAAGTTACGGGAAAACCAAAAATGCAGAATCATAGAAAATGACCATATCTATCAGAGTATTGAATCTGGATCAGATCGAATCATAAATATAGCTACAATGAAGAAAACCATTTCGAAACGAATCGTTCCATCTCGCTCTCTCTCAAACCCGGGGTGGGCGCTATGCGTGATCGAAATTTTTGACGCCTAGATCTCAGAAACTATAAGAGCTAGATCAACCAAACTTCCCATGCAAGCTCCTGTGATATCAAAACAAGACGAGTTTGTTTCAAAATTTGGCCACGCCCCCACAATGGACGAAAATCTACAATTTTGAAGATACGGGAAAACCAAAAACGAAGAATCATAGAAAATGACCATACCTATCAGGGTATTGAATCTGGATCAGATCGAATCATAAATATAGCTACAATGAAGAAAACCATTTCGAAACGCATCGTTCCCTCTCGCTCTCTCTCAAACCCGGGGTGGTCGCTATGCGTGATCGAATTTTTTGACGCCTATATCTCAGAGACTATAAAAGCTAGATCAACCAAACTTCCCATGCAAGCTTATGTGATATCAAACCGAGACGAGTTTGTTTTAAAATTTGGCCACGCCCCCACAATGGACGAAAATCTACAATTTTGAAGATACGGGAAAACCAAAAACGAAGAATCATAGAAAATGACCATACCTATCAGGGTATTGAATCTGGATCAGATCGAATCATAAATATAGCTACAATGAAGAAAACCATTTCGAAACGCATCGTTCCATCTCGCTCTCTCTCAAACCCGGGGTGGGCGCTATGCGCGATCGAATTTTTTGACGCCTAGATCTCAGAAACTATAAGAGCTAGATGAACCAAACTTCCCATGCAAGCTCCTGTGATATCAAAACAAGACGAGTTTGCTTCAAAATTTGGCCACGCCCCCATAATGGACGAAAATGTACAATTTTGAATTTACGGGAAAACCAAAAACGCAGAATCATAGGAAATGACCATATCTATCATAGTGTTGAATCTGGATCAGATCGAATCATAAATATAGCCACAATGAAGAAAACCATTTCGAAAGGCATCGTTCCCTCTCGCTCTCTCAAACCCGGGGTGGGCGCTAAGCGTGATCGAATTTTTTGACGCCTAGATCTGAGAGACTATAAGAGCTAGATCAACCAAACTTTCTATCCAAGCTCCTGTGATATCAAACCGAGACGAGTTTGTTTCAAAATTTGACCACGCCCCCTTCCGCCCCCACAAAGGACGAAAATCTACAATTTTAAAGTTACGGGAAAACCAAAAATGCAGAATCATAGAAAATGACCATATCTATCAGATTATTGAATCTGGATCAGATCGAATAATTAAGATAGCTACAACGAAGAAAACCATTTCGAAATGCATCGTTCCATCTCGCTCTCTCTCAAACCTGGGGTGGGCGCTATGCGTGATCGAAATTTTTGACGCCTAGATCTCAGAAACTATAAGAGCTAGATCAACCAAACTTTCTATCCAAGCTCCTGTGATATCAAACCGAGACGAGTTTGTTTCAAAATTTGGCCACCCCCCTTCCGCCCCCACAAAGGACGAAAATCTACAATTTTGAAGATACGGGAAAACCAAAAATGCAGAATCATAGAAAATGACCATATCTATCAGATTATTGAATCTGGATCAGATCGAATAATGTAGCTACAATGAAGAAAACCATTTCGAAATGCATCGTTCATTCTCGCTCTCTCTCAAACCCGGGGTGGGCGCTATGCGCGATCGAATTTTTTGACGCCTAGATCTCAGAAACTATAAGAGCTAGATGAACCAAACTTCCCATGCAAGCTCCTGTGATATCAAAACAAGACGAGTTTGCTTCAAAATTTGGCCACGCCCCCATAATGGACGAAAATGTACAATTTTGAAGTTACGGGAAAACCAAAAATGCAGAATCATAGGAAATGACCATATCTATCATAGTGTTGAATCTGGATCAGATCGAATCATAAATATAGCCACAATGAAGAAAACCATTTCGAAAGGCATCGTTCCCTCTCGCTCTCTCAAACCCGGGGTGGGCGCTAAGCGTGATCGAATTTTTTGACGCCTAGATCTGAGAGACTATAAGAGCTAGATCAACCAAACTTTCTATCCAAGCTCCTGTGATATCAAACCGAGACGAGTTTGTTTCAAAATTTGACCACGCCCCCTTCCGCCCCCACAAAGGACGAAAATCTACAATTTTAAAGATACGGGAAAACCAAAAATGCAGAATCATAGAAAATGACCATATCTATCAGATTATTGAATCTGGATCAGATCGAATAATTAAGATAGCTACAACGAAGAAAACCATTTCGAAATGCATCGTTCCATCTCGCTCTCTCTCAAACCTGGGGTGGGCGCTATGCGTGATCGAAATTTTTGACGCCTAGATCTCAGAAACTATAAGAGCTAGATCAACCAAACTTTCTATCCAAGCTCCTGTGATATCAAACCGAGACGAGTTTGTTTCAAAATTTGGCCACCCCCCTTCCGCCCCCACAAAGGACGAAAATCTACAATTTTGAAGATACGGGAAAACCAAAAATGCAGAATCATAGAAAATGACCATATCTATCAGATTATTGAATCTGGATCAGATCGAATAATGTAGCTACAATGAAGAAAACCATTTCGAAATGCATCGTTCATTCTCGCTCTCTCTCAAACCCGGGGTGGGCGCTATGCGCGATCGAATTTTTTGACGCCTAGATCTCAGAAACTATAAGAGCTAGATGAACCAAACTTCCCATGCAAGCTCCTGTGATATCAAAACAAGACGAGTTTGCTTCAAAATTTGGCCACGCCCCCATAATGGACGAAAATGTACAATTTTGAAGTTACGGGAAAACCAAAAATGCAGAATCATAGGAAATGACCATATCTATCATAGTGTTGAATCTGGATCAGATCGAATCATAAATATAGCCACAATGAAGAAAACCATTTCGAAAGGCATCGTTCCCTCTCGCTCTCTCAAACCCGGGGTGGGCGCTAAGCGTGATCGAATTTTTTGACGCCTAGATCTGAGAGACTATAAGAGCTAGATCAACCAAACTTTCTATCCAAGCTCCTGTGATATCAAACCGAGACGAGTTTGTTTCAAAATTTGACCACGCCCCCTTCCGCCCCCACAAAGGACGAAAATCTACAATTTTAAAGATACGGGAAAACCAAAAATGCAGAATCATAGAAAATGACCATATCTATAAGATTATTGAATCTGGATCAGATCGAATAATGTAGCTACAATGAAGAAAACCATTTCGAAATGCATCGTTCATTCTCGCTCTCTCTCAAACCCGGGGTGGGCGCTATGCGCGATCGAATTTTTTGACGCCTAGATCTCAGAAACTATAAGAGCTAGATGAACCAAACTTCCCATGCAAGCTCCTGTGATATCAAAACAAGACGAGTTTGCTTCAAAATTTGGCCACGCCCCCATAATGGACGAAAATGTACAATTTTGAAGTTACGGGAAAACCAAAAACGCAGAATCATAGGAAATGACCATATCTATCATAGTGTTGAATCTGGATCAGATCGAATCATAAATATAGCCACAATGAAGAAAACCATTTCGAAAGGCATCGTTCCCTCTCGCTCTCTCAAACCCGGGGTGGGCGCTAAGCGTGATCGAATTTTTTGACGCCTAGATCTGAGAGACTATAAGAGCTAGATCAACCAAACTTTCTATCCAAGCTCCTGTGATATCAAACCGAGACGAGTTTGTTTCAAAATTTGACCACCCCCTTTCCGCCCCACAAAGGACGAAAATCTACAATTTTAAAGTTACGGGAAAACCAAAAATGCAGAATCATAGAAAATGACCATATCTATCAGAGTATTGAATCTGGATCAGATCGAATCATAAATATAGCTACAATGAAGAAAACCATTTCGAAACGCATCGTTCCATCTCGCTCTCTCTCAAACCCGGGGTGGGCGCTATGCGTGATCGAAATTTTTGACGCCTAGATCTCAGAAACTATAAGAGCTAGATCAACCAAACTTCCCATGCAAGCTCCTGTGATATCAAAACAAGACGAGTTTGTTTCAAAATTTGGCCACGCCCCCACAATGGACGAAAATCTACAATTTTGAAGATACGGGAAAACCAAAAACGAAGAATCATAGAAAATGACCATACCTATCAGGGTATTGAATCTGGATCAGATCGAATCATAAATATAGCTACAATGAAGAAAACCATTTCGAAACGCATCGTTCCCTCTCGCTCTCTGTCAAACCCGGGGTGGTCGCTATGCGTGATCGAATTTTTTGACGCCTATATCTCAGAGACTATAAAAGCTAGATCAACCAAACTTCCCATGCAAGCTTATGTGATATCAAACCGAGACGAGTTTGTTTAAAAATTTGGCCACGCCCCCACAATGGACGAAAATCTACAATTTTGAAGATACGGGAAAACCAAAAACGAAGAATCATAGAAAATGACCATACCTATCAGGGTATTGAATCTGGATCAGATCGAATCATAAATATAGCTACAATGAAGAAAACCATTTCGAAACGCATCGTTCCATCTCGCTCTCTCTCAAACCCGGGGTGGGCGCTATGCGTGATCGAAATTTTTGACGCCTAGATCTCAGAAACTATAAGAGCTAGATCAACCAAACTTCCCATGCAAGCTCCTGTGATATCAAAACAAGACGAGTTTGTTTCAAAATTTGGCCACGCCCCCACAATGGACGAAAATCTACAATTTTGAAGATACGGGAAAACCAAAAACGAAGAATCATAGAAAATGACCATACCTATCAGAGTATTGAATCTGGATCAGATCGAATCATAAATATAGCCACAATGAAGAAAACCATTTCGAAATGCATCGTTCCCTCTCGCTCTCTCTCAAACCCGGGGTGGGCGCTAAGCGTGATCGAATTTTTTGACGCCTAGATCTGAGAGACTATAAGAGCTAGATCAACCAAACTTTCTATCCAAGCTCCTGTGATATCAAACCGAGATGAGTTTTTTTTCAAAATTTGACCACGCCCCCTTCCGCCCCCACAAAGGACGAAAATCTACAATTTTAAAGATACGGGAAAACCAAAAATGCAGAATCATAGAAAATGACCATATCTATCAGATTATTGAATCTGGATCAGATTGAATAATTAATATAGCTACAACGAAGAAAACCATTTCGAAATGCATCGTTCCATCTCGCTCTCTCTCAAACCCGGGGTGGGCGCTATGCGTGATCGAAATTTTTGACGCCTAGATCTCAGAAACTATAAGAGCTAGATCAACCAAACTTCCCATGCAAGCTCCTGTGATATCAAAATTTGGCCACGCCCCCACAATGGACGAAAATCTACAATTTTGAAGATACGGGAAAACAAAAAACGAAGAATCATAGAAAATTACCATATCTATCAGGGTATTGAATCTGGATCAGATCGAATCATAAATATAGCTACAACGAGGGGGAACGTTATGAGCCGCGTCTGCACCGCGGCTCTACTTTATACCCGGTACTCAGTCAGTATATATGTATGTGAGCTTGTTGTAGTTTATTACATGTTCGCAAAAGAAAACGAGGGGGAACGTTATGAGCCGCGTCTGCGCCGCGGCTCTACTTTATACCCGGTACTCAGTCAGTATATATGTATGTGAGCTTGTTGTAATTTATTACATGTTCGCAAAAGGAAAAAATTAAATTGTAGCCAAAAAAAAACAATTTAAGTCGAACCTTTTCGGAGATTTTGATCTATTAAATGTTTCCATATTGGTTAACATAAATTTTTTACATCTGCCATTTCTACATGTTTTTATCTACTTCCTACATATACATACACGGCTGTGTGCGAGAGAGAGAGGGAATCAGTCTGCGCTTGGAAGGCCACTGAAATTTCATTTGTTCCTTCTGACTATATTTATGATCCGATCTGATCCAAATTCAATACTCTGATAGATATAGTAATTTTCTATGATTCTGCGTTTTTGGTTTTCCCGTATCTTCAAAATTGTAGATTTTCATCTTTTGTGGGGGCGGAAGGGGGCGTGGCCAAATTTTAAAACAAACTCGTCTCGGTTTGATATCACAGGAGCTTGGATAGAAAGTTTGGTGGTTCTAGCTTTTATAGTCTCTGAGAACTAGGCGTCAAAAAACTCGATCAGGCATAGCGCCTACCCCTGTGTGTGAGAGAGAGCGAGAGGGAACGATGCATTTCGAAATTGTTTTCTTCATTGTGGCTATATTTATGAGTCGATCTGATCCAGATTCAACACTCTGATAGATATTGTCATTTTCTACGATTCTGCGTTTTTAGTTTTCTCGTATCTTTAAAATTGTGCATGCCACAGATTTTCGTCCTTGGAGTGGGCGGAAGGGGGCGGGGCGAAATTTTGAAATACACTTGTAACAGTGCGATAGGACAGGAGTCTGGACACAAAATAGTGTTCCTCTAGCTTTTATGGTCTTTGAGCTATAGGCGCTAATGAAGACGGACAGACGGACAGACGGACGGACAGACAGACATAGCTATATCGACTCGGCTATTGATGCTGATCAAGAATATATATACTTTATGGGGTCGGAAACGCTTCCTTCTGGGTGTTACACACATTAATTTTTTGCACAAATCTAATATACCCGTTTACTCTTCGAGTACCGGGTATAATGAAGAAAACCATTTCGAAACGCATCGTTCCCTCTCGCTCTCTCAAACCCGGGGTGGGCGCTATGCGTGATCGAATCTTTTGACTCCTAGATCTGAGAGACTATAAGAGCTAGATCCACCAAACTTTCTATCCAACTTTCTATCCATCCGTAGTCGAGTCTAAGAGTCGGGACACAAAAATAGATTTCAGAGGAGCACGAGCAAGAAGAATAGGTGGAGGGGTCACATGTTTAATAGGTAAGGCGGATGTGGGAACAACCCGAGGGGCGAGTTCAGATAGAGCAGAAAGGTCCGAGGAGATGGCGATGGAAGCAGAAGTTGAAGGGGCTTCAACTTCCATTCTATCAACGGTGTCGTCGGCATCAATTGAGGGCGATGGAGCACCAGGGACATGATCGTCATTAACTTCCAATTGGACAGTTGGCACCAGGGTGGCTGCAGGAGAGGGGCCGAGTGCAGCCATCCTCATCGAAGCAGGATCGTTATCGCCGGTAATCATGCCATCGGTTTCCTTAGCACCAGAGTCGATCTTGGCTGGCGAGGTTATTGGCGGAGCGGGCATATCGTTGACTGCAAGAGAATAAATGGTTTTCGAACACGGCGAAGTACGAGTAACTTTTCTTCTCTTAGGAGACTCATTTATCATTTTTATACCCGGTACTCGAAGAGTAAAGGGGTATATTAGATTTGTGCAAAAAATTAATGTGTGTAACACCCAGAAGTAAGCGTTTCCGACCCCATAAAGTATTTATATTCTTGATCAGGATCAATAGCCGAGTCGATATAGCTATGTCTGTCTGTCCGTCCGTCTGTCCGTCTGTCCGTCCGTCCGTCCGTCTGTCCGTCTTCATTAGCGCCTATAGCTCAAAGACCATAAAAGCTAGAGGATCACTATTTTGTATCCAGACTCCTATGCTATCGCACTGTTACAAGTGTATTTCAAAATTTCGCCCCGCCCCCTTCCGCCCACTCCAAAGACGAAAATCTGTGGCATGCACAATTTTAAAGATACGAGAAAACCAAAAACGCAGAATCATAGAGAATGAGCATATCTATCAGATTGTAGAATCTGGATCAGATCGAATCATAAATATAGCTACAATGAAGAAAACCATTTCGAAATGCATCGTTCATTCTCGCTCTCTCTCAAACCCGGGGTGGGCGCTATGCGCGATCGAATTTTTTGACGCCTAGATCTCAGAAACTATAAGAGCTAGATCAACCAAACTTCCCATGCAAGCTCCTGTGATATCAAAACAAGACGAGTTTGTTTCAAAATTTGGCCACGCCCCCACAATGGACGAAAATCTACAATTTTGAAGATACGGGAAAACCAAAAACGAAGACGAGTTTATTTCAAAATTTGGCCACCCCCCTTCCGCCTCCACAAAGGACGAAAATCTACAATTTGAAAGATACGGGAAAACCAAAAACGAAGAATCATAGAAAATGACCATATCTATCAGGGTATTGAATCTGGATCAGATCGAATCATAAATATAGCTACAATGAAGAAAACCATTTCGAAACGCATCGTTCCCTCTCGCTCTCTCAAACCCGGGGTGGGCGCTATGCGTGATCGAATCTTTTGACTCCTAGATCTGAGAGACTATAAGAGCTAGATCCACCAAACTTTCTATCCAACTTTCTATCCATCCGTAGTCGAGTCTAAGAGTCGGGACACAAAAATAGATTTCAGAGGAGCACGAGCAAGAAGAATAGGTGGAGGGGTCACATGTTTAATAGGTAAGGCGGAAGTGGGAACAACCCGAGGGGCGAGTTCAGATAGAGCAGAAAGGTCCGAGGAGATGGCGATGGAAGCAGAAGTTGAAGGGGCTTCAACTTCCATTCTATCAACGGTGTCGTCGGCATCAATTGAGGGCGATGGAGCACCAGGGACATGATCGTCATTAACTTCTAATTGGACAGTTGGCACCAGGGTGGCTGCAGGAGAGGGGCCGAGTGCAGCCATCCTCATCGAAGCAGGATCGTTATCGCCGGTAATCATGCCATCGGTTTCCTTAGCACCAGAGTCGATCATGGCTGGCGAGGTTATTGGCGGAGCGGGCATATCGTTGACTGCAAAAGAATTAAGGGTTTTAGAACACGGCGAAGTACGAGTAACCTTTCTTCTCTTAGGAGACTCATTTATCATTTTTATACCCGGTACTCGAAGAGTAAAGGGGTATATTAGATTTGTGCAAAAAATTAATGTGTGTAACACCCAGAAGGAAGCGTTTCCGACCCCATAAAGTAAATATATTCTTGATTAGCATCAATAGCCGAGTCGATATAGCTATGTCTGTCTGTCCGTCCGTCTGTCCGTCCGTCCGTCCGTCTGTCCGTCTGTCCGTTTGTCCGTCTTCATTAGCGCCTATAGCTCAAAGACCATAAAAGCTAGAGGATCACTATTTTGTATCCAGACTCCTATGCTATCGCACTGTTACAAGTGTATTTCAAAATTTCGCCCCGCCCCCTTCCGCCCACTCCAAAGACGAAAATCTGTGGCATGCACAATTTTAAAGATACGAGAAAACCACAAACGCAGAATCATAGAGAATGAGCATATCTATAAGATTGTAGAATCTGGATCAGATCGGATAATAAATATAGCCACAATGAAGAAAACCATTTTGAAATGCATCGTTCCCTCTCGCTCTCTCTCACACACAGGGGTAGGCGCTATGCCTGATCGAATTTTTTGACGCCTAGTTCTCAGAGACTATAAGAGCTAGAACCACCAAACTTTCTATCCAAGCTCCTGTGATATCAAACCGAGACGAGTTTGTTTTAAAATTTGGCCACGCCCCCTTCCGCCCCCACAAAAGATGAAAATCTACAATTTTGAAGATACGGGAAAACCAAAAACGCAGAATCATATAAAATGACTATATCTATTAGAATATTGAATTTGGATCAGATCGGATCATAAATATAGTCAGAAGGAACAAATGAAATTTCAGTGGCCTCCCAAGCGCAGACTCATTCCCTCTCTCTCTCGCACACAGCCGTGTATGTATATGTAGGAAGTAGATAAAAACATGTAGAAATAGCAGATGTAAAAAATTTATGTAATCAAATTTGGCCACGCACCCTTCCGCCCCCACAAAGGACGAAAATCTACAATTTTAAAGATACGGGAAACCAAAAATTCAGAATTATAGAAAATGACCATATCTATCAGAGTATTGAATCTGGATCAGATCGAATCATAAATATAGCTACAATGAAGAAAACCATTTCGAAATGCATCGTGCCCTCTCGCTCTCTCTCAAACCCGGGGTGGACGCTATGCGTGATCGAAATTTTTGACGCCTAGATCTCAGAAACTATAACAGCTAGATCAACCAAACTTCCCATGCAAGCTCCTGTGATATCAAACCAAGACGAGTTTGTTTAAAAATTTGGCCACGCCCCCACAACGGACAAAAATCTACAATTTTGAAAATACGAGAAAACCAAAAATGCAGAATCATAGAAAATGACCATATCTATCAGAGTATTGAATCTGGATCAGATCGAATCATAAATATAGCTACAATGAAGAAAACCATTTCGAAATGCATCGTTCCCTCTCGCTCTCTCTCAAACCCGGGGTGGGCGCTATGCGTGATGGAATTTTTTGACGCCTAGATCTCAGAGACTATAAGAGCTAGATCAACCAAACTTTCTATCCAAGCTCCTGTGATATCAAACCGAGACGAGTTTGTTTCAAAATTTGGCCACGCCCCCACAATGGACAAAAATCTACAATTTTAAAAATACGAGAAAACCAAAAATGCAGAATCATAGAAAATGACCATATCTATCAGAGTATTAAATCTGGATCAGATCGAATCATAAATATAGCTACAATGAAGAAAACCATTTCGAAATGCATCGTTCCCTCTCGCTCTCTCTCAAACCCGGGGTGGGCGCTATGCGTGATGGAATTTTTTGACGCCTAGATCTCAGAAACTATAACAGCTAGATCAACCAAACTTCCCATGCAAGCTCCTGTGATATCAAACCAAGACGAGTTTGTTTAAAAATTTGGCCACGCCCCCACAATGGACGAAAATCTACAATTTTGAAGATACGGGAAAACCAAAAACGCAGAATCATAGCAAATTACCATATCTATCAGAGTATTGAATCTGGATCAGATCGAGTCATAAATATAGCCACAATGAAGAAAACCATTTTAAAATGCAGCGTTCCCTCTCGCTCTCTCTCAAACCCGGGGTGGGCGCTATGCGTGATCGAATTTTTTGACGCCTAGATCTCAGAGACTATAAGAGCTAGATCAAACAAACTTTCTATCCAAGCTCCTGTGATATCAAACCGAGACGAGTTTGTTTCAAAATTTGGCCACGCCCCCTTCCGCCCCCACAAAAGATGAAAATCTACAATTTTGAAGATACGGGAAAACCAAAAACGCAGAATCATATAAAATGACTATATCTATTAGAATATTGAATTTGGATCAGATCGGATCATAAATATAGTCAGAAGGAACAAATGAAATTTCAGTGGCCTCCCAAGCGCAGACTCTTTCCCTCTCTCTCTCGCACACAGCCGTGTATGTATATGTAGGAAGTAGATGATAAAAACATGTAGAAATAGCAGATGTAAAAAATTTATGTAATCAAATTTGGCCACGCACCCTTCCGCCCCCACAAAGTACGAAAATCTACAATTTTAAAGATACGGGAAACCAAAAATTCAGAATTATAGAAAATGACCATATCTATCAGAGTATTGAATCTGGATCAGATCGAATCATAAATATAGCTACAATGAAGAAAACCATTTCGAAATGCATCGTTCCCTCTCGCTCTCTCTCAAACCCGGGGTGGGCGCTATGCGTGATGGAATTTTTTGACGCCTAGATCTCAGAGACTATAAGAGCTAGATCAACCAAACTTTCTATCCAAGCTCCTGTGATATCAAACCGAGACGAGTTTGTTTCAAAATTTGGCCACGCCCCCACAATGGACAAAAATCTACAATTTTGAAAATACGAGAAAACCAAAAATGCAGAATCATAGAAAATGACCATATCTATCAGAGTATTGAATCTGGATCAGATCGAATCATAAATATAGCTACAATGAAGAAAACCATTTCGAAATGCATCGTTCCCTCTCGCTCTCTCTCAAACCCGGGGTGGGCGCTATGCGTGATGGAATTTTTTGACGAATAGATCTCAGAGACTATAAGAGCTAGATCAACCAAACTTTCTATCCAAGCTCCTGTGATATCAAACCGAGACGAGTTTGTTTCAAAATTTGGCCACCCCCCTTCCGCCCCCACAAAGGACGAAAATCTACAATTTTAAAGATACGGGAAAACCAAAAATGCAGAATCATAGAAAAGGACCATATCTATCAGAGTATTGAATCTGGATCAGATCGAATCATAAATATAGCTACAATGAAGAAAACCATTTCGAAATGCATCGTTCCATCTCGCTCTCTCTCAAACCCGGGGTGGGCGCAATGCGTGATCGAAATTTTTGACGCCTAGATCTCAGAAACTATGAGAGCTAGATCAACCAAACTTCCCATGCAAGCTCCTGTGATATCAAACCAAGACGAGTTTGTTTAAAAATTTTGGCCACGCCCCCGCAATGGACGAAAATCTACAATTTTGAAGATACGGGAAAACCAAAAACGCAGAATCATAGAAAATGACCATATCTATCAAAGTATTGAATCTGGATCAGAACGAATCATAAATATAGCCACAATGAAGAAAACCATTTCGAAATGCATCGTTCCCTCTCGCTCTCTCTCAAACCCGGGGTGGGCGCTATGCGTGGTCGAATTTTTTGACGCCTTGATCTCAGAAACTATATGAGCTAGATCAACCAAACTTCCCATGCAAGCTCCTGTGATATCAAATCGAGACGAGTTTGTTTCAAAATTTGGCCACACCCCCTTCCGCCACCACAAAGGACGAAAATCTACAATTTTGAAGATACGGGAAAACCAAAAACGCAGAATCATAGAAAATGACCATATCTATCAATATAGCCACAATGAAGAAAACCATTTCGAAATGCATCGTTCCCTCTCGCTCTCTCTCAAACCCGGGGTGGGCGCTATGCGTGGTCGAATTTTTTGACGCCTTGATCTCAGAAACTATATGAGCTAGATCAACCAAACTTCCCATGCAAGCTCCTGTGATATCAAATCGAGACGAGTTTGTTTCAAAATTTGGCCACCCCCCTTCCGCCCCCACAAAGGACGAAAATCTACAATTTTAAAGATACGGGAAAACCAAAAATGCAGAATTATAGAAAATTACCATATCTATCAGAGTATTGAATCTGGATCAGATCGAATTATAAATATAGGTACAATGAAGAAAACCATTTGGAAATGCATCGTTCCCTCTCGCTCTCTCTCAAACCCGGGGTGGGCGCTATGCGTGATCGAAATTTTTGACGCCTAGATCTCAGAAACTATAAGAGCTAGATCAACCAAACTTCCCGTGCAAGCTCCTGTGATATCAAACCGAGACAAGTTTGTTTCAAAATTTGGCCACGCCCCCTCAATGGACGAAAATCTATGATTTCGAATATACGGGAAAACCAAAAACGCAGAATCATAGAAAATGACCATATCTATCAGAGTATTTAATCTGTATCAGATCGAATATTAAATATAGCTACAACGAAGAAAACCATTTCGAAATGCATCGTTCCCTCTCGCTCTTTCTTGAACCCGGGGTGGGCGCTATGCGTGATCGAATTTTTGACGCCTAGCTCTCAGAAACTATAAGAGCTAGATCAACCAAACTGCCCATGCAAGCTTCTGTGATATCAAACCGAGACGAGTTTGTTTCAAAATTTGGCCACGCCCCCACAATGGACGAAAATCTACAATTTTGAAGATACGGGAAAACCAAAAATGCACAATTATAGAAAATGACCATATCTATCAGAGTATTGAATCTGGATCAGATCGAATATTAAATATAGCCACAATGAAAAAAACCATTTCGAAATGCATCGTTGCCTCTCGCTCTCTCTTAAACCCGGGGTGGGCGCTATGCGTGATCGAATTTTTGACGCCTAGATCTCAGAGACTATAAGAGCTATATCAAGCAAACTTACTATCCAAGCTCATGTGATATTAAACCGAGACGAGTTTGTTTCAAAATTTGGCCACGCCCCCTTCCGCCCCCACAAAGGACGAAAATCTACAATTTTAAAGATACGGGAAAACCAAAAATGCAGAATTATAGAAAATGACCATATCTATCAGAGAATTGAATCTGGATCACATCGAATTATAAATATAGGTGCAATGAAGAAAACCATTTGGAAATGCATCGTTCCCTCTCGCTCTCTCTCAAACCCGTGGTGGGCGCTATGCGTGATCGAAATTTTTGACGCCTAGATCTCAGAAACTATAGGAGCTAGATCAACCAAACTTTCTATCCAAGCTCCTGTGATATCAAACCGAGACGGGTTTGTTTTAAAATTTGGCCACGCCCCCTTCCGCCCCCACAAAGGACGAAAATCTACAATTTTAAAGATACGGGAAAACCAAAAATGCAGAATTATAGAAAATTACCATATCTATCAGAGTATTGAATCTGGATCAGATCGAATAATAAATATAGCTACAATGAAGAAAACCATTGCGAAATGCATCGTTCCCTCTCGCTCTCTCTCAAACCCGGGTTGGGCGCTATGCGTGATCGAAATTTTTGACGCCTAGATCTCAGAAACTATAAGAGCTAGATCAACCAAACTTCCCATGCAAGCTCCTGTGATATCAAACCGAGACGAGTTTGTTTCAAAATTTGGCCACGCCCCCGCAATGGACGAAAATCTACGATTTCGAAGATACGGGAAAACCAAAAACGCAGAATCATAGAAAATTACCATATCTATCAGAATATTGAATCTGGATCAGATCGAATAATAAATATAGCTACAATGAAGAAAACCATTGCGAAATGCATCGTTCCCTCTCGCTCTCTCTCAAACCCGGGTTGGGCGCTATGCGTGATGGAAATTTTTGACGCCTAGATCTCAGAAACTATAAGAGCTAGATCAACCAAACTTCCCATGCAAGCTCCTGTGATATCAAACCGAGACGAGTTTGTTTCAAAATTTGGCCACGCCCCCGCAATGGACGAAAATCTACGATTTCGAAGATACGGGAAAACCAAAAACGCAGAATCATAGAAAATTACCATATCTATCAGAATATTGAATCTGGATCAGATCGAATCATAAATATAGCCACAATGAAGAAAACCATTTCGAAATGCATCGTTGCCTCTCGCTCTCTCTTAAGCCCGGGGTGGGCGCTATGCGTGATCGAATTTTTGACGCCTAGATCTCAGAGACTATAAGAGCTATATCAAGCAAACTTTCTATCCAAGCTCTTGTGATATCAAACCGTGAAGAGTTTGCTTTAAAATTTGGCCACGCCCCCGCAATGGACGAAAATCTACAATTTTGAAGATGCGGGAAAACCAAAAATGCAGAATTATAGAAAATGACCATATCTATCAGAGTATTAAATCTGGATCAGATCGAATCATAAATATAGCCACAATGAAGAAAACCATTTCGAAATGCATCGTTGCCTCTCGCTCTCTCTTAAGCCCGGGGTGGGCGCTATGCGTGATCGAATTTTTGACGCCTAGATCTCAGAGACTATATGAGCTAGATCAAGCAAACTTTCTATCCAAGCTTCTGCGATATCAAACCGAGACGAATTTGTTTCAAAATTTGGCCACGCCCCCTTCCGCCCCCACAAAGGACGAAAATCTACAATTTTAAAGATACGGGAAAACCAAAAATGCAGAATTATAGAAAATTACCATATCTATCAGAGTATTGAATTTGGATCAGATCGAATAATAAATATAGCTACAATGAAGAAAACCATTGCGAAATGCATCGTTCCCTCTCGCTCTCTCTCAAACCCGGGTTGGGCGCTATGCGTGATGGAAATTTTTGACGCCTAGATCTCAGAAACTATAAGAGCTAGATCAACCAAACTTCCCATGCAAGCTCCTGTGATATCAAACCGAGACGAGTTTGTTTCAAAATTTGGCCACGCCCCCGCAATGGACGAAAATCTACCATTTTCAAGATACGGGAAAACCAAAAACGCAGAATCATAGAAAATGACCATATCTATCAGAGTATTGAATCTGGATCAGATCGAAACATAAATATAGCCACAATGAAGAAAACCATTTCGAAATGCATCGTTCCCTCTCTTTCTCTCTCAAACCCGGGATGGGCGCTATGCGTGATCGACATTTTTGACGCCTAGATCTCAGAGACTATAAGAGCTAGATTAACCAAACTTTCTATCCAAGCTCTTGTGATATCAAACCGAGACGAGTTTGCTTTAAAATTTGGCCACGCCCCCGCAATGGACGAAAATCTACCATTTTGAAGATACGGGAAAACCAAAAATGCAGAATTATAGAAAATTACCATATCTATCAGAGTATTGAATCTGGATCAGATCGAATAATAAATATAGCTACAATGAAGAAAACCATTGCGAAATGCATCGTTCCCTCTCGCTCTCTCTCAAACCCGGGTTGGGCGCTATGCGTGATCGAAATTTTTGACGCCTAGATCTCAGAAACTATAAGAGCTAGATCAACCAAACTTCCCATGCAAGCTCCTGTGATATCAAACCGAGACGAGTTTGTTTCAAAATTTGGCCACGCCCCCGCAATGGACGAAAATCTACGATTTCGAAGATACGGGAAAACCAAAAACGCAGAATCATAGAAAATTACCATATCTATCAGAATATTGAATCTGGATCAGATCGAATAATAAATATAGCTACAATGAAGAAAACCATTGCGAAATGCATCGTTCCCTCTCGCTCTCTCTCAAACCCGGGTTGGGCGCTATGCGTGATGGAAATTTTTGACGCCTAGATCTCAGAAACTATAAGAGCTAGATCAACCAAACTTCCCATGCAAGCTCCTGTGATATCAAACCGAGACGAGTTTGTTTCAAAATTTGGCCACGCCCCCGCAATGGACGAAAATCTACGATTTCGAAGATACGGGAAAACCAAAAACGCAGAATCATAGAAAATTACCATATCTATCAGAATATTGAATCTGGATCAGATCGAATCATACATATAGCCACAATGAAGAAAGCCATTTCGAAATGCATCGTTCCCTCTCGCTCTCTCTCAAACCCGGGATGGGCGCTATGCGTGAATGAATTTTTTGACGCCTAGATCTCAGAGACTATAAGAGCTAGATTAACCAAACTTTCTATCCAAGCTCTTGTGATATCAAACCGAGACGAGTTTGCTTTAAAATTTGGCCACGCCCCCGCAATGGACGAAAATCTACAATTTTGAAGATACGGGAAAACCAAAAATGCAGAATTATAGAAAATAACCATATCTATCAGAGTATTAAATCTGGATCAGATCAAATCATAAATATAGCCACAATGAAGAAAACCATTTCGAAATGCATCGTTGCCTCTCGCTCTCTCTTAAGCCCGGGGTGGGCGCTATGCGTGATCGAATTTTTGACGCCTAGATCTCAGAGACTATATGAGCTAGATCAAGCAAACTTTCTATCCAAGCTTCTGCGATATCAAACCGAGACGAATTTGTTTCAAAATTTGGCCACGCCCCCTTCCGCCCCCAAAAGGGACGAAAATCTACAATTTTAAAGATACGGGAAAACCAAAAATGCAGAATTATAGAAAATTACCATATCTATCAGAGTATTGAATTTGGATCAGATCGAATAATAAATATAGCTACAATGAAGAAAACCATTTGGAAATGCATCGTTCCCTCTCGCTCTCTCTCAAACCCGGGATGGGCGCTATGCGTGAATGAATTTTTTGACGCCTAGATCTCAGAGACTATAAGAGCTAGATTAACCAAACTTTCTATCCAAGCTCCTGTGATATCAAACCGAGACGAGTTTGTTTCAAAATTTGGCCACGCCCCCGCAATGGACGAAAATCTACCATTTTCAAGATACGGGAAAACCAAAAACGCAGAATCATAGAAAATGACCATATCTATCAGAGTATTGAATCTGGATCAGATCGAAACATAAATATAGCCACAATGAAGAAAACCATTTCGAAATGCATCGTTCCCTCTCTTTCTCTCTCAAACCCGGGATGGGCGCTATGCGTGATCGACATTTTTGACGCCTAGATCTCAGAGACTATAAGAGCTAGATTAACCAAACTTTCTATCCAAGCTCTTGTGATATCAAACCGAGACGAGTTTGCTTTAAAATTTGGCCACGCCCCCGCAATGGACGAAAATCTACCATTTTGAAGATACGGGAAAACCAAAAACGCAGAGTCATAGAAAATGACCATATATATCAGGGTATTGAATCTGGATCAGATCGAATCATAAATATAGCCACAATGAAGAAAACCATTTCGAAATGCATCGTTGCCTCTCGCTCTCTCTTAAGCCCGGTGTGGGCGCTATGCGGGATCGAATTTTTGACGCCTAGATCTCAGAGACTATATGAGCTAGATCAAGCAAACTTTCTATCCAAGCTTCTGCGATATCAAACCGAGACGAATTTGTTTCAAAATTTGGCCACGCCCCCTTCCGCCCCAACAAAGGACGAAAATCTACAATTTTAAAGATACGGGAAAACCAAAAATGCAGAATTATAGAAAATTACCATATCTATCAGAGTATTGAATCTGGATCAGATCAAATAATAAATATAGCTACAATGAAGAAAACCATTTCGAAATGCATCGTTCCCCCTCGCTCTCTCTCAAACACGGGGTGGGCGCAAGCTCCTGTGATATCAAACCGAGACGAGTTTGTTTCAAAATTTGGCCACGCCCCCGCAATGGACGAAAATCTACGATCTGGATCAGATCGAATCATAAATATAGCCACAATGAAGAAAACCATTTCGAAATGCATCGTTCCCTCTCGCTCTCTCTCAAACCCGGGATGGGCGCTATTCGTGATCGAATATTTTGACGCCTAGATCTCAGGGACTATAAAAGCTAGATCAACCAAACTTTCTAGCCAAGCTCCTGTGATATCAAACCGAGACGAGTTGGTTTTAAATTTTGGCCACGCCCCCTTCCGCCCCCACAAAGGACGAAAATCTAAAATTTTAAAGATACGGGAAAACCAAAAATGCAGATTTATAGAAAATTACCATATCTATCAGAGTATTGAATCTGGATCAGATCAAATAATAAATATAGCTACAATGAAGAAAACCATTTCGAAATGCATCGTTCCCCCTCGCTCTCTCTCAAACACGGGGTGGGCGCAAGCTCCTGTGATATCAAACCGAGACGAGTTTGTTTCAAAATTTGGCCACGCCCCCGCAATGGACGAAAATCTACGATCTGGATCAGATCGAATCATAAATATAGCCACAATGAAGAAAACCATTTCGAAATGCATCGTTCCCTCTCGCTCTCTCTCAAACCCGAGGTGGGCGCTATGCGTGATCGAAGTTTTTGACGCCTAGATCTCAGAGACTATAAGAGCTAGATCAACCAAACTTTCTATCCAAGCTCCTGTGATATCAAACCGAGACAAGTTTGTTTCAAAATTTGGCCACGCCCCCTTCCGCTCCCACAGAGGACGAAAATCTAAAATTTTAAAGATACGGGAAAACCAAAAATGCAGAATCATAGAAAATGACCATATCTATCAGAGTATTGAATTTGGATCAGATCGAATCATAAATATAGCCACAATGAAGAAAACCATTTCGAAATGCATCGTTCCCTCTCTTTCTCTCTCAAACCCGGGATGGGCGCTATGCGTGATCGACATTTTTGACGCCTAGATCTCAGAGACTATAAGAGCTAGATTAACCAAACTTTCTATCCAAGCTCTTGTGATATCAAACCGAGACGAGTTTGCTTTAAAATTTGGCCACGCCCCCGCAATGGACGAAAATCTACCATTTTGAAGATACGGGAAAACCAAAAACGCAGAGTCATAGAAAATGACCATATATATCAGGGTATTGAATCTGGATCAGATCGAATCATAAATATAGCCACAATGAAGAAAACCATTTCGAAATGCATCGTTGCCTCTCGCTCTCTCTTAAGCCCGGGGTGGGCGCTATGCGGGATCGAATTTTTGACGCCTAGATCTCAGAGACTATATGAGCTAGATCAAGCAAACTTTCTATCCAAGCTTCTGCGATATCAAACCGAGACGAATTTGTTTCAAAATTTGGCCACGCCCCCTTCCGCCCCAACAAAGGACGAAAATCTACAATTTTAAAGATACGGGAAAACCAAAAATGCAGAATTATAGAAAATTACCATATCTATCAGAGTATTGAATCTGGATCAGATCAAATAATAAATATAGCTACAATGAAGAAAACCATTTCGAAATGCATCGTTCCCCCTCGCTCTCTCTCAAACACGGGGTGGGCGCAAGCTCCTGTGATATCAAACCGAGACGAGTTTGTTTCAAAATTTGGCCACGCCCCCGCAATGGACGAAAATCTACGATCTGGATCAGATCGAATCATAAATATAGCCACAATGAAGAAAACCATTTCGAAATGCATCGTTCCCTCTCGCTCTCTCTCAAACCCGGGATGGGCGCTATTCGTGATCGAATATTTTGACGCCTAGATCTCAGGGACTATAAAAGCTAGATCAACCAAACTTTCTAGCCAAGCTCCTGTGATATCAAACCGAGACGAGTTGGTTTTAAATTTTGGCCACGCCCCCTTCCGCCCCCACAAAGGACGAAAATCTAAAATTTTAAAGATACGGGAAAACAAAAAATGCAGAATTATAGAAAATTACCATATCTATCAGAGTATTGAATCTGGATCAGATCAAATAATAAATATAGCTACAATGAAGAAAACCATTTCGAAATGCATCGTTCCCTCTCGCTCTCTCTCAAACACGGGGTGGACGCAAGCTTCTGTGATATCAAACCGAGACGAGTTTGTTTCAAAATTTGGCCACGCCCCCGCAATGGACGAAAATCTACGATTTTGAAGATACGGGAAAACCAAAAACGCAGAATCATAGAAAATTACCATATCTATCAGGGTATTGAATCTGGATCAGATCGAATTATAAATATAGCTACAACGAAGAAAACCATTTCGAAATGCATCGTTCCCTCTCAGTCTCTCTTAAACCCGGGGTGGGCGCTATGCGTGATCGAATTTTCGACGCCTAGATCTCAGAGACTATAAGAGCTAGATCAAGCAAACTTTCTATCCAAGCTCCTGTGATATCAAACCGAGACGAGTTTGTTTCAAAATTTGGCCACGCCCCCACAATGGACGAAAATCTACAATTTTGAAGATACGGGAAAACCAAAAACGCAGAATCATAGAAAATTACCATGTCTATAAGGGTATTGAATCTGGATCAGATCGAATCATAAATATAGCCACAATGAAGAAAACCATTTCGAAACGCATCGGTCCCTCTCGCTCTCTCTTAAACCCGGGGAGGGCGCTATGCGTGATCGAATTTTTGACGCCTAGATCTCAGAGACTATAAGAGCTAGATCAAGCAAACTTTCTATCCAAGCTCCTGTGATATCAAACCGAGACGAGTTTGTTTCAAAATTTGGCCACGCCCCCACAATGGACGAAAATCTACAAATTTGAAGATACGGGAAAACCAAAAACGCAGAATCATAGAAAATGACCATATCTATCAGGGTATTGAATCTGGATCAGATCGAATTATAAATATAGCTACAATGAAGAAAACCATTTGGAAATGCATCGTTCCCTCTCGCTCTCTCTCAAACCCGGGGTGGGCGCTATGCGTGATCGAAATTTTTGACGCCTAGATCTCAGAAACTATAAGAGCTAGATCAAGCAAACTTCCCGTGTAAGCTCCTGTGATATCAAACCGAGACGAGTTGTTTTCAAAATTTGGCCACGCCCTCACAATGGACGAAAATCTACCATTTTGAAGATACGGGAAAACCAAAAACGCAGAATCATAGAAATTGACCATACCTATCAGAGTGTTTAAGCTGGATCAGATCGAATCATAAATATAGCCACAATGAAGAAAACCATTTCGAAATGCATCGTTAACTCTCGCTCTCTCTCAAACCCGGGGTGGCCGCTATGCGTGAACGAATTTTTTGACGCCTAGATCTCAGAGACTATAAGAGCTAGATCAACCAAACTTTCTATCCAAGCTCCTGTGATATCAAACCGAGACGAGTTTGCTTTAAAATTTGGCCACGTCCCCGCAATGGACGAAAATCTACAATTTTAAGATACGGGAAAACCAAAAACGCAGAATCATAGAAAATGACCATATCTATCAGAGTATTGAATCTGGATCAGATCGAATCATAAATATAGCCACAATGAAGAAAACCATTTCGAAATGCATCGGTGCCTCTCGCTCTCTCTCAAACCCGGGGTGGGCGCTATGCGTGATCGAAATTTTTGACGCCTAGATCTCAGAGACTATAAGAGCTAGATCAAGCAAACTTTCTATCCAAGCTCCTGTGATATCAAACCAAGACGAGTTTGTTTCAAAATTTGGCCACGCCCCCACAATGGACGAAAATCTTCAAATTTGAAGATACGGGAAAACCAAAAACGCAGAATCATAGAAAATGACCATATCTATCAGGGTATTGAATCTGGATCAGATCGAATTATAAATATAGCTACAACGAAGAAAACCATTTCAAAATGCATCGTTCCCTCTCAGTCTCTCTTAAACCCGGGGTGGGCGCTATGCGTGATCGAATTTTTGACGCCTAGATCTCAGAGACTATAAGAGCTAGATCAAGCAAACTTTTTATCCAAAACCAAAAATGCAGAATTATAGAAAATGACCATATCTATCAGAGTATTGAATCTGGATCAGATCGAATATTAAATATAGCTACAATGAAGAAAACCATTTGGAAATGCATCGTTCCCTCTCGCTCTCTCTCAAACCCGGGGTGGGCGCTATGCGTGATCGAAATTTTTGACGCCTAGATCTCAGAAACTATAAGAGCAAGATCAACCAAACTTCCCGTGCAAGCTGCTGTGATATCAAACCGAGACGAGTTTGTTTCAAAATTTGGCCACGCCCCCGCAATGGACGAAAATCTACGATTTCGAAGATACGGGAAAACCAAAAACGCAGAATCATAGAAAATTACCATATCTATCAGAATATTGAATCTGGATCAGATCGAATCATACATATAGCCACAATGAAGAAAGCCATTTCGAAATGCATCGTTCCCTCTCGCTCTCTCTCAAACCCGGGATGGGCGCTATGCGTGAATGAATTTTTTGACGCCTAGATCTCAGAGACTATAAGAGCTAGATTAACCAAACTTTCTATCCAAGCTCTTGTGATATCAAACCGAGACGAGTTTGCTTTAAAATTTGGCCACGCCCCCGCAATGGACGAAAATCTACAATTTTGAAGATACGGGAAAACCAAAAATGCAGAATTATAGAAAATAACCATATCTATCAGAGTATTAAATCTGGATCAGATCGAATCATAAATATAGCCACAATGAAGAAAAACATTTCGAAATGCATCGTTGCCTCTCGCTCTCTCTTAAGCCCGGGGTGGGCGCTATGCGTGATCGAATTTTTGACGCCTAGATCTCAGAGACTATATGAGCTAGATCAAGCAAACTTTCTATCCAAGCTTCTGCGATATCAAACCGAGACGAATTTGTTTCAAAATTTGGCCACGCCCCCTTCCGCCCCCACAAGGGACGAAAATCTACAATTTTAAAGATACGGGAAAACCAAAAATGCAGAATTATAGAAAATTACCATATCTATCAGAGTATTGAATCTGGATCAGATCGAAACATAAATATAGCCACAATGAAGAAAACCATTTCGAAATGCATCGTTCCCTCTCGCTCTCTCTCAAACCCGGGATGGGCGCTATGCGTGATCGAAATTTTTGACGCCTAGATCTCAGAGACTATAAGAGCTAGATTAACCAAACTTTCTATCCAAGCTCTTGTGATATCAAACCGAGACGAGTTTGCTTTAAAATTTGGCCACGCCCCCGCAATGGACGAAAATCTACCATTTTGAAGATATGGGAAAACCAAAAACGCAGAAGCATAGAAAATGACCATATATATCAGGGTTTTGAATCTGGATCAGATCGAATCATAAATATAGCCACAATGAAGAAAACCATTTCGAAATGCATCGTTCCCTCTCGCTCTCTCTCAAACCCGGGATGGGCGCTATGCGTGATCGAAATTTTTGACGCCTAGATCTCAGAGACTATAAGAGCTAGATTAACCAAACTTTCTATCCAAGCTCTTGTGATATCAAACCGAGACGAGTTTGCTTTAAAATTTGGCCACGCCCCCGCAATGGACGAAAATCTACCATTTTGAAGATACGGGAAAACCAAAAACGCAGAATCATAGAAAATGACCATATATATCAGGGTATTGAATCTGGATCAGATCGAATCATAAATATAGCCACAATGAAGAAAACCATTTCGAAATGCATCGTTGCCTCTCGCTCTCTCTTAAGCCCGGGGTGGGCGCTATGCGGGATCGAATTTTTGACGCCTAGATCTCAGAGACTATATGAGCTAGATCAAGCAAACTTTCTATCCAAGCTTCTGCGATATCAAACCGAGACGAATTTGTTTCAAAATTTGGCCACGCCCCCTTCCGCCCCCACAAAGGACGAAAATCTACAATTTTAAAGATACGGGAAAACCAAAAATGCAGAATTATAGAAAATTACCATATCTATCAGAGTATTGAATCTGGATCAGATCAAATAATAAATATAGCTACAATGAAGAAAACCATTTCGAAATGCATCGTTCCCCCTCGCTCTCTCTCAAACACGGGGTGGGCGCAAGCTCCTGTGATATCAAACCGAGACGAGTTTGTTTCAAAATTTGGCCACGCCCCCGCAATGGACGATAATCTACGATCTGGATCAGATCGAATCATAAATATAGCCACAATGAAGAAAACCATTTCGAAATGCATCGTTCCCTCTCGCTCTCTCTCAAACCCGGGATGGGCGCTATTCGTGATCGAATATTTTGACGCCTAGATCTCAGGGACTATAAAAGCTAGATCAACCAAACTTTCTAGCCAAGCTCCTGTGATATCAAACCGAGACGAGTTAGTTTCAAAATTTGGCCACGCCCCCTTCCGCCCCCACAAAGGACGAAAATCTACAATTTTAAAGATACGGGAAAACAAAAAATGCAGAATTATAGAAAATGACCATATCTATCAGAGTATTGAATCTGGATCAGATCGAATATTAAATATAGCTACGACGAAGAAAACCATTTCGAAATGCATCGTTCCCTCTCGCTCTCTCTCAAACCCGGGATGGGCGCCATGCGTGATAGAAATTTTTGACGCCTAGCTCTCAACCTAGCTAGATCAACCAAACTTCCCATGCAAGCTCCTGTGATATCAAACCGAGACGAGTTTGTTTCAAAATTTGGCCACGCCCCCACAATGGACGAAAATCTACAAATTTGAAGATACGGGAAAACCAAAAACGCAGAATCATAGAAAATGACCATATCTATAAGAGTGTTGAATCTGGATCAGATCGAATTATAAATATAGCTACAATGAAGAAAACCATTTGGAAATGCATCGTTCCCTCTCGCTCTCTCTCAAACCCGGGGTGGGCGCTATGCGTGATCGAATTTTTTGACGCCTAGATCTCAGAGACTATAAGAGCTAGATTCACCAACCTTTCTATCCAAGCTCCTGTGATATCAAACCGAGACGATTTTGTTTTAAAATTTGGATACGCCCCCTTCCGCCCTCACAAAGGACGAAAATCTACAATTTTAAGGATACGGGAAAACCAAAAATGCAGAATTATAGAAAATGACCATATCTATCAGAGTATTGAATCTGGATCAGATCGAATATTAAATATAGCTACAATGAAGAAAACCATTTGGAAATGCATCGTTCCCTCTCGCTCTATCTCAAACCCGGGGTGGGCGCTATGCGTGATCGAAATTTTTGACGCCTAGATCTCAGAAACTATAAGAGCAAGATCAACCAAACTTCCCGTGCAAGCTGCTGTGATATAAAACCGAAACGAGTTTGTTTCAAAATTTGGCCACGCCCCCGCAATGGACGAAAATCTACGATTTCGAAGATACGGGAAAACCAAAAACGCAGAATCATAGAAAATGACCATATCTATGAGAGTATTGAATCTGGATCAGATCGAATTATAAATATAGCTACAATGAAGAAAACCATTTGGAAATGCATCGTTCCCCCTCGCTCTCTCTCAAACCCGGGGTGGGCGCTATTCGTGATCGAATTTTTTGACGCCTAGATCTCAGAGACTATAAGAGCTAGATTAACCAAACTTTCTATCCAAGCTCCTGTGATATCAGACCGAGACGAGTTTGTTTCAAAATTTGGCCACGCCCCCTTCCGCCCCCACAAAGGACGAAAATCTAAAATTTTAAAGATACGGGAAAACCAAAAATGCAGAATTATAGAAAATTACCATATCTATCAGAGTATTGAATCTGGATCAGATCAAATAATAAATATAGCTACAATGAAGAAAACCATTTCGAAATGCATCGTTCCCTCTCGCTCTCTCTCAAACACGGGGTGGACGCAAGCTTCTGTGATATCAAACCGAGACGAGTTTGTTTCAAAATTTGGCCACGCCCCCGCAATGGACGAAAATCTACGATTTTGAAGATACGGGAAAACCAAAAACGCAGAATCATAGAAAATTACCATATCTATCAGGGTATTGAATCTGGATCAGATCGAATTATAAATATAGCTACAACGAAGAAAACCATTTCGAAATGCATCGTTCCCTCTCAGTCTCTCTTAAACCCGGGGTGGGCGCTATGCGTGATCGAATTTTTGACGCCTAGATCTCAGAGACTATAAGAGCTAGATCAAGCAAACTTTCTATCCAAGCTCCTGGGATATCAAACCGAGACGAGTTTGTTTCAAAATTTGGCCACGCCCCCACAATGGACGAAAATCTACAATTTTGAAAATACGGGAAAACCAAAAACGCAGAATCATAGAAAATGACCATATCTATCAGGGTATTGAATCTGGATCAGATCAAATAATAAATATAGCTACAATGAAGAAAACCATTTCAAAATGCATCGTTCCCTCTCAGTCTCTCTTAAACCCGGGGTGGGCGCTATGCGTGATCGAATTTTTGACGCCTAGATATCAGAGACTATAAGAGCTAGATCAAGCAAACTTTCTATCCAAGCTCCTGTGATATCAAACCGAGACGAGTTTGTTTCAAAATTTGGCCACGCCCCCACAATGGACGAAAATCTACAAATTTGAAGATACGGGAAAACCAAAAACGCAGAATCATAGAAAATGACCATATCTATCAGGGTATTGAATCTGGATCAGATCGAATTATAAATATAGCTACAATGAAGAAAACCATTTGGAAATGCATCGTTCCCTCTCGCTCTCTCTCAAACCCGGGGTGGGCGCTATGCGTGATCGAAATTTTTGACGCCTAGATCTCAGAAACTATAAGAGCTAGATCAAGCAAACTTCCCGTGTAAGCTCCTGTGATATCAAACCGAGACGAGTTGGTTTCAAAATTTGGCCACGCCCTCACAATGGACGAAAATCTACCATTTTGAAGATACGGGAAAACCAAAAACGCAGAATCATAGAAAATTACCATATCTATCAGGGTATTGAATCTGGATCAAATCGAATCATAAATATAGCTACAATGAAGAAAACGATTTCGAAATGCATCGTTCCCTCTCGCTCTCTCTCAAACCCGGGGTGGGCGCTATGCGTGATCGAAATTTTTGACGCCTAGATCTCAGAAACTATAAGAGCTAGATCAAGCAAACTTCCCGTGTAAGCTCCTGTGATATCAAACCGAGACGAGTTGGTTTCAAAATTTGGCCACGCCCTCACAATGGACGAAAATCTACCATTTTGAAGATACGGGAAAACCAAAAACGCAGAATCATAGAAAATTACCATATCTATCAGGGTATTGAATCTGGATCAGATCGAATTATAAATATAGCTACAACGAAGAAAGCCATTTCGAAATGCATCGTTCCCTCTCAGTCTCTCTTAAACCCGGGGTGGGCGCTATGCGTGATCGAATTTTTGACGCCTAGATCTCAGAGACTATAAGAGCTAGATCAAGCAAACTTTCTATCCAAGCTCCTGTGATATCAAACCGAGACGAGTTTGTTTCAAAATTTGGCCACGCCCCCACAATGGACGAAAATCTACAAATTTGAAGATACGGGAAAACCAAAAACGCAGAATCATAGAAAATGACCATATCTATCAGGGTATTGAATCTGGATCAGATCAAATAATAAATATAGCTACAATGAAGAAAACCATTTCAAAATGCATCGTTCCCTCTCAGTCTCTCTTAAACCCGGGGTGGGCGCTATGCGTGATCGAATTTTTGACGCCTAGATCTCAGAGACTATAAGAGCTAGATCAAGCAAACTTTCTATCCAAGCTCCTGTGATATCAAACCGAGACGAGTTTGTTTCAAAATTTGGCCACGCCCCCACAATGGACGAAAATCTACAAATTTGAAGATACGGGAAAACCAAAAACGCAGAATCATAGAAAATGACCATATCTATCAGGGTAATGAATCTGGATCAGATCGAATTATAAATATAGCTACAATGAAGAAAATCATTTCGAAATGCATCGTTCCCTCTCAGTCTCTCTTAAACCCGGGGTGGGCGCTATGCGTGATCGAATTTTTGACGCCTAGATCTCAGAGACTATAAGAGCTAGATCAACCAAACTTTCTATCCAAGCTCCTGTGATATCAAACCGAGACGAGTTTGCTTTAAAATTTGGCCACGCCCCCGCAATGGACGAAAATCTACAATTTTAAGATACGGGAAAACCAAAAACGCAGAATCATAGAAAATGACCATATCTATCAGAGTATTGAATCTGGATCAGATCGAATCATAAATATAGCCACAATGAAGAAAACCATTTCGAAATGCATCGTTCCCTCTCGCTCTCTCTCAAACCCGGGGTGGGCGCTATGCGTGATCGAAATTTTTGACGCCTAGATCTCAGAAACTATAAGAGCTAGATCAACCAAACTTCCCATGCAAGCTCCTGTGATATCAAACCGAAACGAGTTGGTTTCAAAATTTGGCCACGCCCCCACAATGGGGGTCGCTGCATCAATGCTCGGAATGCAATTCGGACGTCACTGCTGCTCAGCTACGCTGCTTTGATGCTTTTCGCTGTTCGTCGTTGTGCCGCCGTGCGTTTCATCTGTCGTGCATTGATTTACCCTCAGATGCTATTAAACTTCTAATAAATCTGCCCAATTTGTTGTGGCAGTGTGATAACTGTGTGGTTGCGAATGACTCGCACTCCAAAATTGACGAACTGAGTGACAAGGTGCAGAAGCTTGAAAGCCTGTATCGGGATCTCAAGTCAGATTTTCAGGCTGCCCTCCCGGTCAAGTCGAATAGGAGGGTTGCTGCTAAGAAGGATGCCAATAATGCCATACCGGTGACTGACTTACTGTCTCCAAAGCTGGTGGCCGCCACCTCGAGTGCGGTCATTGACCCGGGTCCAGCTGCCGCTCTCCCTTCTGATTCGGAGGGCTTCGTCACAGTCCGAAAGAAAGAGAGGAAGAATCGGAGCAAAAACGCTAAACGTTTTGTTGGTGTTGCTCCGAGTTGTGAGCAGTTAAATGTATTGCAGAGCCGAAAATACCTGCATATCTGCAAATTTGCCGCTGCGACGGAGCCAGAGGCGGTGGTGAAATTTGTTGCCGATAAACTGAAGGTGTCCGAGGCCGAAATTTCCTGTGCAAAGTTGGTCAAGCGAGATGCTGATATTTCTGCGTTGAAATTCGTTAATTTCAAACTTGGGGTCACTGAGCCTCTATTCCCGATGGTCTTTGACGACAAATTCTGGCCAGTATCGGTAAGAGTTTCCCGCTTTGTGCATAGACAGAGGCCTGCAGCTGATCTGACGGCTGTTAATCTGCCTACACTTGTGCCATTGCGGACGTCCACCCCGACTCAGGAAGTTCCAGTTCCATCCACTTCAAAAAACCCCCAGTGAGCGGCGCCTTTGGTTTTTGGATCGCCGCTTCTCGACAAGCTATTCTGCTTACATTTTCTCGCCTCTTTGCAATGAGCAATCGCCCGTCGCTGCTTCATATTCGGCATTCTTTGGAACACCAACAAAATATCTCTTTTTCGCATTGCGCCTTGTGCGATATTCGCTCGGCTGCTGCTGGATCGGACGTCGATGCTCTTGCTGGCGCTCTATTTCGACTATGTGCGCTTCTGACGTCATCATTACAGCAACATACGCCAATGCAGTTCTTCGTGTGCTTTGCTTGCGCCGTCGCTGCACTCGACACTTGGGGAGAGTCAGCAGCCCGGCGCTCGCTCTTAAATGGAACGCTCTCTTCGCTATCAACACCTGGATTGGGGTTCCCTACTGCTGCCTTTCCCAATCTTCTGGTCGAGTATGGTGCACTGCTATTTCGGACTGTGACGTTTGGGCATGTTTTGCGCACGAGCCTTGCCGTATGTGATGTTCCTGACCCTCCTCTGTATACTACTCTCGTGGCCGCTAATCGGACGGCACTGCCACTTCCTGGGACTATGCCGATGGATGGGGCCGAATCCATCCGCATTTTCTTTCAAAATATATCGGGTATGCGCACTAAGGCTCAAGCGGTGTACTTGGCCACATCTACGTGCGATTTCGACGTCATCATCCTTGTTGAAACTTGGCTCAACGAAAACTTCTTCGACAATGAGTTCTTTGATCCCAACCTTTTCCAAGTGTTTCGTAAGGATAGGGTGGGGTCATTGTGGCCGTTAGACGCACCCTACGCTGTGATCCGATTTGTCTCCTTGATGGCGACTCTATCTTGGATCAGATTAGTGTGTCTGTGGCTGGTCAGTGGCTGTATCAGCGCATCATATATTCCTCCGAAGAGCAGCTATGATGTTTACAGGGCGCACACGCAGAATATTGCCAATATGCGTGGCAATCTACGAGACCGTCATCATCTCTGCGTTGTTGGCGACTTCAATTTGGGGTCGTTAATATGGACCGCCGATCCGCAGTCGTCGGCTATGATGCCGAGTAATGTGCATTTGCAGCACGAAGTTCTTTTTTTTGGATGACTTTTTAGTATGGGCTTAACCCAAATTCTTATTATAATTCTTCTTATAATGTTTTCATTCGTACTGTTCATCATATTGTTGATAAGAATGCTTCCAGAAGAGTGCGTGGCTCCTATAGGCTACCGTGGTATACGAAGGGTCTTGTGAGGTATAAGAATCTGCGTAACAAGTTTTTTAAACGATTTAAGATTACCCGTGACCCCGTTGACTGGGCCAGGTATGTGCAGCATAAGCGGGAGTTTGCCTTTTTAAACAAATTTTTATATAGTCAGTATATTGCCGATGTTGAAAGGGGACTTAAAATGAATCCCAGGTCGTTCTGGCGTTTCATAAACTCAAAAAGGTCGACAAGTGCCCTTCCTTCAGCTATGAACCTTGGTAACTTGAGCTCAAATACTGATGGTGGCATAGCAAACCTTTTTGCTTATTTTTTTAGCTCAAATTTTGAGCCATACGCAGTTTGGCATGAGTCCGATGTCTTAGACTCTATCCCTTCGGTGGTCAATATTGGCTCACTTGACGTATCGGAGGCGGACATTTTGGAGGCAATTGCTGATTTCGACTACTCGATTAAACCCGACAGTGATGGCATTTCTGCCCTGCTACTTCGCAACTTTGGTGTTGCTTTTTATGAACCCCTTAAAATTCTCTTCTGTAATTCTTTGTCAACGGGTCGGTTTATTGCAAAGTGGAAGGCTGCCAAGATTACTCCCGTTTTTAAGAAGGGTACTAGGAATTGTATCTCTAATTATAGACCAATTGCCAAACTCAGCAATGTCTCAAAACTTCTTGAGCGCATCATTGCCAAAAAGATCTCTTTCCTCATGAAGTCATACATTAGCCCAGATCAGCATGGTTTTATGCCAGGTAGATCAGCTACCACTAATTTGGTAGCCTTTAGTAACTTTTGCACACATGCCTTTGAAGTGCACTCTCAAGTTGATGTGGTGTACACTGACTTTGCTAAGGCCTTTGACAAAGTCTCTCACTGCGCCCTATTAGCCAAGCTGCATCGGTTGGGGATTCATTCGAGCCTGCTTAGTTGGTTCATTTCATACCTTGAGCAGCGAGAGTATGTTGTATTGGTCAATGGAAAGCAGTCGGACCCATATCTGGCTACTTCCGGCCTTCCACAGGGAAGTGCTCTTGGTCCGTTGCTATTCGCTATTTTCACTAATGACATATGTCTCAGCATTCAAACTTCTGAGCATTTGCTTTATGCCGATGATTTGAAAATCTTCCGTTCTATCAAAACTTTAGGGGACAGTATCCTTCTACAGCGTGACCTGGATGGAGTCGTTCGTTGGTGCACACTTAATTCGCTCCCTCTCAATGTTACTTTGTGTCCTTCAGTAAGTGTGTATTCAATGTTCAGGCCTCATACTCGATAGATGGCCTTCCGCTCTTGAAACAGACGGAGACACTTGACCTGGGGGTCTTGTTCGATTCCAAATTTCTTTTTATCGAGCATTTGAATTTCATTTTGCCAAAAGCCTATGCCATGTTCGGCTTTGTTACTCGTAATTCATCGCAGTTTAAGGACCCATATACGAGGCTAAGTCTTTATGCGCTCCCGTCTTGAGTATGCTTCAGTGGTTTGGAATCCCACGGGGGTCGTTCAGATTGCGCGCGTCGAGAGATTGCAAAGGAAGTTTTTGAAGTTTGCACTCCAGCCTTTGCAATTTTCCAGTCCGGTGCCGTCCTATGAGTGCAGATTGCGCCTCGTGCATCTCTCCTCCCTTGAGGATCGAAGAACCATTGCGGCTCAGCTATTTTTATACGATCTATTAGTGGGTAACATCGATTGCCCTTTCCTGCTTAGTAGGATTGGCTTCAACACGCCTGCCAGGAGCCTTAGGGACCATGCACTTTTCGCTGTTGATCTCCACCGGACCAACTACGGGAAGAATGAGCCATTATGTAGGATGCTTCGTCAGCATAATACGCTGCCAGCTGGGATGCGATTCGACTTTTGCCATGGGAAAGCATCCGTCAGACGGTCACTTTCTGATTTTTTCATTTTGAAGAATTAATTTGTTATTCCTTATTTCTTTCTTTGTTTAGTGTTTATTGTTTAAGATAGATATAAGTTTGTTTAGCCAGTTAGGGTTTAACCGTTGGCGAGTAAATAAATAAATAAATGCATCGTTCCCTCTCGCTCTTTCCCGGGGTGGGCGCTATGCGTGATCGAATATTTTGACGCCTAGATCTCAGAGATTAAAAGAGCTACATCAACCAAACTTTCTATCCAAGCTCCTGCGATATCAAACCGAGACGAGTTTGTTTCAAAATTTGGCCACGCCCCCTTCCGCCCCCACAAAGGACGAAAATCTACAATTTTAAAGATACGGGAAAACCAAAAATGCAGAATCATAGAAAATGACCATATCTATCAGAGTATTGAATCTGGATCAAATCGAATCATAAATATAGCCACAATGAAGAAAACCATTTCGAAATGCATCGTTCCCTCTCGCTCTCTCTTAAACCCGGGGTGGGCGCTATGCGTGATCGAATTTTTGACGCCTAGATCTCAGAGACTATAAGAGCTAGATCAGCCAAACTTTCTATCCAAGCTCCTGTTATATCAAACCGAGACGAGTTTGTTTCAAAATTTGGCCACGCCCCCACAATGGACGAAAATCTACAGTTTTGAAGATACGGGAAAACCAAAAACGCAGAATCATAGAAAATTACCATATCTATCAGGGTATTGAATCTGGATCAGATCGAATCATAAATATAGCCAAAATGAAGAAAACCATTTCGAAATGCATCGTTCCCTCTCGCTCTCTCTCAAACCCGGGATGGGCGCCATGCGTGATCGAAATTTTTGACGCCTAGCTCTCAGAAACTATAAGAGCTAGATCAGCCAAACTTTCTATCCAAGCTCCTGTTATATCAAACCGAGACGAGTTTGTTTCAAAATTTGGCCACGCCCCCTTCCGCCCCCACAAAGGACGAAAATCTAATATTTTGAAGATACGGGAAAACCAAAAATGCAGAATCATAGAAAATGACCATATCTATCAGAGTATTGAATCTGGATCAAATTTAATCATAAATATAGCTACAATGAAGAAAACGATTTCGAAATGCATCGTTCCCTCTCGCTCTCTCTCAAACCCGGGATGGGCGCTATGCGTTATCGAAATTTTTGACGCCTAGCTCTCAGAAACTATAAGAGCTAGATCAACCAAACTTTCTATCCAAGCTCCTGTTATATCAAACCGAGACGAGTTTGTTTCAAAATTTGGCCACGCCCCCTTCCGCCCCAACAAAGGACGAAAATCTACAATTTTAAAGATACGGGAAAACCAAAAATGCAGAATCATAGAAAATAACCATATCTATCAGAGTATTGAATCTGGATCAAATCGAATCATAAATATAGCTACAATGAAGAAAACGATTTCGAAATGCATCGTTCCCTCTCGCTCTCTCTCAAACCCGGGGTGGGCGCTATGCGTGATCGAATTTTTTGAGGCCTAGATCTCAGAGACTATAAGAGCTAGATCAACCAAACTTTCTATCCAAGCTCCTGGGATATCAAACCGAGACGGGTTTGTTTTAAAATTTGGCAACGCCCCCTTCCGCCCCCACAAAGGACGAAAATCTACCATTTTGAAGATACGGGAAAACCAAAAACGCAGAATCATAGAAAATGACCATATCTATCAGAGTATTGAATCTGGATCAAATCGAATCATAAATATAGCTACAATGAAGAAAACGATTTCGAAATGCATCGTTCCCTCTCGCTCTCTCTCAAACCCGGGGTGGGCGCTATGCGGGATCGAATTTTTTGACGCCTAGATCTCAGAGACTATAAGAACTAGATCAACCAAACTTCCTATCCAAGCTCCTGAGATATCAAACCGAGACGGGTTTGTTTTAAAATTTGGCCACGCCTTCTTCCGCCCCCACAAAGGACGATGTTCGGAGCAGCAGCCGTCATTAGCTCTTAAGAGTGCGATCTACTCTTGCGCTCTCGGTGCCTACGCACACACACGCTCATGGTCCGCGCATGTACTGCTTAAATTGCAGTGCTTCGCGAAACCCACCCCCACTCTGTTAAAGTCGTCGTCGAACGCAGCATCGCGTATCACACCTCGTCATAACGGCCATAGGGCCGTTATAGTTTCGTTTATAAATTATACCGTCAACCCACCTCAAACTCACGGGCACGCCCATAAAATATATAATAAACAAAACCCTTTAAATACAATAATTAAAAACATTAAACTAAAAACGGAGACAATTTTAATTTCGTAAATGTGGAGTCAGAGTTGCCGAAAAAGCTCGGCAGCTTCCAACATTTTGGTGACCCCGACGTGATCCCCGTGACCTTTGAGTGGAAAAAAAGTGTTCAAAACATTGAGTTAAATCTGTGTCAAAGATTTAACCCAACATTCGGAAAAAAAAGTAGCGAACCAAAAGTCGCTGTGGCCGACCGTGACAGTTTCTAGCGGGCCGCTATTCGTTTTCGTGTTCTCTTTCGTCGTCTGCTTCAGCCTGCGCAACGCACTGTCGAGACCGGCTGCATAGAGTGCTAAGCGAAATCCGTTAGATTTCGTTGTCTCCTCTTTCGTCGTTTGCTTCATCCCGCGCTCGTGAGCAGCCGCATACCAAGAACTCTTTCGAACTCGAAGTCGTTCTCTTGTGCATAACTGTTGATTATCGCTCGTCGCTTGTGCCCTCTGTGCCGGTGCAAGGCACATACAAACATACACTTTGTTCGCTTTCGTTGCTTCGGTGCATTATCGGTCGTCGCTTGTGCCCTCTGTGCCGGCGCAGTGCACATACACACATATACATTGCTCGTCTTCGCTTTCGTTGCGTCGCGGCATTCTCGGTCGTCGCTTATGATCTCTGTGCCGGTGCAGTGCATATGCACACACATACATTTTGTCGCCGTCGATTTCACATATCGATGCATCTCTCTGCCTGAATTCGCCGCATTCCAGATCAATAACGTTCGCATCGTTAGATCTGCGCAACCGGCTTGGAAAAAGTTTAGCGGAAAAAACATTAAAAGCTAAACGCAGCTAAAAATGAGTGTCGACAATATAAATATCCGCTCCGCCTCGGATGACACACCCTCGAGTGGCGCTCCTATTCATGAAGTGTTGGCTAGTGCTGATCCAGCTACTAGCTGGATTGAATTCTTGAGCCTCAAGATAAAGACCATCTTCGACCGACTTCAGGGGCTCGTTGCCCAATTGGATAACAAAAAGCTACGCAGTTTGGAATAATACAACCTGAAACTACTTCTGGAGCTGGTGGACAAATTGGAATCAAACTTCTAGTTGGACACCATCAGTTCATTGGAGATAACCGAGGCTAACTACAACAACACTATGCAAATTTACAAAAAACCGATTGCTAATAAATGTCTCATTCAACAGATACACATCAGAGCGATACTTGGATTGACGCATGGCGACTCATTGGTTGGCAAGTTGCGGGCGTTTCTGGACGCTGCTACCTCACATCTTCGCGCGTTACATGCGCTAAGAAACACCACACCCCTTTGTATTTCGTTCGTCGAGCAGAAACCGTCCAACCCGCTTCTCCAAGTGAAGCCTCACCACTACAACCAATTCAGATCGCCATTGTCACCCTCATTGTCGCTCTCCTTGCCACAGCCTATCTTATCCAAAAGTCCGCCTGATGCTGTATTATCAGCCATTGTCGTCGTTCTCGTCAAAACCATCGCGGGAACTTTCGTGCCATGTCACGCACTACTCGTCTATCTAATCAGCTACAACGTCGCAAAACCAAATCGCTCACCGCAGTCTCTGGCATAGGAGATGCTAGCTTCTCACCTGAAGGTATCTCGGTGGATCTCGTTCTGAAATCGAGGATTTCAGAGTTCACCACTAGCATCACTGCCGTTCGTTGCCCAGAAGATTACGGATCATCAACCTCGATCATCGCATCCCAATCTTTGGATGACACCAATCACAGCATTCGGCTCAATGATTTGGTTCATCGATTTTGGGAAGTGGTCACTTCGGATGGATTCTATCTAGTGGCAGGCACTCGGCCTCCACCGTCTCGTCGTTGATCTCAACACAATCGTGGATGGATTCCGTCCAGTGGCGGGCACTCGGCCCCCACGCTCTCGTCGTTGATCGCATCACTTCGGATGGATTCTGTCTAGTGGCGGGCATTCGGCCCCCACTCTGTCGTCGATCATCGCATCCCAATCTTTGGATGACACCAATCACAGCATTCGGCTCAATGAATTGGTTCATCCATTTTGGGAAGTGGTCACTTCGGATGGATTCTATCCAGTGGCAGGCACTCGGCCTCCACTGTCTCGTCGTTGATCTCAACACAATCGTGGATGGATTCCGTCCAGTGGCGGGCACTCGGCCCCCACGCTCTCGTCGTTGATCGCATCACTTCGGATGGATTCTGTCGAGTGGCGGGCATTCGGCCCCCACTCTGTCGTCGATCATCGCATCCCAATCTTGGATGACACCAATCACAGCATTCGGCTCAATGATTTGGTTCATCGATTTTGGGAAGTGGTCACTTCGGATGGATTCTATCTAGTGGCAGGCACTCAGCCTCCATTGTCTCGTCGTTGATCTCAACACAATCGTGGATGGATTCCGTCCAGTGGCGGGCACTCGGCCCCCACTCTCTCGTCGTTGATCTCGTGGATGGATTCTGTCTAGTGGCGGGCATTCTGCCCCCACTCTCTCGTCGCTCATCGCATCCCAATCTTTGCACCAATCACAGCACTCGGCTCGATGACTTGGTTCGTCAAGTTTGGGAAGCGGTCAAATCAAACAGAATCACCCATCGTATTCAGCCTGCATCGTTTTAGCTATTCGCGCTAAACATCAGCTAGCCATATGTCTTCCCTAGATCCATAGCGGTTGGAAACCATTCTACAGGACTTCTACGTGGACAACATCTCGCTTTCGTTTACGCACATCAACTCATTCGGAGTCATGATGCGCCTCGTTGGCTACGTTCAGAAGTTCATCAGTAGGATGAAGTTACCTGATATCTCATCCAAGGCCCTTCGCAAGGAATCACATCTGTTAAGACACATTGTTCAACGGGCCCACCTGTATCCTGAGTACCTTGCTCGGCGCAAAGGAAGCTGCGTGAAGTCCCCCAGCAGCATCACATCGCTCGTACCCTGCATAAATGACCTTGGATTAATTCGTGTTGGTGGCCGCCTGCGCCATTCAACTCTCGGCTTCGATACACGCCACCCAATCATTTCGCTTAGGGATCATCCACTGACGTTCCCTATCATCACACCCTTTCCTCGGAAACATCACCATGCTGGTTCGCAGTCGCTACTTGGAGCGACTCGCGTACAGTTTTGGCCCATCGGCGGCCTGAAAACTGTGGCACGCGCATTGCGGAAATGCGTCGTGTGCTGCCAATCCATACCTCGTCTTGTAGAGCACCTCATGGCTGACCTACCGAAGGATCGAATACAGGATTCACCTGCATTCAGCATCGCTGGAATCGACTACTGCCGTCCCTTCTACTACTTGCCAGATGGGCGCAATCGAGCGCCTATCAAATGCTACATCAGCGTTTTCATCTGCATCAACTACGGCTTCTTATTTCAATTTCAGAAACCCCTGAAGATCTTGGCGTCCTTACACCAGGACATGTTCTAATTGGTCGTCCGCTGATGAGTTTCCCGAGCCAGACGTTACGGGTCTAACCTTCAATCGTCTTGATCGCTGGCAGCGAGTCACCTGTGCCCAGCAGATCTTTTGGAAGCGTTGGAGTGAGGAGTGCCAAATAGCGCACATCACAACCATCGATCCAGGTCAACTACGTCGTCTGCATCAAGGACGAAAACTTGCCACCATTAAAGTGGCCCTTAGCACGGGTGATCGAGGTCATCGCTGGAGCTGATGGGGCTGTGCGAGTTGCCATACTGCGGACACCATCCGGAACCACTCGTCGAGCTTTCAACAAGCTGTGCGTCCTTCCCGTTAAGGATCCTGTTAAAAGCCCAGGTCTTTCAACGGGGGGGAGTATGTTCGGAGCAGCAGCCGTCATTAGCTCTTAAGAGTGCGATCTACTCTTGCGCTCTCGGTGCCTACGCACACACACGCTCATGGTCCGCGCATGTACTGCTTAAATTGCAGTGCTTCGCGAAACCCACCCCCACTCTGTTAAAGTCGTCGTCGAACGCAGCATCGCGTATCACACCTCGTCATAACGGCCATAGGGCCGTTATAGTTTCGTTTATAAATTATACCGTCAACCCACCTCAAACTCACGGGCACGCCCATAAAATATATAATAAACAAAACCCTTTAAATACAATAATTAAAAACATTAAACTAAAAACGGAGACAATTTTAATTTCGTAAATGTGGAGTCAGAGTTGCCGAAAAAGCTCGGCAGCTTCCAACAGACGAAAATCTACCATTTTGAAGATACGGGAAAACCAAAAACGCAGAATCATAAAAAACGACCATATCTATCAGAGTATTTAATCTGGATCAAATCGAATAATAAATATAGCTACAATGAAGAAAACGATTTCGAAATGCATCGTTCCCTCTCGCTCTCTCTCGAACCCGGGGTGGGCGCTATGCGGGATCGAATTTTTTGAGGCCTAGATCTCAGAGACTATAAGAGCTAGATCAACCAAACTTTCTATCCAAGCTCCTGTGATATCAAACCGAGACGGGTTTGTTTTAAAATTTGGCTACGCCCCCTTCTGCCCCCACAAAGGACGAAAATCTACCATTTTGAAGATACGGGAAAACCAAAAACGCAGAATCATAGAAAATTACCATATCTATCAGAGTATTGAATCTGGATCAAATCGAATCATAAATATAGCTACAATGAAGAAATCGATTTCGAAATGCATCGTTCCCTCTCGCTCTCTCTCAAACCCGGGGTGGGCGCTATGCGGGGTCGAATTTTTTGACGCCTAGATCTCAGAGACTATAAGAACTAGATCAACCAAACTTCCTATCCAAGCTCCTGTGATATCAAACCGAGACGAGTTTGTTTTAAAATTTAGCCACGCCTTCTTCCGCCCCCACAAAGGACGAAAATCTACCATTTTGAAGATACGGGAAAACCAAAAACGCAGAATCATAAAAAATGACCATATCTATCAGAGTATTGAATCTGGATCAAATCGAATAATAAATATAGCTACAATGAAGACAACGATTTCGAAATGCATCGTTCCCTCTCGCTCTCTCTCGAACCCGGGGTGGGCGCTATGCGGGATCGAATTTTTTGAGGCCTAGATCTCAGAGACTATAAGAGCTAGATCAACCAAACTTCCCATGCAAGCTCCTGTGATATCAAACCGAAACGAGTTGGTTTCAAAATTTGGCCACGCCCCCACAATGGACGAAAATCTACCATTTTGAAGATACGGGAAAACCAAAAACGCAGAATCATAGAAAATGACCATATCTATCAGAGTATTGAATCTGGATCAAATCGAATCATAAATATAGCTACAATGAAGAAAACGATTTCGAAATCAGTGATCATCCAGCTCTAATTGCGTTCGGTCGTGTTTTCGCTATGTCGCTGCATCAATGCTCGGAATGCAATTCGGACGTCACTGCTGCTCAGCTACGCTGCTTTGATGCTGTTCGCTGCTCGTTGTTGTGCCGCCGTGCGTTTCATCTGTCGTGCATTGATTTACCCTCAGATGCTATTAAACTTCTAATAAATCTGCCCAATTTGTTGTGGCACTGTGATAACTGTGTGGTTGCGAATGACTCGCACTCCAAAATTGACGAACTGAGTGACAAGGTGCAGAAGCTTGAAAGCCTGTATCGGGATCTCAAGTCAGATTTTCAGGCTGCCCTCCCGGTCAAGTCGAATAGGAGGGTTGCTGCTAAGAAGGATGCCAATAATGCCATACCGGTGACTGACTTACTGTCTCCAAAGCTGGTGGCCGCCACCTCGAGTGCGGTCATTGACCCGGGTCCAGCTGCCGCTCTCCCTTCTGATTCGGAGGGCTTCGTCACAGTCCGAAAGAAAGCGAGGAAGAATCGGAGCAAAAACGCTAAACGTTTTGTTGGTGTTGCTCCGAGTTGTGAGCAGTTAAATGTATTGCAGAGCCGAAAATACCTGCATATCTGCAAATTTGCCGCTGCGACGGAGCCAGAGGCGGTGGTGAAATTTGTTGCCGATAAACTGAAGGTGTCCGAGGCCGAAATTTCCTGTGCAAAGTTGGTCAAGCGAGATGCTGATATTTCTGCGTTGAAATTCGTTAATTTCAAACTTGGGGTCACTGAGCCTCTATTCCCGATGGTCTTTGACGACAAATTCTGGCCAGTATCGGTAAGAGTTTCCCGCTTTGTGCATAGACAGAGGCCTGCAGCTGATCTGACGGCTGTTAATCTGCCTACACTTGTGCCATTGCGGACGTCCACCCCGACTCAGGAAGTTCCAGTTCCATCCACTTCAAAAAACCCCCAGTGAGCGGCGCCTTTGGTTTTTGGATCGCCGCTTCTCGACAAGCTATTCTGCTTACATTTTCTCGCCTCTTTGCAATGAGCAATCGCCCGTCGCTGCTTCATATTCGGCATTCTTTGGAACACCAACAAAATATCTCTTTTTCGCATTGCGCCTTGTGCGATATTCGCTCGGCTGCTGCTGGATCGGACGTCGATGCTCTTGCTGGCGCTCTATTTCGACTATGTGCGCTTCTGACGTCATCATTACAACAACATACGCCAATGCAGTTCTTCGTGTGCTTTGCTTGCGCCGTCGCTGCACTCGACACTTGGGGAGAGTCAGCAGCCCGGCGCTCGCTCTTAAATGGAACGCTCTCTTCGCTATCAACACCTGGATTGGAGTTCCCTACTGCTGCCTTTCCCAATCTTCTGGTCGAGTATGGCGCACTGCTATTTCGGACTGCGACGTTTGGGCAGGTTTTGCGCACGAGCCTTGCCGTATGTGATGTTCCTGACCCTCCTCTGGATCCTACTTTCGTGGCTGCTAATCGGACGGCACTGCCACTTCCTGGGACTATGCCGATGGATGGGGCCGAATCCATCCGCATTTTCTTTCAAAATATATCGGGTATGCGCACTAAGGCTCAAGCGGTGTACTTGGCCACATCTACGTGCGATTTCGACGTCATCATCCTTGTTGAAACTTGGCTCAACGAAAACTTCTTCAACAATGAGTTCTTTGATCCCAACCTTTTCCAAGTGTTTTGTAAGGACAGAGACTGTGCCAAAACGAAGCGCTGCAGAGGGGGTGGGGTCATTGTGGCCGTTAGACGCACCCTACGCTGTGATCCGATTTGTCTCCTTGATGGCGACTCTATCTTGGATCAGATTGGTGTGTCTGTGGCTGGTCAGTGGCTGTATCAGCGCATCATATATTCCTCCGAAGAGCAGCTATGATGCTTACAGGGCGCACACGCAGAATATTGCCAATATGCGTGGCAATCTACGAGACCGTCATCATTTCTGCGTTGTTGGCGACTTCAATTTGGGGTCGTTAATATAGACCGCCGATCCGCAATCGTCGGCTATGATGCCGAGTAATGTGCATTTGCAGCACGAAGTCCTTTTTTTGGATGACCTTTTTAGTATGGGCTTAATCCAAATTAATATTGTTTTTAATAGGTTAAATAAGAATCTAGATTTAGTTTTTGTTAGTGCGGATATTGATTGCTGCGTTGCATGTTGCGTGCTGCCTATTGCAGAATGTGACATGCATCACGTGCCATTGATATTATCAGCTAATTTCTATAGTTACTCGCCCTGGGCTGAACCTGATTCTGAATATTTTTATACAGATGTAAGTTTGAATGCTATACGTGATGAAATGCTAAACGTAAACTGGGCTTCTGTTCTCTCGCATCCTAGTGCTGACTCTTCTTATAATGTTTTCATTCTGTTCATCATATTGTTGATAAGAATGCTTCCAGAAGAGTGCGTGGCTCCTATAGGCTACCGTGGTATACAAAGGGTCTTGTGAGGTATAAGATTAAGATTACCCGTGACCCCGTTGACTGTGCCAAAGCCTATAGCTCAAAGACCATAAAAGCTAGAGGATCACTATTTTGTATCCAGACTCCTGTACTATCGCACTGTTACAAGTGTATTTCAAAATTTCGTCCCGCCCCCTTCCGCCCACTCCAAGGACGAAAATCTGTGGCATGCACAATTTTAAAGATACGAGAAAACTAAAAACGCAGAATAATAGAGAATGAGCATATCTATCAGATTGTTGAATCTGGATCAGATCAGATGATAAATATAGCTACAATGAAGAAAACCATTTCGAAATGCATCGTTCCCTCTCGCTCTCTCTCACACACAGGGGTAGGCGCTATGCCTGATCGAATTTTTTGACGCCTAGTTCTCAGAGACTATAAGAGCTAGAACCACCAAACTTTCTATCCAAGCTCCTGTGATATCAAACCAAGACGAGTTTGTTTTAAAATTTGGCCACGCCCCCTTCCGCCCCCACAAAAGATGAAAATCTACAATTTTGAAGATACGGGAAAACCAACGAGGGGGAACGTTATGAGCCGCGTCTGCGCCGCGGCTCTACTTTATACCCGGTACTCAGTCAGTATATATGTATGTGAGCTTGTTGTAATTTATTACATGTTCGCAAAAGGAAAATAATAAATTTTAGCCAAAAAAAAACAATTTAAGTCGAAACTTTTCGGAGATTTTGATCTATTAGATGTTTCCATATTGGTTAACATAAATTTTTTACATCTGCCATTTCTACATGTTTTTATCTACTTCCTACATATACATACACGGCTGTGTGCGAGAGAGAGAGGGAATCAGTCTGCGCTTGGGAGGCCACTGAAATAGAAAATGACTATATCTATCAGATTATTGAATTTGGATCAGATCGGATCATAAATATAGTCAGAAGGAACAAATGAAATTTCAGTGGCCTCCCAAGCGCAGACTGATTCCCTCTCTCTCTCGCACACAGCCGTGTATGTATATGTAGGAAGTAGATAAAAACATGTAGAAATGGCAGATGTAAAAAATTTATGTTAACCAATATGGAAACATCTAATAGATCAAAATCTCCGAAAAGGTTCGACTTAAATTGTTTTTTTTTGGCTAAAATTAAATTTTTATACCCGGTACTCGAAAAGTAAAGGGGTATATTAGATTTGTGCAAAAAATTAATGTGTGTAACATCCAGAAGGAAGCGTTTCCGACCCCTTAAAGTATATATATTCTTGATCAGCATCAATAGCCGAGTCGATATAGCTATGTCTGTCTGTCCGTCCGTCTGTCCGTCCGTCCGTCTTCATTAGCGCCTATAGCTCAAAGACCATAAAAGCTAGAGGAACATTATTTTGTATCCAGACTCCTGTCCTAACGCACTGTTACAAGTGTATTTCAAAATTTCGCCCCGCCCCCTTCCGCACATGGCAGATTTAAAAAATTTATGTAAACAAATATGGAAACATCTAATAGATCAAAATCTCCGAAAAGGTTCGACTTAAATTTTTTTTTTTTGGCTAAAATTAAATTTTGTCCTTTTGCGAACATGTAATAAATTACAACAAGCTCACATACATATATACTGACTGAGTACCGGGTATAAAGTAGAGCCGCGGCGCAGACGCGGCTCATAACGTTCCCCCTCGTCTTAGCTCAAATTTTGAGCCATACGCAGTTTGGCATGAGTCCGATGTCTTAGACTCTATCCCTTCGGTGGTCAATATTGGCTCACTTGACGTATCGGAGGCGGACATTTTGGAGGCAATTACTGATTTCGACTACTCGATTAAACCCGACAGTGATGGCATTTCTGCCCTGCTGCTTCGCAACTGTGGTGTTGCTTTTTGTGAACCCCTTAAAATTCTCTTCTGTAATTCTTTGTCAACGGGTCGGTTTATTGCAAAGTGGAAGGCTGCCAAGATTACTCCCGTTTTTAAGAAGGGTTCTAGGAATTGTATCTCTAATTATAGACCAATTGCCAAACTCAGCAAGTCTCAAAACTTCTTGAGCGCATCATTGCCAAAAAGATCTCTTTCCTCATGAAGTCATACATTAGCCCAGATCAGCATGGTTTTATGCCAGGTAGATCAGCTACCACTAATTTGGTAGCCTTTAGTAACTTTTGCACACATGCCTTTGAAGTGCACTCTCAAGTTGATGTTAACTGATTTTGCTAAGGCCTTTGACAAAGTCTCTCACTGCGCCCTATTAGCCAAGCTGCATCGGTTGGGGATTCATTCGAGCCTGCTTAGTTGGTTCATTTCATACCTTGAGCAGCGAGAGTATGTTGTATTGGTCAATGGAAAGCAGTCGGACCCATATCTGGCTACTTCCGGCCTTCCACAGGGAAGTGCTCTTGGTCCGTTGCTATTCGCTATTTTCATTAATGACATATGTCTCAGCATTCAAACTTCTGAGCATTTGCTTTATGCCGATGATTTGAAAATCTTCCGTTCTATCAAAACTTTAGGGGACAGTATCCTTCTACAGCGTGACCTGGATGGAGTCGTTCGTTGGTGCACACTTAATTCGCTCCCTCTCAATGTTACTTTGTGTCCTTCAGTAAGTGTGTATTCAATGTTCAGGCCTCATACTCGATAGATGGCCTTCCGCTCTTGAAACAGACGGAGACACTTGACCTGGGGGTCTTGTTCGATTCCAAATTTCTTTTTATCGAGCATTTGAATTTCATTTTGCCAAAAGCCTATGCCATGTTCGGCTTTGTTACTCGTAATTCATCGCAGTTTAAGGACCCATATACGAGGCTAAGTCTTTATGCGCTCCCGTCTTGAGTATGCTTCAGTGGTTTGGAATCCCACGGGGGTCGTTCAGATTGCGCGCGTCGAGAGATTGCAAAGGAAGTTTTTGAAGTTTGCACTCCAGCCTTTGCAATTTTCCAGTCCGGTGCCGTCCTAAGAGTGCGGATTGCGCCTCGTGCATCTCTCCTCCCTTGAGGATCGAAGAACCATTGCGGCTCAGCTATTTTTATACGATCTATTAGTGGGTAACATCGATTTCCCTTTCCTGCTTAGTAGGATTGGCTTCAACACGCCTGCCAGGAGCCTTAGGGACCATGCACTTTTCGCTGTTGATCTCCACCGGACCAACTACGGGAAGAATGAGCCATTATGTAGGATGCTTCGTCAGCATAATGCGCTGCCAGCTGGGATGCGATTCGACTTTTGCCATGGGAAAGCATCCGTCAGACGGTCACTTTCTGATTTTTTCATTTTGAAGAATTAATTTGTTATTCCTTATTTCTTTCTTTGTTTAGTGTTTATTGTTTAAGATAGATATAAGTTTGTTTAGCCAGTTAGGGTTTAACCGTTGGCGAGTAAATAAATAAATAAATAAATAAATGCATCGTTCCCTCTCGCTCTTTCCCGGGGTGGGCGCTATGCGTGATCGAATATTTTGACGCCTAGATCTCAGAGATTATAAGAGCTACATCAACCAAACTTTCTATCCAAGCTCCTGCGATATCAAACCGAGACGAGTTTGTTTCAAAATTTGGCCACGCCCCCTTCCGCCCCCACAAAGGACGAAAATCTACAATTTTAAAGATACGGGAAAACCAAAAATGCAGAATCATAGAAAATTACCATATCTATCAGAGTATTGAATCTGGATTAAATCGAATCATAAATATAGCTACAATGAAAAAAACGATTTCGAAATTCATCGTTCCCTCTCGCTCTCTCTCAAACCCGGGATGGGCGCCATGCGTGATCGAAATTTTTGACGCCTAGCTCTCAGAAACTATAAGAGCTAGATCAGCCAAACTTCCCATGCAAGCTCCTGTGATATCAAACCGAGACGAGTTTGTTTCAAAATTTGGCCACGCCCCCACAATGGACGAAAATCTACAATATTGAAGATACGGGAAAACCAAAAACCCAGAATCATAGAAAATTACCATGTCTATCAGGGTATTGAATCTGGATCAGATCGAATCATGGCCACGCCCCCACAATGGACGAAAATCTACAATTTTGAAGATACGGGAAAACCAAAAACGCAGAATCATAGAAAATGACCATATCTATCAGGGTATTGAATCTGGATCGGATCGAATCATAAATATAGCCACAATGAAGAAAACCATTTCGAAATGCATCGTTCCCTCTCGCTCTCTCTTAAACCCGGGGTGGGCACTATGCGTGATCGAATTTTTGACGCTTAGATCTCGGAGACTATAAGAGCTAGATCAACCAAACTTTCCCTCCAAGCTCCTTTTATATCAAACCGAGACGAGTTTGTTTCAAAATTTGGCCACGACCCCTTCCGCCCCCACAAAGGTCGAAAATCTACAATTTTAAAGATACGGGAAAACAAAAATGCAGAATTATAGAAAATTACCATATCTATCAGAGTGTTGAATCGAGATTAAATCGAATCATAAATATAGCTACAATGAAAAAAACGATTTCGAAATTCATCGTTCCCTCTCGCTCTCTCTCAAACCCGGGATGGGCGCCATGAGTGATCGAAATTTTTGACGCCTAGCTCTCAAAAACTATAAGATCAGATCGAATCATAAATATAGCCACAATGAAGAAAACCATTTCGAAATGCATCGTTCCCTCTCGCTCTCTCTCAAACCCGGGGTGGGCGCTATGCGGGATCGAATTTTTTGACGCCTAGATCTCAGAGACTATAAAAGCTAGATCAACCAAACTTTCTATCCAAGCTCCTGTGATATCAAACCGAGACGGGTTTATTTTAAAATTTGGCCACGCCCCCTTCCGCCCCCACAAAGGACGAAAATCTACAATTTTAAAGATACGGGAAAACCAAAAATGCAGAATCATAGAAAATGACCATATCTATCAGAGTATTGAATCCGGATCAAATCGAATCAAAAATATAGCCACAATGAAGAAAAACATTTCGAAATGCATCGTTCCCTCTCGCTCTCTCTCAAACCCGGGGTGGGCGCTATGCGTGATCGAATTTTTTGACGCCTAGCTCTCAGAAACTATAAGAGCTAGATCAACCAAACTTCCCATGCAAGCTCCTGTGATATCAAACCGAGACGAGTTTGTTTCAAAATTTGGCCACGCCCCCACAATGGACGAAAATCTACAATTTTGAAGATACGGGAAAACCAAAAACGCAGAATCATAGAAAATTACCATGTCTATAAGGGTATTGAATCTGGATCAGATCGAATCATAAATATAGCCACAATGAAGAAAACCATTTCGAAACGCATCGGTCCCTCTCGCTCTCTCTTAAACCCGGGGAGGGCGCTATGCGTGATCGAATTTTTGACGCCTAGATCTCAGAAACTATAAGAGCTAGATCAACCAAACTTTCTATCCAAACTCCTGTTATATAAAACCGAGACGAGTTTGCTTTAAAATTTGGCCACGCCTCCGCAATGGACGAAAATCTACGATTTTGAAGATACGGGAAAACCAAAAACGCAGAATCATAGAAAATGACCATATCTATCAGAGTATTGAATCTGGATCAGATCGAATCATAAATATAGCCACAATGAAGAAAACCATTTCGAAATGCATCGTTCCCTCTCGCTCTCTCTCAAACCCGTGGTGGGCGCTATGCGTGATCGAATTTTTTGACGCCTAGATCTCAGAGACTATAAGAGCTAGATCAGCCAAACTTTCTATCCAAGCTCCTGTGATATCAAACCGAGACGAGTTTGTTTCAAAATTTGGCCACGCCCCCACAATGGACAAAAATCTACAATTTTGAAGATACGGGAAAACCAAAAACGCAGAATCATAGAAAATTACCATGTCTATCAGGGTATTGAATCTGGATCAGATCGAATCATAAATATAGCCACAATGAAGAAAACCATTTTGAAACGCATCGGTCCCTCTCGCTCTCTCTTAAACCCGGGGAGGGCGCTATGCGTGATCGAATTTTTGACGCCTAGATCTCAGAAACTATAAGAGCTAGATCAACCAAACTTTCTATCAAAACTCCTGTTATATAAAACCGAGACGAGTTTGCTTTAAAATTTGGCCACGCCTCCGCAATGGACGAAAATCTACGATTTTGAAGATACGGGAAAACCAAAAACGCAGAATCATAGAAAATGACCATATCTATCAGAGTATTGAATCTGGATCAGATCGAATCATAAATATAGCCACAATGAAGAAAACCATTTCGAAACGCATCGTTCCCTCTCGCTCTCTCTCAAACCCGTGGTGGGCGCTATGCGTGATCGAATTTTTTGACGCCTAGATCTCAGAGACTATAAGAGCTAGATCAGCCAAACTTTCTATCCAAGCTCCTGTGATATCAAACCGAGACGGGTTTATTTTAAAATTTGGCCACGCCCCCTTCCGCCCCCACAAAGGACGAAAATCTACAATTTTAAAGATACGGGAAAACAAAAATGCAGAATTATAGAAAATGACCATATCTATCAGAGTGTTGAATCGGGATTAAATCGAATCATAAATATAGCTACAATGAAAAAAACGATTTCGAAATTCATCGTTCCCTCTCGCTCTCTCTCAAACCCGGGATGGGCGCCATGAGTGATCGAAATTTTTGACGCCTAGCTCTCAAAAACTATAAGATCAGATCGAATCATAAATATAGCCACAATGAAGAAAACCATTTCGAAATGCATCGTTCCCTCTCGCTCTCTCTCAAACCCGGGGTGGGCGCTATGCGGGATCGAATTTTTTGACGCCTAGATCTCAGAGACTATAAAAGCTAGATCAACCAAACTTTCTATCCAAGCTCCTGTGATATCAAACCGAGACGGGTTTATTTTAAAATTTGGCCACGCCCCCTTCCGCCCCCACAAAGGACGAAAATCTACAATTTTAAAGATACGGGAAAACCAAAAATGCAGAATCATAGAAAATGACCATATCTATCAGAGTATTGAATCCGGATCAAATCGAATCAAAAATATAGCCACAATGAAGAAAAACATTTCGAAATGCATCGTTCCCTCTCGCTCTCTCTCAAACCCGGGGTGGGCGCTATGCGTGATCGAATTTTTTGACGCCTAGCTCTCAGAAACTATAAGAGCTAGATCAACCAAACTTCCCATGCAAGCTCCTGTGATATCAAACCGAGACGAGTTTGTTTCAAAATTTGGCCACGCCCCCACAATGGACGAAAATCTACAATTTTGAAGATACGGGAAAACCAAAAACGCAGAATCATAGAAAATTACCATGTCTATCAGGGTATTGAATCTGGATCAGATCGAATCATAAATATAGCCACAATGAAGAAAACCATTTTGAAACGCATCGGTCCCTCTCGCTCTCTCTTAAACCCGGGGAGGGCGCTATGCGTGATCGAATTTTTGACGCCTAGATCTCAGAAACTATAAGAGCTAGATCAACCAAACTTTCTATCCAAACTCCTGTTATATAAAACCGAGACGAGTTTGCTTTAAAATTTGGCCACGCCTCCGCAATGGACGAAAATCTACGATTTTGAAGATACGGGAAAACCAAAAACGCAGAATCATAGAAAATGACCATATCTATCAGAGTATTGAATCTGGATCAGATCGAATCATAAATATAGCCACAATGAAGAAAACCATTTCGAAATGCATCGTTCCCTCTCGCTCTCTCTCAAACCCGTGGTGGGCGCTATGCGTGATCGAATTTTTTGACGCCTAGATCTCAGAGACTATAAGAGCTAGATCAGCCAAACTTTCTATCCAAGCTCCTGTGATATCAAACCGAGACGAGTTTGTTTCAAAATTTGGCCACGCCCCCACAATGGACGAAAATCTACGATTTTGAAGATACGGGAAAACCAAAAACGCAGAATCATAGAAAATGACCATATCTATCAGAGTATTGAATCTGGATCAGATCGAATCATAAATATAGCCACAATGAAGAAAACCATTTCGAAACGCATCGTTCCCTCTCGCTCTCTCTCAAACCCGTGGTGGGCGCTATGCGTGATCGAATTTTTTGACGCCTAAATCTCAGAGACTATAAGAGCTAGATCAGCCAAACTTTCTATCCAAGCTCCTGTGATATCAAACCGAGACGAGTTTGTTTCAAAATTTGGCCACGCCCCCACAATGGACGAAAATCTACAATTTTGAAGATACGGGAAAACCAAAAACGCAGAATCATAGAAAATTACCATGTCTATCAGGGTATTGAATCTGGATCAGATCGAATCATAAATATAGCCACAATGAAGAAAACCATTTTGAAACGCATCGGTCCCTCTCGCTCTCTCTTAAACCCGGGGAGGGCGCTATGCGTGATCGAATTTTTGACGCCTAGATCTCAGAAACTATAAGAGCTAGATCAACCAAACTTTCTATCCAAACTCCTGTTATATAAAACCGAGACGAGTTTGCTTTAAAATTTGGCCACGCCTCCGCAATGGACGAAAATCTACGATTTTGAAGATACGGGAAAACCAAAAACGCAGAATCATAGAAAATGACCATATCTATCAGAGTATTGAATCTGGATCAGATCGAATCATAAATATAGCCACAATGAAGAAAACCATTTCGAAATGCATCGTTCCCTCTCGCTCTCTCTCAAACCCGTGGTGGGCGCTATGCGTGATCGAATTTTTTGACGCCTAGATCTCAGAGACTATAAGAGCTAGATCAGCCAAACTTTCTATCCAAGCTCCTGTGACATCAAACCGAGACGAGTTTGTTTCAAAATTTGGCCACGCCCCCACAATGGACGAAAATCTACGATTTTGAAGATACGGGAAAACCAAAAACGCAGAATCATAGAAAATGACCATATCTATCAGAGTGTTGAATCGGGAATAAATCGAATCATAAATATAGCTACAATGAAAAAAACGATTTCGAAATTCATCGTTCCCTTTCGCTCTCTCTCAAACCCGGGATGGGCGCCATGAGTGATCGAAATTTTTGACGCCTAGCTCTCAAAAACTATAAGATCAGATCGAATCATAAATATAGCCACAATGAAGAAAACCATTTCGAAATGCATCGTTCCCTCTCGCTCTCTCTCAAACCCGGGGTGGGCGCTATGCGGGATCGAATTTTTTGACGCCTAGATCTCAGAGACTATAAAAGCTAGATCAACCAAACTTTCTATCCAAGCTCCTGTGATATCAAACCGAGACGGGTTTATTTTAAAATTTGGCCACGACCCCTTCCGCCCCCACAAAGGTCGAAAATCTACAATTTTAAAGATACGGGAAAACAAAAATGCAGAATTATAGAAAATGACCATATCTATCAGAGTGTTGAATCGGGAATAAATCGAATCATAAATATAGCTACAATGAAAAAAACGATTTCGAAATTCATCGTTCCCTTTCGCTCTCTCTCAAACCCGGGATGGGCGCCATGAGTGATCGAAATTTTTGACGCCTAGCTCTCAAAAACTATAAGATCAGATCGAATCATAAATATAGCCACAATGAAGAAAACCATTTCGAAATGCATCGTTCCCTCTCGCTCTCTCTCAAACCCGGGGTGGGCGCTATGCGGGATCGAATTTTTTGACGCCTAGATCTCAGAGACTATAAAAGCTAGATCAACCAAACTTTCTATCCAAGCTCCTGTGATATCAAACCGAGACGGGTTTATTTTAAAATTTGGCCACGACCCCTTCCGCCCCCACAAAGGTCGAAAATCTACAATTTTAAAGATACGGGAAAACAAAAATGCAGAATTATAGAAAATGACCATATCTATCAGAGTGTTGAATCGGGATTAAATCGAATCATAAATATAGCTACAATGAAAAAAACGATTTCGAAATTCATCGTTCCCTCTCGCTCTCTCTCAAACCCGGGATGGGCGCCATGAGTGATCGAAATTTTTGACGCCTAGCTCTCAAAAACTATAAGATCAGATCGAATCATAAATATAGCCACAATGAAGAAAACCATTTCGAAATGCATCGTTCCCTCTCGCTCTCTCTCAAACCCGGGGTGGGCGCTATGCGGGATCGAATTTTTTGACGCCTAGATCTCAGAGACTATAAAAGCTAGATCAACCAAACTTTCTATCCAAGCTCCTGTGATATCAAACCGAGACGGGTTTATTTTAAAATTTGGCCACGCCCCCTTCCGCCCCCACAAAGGACGAAAATCTACAATTTTAAAGATACGGGAAAACCAAAAATGCAGAATCATAGAAAATGACCATATCTATCAGAGTATTGAATCCGGATCAAATCGAATCAAAAATATAGCCACAATGAAGAAAAACATTTCGAAATGCATCGTTCCCTCTCGCTCTCTCTCAAACCCGGGGTGGGCGCTATGCGTGATCGAATTTTTTGACGCCTAGCTCTCAGAAACTATAAGAGCTAGATCAACCAAACTTCCCATGCAAGCTCCTGTGATATCAAACCGAGACGAGTTTGTTTCAAAATTTGGCCACGCCCCCACAATGGACGAAAATCTACAATTTTGAAGATACGGGAAAACCAAAAACGCAGAATCATAGAAAATTACCATGTCTATCAGGGTATTGAATCTGGATCAGATCGAATCATAAATATAGCCACAATGAAGAAAACCATTTCGAAACGCATCGGTCCCTCTCGCTCTCTCTTAAACCCGGGGAGGGCGCTATGCGTGATCGAATTTTTGACGCCTAGATCTCAGAAACTATAAGAGCTAGATCAACCAAACTTTCTATCCAAACTCCTGTTATATAAAACCGAGACGAGTTTGCTTTAAAATTTGGCCACGCCTCCGCAATGGACGAAAATCTACGATTTTGAAGATACGGGAAAACCAAAAACGCAGAATCATAGAAAATGACCATATCTATCAGAGTATTGAATCTGGATCAGATCGAATCATAAATATAGCCACAATGAAGAAAACCATTTCGAAATGCATCGTTCCCTCTCGCTCTCTCTCAAACCCGGGGTGGGCGCTATGCGTGATCGAATTTTTTGACGCCTAGCTCTCAGAAACTATAAGAGCTAGATCAACCAAACTTCCCATGCAAGCTCCTGTGATATCAAACCGAGACGAGTTTGTTTCAAAATTTGGCCACGCCCCCACAATGGACGAAAATCTACAATTTTGAAGATACGGGAAAACCAAAAACGCAGAATCATAGAAAATGACCATATCTATCAGAGTATTGAATCTGGATCAGATCGAATCATAAATATAGCCACAATGAAGAAAACCATTTCGAAATGCATCGTTCCCTCTCGCTCTCTCTCAAACCCGTGGTGGGCGCTATGCGTGATCGAATTTTTTGACGCCTAGATCTCAGAGACTATATGAGCTAGATCAGCCAAACTCTCTATCCAAGCTCCTGTGATATCAAATCGAGAAGAGTTTGTTTCAAAATTTGGCCACGCCCCCTTCCGCCACCACCAAGGACGAAAATCTACAATTTTAAAGATACGGGAAAACCAAAATAGCAGAATTATAGAAAATGACCATATCTATCAGAGTATTGAATCTGGATCAGATCGAATCATAAATATAGCCACAATGAAGAAAACCATTTCGAAACGCATCGGTCCCTCTCGCTCTCTCTTAAACACGTGGTGGGCGCTATGCGTGATCGAATTTTTTGACGCCTAGATCTCAGAGACTATAAGAGCTAGATCAGCCAAACTTTCTATCCAAGCTCCTGTGATATCAAACCGAGACGAGTTTGTTTCAAAATTTGGCCACGCCCCCACAATGGACGAAAATCTACAATTTTGAAGATACGGGAAAACCAAAAACGCAGAATCATAGAAAATTACCATATCTTTCAGGGTATTTAATCTGGATCAGATCGAATCATAAATATAGCCACAATGAAGAAAACCATTTCGAAACGCATCGGTCCCTCTCGCTCTCTCTTAAACCCGGGGAGGGCGCTATGCGTGATCGAATTTTTGACGCCTAGATCTCAGAGACTATAAGAGCTAGATCAGCCAAACTTTCTATCCAAGCTCCTGTGATATCAAACCGAGACGAGTTTGTTTCAAAATTTGGCCACGCCCCCTTCCGCCCCCATAAAGGACGAAAATCTACATTTTTAAAGATACGGGAAAACCAAAAATGCAGAATTATAGAAAATTACCATATCTATCAGAGTGTTGAATCTGGATCAGATCGAATTATAAATATAGCCACAATGAAGAAAACCATTTCGAAATGCATCGTTCCCTCTCGCTCTCTCTCAAACCCGTGGTGGGCGCTATGCGTGATCGAATTTTTTGACGCCTAGATCTCAGAGACTATAAGAGCTAGATCAGCCAAGCTTTCTATCCAAGCTCCTGTGATATCAAACCGAGACGAGTTTGTTTCAAAATTTGGCCACGCCCCCACAATGGACGAAAATCTACAATTTTGAAGATACGGGAAAACCAAAAACGCAGAATCATAGAAAATTACCATATCTATCAGGGTATTAAATCTGGATCAGATCGAATCATAAATATAGCCACAATGAAGAAAACCATTTCGAAACGCATCGGTCCCTCTCGCTCTCTCTTAAACCCGGGGAGGGCGCTATGCGTGATCGAATTTTTGACGCCTAGATCTCAGAAACTATAAGAGCTAGATCAACCAAACTTTCTATCCAAGCTCCTGTTATATAAAACCGAGACGAGTTTGCTTTAAAATTTGGCCACGCCCCCGCAATGGACGAAAATCTACGATTTTGAAGATACGGGAAAACCAAAAACGCAGAATCATAGAAAATGACCATATCTATCAGAGTATTGAATCTGGATCAGATCGAATCATAAATATAGCCACAATGAAGAAAACCATTTCGAAATGCATCATTCCCTCTCGCTCTCTCTCAAACCCGTGGTGGGCGCTATGCGTGATCGAATTTTTGACGCCTAGATCTCAGAAACTATAAGAGCTACCAAACTTTCTATCCAAGCTCCTGTGATATAAAACCGAATCGAGTTTGCTTTAAAATTTGGCCACGCCCCCTTTCCGCCCCCACAAAGGACGAAAATCTACAATTTTAAAGATACGGGAAAACCAAATATGCAGAATCATGGAAAATGACCATATCTATCAGAGTATTGAATCTGGATCAGATCGAATCATAAATATAGCTACAACGAAGAAAACCATTTCGAAATTCATCGTTCCCTCTCGCTCTCTCTCAAACCCGGGGAGGGCGCTATGCGTGATCGAATTTGTTGACGCCTAGATCTCAGAGACTATAAGAGCTAGATCAGCCAAACTTTCTATCCAAGCTCCTTTGATATCAAACCGAGACGAGTTTGTTTCAAAATTTGGCCACGCCCCCTTCCGCCCCCATAAAGGACGAAAATCTACATTTTTAAAGATACGGGAAAACCAAAAACGCAGAATCATAGAAAATTACCATGTCTATCAGGGTATTGAATCTGGATCAGATCGAATCATAAATATAGCCACAATGAAGAAAACCATTTCGAAACGCATCGGTCCCTCTCGCTCTCTCTTAAACCCGGGGAGGGCGCTATGCGTGATCGAATTTTTGACGCCTAGATCTCAGAAACTCTAAGAGCTAGATCAACCAAACTTTCTATCCAAGCTCCTGTTATATAAAACCGAGACGAATTTGCTTTAAAATTTGGCCACGCCCCCGCAATGGACGAAAATCTACGATTTTGAAGATACGGGAAAACCAAAAACGCAGAATCATAGAAAATTACCATATCTATCAGAGTATTGAATCTGGATCAGATCGAATCATAAATATAGCCACAATGAAGAAAACCATTTCGAAATGCATCGTTCCCTCTCGCTCTCTCTCAAACCCGTGGTGGGCGCTATGCGTGATCGAATTTTTTGACGCCTAGATCTCAGAGACTATAAGAGCTAGATCAGCCAAACTTTCTATCCAAGCTCCTGTGATATCAAATCGAGAAGAGTTTGTTTCAAAATTTGGCCACTCCCCCTTCCGCCACCACCAACGACGAAAATCTACAATTTTAAAGATACGGGAAAACCAAAATAGCAGAATTATAGAAAATGACCATATCTATCAGAGTATTGAATCTGGATCAGATCGAATCATAAATATAGCCACAATGAAGAAAACCATTTCGAAATGCATCGTTCCCTCTCGCTCTCTCTCAAACCCGTGGTGGGCGCTATGCGTGATCGAATTTTTTGACGCCTAGATCTCAGAGACTATAAGAGCTAGATCAGCCAAACTTTCTATCCAAGCTCCTGTGATATCAAACCGAGACGAGTTTGTTTCAAAATTTGGCCACGCCCCCACAATGGACGAAAATCTACAATTTTAAAGATACGGGAAAACCAAAAACGCAGAATCATAGAAAATTACCATATCTTTCAGGGTATTTAATCTGGATCAGATCGAATCATAAATATAGCCACAATGAAGAAAACCATTTCGAAACGCATCGGTCCCTCTCGCTCTCTCTTAAACCCGGGGAGGGCGCTATGCGTGATCGAATTTTTGACGCCTAGATCTCAGAAACTATAAGAGCTAGATCAACCAAACTTTCTATCCAAGCTCCTGTTATATAAAACCGAGACGAGTTTGCTTTAAAATTTGGCCACGCACCCGCAATGGACGAAAATCTACGATTTTGAAGATACGGGAAAACCAAAAACGCAGAATCATAGAAAATGACCATATCTATCAGAGTATTGAATCTGGATCAGATCGAATCATAAATATAGCCACAATGAAGAAAACCATTTCGAAATGCATCGTTCCCTCTCGCTCTCTCTCAAACCCGTGGTGGGCGCTATGCGTGATCGAATTTTTTGACGGCTAGATCTCAGAGACTATAAGAGCTAGATCAGCCAAACTTTCTATCCAAGCTCCTGTGATATCAAACCGAGACGAGTTTGTTTCAAAATTTGGCCACGCCCCCGCAATGGACGAAAATCTACGATTTTGAAGATACGGGAAAACCAAAAACGCAGAATCATAGAAAATGACCATATCTATCAGAGTATTGAATCTGGATCAGATCGAATCATAAATATAGCCACAATGAAGAAAACCATTTCGAAATGCATCGTTCCCTCTCGCTCTCTCTCAAACCCGTGGTGGGCGCTATGCGTGATCGAATTTTTTGACGCCTAGATCTCAGAGACTATAAGAGCTAGATCAGCCAAACTTTCTATCCAAGCTCCTGTGATATCAAACCGAGACGAGTTTGTTTCAAAATTTGGCCAAGCCCCCTTCCGCCCCCATAAAGGATGAAAATCTACATTTTTAAAGATACGGGAAAACCAAAAATGCAGAATTATAGAAAATAACCATATCTATCAGAGTATTGAATCTGGATCAGATCGAATTATAAATATAGCCACAATGAAGAAAATCATTTCGAAATGCATCGTTCCCTCTCGCTCTCTCTCAAACCCGTGGTGGGCGCTATGCGTGATCGAATTTTTTGACGCCTAGATCTCAGAGACTATAAGAGCTAGATCAGCCAAACTTTCTATCCAAGCTCCTGTGATATCAAACCGAGACGAGTTTGTTTCAAAATTTGGCCACGCCCCCACAATGGACGAAAATCTACAATTTTGAAGATACGGGAAAACCAAAAACGCAGAATCATAGAAAATTACCATATCTATCAGGGTATTAAATCTGGATCAGATCGAATCATAAATATAGCCACAATGAAGAAAACCATTTCGAAACGCATCGGTCCCTCTCGCTCTCTCTTAAACCCGGGGAGGGCGCTATGCGTGATCGAATTTTTGACGCCTAGATCTCAGAAACTCTAAGAGCTAGATCAACCAAACTTTCTATCCAAGCTCCTGTTATATAAAACCGAGACGAATTTGCTTTAAAATTTGGCCACGCCCCCGCAATGGACGAAAATCTACGATTTTGAAGATACGGGAAAACCAAAAACGCAGAATCATAGAAAATTACCATATCTATCAGAGTATTGAATCTGGATCAGATCGAATCATAAATATAGCCACAATGAAGAAAACCATTTCGAAATGCATCGTTCCCTCTCGCTCTCTCTCAAACCCGTGGTGGGCGCTATGCGTGATCAAATTTTTTGACGCCTAGATCTCAGAGACTATAAGAGCTAGATCAGCCAAACTTTCTATCCAAGCTCCTGTGATATCAAACCGAGACGAGTTTGTTTCAAAATTTGGCCAAGCCCCCTTCCGCCCCCATAAAGGATGAAAATCTACATTTTTAAAGATACGGGAAAACCAAAAATGCAGAATTATAGAAAATAACCATATCTATCAGAGTATTGAATCTGGATCAGATCGAATTATAAATATAGCCACAATGAAGAAAATCATTTCGAAATGCATCGTTCCCTCTCGCTCTCTCTCAAACCCGTGGTGGGCGCTATGCGTGATCGAATTTTTTGACGCCTAGATCTCAGAGACTATAAGAGCTAGATCAGCCAAACTTTCTATCCAAGCTCCTGTGATATCAAACCGAGACGAGTTTGTTTCAAAATTTGGCCACGCCCCCACAATGGACGAAAATCTACAATTTTGAAGATACGGGAAAACCAAAAACGCAGAATCATAGAAAATTACCATATCTATCAGGGTATTAAATCTGGATCAGATCGAATCATAAATATAGCCACAATGAAGAAAACCATTTCGAAACGCATCGGTCCCTCTCGCTCTCTCTTAAACCCGGGGAGGGCGCTATGCGTGATCGAATTTTTGACGCCTAGATCTCAGAAACTCTAAGAGCTAGATCAACCAAACTTTCTATCCAAGCTCCTGTTATATAAAACCGAGACGAATTTGCTTTAAAATTTGGCCACGCCCCCGCAATGGACGAAAATCTACGATTTTGAAGATACGGGAAAACCAAAAACGCAGAATCATAGAAAATTACCATATCTATCAGAGTATTGAATCTGGATCAGATCGAATCATAAATATAGCCACAATGAAGAAAACCATTTCGAAATGCATCGTTCCCTCTCGCTCTCTCTCAAACCCGTGGTGGGCGCTATGCGTGATCGAATTTTTTGACGCCTAGATCTCAGAGACTATAAGAGCTAGATCAGCCAAACTTTCTATCCAAGCTCCTGTGATATCAAATCGAGAAGAGTTTGTTTCAAAATTTGGCCACTCCCCCTTCCGCCACCACCAACGACGAAAATCTACAATTTTAAAGATACGGGAAAACCAAAATAGCAGAATTATAGAAAATGACCATATCTATCAGAGTATTGAATCTGGATCAGATCGAATCATAAATATAGCCACAATGAAGAAAACCATTTCGAAATGCATCGTTCCCTCTCGCTCTCTCTCAAACCCGTGGTGGGCGCTATGCGTGATCGAATTTTTTGACGCCTAGATCTCAGAGACTATAAGAGCTAGATCAGCCAAACTTTCTATCCAAGCTCCTGTGATATCAAACCGAGACGAGTTTGTTTCAAAATTTGGCCACGCCCCCACAATGGACGAAAATCTACAATTTTAAAGATACGGGAAAACCAAAAACGCAGAATCATAGAAAATTACCATATCTTTCAGGGTATTTAATCTGGATCAGATCGAATCATAAATATAGCCACAATGAAGAAAACCATTTCGAAACGCATCGGTCCCTCTCGCTCTCTCTTAAACCCGGGGAGGGCGCTATGCGTGATCGAATTTTTGACGCCTAGATCTCAGAAACTATAAGAGCTAGATCAACCAAACTTTCTATCCAAGCTCCTGTTATATAAAACCGAGACGAGTTTGCTTTAAAATTTGGCCACGCACCCGCAATGGACGAAAATCTACGATTTTGAAGATACGGGAAAACCAAAAACGCAGAATCATAGAAAATGACCATATCTATCAGAGTATTGAATCTGGATCAGATCGAATCATAAATATAGCCACAATGAAGAAAACCATTTCGAAATGCATCGTTCCCTCTCGCTCTCTCTCAAACCCGTGGTGGGCGCTATGCGTGATCGAATTTTTTGACGGCTAGATCTCAGAGACTATAAGAGCTAGATCAGCCAAACTTTCTATCCAAGCTCCTGTGATATCAAACCGAGACGAGTTTGTTTCAAAATTTGGCCACGCCCCCGCAATGGACGAAAATCTACGATTTTGAAGATACGGGAAAACCAAAAACGCAGAATCATAGAAAATGACCATATCTATCAGAGTATTGAATCTGGATCAGATCGAATCATAAATATAGCCACAATGAAGAAAACCATTTCGAAATGCATCGTTCCCTCTCGCTCTCTCTCAAACCCGTGGTGGGCGCTATGCGTGATCGAATTTTTTGACGCCTAGATCTCAGAGACTATAAGAGCTAGATCAGCCAAACTTTCTATCCAAGCTCCTGTGATATCAAACCAAGACGAGTTTGTTTCAAAATTTGGCCAAGCCCCCTTCCGCCCCCATAAAGGATGAAAATCTACATTTTTAAAGATACGGGAAAACCAAAAATGCAGAATTATAGAAAATAACCATATCTATCAGAGTATTGAATCTGGATCAGATCGAATCATAAATATAGCCACAATGAAGAAAACCATTTCGAAATGCATCGTTCCCTCTCGCTCTCTCTCAAACCCGTGGTGGGCGCTATGCGTGATCGAATTTTTTGACGCCTAGATCTCAGAGACTATAAGAGCTAGATCAGCCAAACTTTCTATCCAAGCTACTGTGATATCAAACCGAGACGAGTTTGTTTCAAAATTTGGCCACGCCCCCACAATGGACGAAAATCTACAATTTTGAAGATACGGGAAAACCAAAAACGCAGAATCATAGAAAATTACCATATCTATCAGGGTATTAAATCTGGATCAGATCGAATCATAAATATAGCCACAATGAAGAAAACCATTTCGAAACGCATCGGTCCCTCTCGCTCTCTCTTAAACCCGGGGAGGGCGCTATGCGTGATCGAATTTTTGACGCCTAGATCTCAGAAACTCTAAGAGCTAGATCAACCAAACTTTCTATCCAAGCTCCTGTTATATAAAACCGAGACGAATTTGCTTTAAAATTTGGCCACGCCCCCGCAATGGACGAAAATCTACGATTTTGAAGATACGGGAAAACCAAAAACGCAGAATCATAGAAAATTACCATATCTATCAGAGTATTGAATCTGGATCAGATCGAATCATAAATATAGCCACAATGAAGAAAACCATTTCGAAATGCATCGTTCCCTCTCGCTCTCTCTCAAACCCGTGGTGGGCGCTATGCGTGATCGAATTTTTTGACGCCTAGATCTCAGAGACTATAAGAGCTAGATCAGCCAAACTTTCTATCCAAGCTCCTGTGATATCAAATCGAGAAGAGTTTGTTTCAAAATTTGGCCACTCCCCCTTCCGCCACCACCAACGACGAAAATCTACAATTTTAAAGATACGGGAAAACCAAAAATGCAGAATTATAGAAAATAACCATATCTATCAGAGTATTGAATCTGGATCAGATCGAATTATAAATATAGCCACAATGAAGAAAACCATTTCGAAATGCATCGTTCCCTCTCGCTCTCTCTCAAACCCGTGGTGGGCGCTATGCGTGATCGAATTTTTTGACGCCTAGATCTCAGAGACTATAAGAGCTAGATCAGCCAAACTTTCTATCCAAGCTCCTGTGATGTCAAACCGAGACGAGTTTGTTTCAAAATTTGGCCACGCCCCCTTCCGCCCCCACAAAGGACGAAAATCTACAATTTTAAAGATACGGGAAAACCAAAAATGCAGAATTATAGAAAATGACCATATCTATCAGAGTATTGAATCTGGATCAGATCGAATCATAAATATAGCTACAACGAAGAAAACCATTTCGAAATTCATCGTTCCCTCTCGCTCTCTCTCAAATCCGTGGTGGGCGCCATGCGTGATCGAAATTTTTGACGCCCAGCTCTCAGAATTTATAACAGCTAGATCAACCAAACTTCCCATGCAAGCTCCTGTGATATCAAACCGAGACGAGTTTGTTTCAAAATTTGGCCACGCCCCCACAATGGACGAAAATCTACAATTTTGAAGATACGGGAAAACCAAAAACGCAAAATCATAGAAAATTACCATATCTATCAGGGTATTGAATCTGGATCAGATCGAATTTTAAATATAGCCACAATGAAGAAAACCATTTCGAAACGCATCGGTCCCTCTCGCTCTCTCTTAAACCCGGGGAGGGCGCTATGCGTGATCGAATTTTTGACGCCTAGATCTCAGAAACTATAAGAGCTAGATCAACCAAACTTTCTATCCAAGCTCCAGTTATATAAAACCGAGACGAGTTTGCTTTAAAATTTAGCCACGCCCCCGCAATGGACGAAAATCTACGATTTTGACGATACGTGAAAACCAAAACCGCAGAATCATAGAAAATGACCATATCTATCAGAGTATTGAATCTGGATCAGATCGAATCATAAATATAGCCACAATGAAGAAAACCATTTGGAAATGCATCGTTCCCTCTCGCTCTCTCTCAACCCCGGGGTGGACGCTATGCGTGATCGAAATTTTTGACGCCATGCGTGATCGAAATTTTTGACGCCTAGATCTCAGAAACATTAAGAGCTAGATCAACCAAACTTCCCATGAAAGCTGCTGTGATATCAAACCGTGACGAGTTGATTTCAAAATTTGGCCACGCCCCCACAATGGACGAAAATCTACAATTTTGAAGATACGGGAAAACCAAAAACGCAGAATCATAGAAAATGACCATATCTATCAGAGTATTTAATCTTGATCAGATCGAATCATAAATATAGCCACAATGAAGAAAACCATTTCGAAATGCATCGTTCCCTCTCGCTCTCTCTCAAACCCGTGGTGGGCGCTATGCGTGATCGAATTTTTTGACGCCTAGATCTCAGAGACTATAAGAGCTAGATCAGCCAAACTTTCTATCCAAGCTTCTGTGATATCAAACCGAGACGAGTTTGTTTCAAAATTTGGCCACGCCCCCTTCCGCCCCCACAAAGGACGAAAATCTACAATTTTAAAGATACGGGAAAACCAAAATTTTTGACGCCTAGATCTCAGAAACTATAAGAGCTAGATCAACCAAACTTCCCATGAAAGCTCCTGTGATATCAAACCGTGACGAGTTGATTTCAAAATTTGGCCACGCCCCCACAATGGACGAAAATCTACCATTTTGAAGATACGGGAAAACCAAAAACGCAGAATCATAGAAAATGACCATATCTATCAGAGTATTGAATCTGGATCAGATCGAATCATAAATATAGCCACAATGAAGAAAACAATTTCGAAACGCATCGGTCCCTCTCGCTCTCTCTTAAACCCGGGGAGGGCGCTATGCGTGATCGAATTATTGACGCCTAGATCTCAGAAACTATAAGAGCTAGATCAACCAAACTTTCTATCCAAGCTCCTGTTATATAAAACCGAGACGAGTTTGCTTTAAAATTTGGCCACGCCCCCGCAATGGACGAAAATCTACGATTTTGAAGATACGGGAAAACCAAAAACGCAGAATCATAGAAAATGACCATATCTATCAGAGTATTGAATCTGGATCAGATCGAATCATAAATATAGCCAAAATGAAGAAAACCATTTCGAAATGCATCGTTCCCTCTCGCTCTCTCTCAAACCCATGTTGGGCGCTATGCGTGATCGAATTTTTTGACGCCTAGATCTCAGAGAATATAAGAGCTAGATCAGCCAAACTTTCTATCCAAGCTCCTGTGATATCAAACCGAGACGAGTTTGTTTCAAAATGTGGCCACGCTTCCACAATGGACGAAAATCTACAATTTTGAAGATACGGGAAAACCAAAAACGCAGAATCATAGAAAATTACCATATCTATCAGAGTATTGAATCTTGATCAGATCGAATCATAAATATAGCCACAATGAAGAAAACCATTTCGAAATGCATCGTTCCCTCTCGCTCTCTCTCAAACCCGTGGTGGGCGCTATGCGTGATCGAATTTTTTGACGCCTAGATCTCAGAGACTATAAGAGCTAGATCAGCCAAACTTTCTATCCAAGCTTCTGTGATATCAAACCGAGACGAGTTTGTTTCAAAATTTGGCCACGCCCCCTTCCGCCCCCACAAAGGACGAAAATCTACAATTTTAAAGATACGGGAAAACCAAAATTTTTGACGCCTAGATCTCAGAAACTATAAGAGCTAGATCAACCAAACTTCCCATGAAAGCTCCTGTGATATCAAACCGTGACAAGTTGATTTCAAAATTTGGCCACGCCCCCACAATGGACGAAAATCTACCATTTTGAAGATACGGGAAAACCAAAAACGCAGAATCATAGAAAATGACCATATCTATCAGAGTATTGAATCTGGATCAGATCGAATCATAAATATAGCCACAATGAAGAAAACCATTTCGAAATGCATCGTTCCCTCTCGCTCTCTCTCAAACCCGTGGTGGGCGCTATGCGTGATCGAATTTTTTGACGCCTAGATCTCAGAGACTATAATAGCTAGATCAGCCAAACTTTCTATCCAAGCATTTGTGATATCAAACCGAGACGAGTTTGTTTCAAAATTTGGCCACGCCCCCTTCCGCCCCCACAAAGGACGAAAATCTACATTTTTAAAGATACGGGAAAACCAAAAATGCAGAATTATAGAAAATGACCATATCTATCAGGATCAGATCGAATCATAAATATAGCCACAATGAAGAAAACCATTTCGAAATGCATCGCTCTCTCTCAAACCCGGGGTGGGCGCTATGCGTGATCGAATTTTTTGACGCCTAGATCTCAGAGACTATAAGAGCTAGATCAGCCAAACTTTCTACCCAAGCTCCTGTGATATCAAACCGAGACGAGTTTGTTTCAAAATTTGGCCACGCCCCCTTCCGCCCCCACAAAGGACGAAAATCTACAATTTTAAAGATACGGGAAAACCAAAAATGCAGAATTATAGAAAATGACCATATCTATCAGAGTATTGAATCTGGATCAGATCGAATAATAAATATAGCCACAACGAAGAAAACCATTTCGAAATGCATCGTTCCCTCTCGCTCTCTCTCAAACCCGTGGTGGGCGCCATGCGTGATCGAAATTTTTGACGCCCAGCTCTCAGAAACTATAAGAGCTAGATCAACCAAACTTCCCATGCAAGCTCCTGTGATATCAAACCGAGACGAGTTTGTTTCAAAATTTGGCCACGCTTCCACAATGGACGAAAATCTTCAATTTTGAAGATACGGGAAAACCAACAACGCAGAATCATAGAAAATGACCATATCTATCAGAGTATTGAATCTGGATCAGATCGAATCATAAATATAGCCACAATGAAGAAAACCATTTCGAAATGCATCGTTCCCTCTCGCTCTCTCTCAAACCCGTGGTGGGCGCTATGCGTGATCGAATTTTTTGACGCCTAGATCTCAGAAACTATAAGAGCTAGATCAACCAAACTTTCTATCCAAGCTCCTGTGATATAAAACCGAGACGAGTTTGCTTTAAAATTTAGCCACGCCCCCGCAATGGACGAAAATCTACGATTTTGAAGATACGTGAAAACCAAAAACGCAGAATCATAGAAAATGACCATATCTATCAGAGTATTGAATCTGGATTAGATCGAATAATAAATATAGCCACAATGAAGAAAACCATTTCGAAATGCATCTACAATTTTAAAGATACGGGAAAACCAAAAATGCAGATTTATAGAAAATGACCATATCTATCAGAGTATTGAATCTGGATAAGATCGTATCATAAATATAGCCACAATGAAGAAAACCATTTCGAAATGCATCGTTCCCTCTCGCTCTCTCTCAAACCCGTGGTGGGCGCTATGCGTGATCGAATTTTTTGACGCCTAGATCTCAGAGACTATAAGAGCTAGATCAGCCAAACTTTCCATCCAAGCTCCTGTGATATAAAACCGAAACGAGTTTGCTTTAAAGTTTGGCCACGCCCCCGCAATGGACGAAAATCTACGATTTTGAAGATACGGGAAAACCAAAAACGCAGAATCATAGAAAATGGCCATATCTATCAAAGTATTGAATCTGGATCAGATCGAATTATAAATATAGCTACAATGAAGAAAACCATTTCGAAATGCATCGTTCCCTTTCGCTCTCTCTCAAACCCGGGGTGGGCGCTATTTTTTGACGCCTAGATCTCAAAAACTATAAGAGCTAGATCAACCAAATTTTCTATCCAAGCTCCTGTGATATAAAACCGAAACGAGTTTGCTTTAAAATTTGGCCACGCCCCCGCAATGGACGAAAATCTACCATTTTGAAGATACGGGAAAACCAAAAATGCAGAATCATAGAAAATTATCATATCTATCAGAGTATTGAATCTGGATCAGATCAAATCATAAATATAGCTACAATGAAAGAAAACCATTTCGAAATGCATCGTTCCCTCTCGCTCTCTCTCAAACCCGGGGAGGGCGCTATGCGTGATCGCCTAGATCTCAGAGACTATAAGAGCTAGATCAGCCAAACTTTCCATCCAAGCTCCTGTGATATAAAACCGAAAAGAGTTTGATTTAAAGTTTGGCCACGGCCCCGCAATGGACGAAAATCTACGATTTTGAAGATACGGGAAAACCAAAAACGCAGAATCATAGAAAATGGCCATATCTATCAGAGTATTGAATCTGGATCAGATCGAATCATAAATATAGCCACAATGAAGAAAACCATTTCGAAATGCATCGTTCCCTCTCGCTCTCTCTCAAACCCGTGGTGGGCGCTATGCGTGATCGAATTTTTTGACGCCTAGATCTCAGAAACTCAGCTCTTATAGCTAGATCAACCAAACTTTCTATCCAAGCTCCTGTGATATAAAACCGAGACGAGTTTGCTTTAAAATTTAGCCACGCCCCCGCAATGGACGAAAATCTACGATTTTGAAGATACGTGAAAACCAAAAACGCAGAATCATAGAAAATGACCATATCTATCAGAGTATTGAATCTGGATTAGATCGAATAATAAATATAGCCACAATGAAGAAAACCATTTCGAAATGCATCTACAATTTTAAAGATACGGGAAAACCAAAAATGCAGATTTATAGAAAATGACCATATCTATCAGAGTATTGAATCTGGATCAGATCGTATCATAAATATAGCCACAATGAAGAAAACCATTTCGAAATGCATCGTTCCCTCTCGCTCTCTCTCAAACCCGTGGTGGGCGCTATGCGTGATCGAATTTTTTGACGCCTAGATCTCAGAGACTATAAGAGCTAGATCAGCCAAACTTTCCATCCAAGCTCCTGTGATATAAAACCGAAACGAGTTTGCTTTAAAGTTTGGCCACGCCCCCGCAATGGACGAAAATCTACGATTTTGAAGATACGGGAAAACCAAAAACGCAGAATCATAGAAAATGGCCATATCTATCAAAGTATTGAATCTGGATCAGATCGAATTATAAATATAGCTACAATGAAGAAAACCATTTCGAAATGCATCGTTCCCTTTCGCTCTCTCTCAAACCCGGGGTGGGCGCTATTTTTTGACGCCTAGATCTCAAAAACTATAAGAGCTAGATCAACCAAATTTTCTATCCAAGCTCCTGTGATATAAAACCGAAACGAGTTTGCTTTAAAATTTGGCCACGCTCCCGCAATGGACGAAAATCTACCATTTTGAAGATACGGGAAAACCAAAAATGCAGAATCATAGAAAATTATCATATCTATCAGAGTATTGAATCTGGATCAGATCAAATCATAAATATAGCTACAATGAAAGAAAACCATTTCGAAATGCATCGTTCCCTCTCGCTCTCTCTCAAACCCGGGGAGGGCGCTATGCGTGATCGCCTAGATCTCAGAGACTATAAGAGCTAGATCAGCCAAACTTTCCATCCAAGCTCCTGTGATATAAAACCGAAAAGAGTTTGATTTAAAGTTTGGCCACGCCCCCGCAATGGACGAAAATCTACGATTTTGAAGATACGGGAAAACCAAAAACGCAGAATCATAGAAAATGGCCATATCTATCAAAGTATTGAATCTGGATCAGATCGAATCATAAATATAGCTACAATGAAGAAAACCATTTCGAAATGCATCGTTCCCTTTCGCTCTCTCTCAAACCCGGGGTGGGCGCTATGCGTGATCGAATTTTTTGACGCCTAGATCTCAAAAACTATAAGAGCTAGATCAACCAAATTTTGTATCCAAGCTCCTGTGATATAAAACCGAAACGAGTTTGCTTTAAAATTTGGCCATGCCCCCGCAATGGACGAAAATCTACGATTGTGAAGATACGGGAAAACCAAAAATGCAGAATCATAGAAAATTACCATATCTATCAGAGTATTGAATCTGGATCAGATCAAATCATAAATATAGCTACAATGAAGAAAACCATTTCGAAATGCATCGTTCCCTCTCGCTCTCTCTCAAACCCGGGGTGGGCGCTATGCGTGATCGAATTTTTTGACGCCTAGATCTCAGAGACTATAAGAGCTAGATCAGCCAAACTTTCTATCCAAGCTCCTGTGATATCAAACCGAGACGAGTTTGTTTCAAAATTTTGCCACGCCCCCTTCCGCCCCCACAAAGGACGAAAATCTACAATTTTAAAGATACGGGAAAACCAAAAATGCAGAATTATAGAAAATGACCATATCTATCAGAGTATTGAATCTGGATCAGATCGAATCATAAATATAGCCACAATGAAGAAAACCATTTCGAAATGCATCGTTCCCTCTCGCTCTCTCTCAAACCCGTGGTGGGCGCTATGCGTGATCGAATTTTTTGACGCCTAGATCTCAGAGACTATAAGAGCTAGATCAGCCAAACTTTCCATCCAAGCTTCTGTGATATAAAACCGAAACGAGTTTGCTTTAAAATTTGGCCACACCCCCGCAATGGACGAAAATCTACCATTTTGAAGATACGGGAAAACCAAAAATGCAGAATCATAGAAAATTACCATATCTATCAGAGTATTGAATCTGGACCAGATCAAATCATAAATATAGCTACAATGAAGAAAACCATTTCGAAATTTATCGTTCCCTCTCGCTCTCTCTCAAACCCGGGGTGGGCGCTATGCGTGATCGAATTTTTTGACGCCTAGATCTCAGAGACTATAAGAGCTAGATCAACCAAACTTTCTATCCAAGCTCCTGTGATATCAAACCGAGACGAGTTTGTTTCAAAATTTGTCCACGCCCCCTTCCGCCCCCAGAAAGGACGAAAATCTACAATTTTAAAGATACGGGAAAACAAAAAATGCAGAATCATAGAAAATGACCATATCTATCAAAGTATTGAATTTGGATCAGATCGAATTAGAAATATAGCTACAATGAAGAAAACCATTTCGAAATGCATCGTTCCCTCTCGCTCTCTCTCAAACCCGGGGTGGGCGCTATGCGTGATCGAATTTTTTGACGCCTAGATCTCAGAAACTATAAGAGCTAGATCAACCAAACTTTCTATCCAAGCTCCTGTGATATCAAACCGAGACGAGTTTGTTTCAAAATTTGTCCACGCCCCCTTCCGCCCCCACAAAGGATGAAAATCTACAATTTTAAAGATACGGCAAAACCAAATATGCAGAATCATGGAAAATTACCATATCTATCAGAGTATTGAATCTGGATCAGATCGAATCATAAATATAGCCACAATGAAGAAAACCATTTCGAAATGCATCGTTCCCTCTCGCTCTCTCTCAAACCCGGGGTGGGCGCTATGCGTGATCGAATTTTTTGACGCCTAGATCTCAGAAACTATAAGCGCTAGATCAACCAAACTTTCAATCCTAGCTCCTGTGATATAAAACCGAAACGAGTTTGCTTTAAAGTTTGACCACGCACCCGCAATGGACGAAAATCTACGATTTTGAAGATACGGGAAAACCAAAAACGCAGAATCATAGAAAATGGCCATATCTATCAAAGTATTGAATCTGGATCAGATCGAATCATAAATATAGCGCCAATGAAGAAAACCATTTCGAAATGCATCGTACCCTCTCGCTCTCTCTCAAACCCGGGGTGGGCGCTATGCGTGATCGAATTTTTCGACGCCTAGATCTCAGAAACTATAAGAGCTAGATCAACCAAACTTTCTATCCAAGCTCCTGTGATATAAAACCGAAACGAGTTTGCTTTAAAGTTTGACCACGCATCCGCAATGGACGAAAATCTACGATTTTGAAGATACGGGAAAACCAAAAACGCAGAATCATAGAAAATGGCCATATCTATCAAAGTATTGAATCTGGATCAGATCGAATCATAAATATAGCTACAATGAAGAAAACCATTTCGAAATGCATCGTTCATCGAATTTTTTGACGCCTAGATCTCAGAGACTATAAGAGCTAGATCAACCAAACTTTCTATCCAAGCTCCTGTGATATCAAACCGAGACGAGTTTGTTTCAAAATTTGTCCACGCCCCCTTCCGCCCCCAGAAAGGACGAAAATCTACAATTTTAAAGATACGGGAAAACAAAAAATGCAGAATCATAGAAAATGACCATATCTATCAAAGTATTGAATCTGGATCAGATCGAATTATAAATATAGCTACAATGAAGAAAACCATTTCGAAATGCATCGTTCCCTCTCGCTCTCTCTCAAACCCGGGGTGGGCGCTATGCGTGATCGAATTTTTTGACGCCTAGATCTCAGAAACTATAAGAGCTAGATCAACCAAACTTTCTATCCAAGCTCCTGTGATATCAAACCGAGACGAGTTTGTTTCAAAATTTGTCCACGCCCCCTTCCGCCCCCACAAAGGACGAAAATCTACAATTTTAAAGATACGGCAAAACCAAATATGCAGAATTATGGAAAATTACCATATCTATCAGAGTATTGAATCTGGATCAGATCGAATCATAATTAAAGCACCAATGAAGAAAACCATTTCGAAATGCATCGTTCCCTCTCACTCTCTCTCAAACCCGGGGTGGGCGCTATGCGTGATCGAATTTTTTGACGCCTAGATCTCAGAAACTATAAGCGCTAGATCAACCAAACTTTCCATCCAAGCTCCTGTGATATAAAACCGAAACGAGTTTGCTTTAAAGTTTGACCACGCATCCGCAATGGACGAAAATCTACGATTTTGAAGATACGGGAAAACCAAAAACGCAGAATCATAGAAAATGGCCATATCTATCAAAGTATTGAATCTGGATCAGATCGAATCATAAATATAGCTACAATGAAGAAAACCATTTCGAAATGCATCGTTCCCTCTCGCTCTCTCTCAAACCCGGGGTGGGCGCTATGCGTGATCGAATTTTTTGACGCCTAGATCTCAGAGACTATAAGAGCTAGATCAACCAAACTTTTTATCCAAGCTCCTGTGATATCAAACCGAAACGAGTTTGTTTCAAAATTTGTCCACGCCCCCTTCCGCCCCCAGAAAGGACGAAAATCTACAATTTTAAAGATACGGGAAAACAAAAAATGCAGAATCATAGAAAATGACCATATCTATCAAAGTATTGAATCTGGATCAGATCGAATTATAAATATAGCTACAATGAAGAAAACCATTTCGAAATGCATCGTTCCCTCTCGCTCTCTCTCAAACCCGGGGTGGGCGCTATGCGTGATCGAATTTTTTGACGCCTAGATCTCAGAAACTATAAGAGCTAGATCAACCAAACTTTCTATCCAAGCTCCTGTGATATCAAACCGAGACGAGTTTGTTTCAAAATTTGTCCACGCCCCCTTCCGCCCCCACAAAGGACGAAAATCTACAATTTTAAAGATACGGCAAAACCAAATATGCAGAATCATGGAAAATTACCATATCTATCAGAGTATTGAATCTGGATCAGATCGAATCATAAATATAGCGCCAATGAAGAAAACCATTTCGAAATGCATCGTTCCCTCTCGCTCTCTCTCAAACCCAGGGTGGGCGCTATGCGTGATCGAATTTTTTGACGCCTAGATCTCAGAAACTATAAGCGCTAGATCAACCAAACTTTCCATCCAAGCTCCTGTGATATAAAACCGAAACGAGTTTGTTTTAAAGTTTGACCACGCACCCGCAATGTACGAAAATCTACGATTTTGAAGATACGGGAAAACCAAAAAGGCAGAATCATAGAAAATGGCCATATCTATCAAAGTATTGAATCTGGATCAGATCGAATCATAAATATAGCTACAATGAAGAAAACCATTTCGAAATGCATCGTTCCCTTTCGCTCTCTCTCAAACCCGGGGTGGGCGCTATGCGTGATCGAATTTTTTGACGCCTAGATCTCAGAAACTATAAGAGCTAGATCAACCAAACTTTCTATCCAAGCTCCTGTGATATCAAACCGAGACGAGTTTGTTTTTAAATTTTGCCACGCCCCCTTCCACCCCCACAAAGGACGAAAATCTACAATTTTAAAGATACGGGAAAACTAAATATGCAGAATCATAGAAAATGACCATATCTATCAGAGTATTGAATCTGGATCAGATCGAATCATAAATATAGCCACAATGAAGAAAACCATTTCGAAATGCATCGTTCCCTCTCGCTCTCTCTCAAACCCGGGGTGGGCGCTATGCGTGATCGAATTTTTTGACGCCTAGATCTCAGAAACTATAAGCGCTAGATCAACCAAACTTTCAATCCTAGCTCCTGTGATATAAAACCGAAACGAGTTTGCTTTAAAGTTTGACCACGCACCCGCAATGGACGAAAATCTACGATTTTGAAGATACGGGAAAACCAAAAACGCAGAATCATAGAAAATGGCCATATCTATCAAAGTATTGAATCTGGATCAGATCGAATCATAAATATAGCGCCAATGAAGAAAACCATTTCGAAATGCATCGTACCCTCTCGCTCTCTCTCAAACCCGGGGTGGGCGCTATGCGTGATCGAATTTTTCGACGCCTAGATCTCAGAAACTATAAGAGCTAGATCAACCAAACTTTCTATCCAAGCTCCTGTGATATAAAACCGAAACGAGTTTGCTTTAAAGTTTGACCACGCATCCGCAATGGACGAAAATCTACGATTTTGAAGATACGGGAAAACCAAAAACGCAGAATCATAGAAAATGGCCATATCTATCAAAGTATTGAATCTGGATCAGATCGAATCATAAATATAGCTACAATGAAGAAAACCATTTCGAAATGCATCGTTCATCGAATTTTTTGACGCCTAGATCTCAGAGACTATAAGAGCTAGATCAACCAAACTTTCTATCCAAGCTCCTGTGATATCAAACCGAGACGAGTTTGTTTCAAAATTTGTCCACGCCCCCTTCCGCCCCCAGAAAGGACGAAAATCTACAATTTTAAAGATACGGGAAAACAAAAAATGCAGAATCATAGAAAATGACCATATCTATCAAAGTATTGAATCTGGATCAGATCGAATTATAAATATAGCTACAATGAAGAAAACCATTTCGAAATGCATCGTTCCCTCTCGCTCTCTCTCAAACCCGGGGTGGGCGCTATGCGTGATCGAATTTTTTGACGCCTAGATCTCAGAAACTATAAGAGCTAGATCAACCAAACTTTCTATCCAAGCTCCTGTGATATCAAACCGAGACGAGTTTGTTTCAAAATTTGTCCACGCCCCCTTCCGCCCCCACAAAGGACGAAAATCTACAATTTTAAAGATACGGCAAAACCAAATATGCAGAATTATGGAAAATTACCATATCTATCAGAGTATTGAATCTGGATCAGATCGAATCATAATTAAAGCACCAATGAAGAAAACCATTTCGAAATGCATCGTTCCCTCTCACTCTCTCTCAAACCCGGGGTGGGCGCTATGCGTGATCGAATTTTTTGACGCCTAGATCTCAGAAACTATAAGCGCTAGATCAACCAAACTTTCCATCCAAGCTCCTGTGATATAAAACCGAAACGAGTTTGCTTTAAAGTTTGACCACGCATCCGCAATGGACGAAAATCTACGATTTTGAAGATACGGGAAAACCAAAAACGCAGAATCATAGAAAATGGCCATATCTATCAAAGTATTGAATCTGGATCAGATCGAATCATAAATATAGCTACAATGAAGAAAACCATTTCGAAATGCATCGTTTCCTCTCGCTCTCTCTCAAACCCGGGGTGGGCGCTATGCGTGATCGAATTTTTTGACGCCTAGATCTCAGAGACTATAAGAGCTAGATCAACCAAACTTTTTATCCAAGCTCCTGTGATATCAAACCGAAACGAGTTTGTTTCAAAATTTGTCCACGCCCCCTTCCGCCCCCAGAAAGGACGAAAATCTACAATTTTAAAGATACGGGAAAACAAAAAATGCAGAATCATAGAAAATGACCATATCTATCAAAGTATTGAATCTGGATCAGATCGAATTATAAATATAGCTACAATGAAGAAAACCATTTCGAAATGCATCGTTCCCTCTCGCTCTCTCTCAAACCCGGGGTGGGCGCTATGCGTGATCGAATTTTTTGACGCCTAGATCTCAGAAACTATAAGAGCTAGATCAACCAAACTTTCTATCCAAGCTCCTGTGATATCAAACCGAGACGAGTTTGTTTCAAAATTTGTCCACGCCCCCTTCCGCCCCCACAAAGGACGAAAATCTACAATTTTAAAGATACGGCAAAACCAAATATGCAGAATCATGGAAAATTACCATATCTATCAGAGTATTGAATCTGGATCAGATCGAATCATAAATATAGCGCCAATGAAGAAAACCATTTCGAAATGCATCGTTCCCTCTCGCTCTCTCTCAAACCCAGGGTGGGCGCTATGCGTGATCGAATTTTTTGACGCCTAGATCTCAGAAACTATAAGCGCTAGATCAACCAAACTTTCCATCCAAGCTCCTGTGATATAAAACCGAAACGAGTTTGTTTTAAAGTTTGACCACGCACCCGCAATGTACGAAAATCTACGATTTTGAAGATACGGGAAAACCAAAAAGGCAGAATCATAGAAAATGGCCATATCTATCAAAGTATTGAATCTGGATCAGATCGAATCATAAATATAGCTACAATGAAGAAAACCATTTCGAAATGCATCGTTCCCTTTCGCTCTCTCTCAAACCCGGGGTGGGCGCTATGCGTGATCGAATTTTTTGACGCCTAGATCTCAGAAACTATAAGAGCTAGATCAACCAAACTTTCTATCCAAGCTCCTGTGATATCAAACCGAGACGAGTTTGTTTTTAAATTTTGCCACGCCCCCTTCCACCCCCACAAAGGACGAAAATCTACAATTTTAAAGATACGGGAAAACTAAATATGCAGAATCATAGAAAATGACCATATCTATCAGAGTATTGAATCTGGATCAGATCGAATCATAAATATAGCCACAATGAAGAAAACCATTTCGAAATGCATCGTTCCCTCTCGCTCTCTCTCAAACCCGGGGTGGGCGCTATGCGTGATCGAATTTTTTGACGCCTAGATCTCAGAAACTATAAGAGCTAGATCAACCAAACTTTCCATCCAAGCTCCTGTGATATAAAACCGAAACGAGTTTGCTTTAAAGTTTGGCCACGCCCCCGCAATGGACGAAAATCTACGATTTTAAAGATACGGGAAAACCAAAAACGCAGAATTATAGAAAATGGCTATATCTATCAAAGTATTGAATCTGGATCAGATCGAATCATAAATATAGCTACAATGAAGAAAACCATTTCGAAATGCATCGTTCCCTCTCGCTCTCTCTCAAACCCGGGGTGGGCGCTATGCGTGATCGAATTTTTTGACGCCTAGATCTCAGAAACTATAATAGCTAGATCAACCAAATTTTCTATCCAAGCTCCTGTGATATAAAACCGAAACGAGTTTGCTTTAAAATTTGGCCACGCCCCCGCAATGGACGAAAATCTACGATTTTGAAGATACGGGAAAACCAAAAACGCAGAATCATAGAAAATGGCCATATCTATCAAAGTATTGAATCTGGATCAGATCAAATCTTAAATATAGCTACAATTTAGAAAACCATTTCGAAATGCATCGTTCCCTCTCGCTCTCTCTCAAACCCGGGGTGGGCGCTATGCGTGATCGAATTTTTTGACGCCTAGATCTCAGAGACTATAAGAGCTAGATCAACCAAACTTTCTATCCAAGCTCCTGTGATATCAAACCGAGATGGGTTTGTTTTAAAATTTGGCTACGCCCCCTTCCGAATCCACAAAGGACGAAAATCTACAATTTTAAAGATACGGGAAAACCAAATATGCAGAATCATAGAAAATTACCATATCTATCAGAGTATTGAATCTGGATCAGATCGAATCATAAATATAGCCACAATGAAGAAAACCATTTCGAAATGCATCGTTCCCTCTCGCTCTCTCTCAAACCCGGGGTGGGCGCTATGCGTGATCGAATTTTTTGACGCCTAGATCTCAGAAACTATAAGCGCTAGATCAACCAAACTTTCCATCCAAGCTCCTGTGATATAAAACCGAAACGAGTTTGCTTTAAAGTTTGACCACGCATCCGCAATGGACGAAAATCTACGATTTTGAAGATACGGGAAAACCAAAAACGCAGAATCATAGAAAATGGCCATATCTATCAAAGTATTGAATCTGGATCAGATCAAATCTTAAATATAGCTACAATTTAGAAAACCATTTCGAAATGCATCGTTCCCTCTCGCTCTCTCTCAAACCCGGGGTGGGCGCTATGCGTGATCGAATTTTTTGACGCCTAGATCTCAGAGACTATAAGAGCTAGATCAACCAAACTTTCTATCCAAGCTCCTGTGATATCAAACCGAGATGGGTTTGTTTTAAAATTTGGCTGCGCCCCCTTCCGAATCCACAAAGGACGAAAATCTACAATTTTAAAGATACGGGAAAACCAAATATGCAGAATCATAGAAAATTACCATATCTATCAGAGTATTGAATCTGGATCAGATCGAATCATAAATATAGCCACAATGAAGAAAACCATTTCGAAATGCATCGTTCCCTCTCGCTCTCTCTCAAACCCGGGGTGGGCGCTATGCGTGATCGAATTTTTTGACGCCTAGATCTCAGAAACTATAAGCGCTAGATCAACCAAACTTTCCATCCAAGCTCCTGTGATATAAAACCGAAACGAGTTTGCTTTAAAGTTTGACCACGCATCCGCAATGGACGAAAATCTACGATTTTGAAGATACGGGAAAACCAAAAACGCAGAATCATAGAAAATGGCCATATCTATCAAAGTATTGAATCTGGATCAGATCGAATCATAAATATAGCTACAATGAAGAAAACCATTTCGAAATGCATCGTTCCCTCTCGCTCTCTCTCAAACCCGGGGTGGGCGCTATGCGTGATCGAATTTTTTGACGCCTAGATCTCAGAAACTATAAGAGCTAGATCAACCAAATTTTCTATCCAAGCTCCTGTGATATAAAACCGAAACGAGTTTGCTTTAAAGTTTGGCCACGCCCCCGCAATGGACGAAAATCTACGATTTTGAAGATACGGGAAAACCAAAAACGCAGAATCATAGAAAATGGCCATATCTATCAAAGTATTGAATCTGGATCAGATCAAATCTTAAATATAGCTACAATTTAGAAAACCATTTCGAAATGCATCGTTCCCTCTCGCTCTCTCTCAAACCCGGGGTGGGCGCTATGCGTGATCGAATTTTTTGACGCCTAGATCTCAGAGACTATAAGAGCTAGATCAACCAAACTTTCTATCCAAGCTCCTGTGATATCAAACCGAAACGAGTTTGCTTTAAAGTTTGACCACGCATCCGCAATGGACGAAAATCTACGATTTTGAAGATACGGGAAAACCAAATATGCAGAATCATAGAAAATTACCATATCTATCAGAGTATTGAATCTGGATCAGATCGAATCATAAATATAGCTACAATGAAGAAAACCATTTCGAAATGCATCGTTCCCTCTCGCTCTCTCTCAAACCCGGGGTGGGCGCTATGCGTGATCGAATTTTTTGACGCCTAGATCTCAGAAACTATAAGCGCTAGATCAACCAAACTTTCCATCCAAGCTCCTGTGATATAAAACCGAAACGAGTTTGCTTTAAAGTTTGACCACGCATCCGCAATGGACGAAAATCTACGATTTTAAAGATACGGGAAAACCAAATATGCAGAATCATAGAAAATTACCATATCTATCAGAGTATTGAATCTGGATCAGATCGAATCATAAATATAGCCACAATGAAGAAAACCATTTCGAAATGCATCGTTCCCTCTCGCTCTCTCTCAAACCCGGGGTGGGCGCTATGCGTGATCGAATTTTTTGACGCCTAGATCTCAGAAACTATAAGCGCTAGATCAACCAAACTTTCCATCCAAGCTCCTGTGATATAAAACCGAAACGAGTTTGCTTTAAAGTTTGACCACGAATCCACAAAGGACGAAAATCTACAATTTTAAAGATACGGGAAAACCAAATATGCAGAATCATAGAAAATTACCATATCTATCAGAGTATTGAATCTGGATCAGATCGAATCATAATTAAAGCGCCAATGAAGAAAACCATTTCGAAATGCATCGTTCCCTCTCACTCTCTCTCAAACCCGGGGTGGGCGCTATGCGTGATCGAATTTTTTGACGCCTAGATCTCAGAAACTATAAGCGCTAGATCAACCAAACTTTCCATCCAAGCTCCTGTGATATAAAACCGAAACGAGTTTGCTTTAAAGTTTGACCACGCATCCGCAATGGACGAAAATCTACGATTTTGAAGATACGGGAAAACCAAAAACGCAGAATCATAGAAAATGGCCATATCTATCAAAGTATTGAATCTGGATCAGATCGAATCATAAATATAGCTACAATGAAGAAAACCATTTCGAAATGCATCGTTCCCTCTCGCTCTCTCTCAAACCCGGGGTGGGCGCTATGCGTGATCGAATTTTTTGACGCCTAGATCTCAGAGACTATAAGAGCTAGATCAACCAAACTTTTTATCCAAGCTCCTGTGATATCAAACCGAAACGAGTTTGTTTCAAAATTTGTCCACGCCCCCTTCCGCCCCCAGAAAGGACGAAAATCTACAATTTTAAAGATACGGGAAAACAAAAAATGCAGAATCATAGAAAATGACCATATCTATCAAAGTATTGAATCTGGATCAGATCGAATTATAAATATAGCTACAATGAAGAAAACCATTTCGAAATGCATCGTTCCCTCTCGCTCTCTCTCAAACCCGGGGTGGGCGCTATGCGTGATCGAATTTTTTGACGCCTAGATCTCAGAAACTATAAGAGCTAGATCAACCAAACTTTCTATCCAAGCTCCTGTGATATCAAACCGAGACGAGTTTGTTTCAAAATTTGTCCACGCCCCCTTCCGCCCCCACAAAGGACGAAAATCTACAATTTTAAAGATACGGCAAAACCAAATGTGCAGAATCATGGAAAATTACCATATCTATCAGAGTATTGAATCTGGATCAGATCGAATCATAAATATAGCGCCAATGAAGAAAACCATTTCGAAATGCATCGTTCCCTCTCGCTCTCTCTCAAACCCGGGGTGGGCGCTATGCGTGATCGAATTTTTTGACGCCTAGATCTCAGAAACTATAAGCGCTAGATCAACCAAACTTTCCATCCAAGCTCCTGTGATATAAAACCGAAACGAGTTTGCTTTAAAGTTTGACCACGCACCCGCAATGTACGAAAATCTACGATTTTGAAGATACGGGAAAACCAAAAACGCAGAATCATAGAAAATGGCCATATCTATCAAAGTATTGAATCTGGATCAGATCGAATCATAAATATAGCTACAATGAAGAAAACCATTTCGAAATGCATCGTTCCCTTTCGCTCTCTCTCAAACCCGGGGTGGGCGCTATGCGTGATCGAATTTTTTGACGCCTAGATCTCAGAAACTATAAGAGCTAGATCAACCAAACTTTCTATCCAAGCTCCTGTGATATCAAACCGAGACGAGTTTGTTTCAAAATTTGTCCACGCCCCCTTCCGCCCCCACAAAGGACGAAAATCTACAATTTTAAAGATACGGCAAAACCAAATATGCAGAATCATGGAAAATTATCATATCTATCAGAGTATTGAATCTGGATCAGATCGAATCATAAATATAGCGCCAATGAAGAAAACCATTTCGAAATGCATCGTTCCCTCTCGCTCTCTCTCAAACCCGGGGTGGGCGCTATGCGTGATCGAATTTTTTGACGCCTAGATCTCAGAAACTATAAGCGCTAGATCAACCAAACTTTCCATCCAAGCTCCTGTGATATAAAACCGAAACGAGTTTGCTTTAAAGTTTGACCACGCACCCGCAATGTACGAAAATCTACGACTTTGAAGATACGGGAAAACCAAAAACGCAGAATCATAGAAAATGACCATATCTATCAGAGTATTGAATCTGGATCAGATCGAATCATAAATATAGCCACAATGAAGAAAACCATTTCGAAATGCATCGTTCCCTCTCGCTCTCTCTCAAACCCGGGGTGGGCGCTATGCGTGATCGAATTTTTTGACGCCTAGATCTCAGAAACTATAAGAGCTAGATCAACCAAACTTTCCATCCAAGCTCCTGTGATATAAAACCGAAACGAGTTTGCTTTAAAGTTTGGCCACGCCCCCGCAATGGACGAAAATCTACGATTTTAAAGATACGGGAAAACCAAAAACGCAGAATTATAGAAAATGGCCATATCTATCAAAGTATTGAATCTGGATCAGATCGAATCATAAATATAGCTACAATGAAGAAAACCATTTCGAAATGCATCGTTCCCTCTCGCTCTCTCTCAAACCCGGGGTGGGCGCTATGCGTGATCGAATTTTTTGACGCCTAGATCTCAGAAACTATAAGAGCTAGATCAACCAAATTTTCTATCCAAGCTCCTGTGATATAAAACCGAAACGAGTTTGCTTTAAAATTTGGCCACGCCCCCGCAATGGACGAAAATCTACGATTTTGAAGATACGGGAAAACCAAAAACGCAGAATCATAGAAAATGACCATATCTATCAGAGTATTGAATCTGGATCAGATCGATTCATAAATATAGCCACAATGAAGAAAACCATTTCGAAATGCATCGTTCCCTCTCGCTCTCTCTCAAACCCGGGGTGGGCGCTATGCGTGATCGAATTTTTTGACGCCTAGATCTCAGAAACTATAAGAGCTAGATCAACCAAACTTTCCATCCAAGCTCCTGTGATATAAAACCGAAACGAGTTTGCTTTAAAGTTTGGCCACGCCCCCGCAATGGACGAAAATCTACGATTTTAAAGATACGGGAAAACCAAAAACGCAGAATTATAGAAAATGGCCATATCTATCAAAGTATTGAATCTGGATCAGATCAAATCTTAAATATAGCTACAATTTAGAAAACCATTTCGAAATGCATCGTTCCCTCTCGCTCTCTCTCAAACCCGGGGTGGGCGCTATGCGTGATCGAATTTTTTGACGCCTAGATCTCAGAGACTATAAGAGCTAGATCAACCAAACTTTCTATCCAAGCTCCTGTGATATCAAACCGAGATGGGTTTGTTTTAAAATTTGGCTACGCCCCCTTCCGAATCCACAAAGGACGAAAATCTACAATTTTAAAGATACGGGAAAACCAAATATGCAGAATCATAGAAAATTACCATATCTATCAGAGTATTTAATCTGGATCAGATCGAATCATAAATATAGCCACAATGAAGAAAACCATTTCGAAATGCATCGTTCCCTCTCGCTCTCTCTCAAACCCGGGGTGGGCGCTATGCGTGATCGAATTTTTTGACGCCTAGATCTCAGAAACTATAAGAGCTAGATCAACCAAACTTTCCATCCAAGCTCCTGTGATATAAAACCGAAACAAATTTGCTTTAAAGTTTGGCCACGCCCCCGCAATGGACGAAAATCTACGATTTTGAAGATACGGGAAAACCAAAAACGCAGAATCATAGAAAATGGCCATATCTATCAAAGTATTGAATCTGGATCAGATCGAATCATAAATATAGCTACAATGAAGAAAACCATTTCGAAATGCATCGTTCCCTCTCGCTCTCTCTCAAACCCGGGGTGGGCGCTATGCGTGATCGAATTTTTTGACGCCTAGATCTCAGAGACTATAAGAGCTATTTCAACCAAACTTTCAATCCAAGCTCCTGTGATATTAAACCGAGACGAGTTTGTTTCAAAATTTGTCCACGCCCCCTTCCGCCCCCACAAAGGACGAAAATCTACAATTTTAAAGATACGGGAAAACCAAATATGCAGAATCATGGAAAGTTACCATATCTATCAGAGTATTGAATCTGGATCAGATCGAATCATAAATATAGCGCCAATGAAGAAAACCATTTCGAAATGCATCGTTCCCTCTCGCTCTCTCTCAAACCCGGGGTGGGCGCTATGCGTGATCGAATTTTTTGACGCCTAGATCTCAGAGACTATAAGAGCTAGATCAACCAAACTTTCCATCCAAGCTCCTGTGATATAAAACCGAAACGAGTTTGCTTTAAAGTTTGACCACGCACCCGCAATGTACGAAAATCTACGATTTTGAAGATACGGGAAAACCAAAAACGCAGAATCATAGAAAATGGCCATATCTATCAAAGTATTGAATCTGGATCAGATCGAATCATAAATATAGCTACAATGAAGAAAACCATTTCGAAATGCATCGTTCCCTTTCGCTCTCTCTCAAACCCGGGGTGGGCGCTATGCGTGATCGAATTTTTTGACGCCTAGATCTCAGAAACTATAAGAGCTAGATCAACCAAACTTTCTATCCAAGCTCCTGTGATATCAAACCGAGACGAGTTTGTTTTTAAATTTTGCCACGCCCCCTTCCACCCCCACAAAGGACGAAAATCTACAATTTTAAAGATACGGGAAAACTAAATATGCAGAATCATAGAAAATTACCATATCTATCAGAGTATTGAATCTGGATCAGATCGAATCATAAATATAGCCACAATGAAGAAAACCATTTCGAAATGCATCGTTCCCTCTCGCTCTCTCTCAAACCCGGGGTGGGCGCTATGCGTGATCGAATTTTTTGACGCCTAGATCTCAGAAACTATAAGAGCTAGATCAACCAAACTTTCCATCCAAGCTCCTGTGATATAAAACCGAAACGAGTTTGCTTTAAAGTTTGGCCACGCCCCCGCAATGGACGAAAATCTACGATTTTAAAGATACGGGAAAACCAAAAACGCAGAATTATAGAAAATGGCCATATCTATCAAAGTATTGAATCTGGATCAGATCGAATCATAAATATAGCTACAATGAAGAAAACCATTTCGAAATGCATCGTTCCCTCTCGCTCTCTCTCAAACCCGGGGTGGGCGCTATGCGTGATCGAATTTTTTGACGCCTAGATCTCAGAAACTATAAGAGCTAGATCAACCAAATTTTCTATCCAAGCTCCTGTGATATAAAACCGAAACGAGTTTGCTCTAAAATTTGGCCACGCCCCCGCAATGGACGAAAATCTACCATTTTGAAGATACGGGAAAACCAAATATGCAGAATCATAGAAAATTACCATATCTATCAGAGTATTGAATCTGGATCAGATCAAATCTTAAATATAGCTACAATTTAGAAAACCATTTCGAAATGCATCGTTCCCTCTCGCTCTCTCTCAAACCCGGGGTGGGCGCTATGCGTGATCGAATTTTTTGACGCCTAGATCTCAGAGACTATAAGAGCTAGATCAACCAAACTTTCTATTCAAGCTCCTGTGATATCAAACCGAGATGGGTTTGGTTTAAAATTTGGCTACGCCCCCTTCCGAATCCACAAAGGACGAAAATCTACAATTTTAAAGATACGGGAAAACCAAAAACGCAGAATCATAGAAAATGGCCATATCTATCAAAGTATTGAATCTGGATCAGATCGAATCATAAATATAGCTACAATGAAGAAAACCATTTCGAAATGCATCGTTCCCTCTCGCTCTCTCTCAAACCCGGGGTGGGCGCTATGCGTGATCGAATTTTTTGACGCCTAGATCTCAGAGACTATAAGAGCTATTTCAACCAAACTTTCAATCCAAGCTCCTGTGATATCAAACCGAGACGAGTTTGTTTCAAAATTTGTCCACGCCCCCTTCCGCCCCCACAAAGGACGAAAACCTACAATTTTAAAGATACGGGAAAACCAAATATGCAGAATCATAGAAAATTACCATATCTATCAGAGTATTGAATCTGGATCAGATCAAATCTTAAATATAGCTACAATTTAGAAAACCATTTCGAAATGCATCGTTCCCTCTCGCTCTCTCTCAAACCCGGGGTGGGCGCTATGCGTGATCGAATTTTTTGACGCCTAGATCTCAGAGACTATAAGAGCTAGATCAACCAAACTTTCCATCCAAGCTCCTGTGATATAAAACCGAAACGAGTTTGCTTTAAAGTTTGACCACGCACCCGCAATGTACGAAAATCTACGATTTTGAAGATACGGGAAAACCAAAAACGCAGAATCATAGAAAATGGCCATATCTATCAAAGTATTGAATCTGGATCAGATCGAATCATAAATATAGCTACAATGAAGAAAACCATTTCGAAATGCATCGTTCCCTTTCGCTCTCTCTCAAACCCGGGGTGGGCGCTATGCGTGATCGAATTTTTTGACGCCTAGATCTCAGAAACTATAAGAGCTAGATCAACCAAACTTTCTATCCAAGCTCCTGTGATATCAAACCGAGACGAGTTTGTTTTTAAATTTTGCCACGCCCCCTTCCACCCCCACAAAGGACGAAAATCTACAATTTTAAAGATACGGGAAAACTAAATATGCAGAATCATAGAAAATTACCATATCTATCAGAGTATTGAATCTGGATCAGATCGAATCATAAATATAGCCACAATGAAGAAAACCATTTCGAAATGCATCGTTCCCTCTCGCTCTCTCTCAAACCCGGGGTGGGCGCTATGCGTGATCGAATTTTTTGACGCCTAGATCTCAGAAACTATAAGAGCTAGATCAACCAAACTTTCCATCCAAGCTCCTGTGATATAAAACCGAAACGAGTTTGCTTTAAAGTTTGGCCACGCCCCCGCAATGGACGAAAATCTACGATTTTAAAGATACGGGAAAACCAAAAACGCAGAATTATAGAAAATGGCCATATCTATCAAAGTATTGAATCTGGATCAGATCGAATCATAAATATAGCTACAATGAAGAAAACCATTTCGAAATGCATCGTTCCCTCTCGCTCTCTCTCAAACCCGGGGTGGGCGCTATGCGTGATCGAATTTTTTGACGCCTAGATCTCAGAAACTATAAGAGCTAGATCAACCAAATTTTCTATCCAAGCTCCTGTGATATAAAACCGAAACGAGTTTGCTTTAAAATTTGGCCACGCCCCCGCAATGGGCGAAAATCTACCATTTTGAAGATACGGGAAAACCAAATATGCAGAATCATAGAAAATTACCATATCTATCAGAGTATTGAATCTGGATCAGATCAAATCTTAAATATAGCTACAATTTAGAAAACCATTTCGAAATGCATCGTTCCCTCTCGCTCTCTCTCAAACCCGGGGTGGGCGCTATGCGTGATCGAATTTTTTGACGCCTAGATCTCAGAGACTATAAGAGCTAGATCAACCAAACTTTCTATTCAAGCTCCTGTGATATCAAACCGAGATGGGTTTGGTTTAAAATTTGGCTACGCCCCCTTCCGAATCCACAAAGGACGAAAATCTACAATTTTAAAGATACGGGAAAACCAAAAACGCAGAATCATAGAAAATGGCCATATCTATCAATGTATTGAATCTGGATCAGATCGAATCATAAATATAGCTACAATGAAGAAAACCATTTCGAAATGCATCGTTCCCTCTCGCTCTCTCTCAAACCCGGGGTGGGCGCTATGCGTGATCGAATTTTTTGACGCCTAGATCTCAGAGACTATAAGAGCTATTTCAACCAAACTTTCAATCCAAGCTCCTGTGATATCAAACCGAGACGAGTTTGTTTCAAAATTTGTCCACGCCCCCTTCCGCCCCCACAAAGGACGAAAACCTACAATTTTAAAGATACGGGAAAACCAAATATGCAGAATCATAGAAAATTACCATATCTATCAGAGTATTGAATCTGGATCAGATCAAATCTTAAATATAGCTACAATTTAGAAAACCATTTCGAAATGCATCGTTCCCTCTCGCTCTCTCTCAAACCCGGGGTGGGCGCTATGCGTGATCGAATTTTTTGACGCCTAGATCTCAGAGACTATAAGAGCTAGATCAACCAAACTTTCTATCCAAGCTCCTGTGATATCAAACCGAGATGGGTTTGTTTTAAAATTTGGCTACGCCCCCTTCCGAATCCACAAAGGACGAAAATCTACAATTTTAAAGATACGGGAAAACCAAATATGCAGAATCATAGAAAATTACCATATCTATCAGAGTATTGAATCTGGATCAGATCGAATCATAAATATAGCCACAATGAAGAAAACCATTTCGAAATGCATCGTTCCCTCTCGCTCTCTCTCAAACCCGGGGTGGGCGCTATGCGTGATCGAATTTTTTGACGCCTAGATCTCAGAAACTATAAGAGCTAGATCAACCAAACTTTCTATCCAAGCTCCTGTGATATAAAACCGAAACAAATTTGCTTTAAAGTTTGGCCACGCCCCCGCAATGGACGAAAATCTACGATTTTGAAGATACGGGAAAACCAAAAACGCAGAATCATAGAAAATGGCCATATCTATCAAAGTATTGAATCTGGATCAGATCGAATCATAAATATAGCTACAATGAAGAAAACCATTTCGAAATGCATCGTTCCCTCTCGCTCTCTCTCAAACCCGGGGTGGGCGCTATGCGTGATCGAATTTTTTGATGCCTAGATCTCAGAGACTATAAGAGCTATTTCAACCAAACTTTCAATCCAAGCTCCTGTGATATAAAACCGAAACAAATTTGCTTTAAAGTTTGGCCACGCCCCCGCAATGGACGAAAATCTACGATTTTGAAGATACGGGAAAACCAAATATGCAGAATCATGGAAAATTACCATAAACATCAGAGTATTGAATCTGGATCAGATCGAATCATAAATATAGCGCCAATGAAGAAAACCATTTCGAAATGCATCGTTCCCTCTCGCTCTCTCTCAAACCCGGGGTGGGCGCTATGCGTGATCGAATTTTTTGACGCCTAGATCTCAGAGACTATAAGAGCTAGATCAACCAAACTTTCCATCCAAGCTCCTGTGATATAAAACCATGGAAAATGACCATATCTATCAGAGTATTGAATCTGGATCAGATCGAATCATAAATATAGCGCCAATGAAGAAAACCATTTCGAAATGCATCGTTCCCTCTCGCTCTCTCTCAAACCCGGGGTGGGCGCTATGCGTGATCGAATTTTTTGACGCCTAGATCTCAGAGACTATAAGAGCTAGATCAACCAAACTTTCTATCCAAGCTCCTGTGATATCAAACCGAGATGGGTTTGTTTTAAAATTTGGCTACGCCCCCTTCCGAATCCACAAAGGACGAAAATCTACAATTTTAAAGATACGGGAAAACCAAATATGCAGAATCATAGAAAATTACCATATCTATCAGAGTATTGAATCTGGATCAGATCGAATCATAAATATAGCCACAATGAAGAAAACCATTTCGAAATGCATCGTTCCCTCTCGCTCTCTCTCAAACCCGGGGTGGGCGCTATGCGTGATCGAATTTTTTGACGCCTAGATCTCAGAAACTATAAGAGCTAGATCAACCAAACTTTCTATCCAAGCTCCTGTGATATAAAACCGAAACAAATTTGCTTTAAAGTTTGGCCACGCCCCCGCAATGGACGAAAATCTACGATTTTGAAGATACGGGAAAACCAAAAACGCAGAATCATAGAAAATGGCCATATCTATCAAAGTATTGAATCTGGATCAGATCGAATCATAAATATAGCTACAATGAAGAAAACCATTTCGAAATGCATCGTTCCCTCTCGCTCTCTCTCAAACCCGGGGTGGGCGCTATGCGTGATCGAATTTTTTGATGCCTAGATCTCAGAGACTATAAGAGCTATTTCAACCAAACTTTCAATCCAAGCTCCTGTGATATAAAACCGAAACAAATTTGCTTTAAAGTTTGGCCACGCCCCCGCAATGGACGAAAATCTACGATTTTGAAGATACGGGAAAACCAAATATGCAGAATCATGGAAAATTACCATAAACATCAGAGTATTGAATCTGGATCAGATCGAATCATAAATATAGCGCCAATGAAGAAAACCATTTCGAAATGCATCGTTCCCTCTCGCTCTCTCTCAAACCCGGGGTGGGCGCTATGCGTGATCGAATTTTTTGACGCCTAGATCTCAGAGACTATAAGAGCTAGATCAACCAAACTTTCCATCCAAGCTCCTGTGATATAAAACCATGGAAAATGACCATATCTATCAGAGTATTGAATCTGGATCAGATCGAATCATAAATATAGCGCCAATGAAGAAAACCATTTCGAAATGCATCGTTCCCTCTCGCTCTCTCTCAAACCCGGGGTGGGCGCTATGCGTGATCGAATTTTTTGACGCCTAGATCTCAAAAACTATAAGAGCTAGATCAACCAAACTTTCTATCCAAGCTCCTGTGATATCAAACCGAGACGGGTTTGTTTTAAAATTTGGCCACGCCCCCTTTCCGCCCCCACAAAGGACGAAAATCTACAATTTTAAAGATACGGGAAAACCAAATATGCAGAATCATGGAAAATTACCATATCTATCAGAGTATTGAATCTGGATCAGATCGAATTATAAATATAGCCACAATGAAGAAAACCATTTCGAAATGCATCGTTCCCTCTCGCTCTCTCTCAAACCCGGGGTGGGCGCTATGCGTGATCGAATTTTTTGACGCCTAGATCTCAGAGACTATAAGAGCTAGATCAACCAAACTTTCTATCCAAGCTCCTGTGATATCAAACCGAGACGGGTTTGTTTTAAAATTTGGCCACGCCCCCTTTCCGCCCCCACAAAGGACGAAAATCTACAATTTTAAAGATACGGGAAAACCAAATATGCAGAATCATGGAAAATTACCATAAACATCAGAGTATTGAATCTGGATCAGATCGAATCATAAATATAGCGCCAATGAAGAAAACTATTTCGAAATGCATCGTTCCCTCTCGCTCTCTCTCAAACCCGGGGTGGGCGCTATGCGTGATCGAATTTTTTGACGAATAGATCTCAGAAACTATAAGTGCTAGATCAAGCAAACTTTCCATCCAAGCTCCTGTGATATAAAACCGAAACGAGTTTGCTTTAAAGTTTGACCACTCCCCCGCAATGGACGAAAATCTACGATTTTGAAGATACGGGAAAACCAAAAACGCAGAATCATAGAAAATGGCCATATCTATCAAAGTATTGAATCTGGATCAGATCGAATCATAAATATAGCTACAATGAAGAAAACCATTTCGAAATGCATCGTTCCCTCTCGCTCTCTCTCAAACCCGGGGTGGGCGCTATGCGTGATCGAATATTTTGACGCCTAGATCTCAGAAACTATAAGAGCTAGATCAACCAAACTTTCTATCCAAGCTCCTGTGATATCAAACCGAGACGGGTTTGTTTTAAAATTTGGCCACGCCCCCTTCCGCCCCCACAAAGGATGAAAATCTACAATTTTAAAGATATGGGAAAACCAAATATGCAGAATCATGGAAAATTACCATATCTATCAGAGTATTGAATCTGGATCAGATCGAATCATAAATATAGCCACAATGAAGAAAACCATTTCGAAATGAATCGTTTCCTCTCGCTCTCTCTCAAACCCGGGGTGGGCGCTATGCGTGATCGAATTTTTTGACGCCTAGATCTCAGAGACTATAAAAGCTAGATCAACCAAACTTTCTATCCAAGCTCCTGTGATATCAAACCGAGACGGGTTTGTTTTAAAATTTGGCCACGCCCCCTTTCCGCCCCCACAAAGGACGAAAATCTACCATTTTGAAGATACGGGAAAACCAAAAACGCAGAATCATAGAAAATTACCATATCTATCAGAGTATTGAATCTGGATCAGATCAAATCATAAATATAGCTACAATGAAGAAAACCATTTCGAAATGCATCGTTCCCTCTCGCTCTCTCTCAAACCCGGGGTGGGCGCTATGCGTGATCGAATTTTTTGACGCCTAGATCTCAGAGACTATAAGAGCTAGATCAACCAAACTTTCTATCCAAGCTCCTGTGATATCAAACCGAGACGAGTTTGTTTCAAAATTTGTCCACGCCCCCTTCCGCCCCCACAAAGGACGAAAATCTACAATTTTAAAGATACGGGAAAACCAAATATGCAGAATCATGGAAAATTACCATATCTATCAGAGTGTTGAATCTGGATCAGATCGAATCATAAATATAGCGCCAATGAAGAAAACCATTTCGAAATGCATCGTTCCCTCTCGCTCTCTCTCAAACCCGGGGTGGGCGCTATGCGTGATCGAATTTTTTGACGCCTAGATCTCAGAAACTATAAGCGCTAGATCAACCAAACTTTCCATCCAAGATCCTGTGATATAAAACCGAAACGAGTTTGCTTTAAAGTTTGACCACTCCCCCGCAATGGACGAAAATCTACGATTTTGAAGATACGGGAAAACCAAATATGCAGAATCATGGAAAATGACCATATCTATCAGAGTATTGAATCTGGATCAGATCGAATTATAAATATAGCTACAATGAAGAAAACCATTTCGAAATGCATCGTTCCCTCTCGCTCTCTCTCAAACCCGGGGTGGGCGCTATGTGTGATCGAATTTTTTGACGCCTAGATCTCAGAAACTATAAGAGCTAGATCAACCAAATTTTCTATCCAAGCTCCTGTGATATAAAACCGAAACGAGTTTGCTTTAAAATTTGGCCACGCCCCCACAATGTACGAAAATCTACCATTTTAAAGATACGGGAAAACCAAATATGCAGAATCATGGAAAATTACCATATCTATCAGAGTATTGAATCTGGATCAGATCGAATCATAAATATAGCCACAATGAAGAAAACCATTTCGAAATGAATCGTTTCCTCTCGCTCTCTCTCAAACCCGGGGTGGGCGCTATGCGTGATCGAATTTTTTGACGCCTAGATCTCAGAGACTATAAGAGCTAGATCAGCCAAACTTTCTATCCAAGCTCCTGTGATATCAAACCGAGACGAGTTTGTTTCAAAATTTGTCCACGACCCCTTCCGCCCCCACAAAGGACGAAAATCTACAATTTTAAAGATACGGGAAAACCAAATATGCAGAATCATGGAAAATTACCATATCTATCAGAGTGTTGAATCTGGATCAGATCGAATCATAACTATAGCGCCAATGAAGAAAACCATTTCGAAATGCATCGTTCCCTCTCGCTCTCTCTCAAACCCGGGGTGGGCGCTATGCGTGATCGAATTTTTTGACGCCTAGATCTCAGAAACTATAAGCGCTAGATCAACCAAACTTTCCATCCAAGATCCTGTGATATAAAACCGAAACGAGTTTGCTTTAAAGTTTGACCACTCCCCCGCAATGGACGAAAATCTACGATTTTGAAGATACGGGAAAACCAAAAACGCAGAATCATAGAAAATGGCCATATCTATCAAAGTATTGAATCTGGAACAGATCAAATCATAAATATAGCTACAATGAAGAAAACCATTTCGAAATGCATCGTTCACTCTCGCTCTCTCTCAAGCCCGGGGTGGGCGCTATGCGTGATCGAATTTTTTGACGCCTAGATCTCAGAGACTATAAGAGCTAGATCAACCAAACTTTCTATCCAAGCTCCTGTGATATCAAACCGAGACGAGTTTGTTTCAAAATTTGTCCACGCCCCCTTCCGCCCGCAGAACGGACGAAAATCTACAATTTTAAAGAAACGGGAAAACCAAAAATGCAGAATCATAGAAAATTACCATATCTATCAGAGTATTGAATCTGGATCAGATCGAATCATAAATATAGCCACAATGAAGAAAACCATTTCGAAATGCATCGTTCCCTCTCGCTCTTTCTCAAACCCGGGGTGGGCGCTATGCGAGATCGAAATTTTTGTCGCCTAGATCTCAGAAACTATAAGAGCTAGATCAACCAAACTTCCCATGCAAGCTCCTGTGATATCGAACCGAGACGAGTTTGTTTCAAAATTTGGCCACGCCCCCTTCCGCCCCCACAAGGGACGAAAATCTGCAATATTGAAGATACGGGAAAACCGAAATATGTTTATTATACCCGGTACTCGAAGAGTTAAGGGGTATATTAGATTTGTGCAAAAAGTGGATGTGTGTAACACACAGAAGGAAGCGTTTCCGACCCCATAAAGTATATATATACTTGATCAGCATCAATAGCCGAGTCGATATAGCTATGACTGTCTGTCCGTCCGTCTGTCCGTCCGTCTGTCCGTCCGTCTTCATTAGCGCCTATAGGTAAGAGGTTATAAAAGCTAGAGGAACACAATTTTGCATCCTTACTCCTGTTATATTACACTGTTACAAGTGTATTTCAAAATTTTTCCTTGCCCCCTTCCGCCCACTCCAAGAACGAAAATCTGTGGCATGCACAATTTTTAAGATACGAGAAAACTAAAAACGACGAATCGTAAAGAATGACGATATCTATCAGAGTGTTGAATTTGGATCAGATCGGATCATAATTATAGTCACAATGAAGAAAACCATTTCGAAATGCATCGTTCCCTCTCGCTCTCTCTCACACACCTTCCAAGGTCCTGTGATATTAAACCGAGACGAGTTTGTTTCAAAATTTGGCCAAGCCCCTTTCCGCCCTCACAAAGGACGAAAATCTGTGGAATCCACAATTTTGAAGATACGGGAAAACCAAAAACACAGAATGATAGACAGAAAATGACCATATCAATCAGAGTGTTAAATCTGGATCAGATCGGTTCATTAGTATAGCCAGAAGGAACAAACGAAATTTCAGTGGCCTTCCAAGCGCAGACTCATTCCCTCTCTCTCTCGCAAACAGCCGTGTATGTATATGTAGGAAGTAGATAAAGACATGTAGAAAAGGCAGATGTAAAAAATGTATGTAAACAAATATGGAAACATCTAATAGATAAAAATCTCGGAAAAGGTTCGACAAAATTTTTTTTTTTTTGCTTAAATTAAATTGTTCCCTTTTGCGAATATGTAATGAATTACAACAAGCTCATATACATATATACTGACTGAGTACCGGGTATAAAGTAGAGCTGCGGCGCAGACGCGGCTCACAACGTTCCCTCTCGTTTATTTTTAAAAATGTGCCAAAATTCCAGGAATGCCTTTAAGGCCTGAGGTGACCAAGCAAGTCTCGCATCTAGTGATAAAATTGTATTAAATTTATTGTTATACCCGGTACTCGAAGAGTAAAGGGGTATATTAGATTTGTGCAAAAAATTAATGTGTGTAAAACCCAGAAGGAAGCGTTTCCGACCCCATAAAGTATATATATTCTTGATCAGCATCAATAGCCGAGTCGATATAGCTATGTCTGTCTGTCCGTCCGTCTGTCCGTCTGTCCGTCCGTCCGTCTTCATTAGCGCCTATAGCTCAAAGACCATAAAAGCTAGAGGAACACTATTTTGTATCCAGACTCCTGTCCTATCGCACTGTTACAAGTGTATTTCAAAATTTCGCCCCGCCCCCTTCCGCCCACTCCAAGGACGAAAATCTGTGGCATGCACAATTTTAAAGATACGAGAAAACTAAAAACGCAGAATCGTAGAGAATGACAATATCTATCAGAGTGTTGAATCTGGATCAGATCGACTCATAAATATAGCCACAATGAAGAAAACAATTTCGAAATGCATCGTTCCCTCTCGCTCTCTCTCACACACAGGGGTAGGCGCTATGCCTGATCGAATTTTTTGACGCCTAGTTCTCAGAGACTATAAGAGCTAGAACCACCAAACTTTCTATCCAAGCTCCTGTGATATCAAACCGAGACGAGTTTGTTTTAAAATTTGGCCACGCCCCCTTCCGCCCCCACAAAAGATGAAAATCTACAATTTTGAAGATACGGGAAAACCAAAAACGCAGAATCATAGAAAATTACTATATCTATCAGAGTATTGAATTTGGATCAGATCGGATCATAAATATAGTCAGAAGGAACAAATGAAATTTCAGTGGCCTCCCAAGCGCAGACTGATTCCCTCTCTCTCTCGCACACAGCCGTGTATGTATATGTAGGAAGTAGATAAAAACATGTAGAAATGGCAAATGTAAAAAATTTATGTTAACCAATATGGAAACATCTAATAGATCAAAATCTCCGAAAAGGTTCGACTTAAATTGTTTTTTTTTGGCTAAAATTTAATTTTTTCCTTTTGCGAACATGTAATAAATTACAACAAGCTCACATACATACAAACTGACTTAGTACCGGGTATAAAGTAGAGCCGCGGCGCAGACGCGGCTCATAACGTTCCCCCTCGTTTTTAAGATATATTTGTTTGTTCACCTTTTTTCTCCATAATCACATATGTTTGTTGTTTGTTTTTTTAGTGGTGATAGTTCCACGATGGGCAGATCAGGGTTGAAATATTCGGAAAATCGGAAAAACTCGATTGAAACTCAACCAAAACTCAAATTTGTTGCCACCTCTAGGGCCCCTATGCTTCCCCATGTAAATGAAACTCGAGTTTTGCCCGAAACTCAATAACTCAATAATTCAACCGTAGTGTAAACAGGCTATTAGACATAAAGAAAAGACAGACGTAAAAAACAAACTGTGGGGATAATGGTTTTTATCCCCGATCGGCCGAATAATTATTTCGAATAAACAAAGACACGGCGCACAAATAAAATTACAAAGCTCTTTAATGCGTGAAATCAGAATTGCAAGTGTCTCTTGCTTGCCCTTTACATTATATCATTGCCACTCCGATCGCTGAACATAGAACATAGAAAATAGATGACGAAGAGCAAGCTTTGAGAGTGGGCAAGCAAGCAAAAGCTTTGACAAACATATTGGCAAACATATTACATCTAACTTTGGTCGTACAAATATGCTGCTGAAGGCCAATTATTGGCTGCTATTTCGCAAGCAACTAATCGGTGGGGGTCTGCCCCAAACATGCACCCGCCGTTGGAAGGCAAAGGCTTTCAAGAGATCCATCCTGAAGGGGCAGGACCGCTATCTTTCCAACGGCCCTCTTGAATAGGCCTCTTTGGGTGCGGATGACGGCTACTCTGATGGTTCCATCTTTTCCTGGGATGACGCTCTCACTGCGGCCGATTAGCCACTTTAACGGTGGCATCATTTCTTCCTTGATCATGACGAGTGTTCCTGGCTTGATATTTGGAGACGATGACCGCCACTTGCCCCGCTCCTGAAGAAGTGATAGATACGCAGTACTCCATTTTCTCCAGAAAGCCTGCTTCATTTGGCACAAACGCTGCCATCGACTCAGAAGGTTGACCCGGAGATGCGTCACGTCTGGCTCGTCGAATGCAGCACTTGGTGCTCCATTAAGAATATGGTTTGGCGTGAGCACATCCAGATCGTCAGGACTTTCTGTAATTGCAATCCTAGCAATCCTTGAGCTCCTGCATGGAGAAATGGTGGTCCAGAAATCCAAAGGCTGTTATCCATTAGTTCAGTAGGCGTGGAGCCACGCGATATGATGTCGGCCGGGTTCAACTTCGTGGGCACGTGATGCCAAGTCATTTTAGCAGTGAGCTCCTGTATCCGCTCAATCCGATTAGAGACAAATATATTAAAATTCAATGGCGATTCCCGAATCCAGGCAAGAGCTATGGAAGAATCCGACCAGCAATGCACTTGGCATGGGACCGATAATCCCTTAACTATGGTGGAAACTAGTTCAGCTAATACGAGGGCAGCCGATAGCTCAAGCTTAGGGATAGTCATCCTTTTCAAGGGTGCGACCCTGGACTTGGAGTATAAGAGATAACTTTGCACAATACCAAGAGCTTCCGAACGCATGTACACACACAAAACATATGCTGCCTGGCTCGCATCACAAAACGAAGCACAAGTCGAAGCACGTAACATGGAAATTTGAAGTTCTTGACTATCGACAACTGCGAAGTTAGCTCGTTCCACGTCGTATGAAGATCCTGGGGCAGACTTTCATCGCAGTCCAACTTGAAGTTTTCGTTCCATTACGACTGCATAAATATTTTTGCCTTTGTGTAAATATGAGAGATGAGTCCTAAAGGATCGTAGAACCTAGCTAGCGTAGAAAGGACCGAACCCTTCGATATTGGACCTGCGGCGGCTGCGACGTGCGCAAAACTAAACAGAAGGTTGTCCGTGGTGGGATCCCAGACTAGACCAAGGGCTTTAGTGACCTTTGTCCCGTCGTGAAAAGTAAGGAACTTTTCGCGATCCGCCTCAGACTCGCCTTCCAAAGCAGCGACTTCATTTGAGCACCATTTACGTATGGGAAAACATCCTTTCGAAAGTAGCTCGTTTACCTGATGACGAATCTCAATGACCGACTCAATGCTGTCCCCTCCTGATATGAGATCATCAACATAAAAATCTCTTCGAACAATGTCCGCATAAAGCGGAAAATATGACTCCTCATCATTTGCCAATTGATGCATAGCACGAATTGCCAAGAAGGAGGCAGGTTTGGTCCCATAAGTTACAGTCTCCAATTTGAACATTTGAATCTCCTCCTTCGGGTCGTTACGCCATAGGATGCACTGCACATGCTGATCGGGATGAGATACACGTACACAACGGTAAATTTTGCAGATGTCGCCACACAGGCCAACTTTGAAGAAGCGAAAACGAAGCAGTGTTATCAGAATTTTAGGTTGAATAGTGGGTCCGGCCATTAGCGCATCATTTAGTGATATTCCAGAAGCTGTGTTGGCAAAACCATCGAAAACTACGCGTAATTTTGTGGTTGTACTCTCCTGCTTGTGGACGCAATGGTGAGGCAAAAAGTACTGAGGGGGGTCTGACTGTCGTGCAGTTGGAGACACGTGTCCTAACTCCAGGTACTCCTGGAGATATTTAGTATATTTTGCCTTAAGTTCTGCATTTTTTGATAGCTTTCTTTCCAAATTTAGAAATATACGAAGCGCTTGCTGGCGAACGTAATTCGCAACAAAATGCTGCTCACAACGAATATCTTCCCCTGAAATTGATGAGGGCGAATAATCTCCGTCTACTTCCCGAAACTGTCTTACGATGTCGTTTGAATTGGTCTCGTCAGCGGTGATGCTAGAGGACTCTTCAACAACTGCTAGCGCCGCACGGCTATTCCCGGAGTTGCTTATGCTTCCCGACACTATCCAGCCAAGTTTCGTCTTCTGCAATGTTGGTAACTGGTCCGACAGTCGAATCTGTCCGACGCACATTAAATCGAAAAACAAACCAGCACCTATCAACAGGTCGATCCGCTGGGGCTTAGAGAAGTTAGGGTCAGCTAGCTTTATATTGTTCGGCATTGGCCAATCCTTTGCGTCTAGGCCAAAGTTGGGCTGCATTCCTGTGATTGAGACAGTGACAATTGCAGAGAGAGAACCGCGATAGCTTGCGTCTTGAGAGTGTAGAACGATATCTACAGCCTTGCTCGAAGGTAGAACTGAATCTTCAATACCGGCAATTTGAACATGAACGGATGAGGATCCAACTGGAGCTGATTGGCGAGTCTCGATGTTACAAAGTTAACCTGAGAAGCAGAATCCAAAATGGCATGACATGGGGTAAGCGAATTATAACGGCATTTTATATATACGATTGCGGTAGCTAGTAACACGTGTTGGCTAGGAAGAGATTTCGGGCTTGAGGGGGAGGGCTAGGAGATTTGGTTGCTACTAGGGCACTCGCAGGATCATTCTCGCTCGATTCCGTGCTCGGCGACGGCAATTCAGCATTGGCGCCCGCTTGCATGTGGAGCAGTGTGTGATGCTTGGCCTGACACTACCTACATGTCCCTGACCTGCAACGTTGCAATGGATCACCCTTTTTGAGGCAGTTTAGGCATAAGTGTCTTTTCTTCGCCTCCTTGTATCGTGACATGACAGGGAGATTTAAAAACGCCTGACATCGGGATATGTAATGATCGGAGGATTTACAATAATTGCATATGAAGTTAGTATGGTCATGAATGCTTGTGACAAGGGAGCTGGATTTATTTTCTCCCATCTACTGTGTAGGACTTTCTACCGTATCCATATCCAAATCCGCTGCCACATTCTCGAGCATCCGACATTTCCTTTCCAAGAATGAGGCCATGTCTTTCCACAGAGGCAATCTCGAGTTGGGCACGCTCTCCTCCCATTTCACCTTCGTCTTTTAGTCCAATTTCGTGCACACGATGTAAACCAGCATCCCATCCGAAATCTCCTGAGGTGTAGCCAAGGTCCGAAGAGCACGTAAGTGCGCATTGATTTTGTCGCTGAGCGCACGCAAACCTATGGCCGAGCCCTTCTCCACCCCTTGCAGCTTGAAAATAGCCTTGATATGTGTCTGCATGAGCTTATTATCAAATCGCAACTTTAATAAGTTCAAAGCCTCTTCGTAATTTTCTTCAGAAAGACCCAACGAACGAATCGTGTCCAGCGCAGCTCTATCTAGAAAACACCCGCAGATACTGGAATTTCTCGATGACCGGTATACGCGACTCCTGGTGCACCATTGTCGAGAACATCGAGTGGAATTCTGGCCAATCCATATAGTCTCCACTAAATCGAGGAAGCTGCATCTCGGGCAGTCGGGAACGGCCCATAATGTCATAGGCAAACGAAGACGAGTGCTCGTCGAGAGTGTTGCGAGCCGTTGAATGAGCAGCATTAACCGTTCGAGCAGCCGTCAATTCCCGTGACAGCTTGGACCTGACCTTGACATAGATATTGGCGAAGTCCAGTCGGGCATTATTGGCCAACTGCAGCAAGTCCAGCCTTTCAAGGCTCGTTTGAGCGGCATCGAAATCCGCATTCATTCGTTCGATCATTTAATTGACGCGCGATGGACTCAGCCTTTTGTTTATAAAAATCGAGGTCACTAGGCATGACCGCGTTCGCAACATTGTCAGGCTCAGGTGCTGCCATTTTGGTGTTTTTTTAAAGTCACTTAGCACGATAGAAAAGACACCCTGTATACGTGTAAAAGTGTGAGCCGCAAGCAAAGGGATTACAGCTAATGCGTTTGGCTGTGCGATCTGCCCGATTCCGCTTTGTGCTCCATTTGTGTGTGTTAGTTAGTTCACTACACTGCCCTATGCACTGCAATGACCGAATTATCGCGACAGAGAAACGTATAGCCAGCCACTGCGTTGCTATGTATGTATGTTTCAGCACCGAATTATGCTCGAAACGACGAAAAAATTGACAATGTTAAGCTAATTGACTCTGCAATTCAGAGATCACGTCGGGGTCACCAAATTTTATGTGGGGATAATAGTTTTTATCCCCGATCGGCCGAATAATTATTTCGAATAAACAAAGACACAGCGCACAAATAAAATTACAAAGCTCTTTAATGCGTGAAATCAGAATTGCAAGTGTCTCTTGCTTGCCCTTTACATTATATCATTGCCGCTCCGATCGCTGAGCGCAGCTTCGCTCGGAAACATAGATAAACATAGAGCATAGATGACGAACAGTAAGCTTTGAGAGAGGGCAAGCAAGCAATAGCTTTAACAAACATATTGGCAAACATATTACATCTAACTTTGGTCGTACAAATATGCTGCTGAAGGCCAATTATTAGCTGCTATTTCGCAAGCAACTAATCGGTGGGGGTTTGCCCCGAACACAAACAAAAATGGAAAAATGGAAACATCTAATAGATAAAAATCTCCGAAAAAGTTCGACTTTTTTTTTTTTTTTTGGCAAAAAATACATTTTTACCTTTTGTGAACACATATCGTGCTAGCCGATTGCTGAATTAAAGAGTCGATAACTTTTCATATAGGCTTTTCTACATCTACCATAGCAACACTTTGACCAGCCATTTAAGAATCTGTTTCCATATCTCCTCCAATTCTGCTCTTCTTAACGATCCCGCCCAGAATTTTTATATTTCAAGTTGACAACCTTCTTTTGAAACCTATGTAATACATGTCAATAACTAATTTTTGACATATTACAAAATCATCACCTGCTTTATTTGTTATTGATCTTACTGGAATAACTGGAATATCAGGACCAAGTTGTACAGAAGGTACTGCACTACGTAAAGATGATCTGATAAATGCTTCTTTAAAATTTTTGTGAGCTATTGACTCATTAGCGCATACAAATAATGATCCTGTTTAATAGTTGCTTACTCCCATTTCAAGATACTGAACTATCACATCTCTTCAGTCTAAACGAGGGAGAACGTTGTGATCGGCCGCGGCTCTACTTTATACCCGGTACTCAGTCAGTATATATATCTATGTGAGCTTACGATATATGTAATTTATTAGATGTTCGCAAAAGGGACAAATTGAATTTAACCAAAAAACGAATAAAAAACGAGGGGGAACGTTGTGAGTCGCGTCTACGGCCGCGGCTCTACTTTATACCCGGTACTCAGTCAGTATATATGTATGTGAGCTTTTTGTAATTTATTACATTTTCGAAAAAGGGACAAATTTAATTTTAGCCAAAAAAGAAAAAAAAATATTAAGTCGAACCTTTTCGGAGATTTTTATTTATTAGATGTTTCCATTTTTGCTTACATACGTGTTGGGTTCCGCAGCCTGATAGAGCCCAGGAATTTGTAAAACCTAGCCAGTGGTGCAGCAGTAAAGTAAATTTCTATAATTGTTGTTTGTTATTTGTACTGCCCACTGTACATCATTGTCATACATACATATATATGCTCCCGCACTCTCTCGTCTTTCTTTCTTTCTTTCTTTCGTCTTCGCTATCCCTCTCTCGATCATCTCGCTCTCGCTTGCATTAGGGCACGGGCAATTCGGCCTGTCTGCCCTTCATCAGTCTGGATATCGTCGCGCTCGTTTTAGGGCACGGGCAATTCGGCCCGCCTGCCCTTGACCTGCCTATATCAATCGCTCCTCCTCAACCGACAATGTCTCGAACCGACCCCTCACGTCTTCGTTATGACCCCGTCTTGAGTCGAGCTAAACAAAAAACCAGACTCGTCGTGCTTTCGTCGTATATGTATCGCTATTGTAATAACCCAAACATTTCATCCCTGACAATAAACTTCATATATAAAATCAATCAATCGAGTTTAATACGCTGCTGAAAAAGCTCAGTAGCTCAACAATACGTTTTTTACATCTTTATTTTCTACATGTCTAAGTCTTCCTACATATACATACACGGCTGTGTGCGAGAGAGAGAAGGACAAATTGAATTTAAGCCAAAAACGAAAAAAAAACGAGGGGGAACGTTGTGAGTCGCATCTACGAGTCGCGTCTACGTCTGTGCTTGGAAGGCCACTGAAATTTCATTTGTTCCTTCTGGCTATACTAATAATCCGATCTGATCCAGATTCAACATTCTTATAGATATGGTAATTTTCTATGATTCTGCGTTTTTGGTTTTCCCGTATCTTCAAAATTGTAGATTTTCATCTTTTGTGGGGGCGGAAGGGGGCGTGGCCAAAATTTAAAACAAACTCGTCTCGGTTTGATATCACAGGAGCTTGGATAGAAAGTTTGGTGGTTCTAGCTCTTATAGTCTCTGAGAACTAGGCGTCAAAAAATTCGATCAGGCATAGCGCCTACCCCTGTGTGTGAGAGAGAGCGAGAGGGAACGATGCATTTCGAAATTGTTTTCTTCATTGTGGCTATATTTATGAGTCGATCTGATCCAGATTCAACACTCTGATAGATATTGTCATTCTCTACGATTCTGCGTTTTTAGTTTTCTCGTATCTTTAAAATTGTGCATGCCACAGATTTTCGTCCTTGGAGCGGGCGGAAGGGGGCGGGGCGAAATTTTGAAATACAATTGTAACAGTGCGATAGGACAGGAGTCTGGATACAAAATAGTGTTCCTCTAGCTTTTATGGTCTTTGAGCTATAGGCGCTAATGAAGACGGACAGACGGACAGACGGACGGACAGACAGACATAGCTATATCGACTCGGCTATTGATGCTGATCAAGAATATATATACTTTATGGGGTCGGAAACGCTTCCTTCTGGGTGTTACACACATTAATTTTTTGCACAAATCTAATATACCCCTTTACTCTTCGAGTACCGGGTATAACAACAATGTGAACAGAAACCGGAGTAAAAAGATCAACACCAGCAGAAACAGCTTCTGCATCAGCTACACCAGCTCCAGAACCAGGTACAAAAGCTCCAGAAACAACTTAAATATCAACTACAACAGCTTTTTTAACAGGTACATCAGCTTCAAAACCAGGTACAGTACAGTTAAAAAAAAAACCGGTTCATACATACACTAAAACAGCTCTTTTAACAGGTAAAACAGCTCGTGTAACAGCTAAACAGCTCCTGTTCAAGCAGAACATAATTATTGTATCACACTGAACTGATCTATATATAACTGAGGAACGTACATAAATTAAGTAATTTATGACTGCTAGTGTGTATGTTCATAAAACATGAACAGGAACCGACAAAGGTCAACCAATAAACAATACAGTCCACTTGAAGGAGGCCACTTGAGAAGAAGGACACATAGAGTTCGACCATAAAATCATATACATGGGCACGTCGAACCCAAATTTATTATACACATGTTGTTTGCATGTAGTAGGTGTCATTAGAAGGGATGAGCGTGGCAACAAGTGCCGCACATCCCTCCTTTTCTTAGCGTTAGTCTTAGTTTTAATTACATCATATTTTCCTATATATAGTGCATAAGTTTTGAAAATAAAACAGTTTGAATTTACAACTCAACTCGCAAGTGTTTCGACTTTTCCTTTAAGGTCTTTTCTTTTGGTCCTTCGAGACTCTCCGTTGTTTCCTTCCTGTGGTAAGAGCACGGAGTTAAACCAGCTCCTTAAAGACTGCAGAAGTGTCAAGTACACCTACAGCTAAAGGTAGCACAAATAAAAACTCTGGTTTTCTCTCTTGTAGTAAGAAACCGAGTATAAAATTAATGAAACGTAAGTTTCAATTAATAAACAAAAATACATGCTATACAGGCAGTATTTTTAATAGATAATGAAAATATCTATTTTTTGTCGTGTAGAACAAAATATTACGCGAAAGTGGCGTATTCGAAGCCTGAACGATAGAACAAAAATTTCGAAAAACTATATATAAATCCAATATCGGAAGTGATAGGTGAGGTGGAGGCCAGCGATAAAAAAAAAAAAAAAATCGCGAGCGGCCGAATAATAATAAAACAAAAAAAGTATAATAATAATAATAAATAATAATAAATAAAAAGCATTTTGTGTGTGTTTCAAAAAGAAAGCCACAATAAAACCAAAAAAGCAACAACGACAGCAGCTACCAAAAGCAGCCACGGCAGCGTCAATTACGGCTTCAAGTAGCAGCAGAGACAGCAGCAGTAACAGCGGCAAAAAATAGCAGCAGCGGCATTAACAAAGACGGCAGCGACCAATAGCAGCATCCCTGGCAGCGTCAACTACGGCATCAAGCAGCAGCAAATACAGAAGCGGCAGCAGCAGCAGATACAGCAGCGGCAGCAGCAGCAGCACCAGCAGAAGAAGTCCTCAGTTAAGTCAGAAATTTTTTTTTCTATATATAGATATTACTTCTAATTTACTTAATAAGAAGTTGTCGGATAAAATCATTAAGCTACTAGAGAATCAGGCCGTAGTAGCAAATGAAGTTAAAGGGATTGAAGCTGGTATATTGACCAGTGACGTTATCTGTAGGCTAGGAGAGCTTAAAAAAAAGGCTGCAGCAAATAACACTGCATTATTGCTATGTGGAGTAGTCGATCATGACTACTACAAGAAAAATCAATTTGTTTAAATTATGAAAAATATAGAGGACATAGAAAAGAGCTATGATGAAACTACTACTGAAACTTCGATGAAAGAGAAAGTAGAAAAGCAAAGTTAGAACCAGTGGTGACTGGAACTTTGAAAGAAGATATGGAGCCGAAAGTTGACCAGAGTCTTGAGAAAATATCGGACAGTATCGATACATTTGTGGAAAATCTAAAAACGTATTTAAAAGGAAGTATAGAGAGGTTAGATCAGGCTAAAACAAGGGAGTGTAACCTGAGAAAACCCAAAATTAAATTCTTTAGTAAAGGACCAAACAAAAAAGTTGAGGAATTCTATAATGTTTATGAAACAAATGACAGCTTCGACGAACAGATCGCCAAGCTAGACTTTGATATTCAGAACACGTTAAGCAACTTAGCGTTAGTAAAGCGTCAGTAGCAAAGAAGGAAGATGAAGATTTTCCGGTTCTACCAAAGGCAGAAGTACCCACATTTTCGGGAAAAGAAAAAGAATGGGATGGGTTTTCAAAAATATTTTGTGAAATAATTCATAATAGAGATGGGCTAAGTACATCTCTAAAATTCAATTATTTAAAAATGGCAATAAAGGGTGAAGAAAGGAGTATGGTTGCTCACTTATTAACGGGGCCATTGGAACATTATAATGCCGATTGGGAATTGCTGACCAAGCGGTATGAAAATAAAAGGAAAATATTTTCAGATCAGCTGAATCGGTTGCTAGATTTGCCAATGCTAGACAACGATTCAGCAAAACATATTAACTGGTTTTTTGACTCGATAAATGAGTCAATACATTTAATAAAGTTAAAGTCACAATTAACAGAAGAAGTTGATGTGATTTTTGCACACATAATTTTGAGAAAATTTAATAAAGATGCCCTTCAATTATATGAAAGTCATATAAAAAAGACAAAAGAGATTCAAACATTGCCCGATGTAATGGAATTTCTGGAACAACGGTATACGGTAAAAACCGCTGAAAAAAGTGGTGCAATATAGTAGCATTAAAGAAAGTTGTCCGCTGTGTAAAATGGCAGGCCATACAATAATGCAATGCTATAGGTTTAAGAGAATGAGTCCGATAGAGAGAGGCCAGGTTATTCAAAAGCAACGCCTGTGCAAAAGATGCTGTAGGCACGCCATGTATAAGAAATGCTCCTCGAAAATATTGTAAGAGACGGAGTAGTGAAAATAGATGGACTTCTTGGTCAAAATACAAAATTCGGATGGATTATATCCGGTTGCACCAAGTCAAAAGGTGATAAATTGATTGTAGCGACAACAAATGAAGTCGGGGACTTAGAGCGTTTCTGGGAAATGGAAAACGAATGTACTGACGTGGAAGAAGATGTTTGTGAAAAGCATTTCTAGGAAACTACAATAAGAGATGAAAATTAAAGGTATGTGGTGAAAATACCATTCAAAAATAACCAAGCTATGGCGCGATTTAGAAAAAAAACTCGGCAAAAATAAAAAATTAAAAGAAAATTACATGAAGTTCATGCATGAATATACAAATTTAGGACATATGGTAGAGTCCAAGAAATAGGGAAAATATGATTTACCCCATCAGGGAGTCATAAGAGATTCCAGTCTAACGACAAAACTCAGGGTGGTTTTTGATGCGTCAGCAAAAACCACAAATAATAAAACCTTAAATGATATCATGTGGGTGGGACCAAGGGTCCAAAAAGATATCTTCGATATTATGGTAAAATGGCGAAAGTGGCCATTTGTAGTATCAGCGGAAATTGAAAAAATGTACCGGCAAATTAATGTTGATGAAGAAGATCAGCATTATTTGCATATAATCTGGAGAGACGATCCAAACGAAAAATTAAAGGAATATAAACTAACAACTGTTACGTACGGTACAGCTTCAGCACCCTACTTAGCTACTAGGGTGCTTGTTGCAATAGCAGATAATTGCGGAAATAAAGCAATTAGAGAAATCATAAAAAATGATTTTTATATGGACGACCTGATGACAGGTGCTGATTCCATATTAGATGCCAAAAGGCCTGCCAAGGAAGTTACCCAGGAGTTTGATAAGGTTGGGCTTAACTTGAGAAAGTGGATAACAAATATCCCAGAAATTGTTAAGGACGTTAGAGATAATGAAGAAAATAAAGTATTAACCATTGAAGAGAATGAATCCGTGAAAACATTAGGACTTCAATAGGAGCCAGTTAAAGACGAGTTTAGGTTCAACTTCCATTATGAACCTACTAAAAAAACTAACAAAAGAATAGTTTTATCTACATTAACAAAGATGTATGACCCTTAAGGCTGGTTGTCTCCAGTTACAATTGTTGGAAAATTGTTTATGCAAGAACTTTGGTTGTCAGACAAAAATTGACGAAATTGAGTGTATGCCAAGGTAGATGGTTCTACAATTATAATAGCCAGCAAAAGCAAGGTTAACCCGAAGAAGAATCGGAAAACCATTTCCAAATTAGAACTTTGTGCAGCTCATCTTCTAGCAAAATTGATTGAACGGGTGAAAATAGCGGTTGGAAGTGAAGCAGAAAGTTATGCTTGGAGTGATTCTACAATTACTCTAGCCTGGATAAAGAATGGGGACAATAAAAACAAGTTTATTAGGCGTAGAACTGACGAAATTAGAAAAGTTAAAGAAATTAAATGGAGACATGTCAAATCTGAAGACAATCCAGCAGATTTAGCATCAAGGGGCATTAGTGCAGATAAGCTGAAAGATTTTGAAATTTGGTGGAAGGATCCTCAGTGGCTGGCGAAATCTAAAGAAGATTGGCCAAAAGAGGAAATTGAAGAAAAAATAATTGTTAGCCCAACGTTTATAATCGATAAAGCTAACATAGTTAATGAGTTATTACAGAAATACTAAGAAACTGCTAAGAAACTAGAGCAAAAGATTAAGGAGTGTGTTACCTGTGCTAGGTATCGGCAGAATACGGCAGAACAAATTATGGGAAATCTGCCGAAATACAGAACAAAAATGTCACACCCTTTTACAAATTCAGGGGTAGACTTCGCCGGACCTTACCATATCCGATATTCTAAAAACCGTGGGCAGAAATCTTATAAGGGATATATTGCCGTTTTTCTGTGCATGGCGACAAAGGCTATTCATTTGGAAATTGTCAGCGATCTATCTTCGGATGCCTTTCTAGCTGCACTTAGAAGATTTTTTTCAAGAAGAGGAAAATGTGCAAAATTTACTTTAAAATGATCATCGGTAATTGTAATTATAACTATAAAGAAAATATATACAAATGTAAAATGAAAACAAAACCATGCCACTTCCGGCCCCTTTGCAGAATGTTCAAGCAGAACATAATTATTGTATCATACTGAACTGATCTATATATAACTGAGGAACGTACATAAAATAAGTAATTTATGACTGCTAGGGTGTGTGTTCATGAAACATGAAACGGGAACCGACAAAAGCCAACCAATAAACAATACAGTCCACTTGAGAAAAAGGACGAATAGAGTTCGACCATAAAATCATATACATGGGCACGTCGAACCCAAATCTATTAACACATTTTGTTTGCATGTAGTAGGTGTCATTAGAAGGGATGAGCGTGGGAACAAGTACCGCACATCCCTCCTTTGCTTATGGGCAGCCGGCCTGAAACAATACTTATTTCTCGGTTCCTCTTTTCATTCACTAGCTGTCTCTTTTCCTCTGCTGGCGGCTTGTGACAGACTTTCGCGCAGTTGTTTTGCACACAAGTCGCCGGTTTTTTCTTCTGTCTCGCTTACTCTGCTGACGGCTTGTGACAGACTTTTGCGCAGTTTTTTTGCACAACAGTTGCCGGTTTTTTCCTCTGTCTCGCTTCCTCTGCTGACGGCTTCTGAGACATGCGGTACACGACTGTTTATCTGTCTCGCTCTATAAGCGGCACTTGAACTTTCTTGTCAGTACGCGACCGGTTGACACCCCAATTGTAGGATATTATTTAGGATCTAGTTTAATAATATTATGAAATCGCGGTAGTAAAACAGTTTGAATTTACAACTCAAGTGTTTCGACTTTTCTTTTAAGGTCTTAACAGCTTCTGTATCAGCTCCTGTATCAACTAAAAGAGCTCGTGTATCAGCCCTGTACCTGTACTGTACCTGTTCCAGCACCTGTAGAGTATCCAAACCAGAAATAGCACTAGAAATAACAGAAACAACAAATCACCCCACTTTTGAAAATTCTTTTGTTCTTTGTTCTTTCACACTTGCCTCACAACGCCTTAACGATGAACCTGTTTTATGAGTCTTTGTCACGAGCTAATGCCTACCCCACCCGCGTATTGAGTCAGAACTCGGGATCGGGAACCTACTGAATTACCAACTCTCCCAACTAAAGATCAACATAATATGACTATCCCAGCTACAAATTGAACCAGAATATACTACTTCATAGACATGTTCATACTTGTCATAAATTTAATACAATTTTTAAAATAAACAATTATTTACAGGGAAATTACTACTTTTTCCATTTTAATAAGCAGGTAACACCAAATCTGCTTTCCAACATCTGTTATTGTTAGGAAAATCCCTCAATCTTCCTTCTAATGATTTCCTCTAGAAAGGTAAACATGTATTCTATGGGAGATCCCTCCCCAACAAGCTGGCGAGGTACCATTTTATCTACTTTCCAATATATAATTTATGCTGTGGCTTGTCAACACGATGACCTGCTCATCAGATCATTCAATAAACCTGTTCTCTGATTTACTCGACTAGAACAGCCAGAGCATCTAGCATAATTTTGGGCTTTTCCTAAAACATTTGTTGGGCGAAAATATAAGGAAGCATTAGGCTCTCCCTAAAACGAGCTGAGGAATTTCTATTATCTGATATGACCCACTTCATTCAATTAGGCAGTCACTTATACATTTCATTTAACGACTAAATGATTAATGCGCAGGCGCACATGCTCAAAACATTCCTCCAAAAGGTACAATAGCTGCAGCAACAGCAGCATATCATTACTAAATTAATCGGTAGCGTTTACACCAGGGGTGCCCAGGCCTATGCTCTTGGGCTCGCTTTGTTTTTGTTTTTACTCTTGGGATAGGAACTCACAGAACGTATACATGAACGGCACCAAGAATAAAAAAACCCAACACATGCAAAAATTATGTGAGTGTATGCTATGCGTGGAACCGAAACCGTTTCTGTTTGCTTGTGTGGGTCGTCGTTGCTCGCGAACGCAAAATGTCCAACAACAATTTCGATGCTTTTGTTGTTTTCTTACTCATTTTGCTTCTGCCTTATCTTCGAGCTTGCACTGAAAAAAAACCTTTTTTGTGTTCAACCTGCCGGCAAAATGTTTAATAGCGCATGTTTGAGTACATTTTTTTTCGCTCAAAACTATTGTTGCGAACAGCAGTGCATTATATATCCTACAAAATTGATTTTGAATACAAAATTTAATCATTTGGTAAACCTTATTTTTCACATAACTGAAAATGTATGCAAACTTTTTTCTTCCAGTGCAAAAATTGAAATACAAAAAATCGTTCGCCTCTTGGTGTTAGTGTTTTTCTTTGTGAGTGTTGGTTATTGCTCTTCCGTATGCTGGCTTTAGGCACCCCTGGTTTACACCCACACCACCTACCTATTTTCATGTTTACTTACTCTCCCCTGAATACCTAAGCAGCTAAACACCAACCTCCTTCATGCCCATTCGCAACACTCACACAGCTCATACCTATTTCCATATATACATACCGCCTCCCAAACACTAGCAATCTCATACGCATGCGCAACCAACCATCGTAATGCATGAGCACAAGGGTTGTTTCAAAAATTCAAATTTAAAAAAAAGGAGACCGAAATAATAGAAGCCGGTTGCGCGAATTTAGTGGATTCGAATACGACGAAAACGACGCCAGATTCTTAGCAAAGCGCGTATACATACAAGCAAAGCTAACGGACCGTGATCTTGTTTCAATATGTGTTGCATCGAAAATAAATCACAATGCGTAAAATTTGGGACTTAATATTTTTCGGAATTTGAGGGAAGACAGGCTGCTGCAAAACAACAACGACGATGAGAACAACGACTATGATGAAAACGACGCTGATAAAGACGAGGAAAAAGACGCAAGCGACGAGAACGGTATAGATGAAAACGAAGACGAAGAAAACGACGAAGAAGCTGTGTACGAGAGGCGCTCGAGTGAGCGAGACAACTACAGCGACGTACATAACATACTCACAAGCGAAATCCCAACAACAAGCCGAAAAGGGAATACAGATAGAAGTAACGTGCAAAGACAAAACTACGATGAGGTGGTCGCGCCACGTTTTGCCATAAGTTTCCGCGACATAGAAGACTCTATCCGAGTGTTCGATGGCTCTGATGATATAGCCGTCGAGGTATGGGTAACAGAATTCGAAGAGCAGGCTGAGTTCATGCATTGGAGTGATCTACAAAAACTTATTTTCGCAAAGAAGTCGCTTAAGGGCATTGCCAGGTTATTTGTTTTGAGCGAGAAGCATATGAATTCGTGGACAACGTTGAAGAGTGCGCTTTTAAGAGAGTTTAAGTCGAGAGTCAATAGCAAACAGATACATATGCAGCTCAGTGAGAGTAAACGACGGTCCAAAGAGAGTGTTCTGGAATATTTGTATCGCATGAGAGATATTGCAGCGCGAAGCAATGTGGATGACGAACAGTAAGCTTTGAGAGAGGGCAAGCAAGCAATAGCTTTAACAAACATATTGGCAAACATATTACATCTAACTTTGGTCGTACAAATATGCTGCTGAAGGCCAATTATTAGCTGCTATTTCGCAAGCAACTAATCGGCGGGGGTTTGCCCCGAACACAAACAAAAATGGAAAAATGGAAACATCTAATAGATAAAAATCTCCGAAAAAGTTCGACTTTTTTTTTTTTTTTTTGGCAAAAAATACATTTTTACCTTTTGTGAACATGTAATAAATTACATATATCGTAAGCTCACATACATATATACTGACTGAGTACAGGGTATAAAGTAGAGCCGCGGCCGTAGATGCGGGTCACAACGTTCCCCCTCTTTTAAGGCTAGCATCACGCTTATTTTTACTAAAATATTGATCCTTCTTCACATATCGTGCTAGCCGATTGCTGAATTAAAGAGTCGATAACTTTTCATATAGGCTTTTCTACATCTACCATAGCAACACTTTGACCAGCCATTTAAGAATCTGTTTCCATATCTCCTCCAATTCTGCTCTTCTTAACGATCCCGCCCAGAATTTTTATATTTCAAGTTGACAACCTTCTTTTGAAACCTATGTAATACATGTCAATAACTAATTTTTGACATATTACAAAATCATCACCTGCTTTATTTGTTATTGATCTTACTGGAATAACTGGAATATCAGGACCAAGTTGTACAGAAGGTACTGCACTACGTAAAGATGATCTGATAAATGCTTCTTTAAAATTTTTGTGAGCTATTGACTCATTAGCGCATACAAATAATGATCCTGTTTAATAGTTGCTTACTCCCATTTCAAGATACTGAACTATCACATCTCTTCAGTCTAAACGAGGGAGAACGTTGTGATCGGCCGCGGCTCTACTTTATACCCGGTACTCAGTCAGTATATATGTATGTGAGCTTTTTGTAATTTATTACATTTTCGAAAAAGGGACAAATTTAATTTTAGCCAAAAAAGAAAAAAAAATATTAAGTCGAACCTTTTCGGAGATTTTTATTTATTAGATGTTTCCATTTTTGCTTACATACGTGTTGGGTTCCGCAGCCTGATAGAGCCCAGGAATTTCTAAAACCTAGCCAGTGGTGCAGCAGTAAAGTAAATTTCTATAATTGTTGTTTGTTATTTGTACTGCCCACTGTACATCATTGTCATACATACATATATATGCTCCCGCACTCTCTCGTCTTTCTTTCTTTCGTCTTCGCTATCCCTCTCTCGATCATCTCGCTCTCGCTTGCATTAGGGCACGGGCAATTCGGCCTGTCTGCCCTTCATCAGTCTGGATATCGTCGCGCTCGTTTTAGGGCACGGGCAATTCGGCCCGCCTGCCCTTGACCTGCCTATATCAATCGCTCCTCCTCAACCGACAATGTCTCGAACCGACCCCTCACGTCTTCGTTATGACCCCGTCTTGAGTCGAGCTAAACAAAAAACCAGACTCGTCGTGCTTTCGTCGTATATGTATCGCTATTGTAATAACCCAAACATTTCATCCCTGACAATAAACTTCATATATAAAATCAATCAATCGAGTTTAATACGCTGCTGAAAAAGCTCAGTAGCTCAACAATACGTTTTTTACATCTTTATTTTCTACATGTCTAAGTCTTCCTACATATACATACACGGCTGTGTGCGAGAGAGAGAAGGACAAATTGAATTTAAGCCAAAAACGAAAAAAAAACGAGGGGGAACGTTGTGAGTCGCATCTACGAGTCGCGTCTACGTCTGTGCTTGGAAGGCCACTGAAATTTCATTTGTTCCTTCTGGCTATACTAATAATCCGATCTGATCCAGATTCAACATTCTTATAGATATGGTAATTTTCTATGATTCTGCGTTTTTGGTTTTCCCGTATCTTCAAAATTGTAGATTTTCATCTTTTGTGGGGGCGGAAGGGGGCGTGGCCAAAATTTAAAACAAACTCGTCTCGGTTTGATATCACAGGAGCTTGGATAGAAAGTTTGGTGGTTCTAGCTCTTATAGTCTCTGAGAACTAGGCGTCAAAAAATTCGATCAGGCATAGCGCCTACCCCTGTGTGTGAGAGAGAGCGAGAGGGAACGATGCATTTCGAAATTGTTTTCTTCATTGTGGCTATATTTATGAGTCGATCTGATCCAGATTCAACACTCTGATAGATATTGTCATTCTCTACGATTCTGCGTTTTTAGTTTTCTCGTATCTTTAAAATTGTGCATGCCACAGATTTTCGTCCTTGGAGTGGGCGGAAGGGGGCGGGGCGAAATTTTGAAATACAATTGTAACAGTGCGATAGGACAGGAGTCTGGATACAAAATAGTGTTCCTCTAGCTTTTATGGTCTTTGAGCTATAGGCGCTAATGAAGACGGACAGACGGACAGACGGACGGACAGACAGACATAGCTATATCGACTCGGCTATTGATGCTGATCAAGAATATATATACTTTATGGGGTCGGAAACGCTTCCTTCTGGGTGTTACACACATTAATTTTTTGCACAAATCTAATATACCCCTTTACTCTTCGAGTACCGGGTATAACAACAATGTGAACAGAAACCGGAGTAAAAAGATCAACACCAGCAGAAACAGCTTCTGCATCAGCTACACCAGCTCCAGAACCAGGTACAAAAGCTCCAGAAACAACTTAAATATCAACTACAACAGCTTTTTTAACAGGTACATCAGCTTCAAAACCAGGTACAGTACAGTTAAAAAAAAAACCGGTTCATACATACACTAAAACAGCTCTTTTAACAGGTACAACAGCTCGTGTAACAGCTAAACAGCTCCTGTTCAAGCAGAACATAATTATTGTATCACACTGAACTGATCTATATATAACTGAGGAACGTACATAAATTAAGTAATTTATGACTGCTAGTGTGTATGTTCATAAAACATGAACAGGAACCGACAAAGGTCAACCAATAAACAATACAGTCCACTTGAAGGAGGCCACTTGAGAAGAAGGACACATAGAGTTCGACCATAAAATCATATACATGGGCACGTCGAACCCAAATTTATTATACACATGTTGTTTGCATGTAGTAGGTGTCATTAGAAGGGATGAGCGTGGCAACAAGTGCCGCACATCCCTCCTTTTCTTAGCGTTAGTCTTAGTTTTAATTACATCATATTTTCCTATATATAGTGCATAAGTTTTGAAAATAAAACAGTTTGAATTTACAACTCAACTCGCAAGTGTTTCGACTTTTCCTTTAAGGTCTTTTCTTTTGGTCCTTCGAGACTCTCCGTTGTTTCCTTCCTGTGGTAAGAGCACGGAGTTAAACCAGCTCCTTAAAGACTGCAGAAGTGTCAAGTACACCTACAGCTAAAGGTAGCACAAATAAAAACTCTGGTTTTCTCTCTTGTAGTAAGAAACCGAGTATAAAATTAATGAAACGTAAGTTTCAATTAATAAACAAAAATACATGCTATACAGGCAGTATTTTTAATAGATAATGAAAATATCTATTTTTTGTCGTGTAGAACAAAATATTACGCGAAAGTGGCGTATTCGAAGCCTGAACGATAGAACAAAAATTTCGAAAAACTATATATAAATCCAACATCGGAAGTGATAGGTGAGGTGGAGGCCAGCGATAAAAAAAAAAAAAAAATCGCGAGCGGCCGAATAATAATAAAACAAAAAAAGTATAATAATAATAATAAATAATAATAAATAAAAAGCATTTTGTGTGTGTTTCAAAAAGAAAGCCACAACAAAACCAAAAAAGCAACAACGACAGCAGCTACCAAAAGCATCCACGGCAGCGTCAATTACGGCTTCAAGTAGCAGCAGAGACAGCAGCAGTAACAGCGGCAAAAAATAGCAGCAGCGGCATTAACAAAGACGGCAGCGACCAATAGCAGCATCCCTGGCAGCGTCAACTACGGCATCAAGCAGCAGCAAATACAGAAGCGGCAGCAGCAGCAGATACAGCAGCGGCAGCAGCAGCAGCACCAGCAGAAGAAGTCCTCAGTTAAGTCAGAAATTTTTTTTTCTATATATAGATATTACTTCTAATTTACTTAATAAGAAGTTGTCGGATAAAATCATTAAGCTACTAGAGAATCAGGCCGTAGTAGCAAATGAAGTTAAAGGGATTGAAGCTGGTATATTGACCAGTGACGTTATCTGTAGGCTAGGAGAGCTTAAAAAAAAGGCTGCAGCAAATAACACTGCATTATTGCTATGTGGAGTAGTCGATCATGACTACTACAAGAAAAATCAATTTGTTTAAATTATGAAAAATATAGAGGACATAGAAAAGAGCTATGATGAAACTACTACTGAAACTTCGATGAAAGAGAAAGTAGAAAAGCAAAGTTAGAACCAGTGGTGACTGGAACTTTGAAAGAAGATATGGAGCCGAAAGTTGACCAGAGTCTTGAGAAAATATCGGACAGTATCGATACATTTGTGGAAAATCTAAAAACGTATTTAAAAGGAAGTATAGAGAGGTTAGATCAGGCTAAAACAAGGGAGTGTAACCTGAGAAAACCCAAAATTAAATTCTTTAGTAAAGGACCAAACAAAAAAGTTGAGGAATTCTATAATGTTTATGAAACAAATGACAGCTTCGACGAACAGATCGCCAAGCTAGACTTTGATATTCAGAACACGTTAAGCAACTTAGCGTTAGTAAAGCGTCAGTAGCAAAGAAGGAAGATGAAGATTTTCTGGTTCTACCAAAGGCAGAAGTACCCACATTTTCGGGAAAAGAAAAAGAATGGGATGGGTTTTCAAAAATATTTTGTGAAATAATTCATAATAGAGATGGGCTAAGTACATCTCTAAAATTCAATTATTTAAAAATGGCAATAAAGGGTGAAGAAAGGAGTATGGTTGCTCACTTATTAACGGGGCCATTGGAACATTATAATGCCGATTGGGAATTGCTGACCAAGCGGTATGAAAATAAAAGGAAAATATTTTCAGATCAGCTGAATCGGTTGCTAGATTTACCAATGCTAGACAACGATTCAGCAAAACATATTAACTGGTTTTTTGACTCGATAAATGAGTCAATACATTTAATAAAGTTAAAGTCACAATTAACAGAAGAAGTTGATGTGATTTTTGCACACATAATTTTGAGAAAATTTAATAAAGATGCCCTTCAATTATATGAAAGTCATATAAAAAAGACAAAAGAGATTCAAACATTGCCCGATGTAATGGAATTTCTGGAACAACGGTATACGGTAAAAACCGCTGAAAAAAGTGGTGCAATATAGTAGCATTAAAGAAAGTTGTCCGCTGTGTAAAATGGCAGGCCATACAATAATGCAATGCTATAGGTTTAAGAGAATGAGTCCGATAGAGAGAGGCCAGGTTATTCAAAAGCAACGCCTGTGCAAAAGATGCTGTAGGCACGCCATGTATAAGAAATGCTCCTCGAAAATATTGTAAGAGACGGAGTAGTGAAAATAGATGGACTTCTTGGTCAAAATACAAAATTCGGATGGATTATATCCGGTTGCACCAAGTCAAAAGGTGATAAATTGATTGTAGCGACAACAAATGAAGTCGGGGACTTAGAGCGTTTCTGGGAAATGGAAAACGAATGTACTGACGTGGAAGAAGATGTTTGTGAAAAGCATTTCTAGGAAACTACAATAAGAGATGAAAATTAAAGGTATGTGGTGAAAATACCATTCAAAAATAACCAAGCTATGGCGCGATTTAGAAAAAAAACTCGGCAAAAATAAAAAATTAAAAGAAAATTACATGAAGTTCATGCATGAATATACAAATTTAGGACATATGGTAGAGTCCAAGAAATAGGGAAAATATGATTTACCCCATCAGGGAGTCATAAGAGATTCCAGTCTAACGACAAAACTCAGGGTGGTTTTTGATGCGTCAGCAAAAACCACAAATAATAAAAGCTTAAATGATATCATGTGGGTGGGACCAAGGGTCCAAAAAGATATCTTCGATATTATGGTAAAATGGCGAAAGTGGCCATTTGTAGTATCAGCGGAAATTGAAAAAATGTACCGGCAAATTAATGTTGATGAAGAAGATCAGCATTATTTGCATATAATCTGGAGAGACGATCCAAACGAAAAATTAAAGGAATATAAACTAACAACTGTTACGTACGGTACAGCTTCAGCACCCTACTTAGCTACTAGGGTGCTTGTTGCAATAGCAGATAATTGCGGAAATAAAGCAATTAGAGAAATCATAAAAAATGATTTTTATATGGACGACCTGATGACAGGTGCTGATTCCATATTAGATGCCAAAAGGCCTGCCAAGGAAGTTACCCAGGAGTTTGATAAGGTTGGGTTTAACTTGAGAAAGTGGATAACAAATATCCCAGAAATTGTTAAGGACGTTAGAGATAATGAAGAAAATAAAGTATTAACCATTGAAGAGAATGAATCCGTGAAAACATTAGGACTTCAATAGGAGCCAGTTAAAGACGAGTTTAGGTTCAACTTCCATTATGAACCTACTAAAAAAACTAACAAAAGAATAGTTTTATCTACATTAACAAAGATGTATGACCCTTAAGGCTGGTTGTCTCCAGTTACAATTGTTGGAAAATTGTTTATGCAAGAACTTTGGTTGTCAGACAAAAATTGACGAAATTGAGTGTATGCCAAGGTAGATGGTTCTACAATTATAATAGCCAGCAAAAGCAAGGTTAACCCGAAGAAGAATCGGAAAACCATTTCCAAATTAGAACTTTGTGCAGCTCATCTTCTAGCAAAATTGATTGAACGGGTGAAAATAGCGGTTGGAAGTGAAGCAGAAAGTTATGCTTGGAGTGATTCTACAATTACTCTAGCCTGGATAAAGAATGGGGACAATAAAAACAAGTTTATTAGGCGTAGAACTGACGAAATTAGAAAAGTTAAAGAAATTAAATGGAGACATGTCAAATCTGAAGACAATCCAGCAGATTTAGCATCAAGGGGCATTAGTGCAGATAAGCTGAAAGATTTTGAAATTTGGTGGAAGGATCCTCAGTGGCTGGCGAAATCTAAAGAAGATTGGCCAAAAGAGGAAATTGAAGAAAAAATAATTGTTAGCCCAACGTTTATAATCGATAAAGCTAACATAGTTAATGAGTTATTACAGAAATACTAAGAAACTGCTAAGAAACTAGAGCAAAAGATTAAGGAGTGTGTTACCTGTGCTAGGTATCGGCAGAATACGGCAGAACAAATTATGGGAAATCTGCCGAAATACAGAACAAAAATGTCACACCCTTTTACAAATTCAGGGGTAGACTTCGCCGGACCTTACCATATCCGATATTCTAAAAACCGTGGGCAGAAATCTTATAAGGGATATATTGCCGTTTTTCTGTGCATGGCGACAAAGGCTATTCATTTGGAAATTGTCAGCGATCTATCTTCGGATGCCTTTCTAGCTGCACTTAGAAGATTTTTTTCAAGAAGAGGAAAATGTGCAAAATTTACTTTAAAATGATCATCGGTAATTGTAATTATAACTATAAAGAAAATATATACAAATGTAAAATGAAAACAAAACCATGCCACTTCCGGCCCCTTTGCAGAATGTTCAAGCAGAACATAATTATTGTATCATACTGAACTGATCTATATATAACTGAGGAACGTACATAAAATAAGTAATTTATGACTGCTAGGGTGTGTGTTCATGAAACATGAAACGGGAACCGACAAAAGCCAACCAATAAACAATACAGTCCACTTGAGAAAAAGGACGAATAGAGTTCGACCATAAAATCATATACATGGGCACGTCGAACCCAAATCTATTAACACATTTTGTTTGCATGTAGTAGGTGTCATTAGAAGGGATGAGCGTGGGAACAAGTACCGCACATCCCTCCTTTGCTTATGGGCAGCCGGCCTGAAACAATACTTATTTCTCGGTTCCTCTTTTCATTCACTAGCTGTCTCTTTTCCTCTGCTGGCGGCTTGTGACAGACTTTCGCGCAGTTGTTTTGCACACAAGTCGCCGGTTTTTTCTTCTGTCTCGCTTACTCTGCTGACGGCTTGTGACAGACTTTTGCGCAGTTTTTTTGCACAACAGTTGCCGGTTTTTTCCTCTGTCTCGCTTCCTCTGCTGACGGCTTCTGAGACATGCGGTACACGACTGTTTATCTGTCTCGCTCTATAAGCGGCACTTGAACTTTCTTGTCAGTACGCGACCGGTTGACACCCCAATTGTAGGATATTATTTAGGATCTAGTTTAATAATATTATGAAATCGCGGTAGTAAAACAGTTTGAATTTACAACTCAAGTGTTTCGACTTTTCTTTTAAGGTCTTAACAGCTTCTGTATCAGCTCCTGTATCAACTAAAAGAGCTCGTGTATCAGCCCTGTACCTGTACTGTACCTGTTCCAGCACCTGTAGAGTATCCAAACCAGAAATAGCACTAGAAATAACAGAAACAACAAATCACCCCACTTTTGAAAATTCTTTTGTTCTTTGTTCTTTCACACTTGCCTCACAACGCCTTAACGATGAACCTGTTTTATGAGTCTTTGTCACGAGCTAATGCCTACCCCACCCGCGTATTGAGTCAGAACTCGGGATCGGGAACCTACTGAATTACCAACTCTCCCAACTAAAGATCAACATAATATGACTATCCCAGCTACAAATTGAACCAGAATATACTACTTCATAGACATGTTCATACTTGTCATAAATTTAATACAATTTTTAAAATAAACAATTATTTACAGGGAAATTACTACTTTTTCCATTTTAATAAGCAGGTAACACCAAATCTGCTTTCCAACATCTGTTATTGTTAGGAAAATCCCTCAATCTTCCTTCTAATGATTTCCTCTAGAAAGGTAAACATGTATTCTATGGGAGATCCCTCCCCAACAAGCTGGCGAGGTACCATTTTATCTACTTTCCAATATATAATTTATGCTGTGGCTTGTCAACACGATGACCTGCTCATCAGATCATTCAATAAACCTGTTCTCTGATTTACTCGACTAGAACAGCCAGAGCATCTAGCATAATTTTGGGCTTTTCCTAAAACATTTGTTGGGCGAAAATATAAGGAAGCATTAGGCTCTCCCTAAAACGAGCTGAGGAATTTCTATTATCTGATATGACCCACTTCATTCAATTAGGCAGTCACTTATACATTTCATTTAACGACTAAATGATTAATGCGCAGGCGCACATGCTCAAAACATTCCTCCAAAAGGTACAATAGCTGCAGCAACAGCAGCATATCATTACTAAATTAATCGGTAGCGTTTACACCAGGGGTGCCCAGGCCTATGCTCTTGGGCTCGCTTTGTTTTTGTTTTTACTCTTGGGATAGGAACTCACAGAACGTATACATGAACGGCACCAAGAATAAAAAAACCCAACACATGCAAAAATTATGTGAGTGTATGCTATGCGTGGAACCGAAACCGTTTCTGTTTGCTTGTGTGGGTCGTCGTTGCTCGCGAACGCAAAATGTCCAACAACAATTTCGATGCTTTTGTTGTTTTCTTACTCATTTTGCTTCTGCCTTATCTTCGAGCTTGCACTGAAAAAAAACCTTTTTTGTGTTCAACCTGCCGGCAAAATGTTTAATAGCGCATGTTTGAGTACATTTTTTTTCGCTCAAAACTATTGTTGCGAACAGCAGTGCATTATATATCCTACAAAATTGATTTTGAATACAAAATTTAATCATTTGGTAAACCTTATTTTTCACATAACTGAAAATGTATGCAAACTTTTTTCTTCCAGTGCAAAAATTGAAATACAAAAAATCGTTCGCCTCTTGGTGTTAGTGTTTTTCTTTGTGAGTGTTGGTTATTGCTCTTCCGTATGCTGGCTTTAGGCACCCCTGGTTTACACCCACACCACCTACCTATTTTCATGTTTACTTACTCTCCCCTGAATACCTAAGCAGCTAAACACCAACCTCCTTCATGCCCATTCGCAACACTCACACAGCTCATACCTATTTCCATATATACATACCGCCTCCCAAACACTAGCAATCTCATACGCATGCGCAACCAACCATCGTAATGCATGAGCACAAGGGTTGTTTCAAAAATTCAAATTTAAAAAAAAGGAGACCGAAATAATAGAAGCCGGTTGCGCGAATTTAGTGGATTCGAATACGACGAAAACGACGCCAGATTCTTAGCAAAGCGCGTATACATACAAGCAAAGCTAACGGACCGTGATCTTGTTTCAATATGTGTTGCATCGAAAATAAATCACAATGCGTAAAATTTGGGACTTAATATTTTTCGGAATTTGAGGGAAGACAGTCTGCTGCAAAACAACAACGACGATGAGAACAACGACTATGATGAAAACGACGCTGATAAAGACGAGGAAAAAGACGCAAGCGACGAGAACGGTATAGATGAAAACGAAGACGAAGAAAACGACGAAGAAGCTGTGTACGAGAGGCGCTCGAGTGAGCGAGACAACTACAGCGACGTACATAACATACTCACAAGCGAAATCCCAACAACAAGCCGAAAAGGGAATACAGATAGAAGTAACGTGCAAAGACAAAACTACGATGAGGTGGTCGCGCCACGTTTTGCCATAAGTTTCCGCGACATAGAAGACTCTATCCGAGTGTTCGATGGCTCTGATGATATAGCCGTCGAGGTATGGGTAACAGAATTCGAAGAGCAGGCTGAGTTCATGCATTGGAGTGATCTACAAAAACTTATTTTCGCAAAGAAGTCGCTTAAGGGCATTGCCAGGTTATTTGTTTTGAGCGAGAAGCATATGAATTCGTGGACAACGTTGAAGAGTGCGCTTTTAAGAGAGTTTAAGTCGACAGTCAATAGCAAACAGATACATATGCAGCTCAGTGAGAGTAAACGACGGTCCAAAGAGAGTGTTCTGGAATATTTTTATCGCATGAGAGATATTGCAGCGCGAAGCAATGTGGAAGACGACGCGCTTATGCAATATGTATTCGACGGTGTTGACGAAATGGCTTTAAACAAAACAATTTTATATGGTGCGAAAATGATGAGTGACTTTGAGAATAAATTAAAAGATTATGAGAAAATAAGCGATAAAATAAAAAAGAGTGACAAAGCTGGAAGAGAGAAGAAGATGCCGTTTGGGCAAAATAGTACCCAAGTGAGCAAAAAAGAGTTCGTTTGTTTCAACTTTGGAGAGAAGGGACATTTGTCTAGCAGTTGCGTGAGCAAAGAAAAAGGAAGAAAGTGTTTCAAGTGTAATCAGTTTGGGCTCATATCAAAGAACTGCAAAGAAAAGAATGAAGAGCAAAACGATGAAAAACATGGCACTATTTGATCCCGGTTGTAAATTTAAAATTTTACACCAAGTACCGTATGACGAATCGTCCATAATGAGAATCGACATAGCGGTGGACAATTCCGAGCTAAAAATAAACAGCGCGGCAAACGAGATTACCCGACGCGAAGTAAACGAGATAACATCGACGTATAAACCAAAAAAATCAAAAACAACGAACATTGAAATGAAAATTATTCTAAAAGACAAAACACCAATCTTTTCGCGGCCGCGGCGATTTGCGCTACCTGAAACGCGCATCATAGAAGACCAGATTGACGAGTGGCTAGACAAAAAGGTAATAGAGGAGTCCGATTCAGAGTTCACAAGCCCAGTTGTACTAGTGAAAAAGAGCGACGGCACACGACGACTATGTATTGACTATAGACGTATCAATAAAGTTCTCGTAAAAGATCATTTCCCGTTGCCGTCAATAGACGACCAGCTAGATCGTGTTCAAGATGCTGTAGTATTCAGCACCATTGACTTGAAGAATGGGTTCTTTCATGTTCCTGTAGCTGATGAGAGTAAGAAGTACACCTCATTTGTGACGCAGAGCGGCCAGTACCAGTTCCGCCAGGTTCCGTTTGGATTGACGAATTCTCCCGGAGTATTCCAAAGGCACATTGGCGCAATATTTCGAACGCTGACTAGAAAAGGCATTGCACTACCATATGTCGACGACGTAATCTTCCCAGCCAAAGACGAACAAGAAGCCTTAGCAAATCTAAAAGAAGTTCTCAAGACGTGCGAAGAGTATGGGCTAGAGCTGAATTGTAAAAAGTGTCAGTTTTTACAAACACGAATCCAGTTTCTCGGCCATATCATAGAGAACAAAAAGCTGTATCCGACCTCGTTAAAGATTGAAGCCGTTTCAACTGCGTTTTACGCAGTTAAAGCCAAACCATTGACTGACCTAACGAAAAACAATGTGAAGTTTGCAATTGGCCCGGACGAAGAAAACGCCATATGCGTGTTGAAGAAATGCTTGATATCAAACCCAGTGCTAGCCGTTTACAATCAGAAGTAAAAAACAGAAGTCCATACGGATGCATCAATAGATGGTTTTGGCGCCGTGCTTATGCAAAAATCACCAGACGACGGCCAATTGCATCCAGTATATTACATGAGCAAGAAAACAACAAAGGCACAACGCAAATACACGAGCTATGAATTGGAAATACTTGCGGTCATCGAAGCATTGACGAAATTCCGAGTTTATCTATTGGGTATCCCATTTAAGATAATAACAGATTGCTACGCGTTCACCAAAACATTAGAAAAGCAGAATCTATGTACAAGGGTAGCAAGATGGATAATTTTTCTTCAGGAGTACGACTATGAAGTTGAGCATCGCGCAGGCTCACGAATGCATCATGTGGATTCACTTTCACGGTATCCCATTATGCATATAAGCGACGGAAGCATCTTAGCTGGAATAGAACAAGCGCAAAAACATGAGGAACATCTAAAGACGATTCTGAAACTTATAAACGATGACAATCAACAATACGAAGATTACTTTGTAAAGTCTGGAATTCTCTTCCACGGGTAAAAGGGCAGGTGGAAAGACTCAACGCAGTGATCATCTCCGTGCTTGCCAAGCTCAGCATAGAGGACCCTTCAAAATGGTTTAAGCACGTAGATCGAGTCCAGCGAGCCATAAACTCGACGTATACTAGAAGCATCGATACCAGCCCTTTTGAACTTCTAATGGCTATCAAGATGCGCACCAAGGATGACCAGCAGCTTCAGAGTCTGATCCAAAGGAGTCCATCGTTGCATTTGAAGATGACCGCAATGAGCTACGGACAAATGCGAAAACTCAAATTCTGAATCTGCAAGCCTAGAACAACAAGACGTATAATTTGCGACATAAGGCAGCTAGGCAGTATGACGTTGGCGACCTAGCTGCCATAAAAAGGACACAGTTTGATAGCGGACTCAAACTTAAGCCGAAGTTTTTGGGTCCTTACCAGATCATCAAAGTGAAGCAGAACAATGCCTACGACGGCAATTCCGATGGTCCAAAGCACTCCTTTTCGTGTGCGGAATATCTGAAGCCATGGTCCACAAGCAACAACGACGAGAGCGACGATGCATTCGAGGCGAGTGCATAGTAAGGACGGCCGGATGTGGGCTGGGTTTTGCGTTCCCTGGAAAAAAACGAGCAAGCGCGAATTCGACTCCAGGCGACTTCCCAGTCGGCACGAAGAGCGCACAATGGAGAGAGAGCAGCGAGGGAGATCAGCGAGAGAGAGCAGCGCGTGCAGTTGGAAGACAGCCACCGACGAAGAGGGTTGCGTGGAGTAACAAAACGACGAACGACGTCCAATTTTAGTTCCTTGTATCTTTAACAATCAATATTACTGTACCGAAACCTTTATTTTAACCTAACTCTGAATAATAAACAAAAAACCCCACATATATAGCCACAATGAAGAAAACCATTTCAAAATGCATCGTTCCCTCTCGCTCTCAGATCTCAGAGACTATAAGAGCTAGATCAGCCAAACTTTCTATCCAAGCTCCTGTGATATCAAATCGAGAAGAGTTTGTTTCAAAATTTGGCCACGCCCCCTTCCGCCACCACCAAGGACGAAAAACTACAATTTTGAAAATACGGGAAAACCAAAAACGCAGAATCATAGAAAATTACCATATCTATAAGAATGTTGAATCTGGATCAGATCGGATTATTAGTATAGCCAGAAGGAACAAATGAAATTTCAGTGGCCTTCCAAGCACAGACGTAGACGCGACTCGTAGATGCGACTCACAACGTTCCCCCTCGTTTTTTTTTCGTTTTTGGCTTAAATTCAATTTGTCCTTCTCTCTCTCGCACACAGCCGTGTACGTATATGTAGGAAGACTTAGACATGTAGAAAATAAAGATGTAAAAAACGTATTGTTGAGCTACTGAGCTTTTTCAGCAGCGTATTAAACTCGATTGATTGATTTTATATATGAAGTTTATTGTCAGGGATGAAATGTTTGGGTTATTACAATAGCGATACATATACGACGAAAGCACGACGAGTCTGGTTTTTTGTTTAGCTCGACTCAAGACGGGGTCATAACGAAGACGTGAGGGGTCGGTTCGAGACATTGTCGGTTGAGGAGGAGCGATTGATATAGGCAGGTCAAGGGCAGGCGGGCCGAATTGCCCGTGCCCTAAAACGAGCGCGACGATATCCAGACTGATGAAGGGCAGACAGGCCGAATTGCCCGTGCCCTAATGCAAGCGAGAGCGAGATGATCGAGAGAGGGATAGCGAAGACGAAAGAAAGAAAGACGAGAGAGTGCGGGAGCATATATATGTATGTATGACAATGATGTACAGTGGGCAGTACAAATAACAAACAACAATTATAGAAATTTACTTTACTGCTGTACCACTGGCTAGGTTTTAGAAATTCCTGGGCTCTATCAGGCTGCGGAACCCAACACGTATGTAAGCAAAAATGGAAACATCTAATAAATAAAAATCTCCGAAAAGGTTCGACTTAATATTTTTTTTTCTTTTTTGGCTAAAATTAAATTTGTCCCTTTTTCGAAAATGTAATAAATTACAAAAAGCTCACATACATATATACTGACTGAGTACCGGGTATAAAGTAGAGCCGCGGCCGATCACAACGTTCTCCCTCGTTTAGACTGAAGAGATGTGATAGTTCAGTATCTTGAAATGGGAGTAAGCAACTATTAAACAGGATCATTATTTGTATGCGCTAATGAGTCAATAGCTCACAAAAATTTTAAAGAAGCATTTATCAGATCATCTTTACGTAGTGCAGTACCTTCTGTACAACTTGGTCCTGATATTCCAGTTATTCCAGTAAGATCAATAACAAATAAAGCAGGTGATGATTTTGTAATATGTCAAAAATTAGTTATTGACATGTATTACATAGGTTTCAAAAGAAGGTTGTCAACTTGAAATATAAAAATTCTGGGCGGGATCGTTAAGAAGAGCAGAATTGGAGGAGATATGGAAACAGATTCTTAAATGGCTGGTCAAAGTGTTGCTATGGTAGATGTAGAAAAGCCTATATGAAAAGTTATCGACTCTTTAATTCAGCAATCGGCTAGCACGATATGTGAAGAAGGATCAATATTTTAGTAAAAATAAGCGTGATGCTAGCCTTAAAAGAGGGGGAACGTTGTGACCCGCATCTACGGCCGCGGCTCTACTTTATACCCTGTACTCAGTCAGTATATATGTATGTGAGCTTACGATATATGTAATTTATTACATGTTCACAAAAGGTAAAAATGTATTTTTTGCCAAAAAAAAAAAAAAAAGTCGAACTTTTTCGGAGATTTTTATCTATTAGATGTTTCCATTTTTCCATTTTTGTTTGTGTTCGGGGCAAACCCCCACCGATTAGTTGCTTGCGAAATAGCAGCTAATAATTGGCCTTCAGCAGCATATTTGTACGACCAAAGTTAGATGTAATATGTTTGCCAATATGTTTGTTAAAGCTATTGCTTGCTTGCCCTCTCTCAAAGCTTACTGTTCGTCATCTATGCTCTATGTTTATCTATGTTTCCGAGCGAAGCTGCGCTCAGCGATCGGAGCGGCAATGATATAATGTAAAGGGCAAGCAAGAGACACTTGCAATTCTGATTTCACGCATTAAAGAGCTTTGTAATTTTATTTGTGCGCTGTGTCTTTGTTTATTCGAAATAATTATTCGGCCGATCGGGGATAAAAACTATTATCCCCACATAAAATTTGGTGACCCCGACGTGATCTCTGAATTGCAGAGTCAATTAGCTTAACATTGTCAATTTTTTCGTCGTTTCGAGCATAATTCGGTGCTGAAACATACATACATAGCAACGCAGTGGCTGGCTATACGTTTCTCTGTCGCGATAATTCGGTCATTGCAGTGCATAGGGCAGTGTAGTGAACTAACTAACACACACAAATGGAGCACAAAGCGGAATCGGGCAGATCGCACAGCCAAACGCATTAGCTGTAATCCCTTTGCTTGCGGCTCACACTTTTACACGTATACAGGGTGTCTTTTCTATCGTGCTAAGTGACTTTAAAAAAACACCAAAATGGCAGCACCTGAGCCTGACAATGTTGCGAACGCGGTCATGCCTAGTGACCTCGATTTTTATAAACAAAAGGCTGAGTCCATCGCGCGTCAATTAAATGATCGAACGAATGAATGCGGATTTCGATGCCGCTCAAACGAGCCTTGAAAGGCTGGACTTGCTGCAGTTGGCCAATAATGCCCGACTGGACTTCGCCAATATCTATGTCAAGGTCAGGTCCAAGCTGTCACGGGAATTGACGGCTGCTCGAACGGTTAATGCTGCTCATTCAACGGCTCGCAACACTCTCGACGAGCACTCGTCTTCGTTTGCCTATGACATTATGGGCCGTTCCCGACTGCCCGAGATGCAGCTTCCTCGATTTAGTGGAGACTATATGGATTGGCCAGAATTCCACTCGATGTTCTCGACAATGGTGCACCAGGAGTCGCGTATACCGGTCATCGAGAAATTCCAGTATCTGCGGGTGTTTTCTAGATAGAGCTGCGCTGGACACGATTCGTTCGTTGGGTCTTTCTGAAGAAAATTACGAAGAGGCTTTGAACTTATTAAAGTTGCGATTTGATAATAAGCTCATGCAGACACATATCAAGGCTATTTTCAAGCTGCAAGGGGTGGAGAAGGGCTCGGCCATAGGTTTGCGTGCGCTCAGCGACAAAATCAATGCGCACTTACGTGCTCTTCGGACCTTGGCTACACCTCAGGAGATTTCGGATGGGATGCTGGTTTACATCGTGTGCACGAAATTGGACTAAAAGACGAAGGTGAAATGGGAGGAGAGCGTGCCCAACTCGAGATTGCCTCTGTGGAAAGACATGGCCTCATTCTTGGAAAGGAAATGTCGGATGCTCGAGAATGTGGCAGCGGATTTGGATATGGATACGGTAGAAAGTCCTACACAGTAGATGGGAGAAAATAAATCCAGCTCCCTTGTCACAACCATTCATGACCATACTAACTTCATATGCAATTATTGTAAATCCTCCGATCATTACATATCCCGATGTCAGGCGTTTTTAAATCTCCCTGTCATGTCACGATACAAGGAGGCGAAGAAAAGACACTTATGCCTAAACTGCCTCAAAAAGGGTGATCCATTGCAACGTTGCAGGTCAGGGACATGTAGGTAGTGTCAGGCCAAGCATCACACACTGCTCCACATGCAAGCGGGCGCCAATGCTGAATTGCCGTCGCCGAGCACGGAATCGAGCGAGAATGATCCTGCGAGTGCCCTAGTAGCAACCAAATCTCCTAGCCCTCCCCCTCAAGCCCGAAATCTCTTCCTAGCCAACACGTGTTACTAGCTACCGCAATCGTATATATAAAATGCCGTTATAATTCGCTTACCCCATGTCATGCCATTTTGGATTCTGCTTCTCAGGTTAACTTTGTAACATCGAGACTCGCCAATCAGCTCCAGTTGGATCCTCATCCGTTCATGTTCAAATTGCCGGTATTGAAGATTCAGTTCTACCTTCGAGCAAGGCTGTAGATATCGTTCTACACTCTCAAGACGCAAGCTATCGCGGTTCTCTCTCTGCAATTGTCACTGTCTCAATCACAGGAATGCAGCCCAACTTTGGCCTAGACGCAAAGGATTGGCCAATGCCGAACAATATAAAGCTAGCTGACCCTAACTTCTCTAAGCCCCAGCGGATCGACCTGTTGATAGGTGCTGGTTTGTTTTTCGATTTAATGTGCGTCGGACAGATTCGACTGTCGGACCAGTTACCAACATTGCAGAAGACGAAACTTGGCTGGATAGTGTCGGGAAGCATAAGCAACTCCGGGAATAGCCGTGCGGCGCTAGCAGTTGTTGAAGAGTCCTCTAGCATCACCGCTGACGAGACCAATTCAAACGACATCGTAAGACAGTTTCGGGAAGTAGACGGAGATTATTCGCCCTCATCAATTTCAGGGGAAGATATTCGTTGTGAGCAGCATTTTGTTGCGAATTACGTTCGCCAGCAAGCGCTTCGTATATTTCTAAATTTGGAAAGAAAGCTATCAAAAAATGCAGAACTTAAGGCAAAATATACTAAATATCTCCAGGAGTACCTGGAGTTAGGACACGTGTCTCCAACTGCACGACAGTCAGACCCCCCTCAGTACTTTTTGCCTCACCATTGCGTCCACAAGCAGGAGAGTACAACCACAAAATTACGCGTAGTTTTCGATGGTTTTGCCAACACAGCTTCTGGAATATCACTAAATGATGCGCTAATGGCCGGACCCACTATTCAACCTAAAATTCTGATAACACTGCTTCGTTTTCGCTTCTTCAAAGTTGGCCTGTGTGGCGACATCTGCAAAATTTACCGTTGTGTACGTGTATCTCATCCCGATCAGCATGTGCAGTGCATCCTATGGCGTAACGACCCGAAGGAGGAGATTCAAATGTTCAAATTGGAGACTGTAACTTATGGGACCAAACCTGCCTCCTTCTTGGCAATTCGTGCTATGCATCAATTGGCAAATGATGAGGAGTCATATTTTCCGCTTTATGCGGACATTGTTCGAAGAGATTTTTATGTTGATGATCTCATATCAGGAGGGGACAGCATTGAGTCGGTCATTGAGATTCGTCATCAGGTAAACGAGCTACTTTCGAAAGGATGTTTTCCCATACGTAAATGGTGCTCAAATGAAGTCGCTGCTTTGGAAGGCGAGTCTGAGGCGGATCGCGAAAAGTTCCTTACTTTTCACGACGGGACAAAGGTCACTAAAGCCCTTGGTCTAGTCTGGGATCCCACCACGGACAACCTTCTGTTTAGTTTTGCGCACGTCGCAGCCGCCGCAGGTCCAATATCGAAGGGTTCGGTCCTTTCTACGCTAGCTAGGTTCTACGATCCTTTAGGACTCATCTCTCATATTTACACAAAGGCAAAAATATTTATGCAGTCGTAATGGAACGAAAACTTCAAGTTGGACTGCGATGAAAGTCTGCCCCAGGATCTTCATACGACGTGGAACGAGCTAACTTCGCAGTTGTCGATAGTCAAGAACTTCAAATTTCCATGTTACGTGCTTCGACTTGTGCTTCGTTTTGTGATGCGAGCCAGGCAGCATATGTTTTGTGTGTGTACATGCGTTCGGAAGCTCTTGGTATTGTGCAAAGTTATCTCTTATACTCCAAGTCCAGGGTCGCACCCTTGAAAAGGATGACTATCCCTAAGCTTGAGCTATCGGCTGCCCTCGTATTAGCTGAACTAGTTTCCACCATAGTTAAGGGATTATCGGTCCCATGCCAAGTGCATTGCTGGTCGGATTCTTCCATAGCTCTTGCCTGGATTCGGGAATCGCCATTGAATTTTAATATATTTGTCTCTAATCGGATTGAGCGGATACAGGAGCTCACTGCTAAAATGACTTGGCATCACGTGCCCACGAAGTTGAACCCGGCCGACATCATATCGCGTGGCTCCACGCCTACTGAACTAATGGATAACAGCCTTTGGATTTCTGGACCACCATTTCTCCATGCAGGAGCTCAAGGATTGCTAGGATTGCAATTACAGAAAGTCCTGACGATCTGGATGTGCTCACGCCAAACCATATTCTTAATGGAGCACCAAGTGCTGCATTCGACGAGCCAGACGTGACGCATCTCCGGGTCAACCTTCTGAGTCGATGGCAGCGTTTGTGCCAAATGAAGCAGGCTTTCTGGAGAAAATGGAGTACTGCGTATCTATCACTTCTTCAGGAGCGGGGCAAGTGGCGGTCATCGTCTCCAAATATCAAGCCAGGAACACTCGTCATGATCAAGGAAGAAATGATGCCACCGTTAAAGTGGCTAATCGGCCGCAGTGAGAGCGTCATCCCAGGAAAAGATGGAACCATCAGAGTAGCCGTCATCCGCACCCAAAGAGGCCTATTCAAGAGGGCCGTTGGAAAGATAGCGGTCCTGCCCCTTCAGGATGGATCTCTTGAAAGCCTTTGCCTTCCAACGGCGGGTGCATGTTTGGGGCAGACCCCCACCGATTAGTTGCTTGCGAAATAGCAGCCAATAATTGGCCTTCAGCAGCATATTTGTACGACCAAAGTTAGATGTAATATGTTTGCCAATATGTTTGTCAAAGCTTTTGCTTGCTTGCCCACTCTCAAAGCTTGCTCTTCGTCATCTATTTTCTATGTTCTATGTTCAGCGATCGGAGTGGCAATGATATAATGTAAAGGGCAAGCAAGAGACACTTGCAATTCTGATTTCACGCATTAAAGAGCTTTGTAATTTTATTTGTGCGCCGTGTCTTTGTTTATTCGAAATAATTATTCGGCCGATCGGGGATAAAAACCATTATCCCCACAGTTTGTTTTTTACGTCTGTCTTTTCTTTATGTCTAATAGCCTGTTTACACTACGGTTGAATTATTGAGTTATTGAGTTTCGGGCAAAACTCGAGTTTCATTTACATGGGGAAGCATAGGGGCCAACAAATTTGAGTTTTGGTTGAGTTTCAATCGAGTTTTTCCGATTTTCCGAATATTTCAACCCTGATCTGCCCATCGTGGAACTATCACCACTAAAAAAACAAACAACAAACATATGTGATTATGGAGAAAAAAGGTGAACAAACAAATATATCTTAAAAACGAGGGGGAACGTTATGAGCCGCGTCTGCGCCGCGGCTCTACTTTATACCCGGTACTCAGTCAGTTTGTATGTATGTGAGCTTGTTGTAATTTATTACATGTTCGCAAAAGGAAAAAATTAAATTTTAGCCAAAAAAAAACAATTTAAGTCGAACCTTTTCGGAGATTTTGATCTATTAGATGTTTCCATATTGGTTAACATAAATTTTTTACATCTGCCATTTCTACATGTTTTTATCTACTTCCTACATATACATACACGGCTGTGTGCGAGAGAGAGAGGGAATCAGTCTGCGCTTGGGAGGCCACTGAAATTTCATTTGTTCCTTCTGACTATATTTATGATCCGATCTGATCCAAATTCAATACTCTGATAGATATAGTAATTTTCTATGATTCTGCGTTTTTGGTTTTCCCGTATCTTCAAAATTGTAGATTTTCATCTGTTTGTGCAAAGAGCTTTTTCATTGCTGAGAATTATTTCTTGAATTGTGGGGGTGTGCCAACTCTAGAGCAAACGTATTAAAACCGAACTCGAAGATAAGCCGATCAACGAAAAGACGATGGGGTGCTGTTGAGTATCAGTCGACGACTAATTTATTGGGCTCTTTGTGCATGAGCACCGAGCATATGCGAATATAATGAGAGCGTACAAGGTTGAGCGTAAGATTATAGTGCGAGAGGCGTTTACTTAATTCTATCCTATTTATTCAATCGCTGCTGGACGAAGTTTGACCGAACATCCTGGCCCCGTTTAAAGGACTCCTTTCAAACCACCGGAAGAATTGCCAACTTGTGTATTGGCCGACAACACGTTCCATTTGCAGTGCCGAGGTGCGCCACTCGTACAAGTCCATCCTTCCCAAGCACAGTAGACTGCACTCGGCCGAGTTTCCAGCGTAGAGGGGGCAAATTATCCTCATGGATGATAACCAACGTGCCCTCGGTGAGGTTCGTTGAGGGTGCTGTCCACTTCGTACGCGATCGCAGCTCATTGACGTAGTCAGCAGACCACTGCTTCCAAAATCGTTGCTTGGCGGCTGTAATCATGTCGTAGCGGTCCAAGTTTGACAGCTTGACGTATTCTAGGGATCTCTCAGGGAGGGATCGTAATGATTCCCCAACCAAGAGATGACTAGCCGTGAGGGCGCTGTAGTCGTTTGGGTCTGACGACAGCGGTGATAACGGTCGCGAGTTGAGGATTGCTTCAATCTCGTCGACGACAGTGCTCAGCTCTTCAAAGGTGAATCTGGTATTAGCCAATGTCCGATTCAAAAGTCCCTTTGCACTCTTGACTGCCGCCTCCCAAAGGCCTCCGAAATGAGGTGCCCTGGGGGGAATAAAATGGAAATTAATAAAATCAGTAGCGCAAAATTTATAAATTTCATCCTGAGTCTGAAACATAAACCTTTTTAGTTCCTGCAGTTGATTTGATGCCCCTACAAAGTTAGTGGCATTATCGCAGAAGATGTCTGCCGGCAACTTGCGGCGACCTCCCCTCCTTTTTAAAGCGTTTAAGAACGCCTTCGTTGACAAGTCCGAGACTACTTCGATGTGAACAGCCTTGGTGATGAGACACACGAACACAGCTATGTATGATTTAGTAGGTCCCTTTCCTCGAATTCGTAAATATGTGTTGAGGGGTCCACAAAAATCAACACCACAGCGCTTGAAAGGCCGGGCAAAAGAAAGTCGAGCAGGCGGTAATGAGCCCATGAGTTGTTGTAGCAACTTTGGTCTGTAGCGAACGCAGTGTACACAAGAGCGGACGATTCGACGTGCCAAGTCTCTGGCATTAACAATCCAATATTCCAAGCGAATGAGTGCGACTACGGCTTTAGGTCAAGCGTGATAGTTCCTGAGATGTAAATGACGAATATAACTCCATACGAATTGAGACTGGCTAGGAAGCAGCAACGGATGTTTTTGGCCTTCTGGTAGGTCTGAGAGTTCCAATCGTCCCCCAACCTTGATAAGCTCAAATCCGTTCATATTTTCAAAAAAGGGAGTAAGAAACTTTAAGTTACTCTTTAAAGGTTTTTGTTTGGACGTTGACGTGCAATGACTGCACCATCAAGTGGCCCATGGGACACCAGCCGAATGCTGTTACGCGCGAATCCCAGGCCAAAACGCAGCCCTCCTCCCACCCAACCGACCGAGGGGCGCTGTCGCACAACGCGCGACTCGTTAACCGAACCGATCGCGATCATGCAGGAAAGATAGATGTTAGACTAGTATTCGAGGAAAATTAGAACTAATCTTACTAAAGGAGTTAATCATGCATTAAAACTATCGTACACCACAACTACAATTACTAACTACGAGAAAGGTATGGAGTATTAGTAATTTAAGAAGAGGAAGGGAATTAGTTGCCGATATAATATGGTAGAGGGAATTATAATCCGAGCATAAAACTCTAAAAGGTTCATGCAAGGAAAAATGCGATCTACAAATCGGAAGGAACAGAGGGGTATCATTTTTGGTAATTCTAATAGGAATCGTGAAGTTTATGCGGCTCAACAAGTCAGGGCTATCTACGTCACCCTTGATCAAGTTGTGCACAAAAATCACAACAAGCATTGTTCTACGGTTAACTAAAGATGGAAGGTTTATTAAAAGCGATCTACTAGAGTAAGACGGCAGTCTCACATTTGCATCCCAGTTGAGGCCGCGTAGAGCGAAAATTAAAAAGTTTTTCTGTACTGATTCCATACGGTCCTGGTGTACTTTGTACTGAGGGCACCATACACAAGAACCATATTCTAAAATCGGACGAACAAGCGATACATAGAGAGTCTTTGTTATATAGGGGTCGTCAAATTCCTTTGACCACCTCATTATAAACCCAAGCACGCTCATGGCCTTATTTACCATGGTAGAAATGTGTTCAGAAAACTTTAACTTGGGATCTAAAAGAACACCAAGATCATCAACTAGGGTAATTCTCTCGAGAGAACCCCCGCCTAGTGTGTAAGGAGCCAGAAAGGCGCTGGAGCGATGAAATGTCATTACTTTACATTTCGAAGCATTAAGGTATAACAAATTTGCAAAACACCATGACTGAAAGCTATTAAGATCGGATTGCAACCTGGAGTGAGATAAGCTGTCCTTGAACTGGACACACAGCTTAACATCATCCGCATACATAAGTACTCGAGAGTATGTTAATACCGAAGGCAGGTCACTTATAAAGAGTGTAAAGAGTAGGGGGCCTAGATGGCTGCCCTGTGGTACGCCCGAAGTAACCATAACTGGTGAAGATAGGGAGTTTTTGAAGAGGACTCTTTGGGACCTGGAACAAAGGTAGCTAGAAATCCATCCCAAGAGATTGGGTGGAAACCCTAAAAGGTCAAGTTTTTGTGCTAGGAGAGTGTGGTTCACAGAGTCGAATGCTTTACTGAAATCTGTGTAAATGACATCCGTCTGTAGATTACCTTGGAAGCCTTTAATGATAAAGGAGGTGAACTCCAATAAATTCGTGGTTGTTGATCTCCGCCTTATAAATCCATGCTGGGCTGGAGATATAAGTGATCTGCAAAGATGCTGCAGGTGCGGAGTTAAAATTTTCTCAAACACTTTAGGAATTGCGGATAACTTTGATATACCTCTGTAGTTCTTCGCGTCAGACTTACTACCTTTCTTATGGAGAGGAATAATGAACGACTCCTTCCATATGGAGGGGAAGCATGAAGAGTTAATGGACAGGCTGAATAGTTTAAGCAACGGTCCACACAGAGACTCGGCGCAGTATCTAAGTACACAGCCGGGAACTCCGTCCGGACCCGGTGAAAACACCGGCTTATCTTTCCGGAGGTCAAGAAGCAGAGAGCTTTCATTTAGCAAGGGACTGAAGATGCCGTTCGACCTGGGTAAACCGTATGGGTACGGCTGCCCGGAGTAGCATTCCTGAGAATAGGTTGTTTGGAAGTATTGGGCAAAAAGATCGGCAATTGCCTGATCAGTGTTTGCCGACGTATTAAGAAATGATAGCGAGGATGGATGAGCGGACGTTTTACGCTTACTGTTTAGGAAGCTGTAAAACTGCTTAGGGTCCTGAGAAAAACGTATCCTGCATCTAGATAGGTAGTTCTTATAGCACTGGGAATTAAGAACTGAAAAGTTTGACCGAGGCATTACATAGCGAGAGAGAGAAGAAGGAGAGCCAACTTCTTGAAATTTTTTGTAAAGTCTTGATTTTAAGTTTTTTAGACTGAATAACTCTTTGGTAAACCAAGGGGGCTTCCCAGATCTAATAGGACAGGAAAGTGGGACACAAGACTCAAAAAGTGAGTCAAGTGCATCATAGAAAATGTTTGTGCATATTGTAACATCAGTGCACAAATACAAAGCGGACCAATCAATATCCCTAATGAGGTTATTGAACTTCGCAAACTCGGCTTTACGAAAGCAGCGGACACATTGAGGTAGCCTACCCGACCGATCCAATGCGGTTGGTCCTATATCGAGCGACACTTCAAGTGTAGGATGGTAGGCGTCTTCAGGTATAGTGAGCGGAGGGACTCGGGTTAACAACGCAATGGTCGGATCCGTTACAAAGCACAGATCAAGCAATCGACCCAGGGAATTTTTCACATGGTTGACTTGAGACAGGGATAAGTCGAGTAAGCCGTCTATAAAGTCATGTCGTGACATGGGGATTAGGTTATTAGACTCGTTTACCGAAGACCAAACAGTTCCTGGTAAATTGAAATCCCCAAGAACTATCATATGATCTTTATCCGATAGCGAGGAAGAAACAGCGCTTAAGGCGGACAAGTGCTGCTCATAAATTGCGATATCCGAAGAAGGTGGAATATACGAGCATGTAATAAAGACTGAAAAAGCGGGAAGAATCAGTTTTATACACAGGAATTCCAGTTCTTGTTGAATCTGGACTGTAAAATGTTCCGACGTGAAGTTAGAGTCCACTGCAATCAGAACCCCACCTGCACGTCGAGACGAACGGTCATTTCTAAAGATTGTGTACCGACCTGCCAAAACTTCAGAACTAAGAATTTCCGGTTTTAACCAGGTCTCTGTAAACACAATTACATGGGATGCAAATGCGACGCTATCCCGAAACAGAGTGCTGAGCTTACTACGCAAGCCTCTAACATTCTGGTAGGTGATTAAGAGAAAGGAAGTTAGTTTTTTGGATGGGTGGACTGGGAAGATGAGGATGGAGCACTGGCCTGACTAGTATTAAGAGTTATTGGGGGCCTACTCTTCTTCTTTGCCTTAAACTCCTTCACCACCATGTTCTCTGGCCAAAATTTGGCAGAGCAAATGGTGTCAAAATGAGTTGGGGAGACGCTTATTTTAAATGAAGCTACATCCCTGGCATAAGAGAAGTTAAACTTCTCCACCTTTAAACCGTCGGCTTGTATATTGCTTTGAATAAAAGCAGTAACGTCATCTATAGTGGTGTAAGGGGCAAGCCGTGAGACAAATATTTGTCGTTTAGGTGTAGGTGTGATCACCACCAATCTTGGGTTTGGCACCACAGACCTTGTACCTGTGATGGCAATACCCGGTGGTCCGGGTCGTATGTTTGTTGGTGGGATCGAAGTGGACGGGATATTAGTAATGCTGGCGGGCTCGACGGACACGGACGCTACGGAAATTTTTGGTTGTACGTTCTCCGAAGTGATAAATTCGGCTGCCGAATTTGCATCACCAGCAGCTGTCGTTGCCCTTGGAATAGCAAACGATATCGGCTGCTGCACAATTGGAGTGGTCGGAGTCGGTTGTTCGGCAACGGGCGGCAGAGGGACAGTTGGGGCTTGCAGATCCCGCGGAGTGACCTTTTTCCGCCTAGGAGACTCATTCAGCAGTTGCAAACTGCTAAACAAAGACTCCATGGCTACGAGCCGATCGTACTGCTTTTTAAAGCCCACGGTCAGCTCCTTAAAGCCATTCCGCGTCTGCCCCATAAACCTGGCAATCTCTATGTGAGCCCCCCGGCATGCCTCACAACAGTAGAACAAGCCATTATGCTTGGAAATTGCATCACCCACGAGGCCTGAGTACCCAGCGCACTTTGCGTGCATTGCTTTTCTGCAAAGGTAGCAGGGGATACTCGACTGATCAGGGGTGACCACCTGTTTGCAGGTTTTTTTGGTACAGATAATAGGTGATTCCATAATAAACAATAAACAAAATTTATTTCAAAACAAATAGAAATCAGACCAGTGTGCCAGGCAAACGCTTAAAGCGGAATTAGTAAAAACTGAGCGGAGAGAGGAGAGCGGTTGCAGCAGCTGCAATGAGAGAGAGAGAGCGCTACTACACGGAAAGTATTGAGAGCGAGAGAAGAAGAACAGGTATTTATGTTTGGGTTATAGGGAGAGAGTGATGCTAAAGCACAGACTACAAGATGAGAGCGGGCTAAATTCAATGTGAGAGCGTACTTACGAAAAGCAACAACAAAAACACAATGTTAACCGACGCAAAAAAGAATTATTAAATTATGATTTACACAGTAAATAGGCATGCACTCGCGATTCAGGATAGACTTTAAGTTAGCAAGTTAATTTGTTAGTTCGCAAAAGATTTATTTTGGACAAACACCGGTTGTTTATACAAAATAAGTGAAAATTGAGCGGAGCGCAATGAAAAAACGCGTCTGAACACTACGAGAGAGATAGACGATTTTGCTTCTGAAGTAACCTAATGTCCTCTGCAAAATGGGTTTGTTGAATGTTCCAAATGAGGCAATGTGAAGCAAAACGAAGTTCATCAGGTGTCGGTGAGGTTGTGGTGTACGTCGATTGCTTCCGACATATCCGTATGAACCTTACCATCCAAGCAATGAGACGAAGACTATGTGTATATGAACTGACATTATCGACGATCTTGAGGATATAATTCGTCTCCTGTACGGCAGTGAGTGCCCGCCTTTGTGGCGGGCCAGTTAAGCGAATCCTCGAGTAGAAATGACGGACCGACAAACCAGGTGGATTTGATCAACTCGTTGACGTTACAGCCTCGTGATAGAAGATCTGCTGGGTTCTGATGTGTTGGCACATAGCGCCACTTTCCACCAGAGGTTAAATCCTGAATATCGGACACTCTGTTTCCAACAGAGGTCGACAAGGTGACTGAGTGTTGTTTCAGCCAATGCAATACGAGCTGTGAGTCGGTCCAAAAATAAGTGGTGATGGTGTGTTTCCTGAATATGGCCTTGATTTTGTTGTACAGCTGAGAAAGTAAATGGGCGCCGCATAGTTCGAGCTTCGGAAGAGATTGCTTCTTCACTGGTGCTACTCTAGACTTGGACGTGAACAATTTCACAGAGACCTGTCCAAGCGAATTCTCAGTGCGCACATACACACAACAGCCGTATGCCCGAATCGATGCGTCGAAAAATCCATGTATTTGCATACTCCGAACGTCGGGCTGCAAACAAAAACGAGGTACCGCTAGTGACGATATTGAGTTCAACGATTCTAGACAATTGCTCCATGCGCTGCTTAGATTTTGGGGAACAGACTCGTCCCAGTCAAGTTTCAGTAGCCACAACTCCTGAAGAATGATCTTAGAGACAATGACTAGAGGTGACAGAAGACCGATTGGATCGAATAGCGACGACGCAGTGGACAAAATTGTTCGTTTGGTGGACGAGGGATAGATTTCCTTGGGAGTGAAGGTAAACCTAAATGCATCAGTTTGTTGATACCAAGTTACGCCGAGTGTGCTACTAACCGAATTCTCTGAAATTTTTATTTCTTTGGTCGACTCATCTTCCATTACACCCGGATGATTCGAGTACCATTTGCATAATGGAAAATGACCACAAGCTAGGGTTGAGGTTATTTCTGATTTCAGTCTGAGAAGGGTATCTATGTCATCAGCTCCACACAAAAGATCGTCAACATAAAATGCAGTTCTGACAGCTGCAGCTCCTAAGGGCCATTCATCTATACAATCCTCAGCTAGGTAGTGCAGACTACGAGTTGCGAGAAACGGGCAGATGCCGTTCCGTATGTCACTGTATTGAGTTGGTAGGTTTGAAGATCCTCATTCGGGGATCCTCGCCAGAAAATGTACTGGAATTTGCGATCCCCCTCCCACAGGAGTACCTGTCTGTACATTTTCGTGACATCAGCTGTGATGCCAAACCTGTGCATGCGGAAACGCAGCAATTGCAAGTACAGTTCGTCCTGGATGGTAGGGCCAACTAATGCGGTTCCTCCAAGTTAGGATTTGACACGAGGGACATATGGCCGAGATTTTCATAATCCTGCATGAACGATGTATACTGCAGCCGAATTTCCGGTAGACGAGCGAGACGTCTCTCAATTTCGAAGAATCGATTTCGAGCTGTGTCGACCGAACTTCCAAGACATCTTGGATCTTCTTGGAATGGCAAGCGAACGACGATTCGCCCACTGGCATCCTTATGTGTTGTATCCCTGTAGTGGTCTTCACAGCGACGATGATATGGGCAAATAGAAGCACTTCGGTCGACAATAGAGTCAACTTTCCATAGTTGCTGCAGGTTTTCGTCGATCGACTCTTCTACAGTCGCCAAGCACAATGGTGGCTGTCTCTTATGTTGGCGCTGGTACCTCCCAGCAACAACCCAACCAAAAAGAGTCTTTTGCAAAGTGGGAAGATTGGGACCAATTCGAATTTGTCCAACAGCTAGCGCTCCATAGAACGCTTCGGTTCCCAGTAAGAGATCAATACGCCTAGTCATATTAAACGATTCATCTGCCAATGGAGTATTGGCAGGTAGGTAACAGTTCGATATGTAGATCTCACTATCTGGCTGGCAGGCAACATGGGATGTAATTCCAAACTGGAGGCTGAGCTGATAGCCAGATGTACGTGACTTAATGGAGGTCGTCGTACGAGACTTCAAATTAGTAAGGGAATCTCCTATACTACGAATACCGATGTGGTGTCTTTCACGACAAAGTTTTTGTGCAAAGGTTTCGGTTACAAAATTAACCTGGGAACATGAATCAAGCAACGCTCTACCAAGTTTGTATTCACCTGAGGCATCCTTGACCAATACCATAGCTGTCGCCAACAAGATTTGATCTTCTGCTGAGACGTCCATATGAGAATGTGAGGCAGCTTGATATGACTGAGGATCAGCTGTTTGCCAAGAGGCTTGCGATGGTTGACTTGTCGGTATCGTATTTGACGATTGTCCTGCTGACGATTGGGGTAGCTGTTGCGGCTGAGAGTGATGCAAAGTTGAGTGATGAGTCCGATTACATGTTCGGCAACGATGAGTCGATGAACATTGCGCCACTCTATGGCCGTTTCCAAGACCGTTGATGCAGAGACCGAGGCGATTTACATTGTCGTACCGTTGGTTGGTGTTCATAGCCTTGAACTGCGCACAGTTAGTGATCTTATGGCCAGAACTAGAACAAAGTGTACAAGATGGATTAGTGATAGCAAACGACGAGTTTATTTGGTGATTAGAGTGACGATTGGACTTATTGCTTTCAGTCTTTCGTTGCGACGAAGTACCAGACGAAGTTCCAGACGAGTTTCCAAATGAGGTTCCAGACGAGTTTCCAGACAAATGAAGAAATTGACAGTGCCGTTCCACAAGCTGTGTGCATGTTAGCCAGGTCGGTAGCTTTTGGTAGTCTTGTGATTCCTTCCACTTCTTCCGAGTTTGCTGATCACACTTGTCCATAACGATTTATATCAGCATCGCTTGAGCGATGTCCTCCGGTTTGCCGATGGACTCCAAAGAGCTGTAGATAGCGGAGGCCTTATCGAAAAGGCTGCGAATTTGTTGACAGTTCGACTTTTCGACCGGTGGTAGTGCGAACAATGCATCAATACCTTCTAGAAATATAAGAGTTGGATTATCATATCGGCTTTTAACTTTTTCTAGGGCCTTCGGATAGTTTTCGCTGGTAACTTGGAATGCCTGAATTTTGTCTAATGCCGACCCCTTGAGGCAGCTGAGCAAATAGTTAAACCGTTCTATATTGGACAATCCAGACTCACGCACAACATGTTGTTCAAACGAATTAATGAAATTTTTATAATTCGCATAAGATCCGTCAAAGGTCGGCAGCGACAACTTTGGCAACGATGACTTCACTGGTGGTGGATGGTGGTCCGGCACAACTATGCTGGTGTTCAAATCTCTTCCCATTTTGTCCTTTATGGATAGCTTGATTGCTATGTATGTGTCCTCCAAATCTGCCCGTCCCTCATCATTTGGATTAAGATCTTCAATGTCAGCCTGTACACTTAAAACTTTCTTGAAGTATGTTTCCAAGATGATTAAACAATAGCGAAGCTCATCATTGCAAATCATTTTGCCTTCCACCACAGATTTGATCCGAGATATTTTCCGTTTAATGTTGGCGCGCTGGCGTTTCAGATCTTCGAGATTCGACATTTTGACAATGAAGCGGTTCAATTCCAATAGATAACTTGATCTCTTGAGCAAAGCAGCAGAACGACAAAACGAGAGTGCAAACACCGTTGCTTGCGTTGTGGAAGACAAGCGAATGATAGAATTAACTGAGAACGGCGAGAGCAAAGCGAGAGACGATAGAGAATACGGTTTTCGGCAATTTCGAAGGCAATTGCGAAATGAAGCGAATGCTGCAATTGTTGTATTTGCAAATTATGTACCGACGAAACGTTAATAGAGACTGTACATAAATGCGAGTATTTTAAATGTTTACCACCGAATTAACACATGTGCCCCACGTTGGGCGCCAAAATGTTTGTGCAAGGAGCTTTTTCCTTGCTGAGAATTATTTCTTGAATTGTGGGGGTGTGCCAACTCTAGAGCAAACGTATTAAAACCGAACTCGAAGATAAGCCGATCAACGAAAAGACGATGGGGTGCTGTTGAGTATCAGTCGACGACTAATTTATTGGGCTCTTTGTGCATGAGCACCGAGCATATGCGAATATAATGAGAGCGAACAAGGTTGAGCGTAAGATTATAGTGCGAGAGGCGTTTACTTAATTCTATCCTATTTATTCAATCGCTGCTGGACGAAGTTTGACCGAACATCATCTTTTGTGACAAACTCGTCTCGGTTTGATATCACAGGAGCTTGGATAGAAAGTTTGGTTGATCTAGCTCTTACAGTCTCTGAGAACTAGCCGACAAAAAATTCGATCAGGCATAGCGCCTACCCCTGTGTGTGAGAGAGAGCGAGAGGGAACGATGCATTTCGAAATGGTTTTCTTCATTGTAGCTATATTTATCATCTGATCTGATCCAGATTCAACAATCCTTATCCTTATTCTCTATGATTCTGCGTTTTTAAATTTCTCGTATCTTTAAAATTGTGCATGCCACAAATTTTAGTCCTTAGAGTGGGCGGAGAGGGGCGGGACGAAATTTTGAAATACGCTTGTAACAGTGCGATAGAACAGGAGTCTGGATAAAAAAATTGTGTTCCTCTAGCTTTTATGGTCTTTGAGCTATAGGCGCTAATGAAGACGGACACACGGACGGACAGACAGACAGACATAGCTATATCGACTCGGCTATTGATGCTGATCAAGAATATATATACTTTATGGGGTCGGTAACGCTTCCTTCTGGGTGTTACACACATCCACTTTTTGCACAAATATAATATACCCCTTTACTCTTCGAGTACCGGGTATAATTATTGGTGAGTGACAAAGAATACTGTGGCTCAATAATGGTTTACCCTGAAAAAGTGATTGAACTTGGTAAATTTTACGTAAATAATAGAGAATATTTTGAATAGAGAATTATTTTGCTGGTAAATTGCGAAATGTACCTAATCCCGCGATTAAATTCTATCTTACGGTACAAAAAGGCCTAAGCGTTGAGTTTATGACAACAGATGCAGCGTGCAGGACCTATATTATTATAATATCGGAAAATAGTTTTTTTATCGCTTATCTTTTGACAATGTAACAGGTTTGAATTATTTACTCAGAGCTTTTTCATTAGCAGCTTAGCTGCAGTGCCTTAGGGTCATTTATGATATGGCAGAGGTTATCATATCTGGGTGATAGTTTATCTCATCCTTCTTTTCTTGGCATTGCACTTGCTCTGACTTTTAAGATAAGCCCATCAATAAGAAAAGCGGGACACAAGACTTAAAAATTGAGTCAAGTGCATCGTAGAAAATGTTTGTGCCTATCGTAACGTCAGTGCATAAATACAAAGCGGTCCGGTTTTTTTTTTAGCTGTACTGTACCTAGTTTTGAAGCTGATGTACCTGTTAAAAAAGCTGTTGTAGTTGATATTTTAGTTGTTTCTGGAGCTGTTGTACCTGGTTCTGGAGCTGGTGTAGCTGATGCAGAAGCTGTTTCTGCTGGTGTTGATTTTTTACTCCGGTTTCTGTTTTTTTTCGTGAAGGTCGTTCAAATTGAACTAAAGGTATCCTTAAGTTATTGTCTTTTTGTGCCCAGAATCTCATTATTTCACCAACTCATCTTATTGAGGATATTGCACCCACACCAAACGCATAAGCTGCTCCATACAAGCACATCAACACACTTATTATACCCGGTACTCGAAGAGGGAGACAGTGAGTGGGAGTGAAAGTGAACGGACGCGTTTTGTTATTCCTCCAGCGACTGCCATAATTCAAGCGATAGAGCCACCCTAAAAAGCGAAACAGGTGATCAGGTGACGTCCAAAGGGAAGGGGTACGTACCAAGTCTTGTCATTGCGCCGAGGAAATCCATCCAGCGCTTTTACCAGTCTTAAAGCGGTGCACCATTCCGAGAAGAGAGGCGGAGGGAACACACACAGGCACAGTTTCCACGCCCGTGGACAAAACAAGGTTTTCCACGCGCGATTTTTGCTTCTCGCTTTTCTCGAAGCTTGCCGAACAGCTCACTGGCCCCGGCAGTGCTGGCTAGCGCACAATCTTTCAGCTGGCACCTAGCGGCTACCATAACATCGTAGCAACCAGCAACTGTCCGTGTGCAACGAATTGCGCGATCGGGAAATTCATTGCATACACCTAGGCGGAGCGAGAGACGAGCAAGACAGCCTAATCCCAGGCGTAGCAGGTTGGCACAGGGGGAACTGGGAAAGGTCACGGTACCGACCAATTTCCGATCCCGCGCCCAGGCGGTGTTCCGGTCAACGGGACGTCGGGGACTGGGGAGGGGCGGTATATCCCCCATCGATCAGCCAAGGGGAAATCCGTGGCCAACGCGGGACCCCCTAGTGCAGACCGCGTGAAGTGGAGCCAATGGACGCATCGGCGTTTAGGAAGAGTAGCAAACTTCCTCGATTGCCGATACCCTTGGCAGACCCAGATCCAGTAGCAGCGCAGAGCACGGTCACGGACTCCAGGGAGACCCCTTAGAGAGCCCGCGACCCCACCAGCCCAGAGAGCTCGCAGCGGAAGACGCCGCCCAAAAGGAGTAAGGCACGCCAGGAGGCATCCTGCCTCGAGAATCTCGAGGAGCTGGGAAAACTCCTAGAAGAGGTGTCCACCAGGATGATGGACAAAAACACTCGCCACATCAACGTGGCGACGAGAACGCTGTTCGTGCGCATGAAGGAGCTGCACTCGAGCATCCAGGAGGCGAGCAGAGCAGCCGAAGCGAGCATCAGCGCCACGCAGGAAGGCCTCGAGGCTGAGCCCGTCTGCTCGAGATGCTCCCAGAGCACTTTTGGCGAAGCCAAGAAGACCCACGCCCAAACCCAGAAGGTCTGGCTGAAGGATGTCGAAGTGCAGACGGAGCCATGGCGCAGGCTGAGCCAGCCGACAGTGTCGGAAGGCACGCTAGCGGAGCCGGGCCCGCCCCGTGCGCACCAAGCGCAGCCGAAAGGATCCAAAGGATCCAACGCAACCAAAAAGTCGCTAAACAAGCCGCCAATGCGACCACAGGTGGAGGAGGCGACGCCCAGCGCCACGAGCAAGCCCGAGGGCCCCGCTAATCCGGACAGCGGATGGAAAACAGTAGAGAAGAGGACGAGGACAGCACGCCGCACACGTCCCGACGCGGTCATAGTGCAGGCGTGCGGCTTACCTACAGCGAGGTGCTCGCGATGGTCACCAGGAGGGAAGACGAGCAGCTGTCGGGCCTGGGGAAATGCGTCGCCAAGGTACGCCGCACCAACAACGGCAACCTTCTGCTGGAGGTGGCCAAAGGCAGCGCAGAGAGCGCTGAGGCCATGAGGAACAGCATCGCGCAGGTCCTCGGCGACGGGGCTTCAGTGCGTGCCATGACGGAGGACTCAAAGGTGGTAGTGCTGGAGATACGCGACCTTGACCCTCTAGCGACGGAGCGAGAGATCTGCGCCGCTATTGCAAGCCCGTTCAAGATGGACGAGGGCCAAATAAGGGTGAGGAGCCTGCGCCGCGGCTACGCGGAGTCGCAGGTCGCTGTACTGAGCTTGCCATTTTCTCTGGGCAAAGCTGTCATACAGCGCGGCGAGGTAAGAGTGGGCATATTGCAAACAACTGCAAGAGCACGGTGGACAGGAGTGGATGCTGCATTAAATGTGGAGGACAGGGGCACAAGGCAGCGGATTGCAGCAATGAGCCATCGTGCTTCATCTGCTCAACAGCGGGCCTGAAGGAGGTCAGGCACCAAGCTGGCGGCAGGAACTGCCCATCATCAAGCAGCGCGGGTGTAAAGCCCAGACCACCATGGAGCTGATTCAGCTCAACCTGAATCACTGCAGGGCCGCGCAGGATCTCCTGACCCAGACGGTCCGCGAACTGGGCTCGGAGGTGGCAATCATAAGCGAACCGTTCAGGGCAGCTGGCAGCGGCGAGTGGGCCACGGACCGCTCCGGCAAGGCGGCCCTGTGGCTCTGCGGCAGGGAGACGCCAACCATTTGCGACATCAGGTCGGCGGACGGTTTCGTCCGAGGGAACATCGGCGGCACCTGGATCTATAGCTGCTACCTGGCACCCAGCCTATCCCTGGAGTCCTTTAGCCGCATATTGGACGAGCTCAGCAGCGACATACGAGGTCGGAGAAACGTCGTAGTCGGGGGCGACTTCAACGCCTGGGCCCAGGAGTGGGGGTCCTCCTGAACCAATGCCAGAGGCCTCACGGTGCTGGAGGCGTTTGCGACGGTGGACGTTGTCCTGTTGAACGAAGGGTCCCAACACACCTTGAACAGGGCAGGCGCAGGGTCGGTCATCGACCTGACCTATGTCAGCAGCGCGCTGGCCCGACACGCCCGATGGAGGATCAGCGAGGTCTACACCGCCAGCGACCACGAGGCCATCCAGTGCTCTCTAGGTTTGCCTACTAGAGGGAGAGGAGTCCCATCCAGACAGGGGAAGGCGTTCCGGCCGGACACGCTGAGGCCCCAGTCCTTCGCGAGCGCTCTCGAACGATACGCTGCCAACGAGGAAGATGGAGCCAACGAGTGGGCGACCAAACTGGCGGACGCAGTCAAAGAGGCTTATGACCAGAGTATGCTCCAGAGGAAGACGTTCCGGGCACACCACGAGCCGGTGTTCTGGTGGAGCGAGGAGATAGCGGAGCTCCGCCGAACCTGCCTCCGCGCCAGAAGGCAGCTCCAACGAACTAGGGGCACACCGCGCCTAGCTGACTGTAGCGAGGCCTTTAAAGCGCCGAGGAGAGAGCTGAAGTCTGCCATCAGGGACAGCAAGAGGAACTGCTTCCTTAAGCTGTGCGACGACGCCGAAGAAGACCCTTGGGGAAGCGCCTACAGAATGGTCGTGAAGAGGGTCAATGCGGGCAGCAAATCCCCAACCGATCCCGTGGCACTGGAGGGGATTGTTCGAGCCCTGTTTCCGCGAGGAAACCCGGTCACCATACCGATCACCCCACGCTCCGAGCTGGACCCGGCCGACATCTGCGAGGTCACGGAAGACGAGGTGCTGAGGGCCGGTGCGAACCTGAAGCCTAATAAGGCTCCGGGACCAGATGCGATCCCCAACAGAGCGCTGAAGCTGGCACTATCGCTGCTGCCGAGGGAAGTGGCTGGCCTCTTCAACAAATGTCTCCATGAGGGGACGTTCCCCGAGAGGTGGAAACGGCAACGGCTCCTCCTACTGGCCAAGCCGGACAAGCCGCCGGGGGAGGCCTCCTCCTACAGACCAATCTGCCTTCTATATTCCATAGGGAAGGTCTTTGAGAGAGTGATCGGCGCTAGGTTAGGAGCAGCAATTGAAGCAGCTGGTGGTCTCTCCGAGAACCAGTACGGCTTCAGGAAGGGGAGGTCGACGATAGACGCCATCTCCAGAGTGGTGAAAGCGGCAGCGGACGCCACCGCAGGGACCAGGTGGAATCAGGTGCAGTAGCTGGGGCCCGTAATGATAGCGGACCCCAAGACATGGGAGGCAACCGCGGAGTTCGCCGCCAGCGTCATGCGAACGCTGAGGGCCCTAGAGAGAAGGCGGAAGGAGCAGACGGAGTAGGAGTCCACATCGCATGCGAAGCAATGCTGGGTGGCAGTACCGCATGACGAGGGGCCCCTACCCCACTTCAATTCCTGTATCTTGTAAATTTAACTAGTTTTAAGTTTGTTTATAGATCTGAACAAATATGAATATAAAAAAAAAAAAAAAAAAAAAAAAAAAATCGAAGAGTAAAGGGGTATATTAGATTTGTGCAAAAAATTAATGTGTGTAACACCCAGAAGGAAGCGTTTCCGACCCCATAAAGTATATATATTCTTGATCAGGATCAATAGCCGAGTCGATATAGCTATGTCTGTCTGTCCGTCCGTCTGTCCGTCTTCATTAGCGCCTATAGCTCAAAGACTATAAAAGCTAGAGGAACACAATTTTTTATCCAGACTCCTGTCCTACCGCACTGTTACAAGTGTATTTTAAAATTTCGCCCCGCCCCCTTCCGCCTACTCCAAGGACGAAAATCTGTGGCATGCACAATTTTAAAGATACAAGAAAACTAAAAACGCAGAATCGTAGAGAATCACAATATCTATCAGATTGTTGAATCTGGATCAGATCGACTCATAAATATAGCCACAATGAAGCAAACCATTTCGAAATGCATCGTTCCCTCTCGCTCTCTCTCACACACAGGGTTGGGCGCTGTGCCCATTCGTCCAGATAAGCGCCTAGATCTCAGAGACTATAAGAGCTAGAGCAACCAAACTCTCTATCCATGCTCCTGTGATATCACGTCAGTACAAGTGTATTTCAAAATTTGGCCACGGCCCCTTCCGCCCCCACAAAAGACGAAAATCTACAATTTTTAAGATACGGGAAAACTAAAAACGCAGAATCATAGAAAATGACCATATCTATCAGAGTCTTGAATCTGGATCAGATCGGATCATAAATATAGTCAGAAGGAACAAATGAAATTTCAGTGGCCTTCCAAGCGCAGACTTATTCCCTCTCTCTCTCGCACACAGCCGTGTATGTATATGTCGGAAGTAGATTTAGACATGTAGAAAAGACAGATGTAAAAAACGTATGTAAACAAAAATGGAAATAATATATATAAATCTCCGAAAAGGTTGACTTAATTTTTGTTTGTCTTTTTTGGCTAAAACTAAATTTATCCCTTTTGCGAACATGTAAAAATGTAATTTATTACAAGCTCACATACATATATACTGACTGAGTACCGGGTATAAAGTAGAGTTATTTATTATGCATAGCCTATCTAATCGCACTACAACCGCTTCGGTATTAGTTACACCACTAAGTGAAATTTCTGACTTACCCTCTAAGTCAAATAAATAGCCATGCTTTCTATCAAAGGCTAACATCTTATCATAGATTTCACTCTTATCGTCTGCAACATTTATGCTTTCAAAATATTTTTTTGATTCCCAAATCATCTTCTTGCTTTTTATATTTCAGGCAGGTATTGCAATATGCTGTGATATTGCAATAATCATACCCGCTTTTATAATTATCCTTTGCTCCTATATAGCTAGCTATCCCTATAGCGTCATTCTTCTTCGCTGCTGACATTGTTAAACCTGTCATTATTCATACAGCATTATAGCCGGATTCAATATCATCTTTGATCTCTGGGTTATTTTCTTTTACCCTTTGGATAAATGCTTGAAGTGACGTCGTATTTTCATGTTCAAATTGCAATAATAAGTTCATTAACTCATCTATAACTGTGTTTATGCTAGGCCCATTTCATGAAATCATTTCATGCAATGGGGAAAAAATTGTGTGTGCATAAAGACCATTACATGTATTCGTTAACACACGAAAGTTGACTATGAATTCAGCATGAATTCATGAAATGGTGTACAAATTAGGTGGCAACGCCGGGCGAAAAAAGTAAATAAGTGACGACGAAACAAGAAAATTAATAGAAAATGTATGTGGAATCAAAAAGATCCCTTTTGACTGATGCCGAAGTGACTGAGCTTCTTGCGCTGGTGAAGGAGGAGGATTTTACTTCAAAATTTTTGCCAAATTTCACGTCTGGTAACTCTGCTGATATGATTTTATGTATTCTTCTCCGTCGGATAAACAGGGGCTACTTTAATTTCACGTATTCTAGAATTCATGAAATTCATAGCATAAACATAGTAAATACTTTAAAAGCACTTTAAAGCACCCAGCCTTGAAGCAAATTTCTTCGTACCTGCACGAAGTATATATGTAAATACTAAAAGAGAAGATTCTATAGTAGAAAAATTTAGAATATCATTTAATCCATCATAAAAATCTTGGGAGTAATCCTTCAGTCTTTCCCATAAAGATTGTTTTTGCGGTTGTATGCGATATTAAATAAATAACGCTAACTATAAAGAGTTTTCAAGAGCTAAATCATTTGGTGAAAGAATTAAAAATGCTGTCAGGGCTATCAAATCTTGCACTGCTATATAATCCATGTTTCTGAAATAACCCCAACCAATAACCGGTATGTTCGCCTTTTTAAGTTCGCTGATGATAAAATCAACTAATACATTTCCTTGTTTGATCAAAGTCATGATGTCTTTTGGTTTTATATGATGATCTCTAGCAACCAAAATACGGCCCTCACTTAACCAGTTATGGATTTTTGTTTTTGATATTGCTTGAGCAAGTAGCCTACCTGGTATCAGGGTAACTAACTCAAGAGGCATACCTCATTTTCTGATGGCAAGTTTGTCGTTGAAGCTTTATTGCGCTTCTCAAATACATTCGAGTGGTCTCTTTTCACAAAGAGATCTATTCTCTTTACCTGTTATCCTGATTTTCAAAGTTTGCTGCTCTTCGCTCTTGGAACTTGCTAGCGCTGGCCAAATTTCTTCATATCCTTGGGAATTTTTCCTGTGCGGAATATGTTTTATCACATTATTATTGAAGGATATTTCTTCTTGAAAGTTGCAAATTATTCTGTCTACGAGCGCTAAAGTTTCCGGAGTTGATCTAAATGATTTCTCAAGTTGGCATGATATCCAATCTATCCCGGCAGTTTTTACACGAATATATTGCTGTATATAATTGAATACATAAGTGATGATTTTCTCCCTGAAATCTGTAGATAAACTGCTTTACATCTCCCACTAAAAAAATGGTATGTTTTTCCTTGCCATCATCAAACAATTCATCATATAGGGTTGTTAAAATCTTCCATTGGCTTACACTATTTTCCTGAGCTTCATCAACTAGAATATGGTCTATTTTTTTTTATTTCTGATTTATTGAAGTTAAATATCACCCAGTCTTTATAATTATGATCGCTGCGTAGATTTTTTTTTTGATAATTCAGCTATTTTATTGTAATAAAAAAAAGGTTGTTTTTTATTTTTCATTGTGATATAAATCAGTGTATATCTTAGATATATTGAGCAATCTGATAGTTCATTTAAATATTTTGTACACGTTTATGTTTATATGATATAGGAAAATATTGTGTTTTGTACTTTTTTATTAATTCTTCTGCATTTGGAAATTCTTCTACCTTGATTTATGATAATGGATGAAACCCTTTTTTTATCTCATGAACTTAAATCTGATTTTATGGTTACTTTAGTTAAATCTTCCCATATGATATCATTCCAGTGCGTTACGCTGGAGTATATTTCTTTTTTCTGGATCCCAGTATCAAGGATGACATAGGGTTTTGCAATATTGCATCAACTAATTTCGGTCTCTTTTGATTCCCTCACTTAATTTCTCAGCAAATTTTTTTAATTTTAATTGCAAATTTTATTTGGAGCATTAAGCTTATTTTCTATATATTCCATGTCATTTGCTGTTCTCTTCGTACATTAAGTATCATCTTGTATGGCTTCATTGTGGAGAGTTTTATGAAACACTATAGTATGCAGTTCTTTACATTCGTTCGTTGTGCAACTGGGGACAATACCAGTTTCTATAGGAAAGTTTGAGATTAGTTTATGACAAAAAGCATGTATAGCTTGTATTGTTTGACTTAGACCTTCCAATTCAGAAAAAGACATCAAGCCGTGCTTACTAGCCAAAAACTTTATTATCATGTGACTTTTCTAAATCTGCCATCAACTTACTATCAGAACATGCTGCCAACTTACAGAGAGTGCTGCTATTACGGTCTTCCATCTCGGTTGCTGCAGCGTTAGTAAACTAAAAAAAAAAAATAATGTTTGTTCTATTTTCTAATAAAAGCCTTCATACCCTATCTATCAGGATTTTTGTTTGACCTGTACCAGCCGTATATGTATGTATGTATGTATGTATGTTATGGAATTTAAATAGCAAGCATAGATAGTAGGCCAGTCTTTGTTAAAGGCATTGATGAAAATTATTGTGCTTATTAAACCTAAAGAAAAGTTTTAAAGTATTTTTAAGATATTCGAAATGTTTTTCTCAATCAATTGATTGGCATGAAGACGCTGATTTGCTAAAGCTTCTTAGAGAGACAAGAAATTATCTTCAAGAGACTGCAATAAGCTTTTTTCCTGATATAGAAGAAGTTTTATCAGCACTTGAGCTCCAAAAAGGATGCATATTTGTCAGTTAGTACTGGAAATGTAGTACACAATTAATGGTTTGATGATATGGATATAACACCCTCAGTTTCTAAATATAGAAACTTAATAAACGCTTATCAAAAAGGAAAATTATTGGTGAGTGACAAAGAATACTGTGGCTCAGATATCGTCTATCTCTCTCGTAGTGTTCAGACGCGTTTTTTCATTGCGCTCCGCTCATTTTTCACTTATTTTGTATAAACAACCGGTGTTTGTCCAAAATAAATCTTTTGCGAACTAACAAATTAACTTGCTAACTTAAAGTCTATCCTGAATCGCGAGTGCATGCCTATTTACTGTGTAAATCATAATTTAATAATTCTTTTTTGCGTCGGTTAACATTGTGTTTTTGTTGTTGCTTTTCGTAAGTACGCTCTCACATTGAATTTAGCCCGCTCTCATCTTGTAGTCTGTGCTTTAGCATCACTCTCTCCCTATAACCCAAACATAAATAACTGTTCTTCCTCTCTCGCTCTCAATACTTTCCGTGTAGTAGCGCTCTCTCTGTCTCTCATTGCAGCTGCTGCAACCGCTCTCCTCTCTCCGCTCAGTTTTTACTAATTCCGCTTTAAGCGTTTGCCTGGCACACTGGTCTGATTTCTTTTTGTTTTGAGATAAATTTTGTTTATTGTATTTAAAATGGAATCACCTATTATCTGTACCAAAAAAACCTGCAAACAGGTGGTCACCCCTGCTCAGTCGAGTATCCCCTGCTATCTTTGCGGAAAAGCAATGCACGCAAAGTGCGCTGGGTACTCAGGCCTCGTGGGTGATGCAATTTCCAAGCATAATGGCTTGTTCTACTGTTGTGAGGCATGCCGGGGGGCTCACATAGAGATGGCCAGGTTTATGGGGCAGACGCGGAATGGCTTTAAGGAGCTGACCGTGGGCTTTAAAAAGCAGTACGATCGGCTCCTAGCCATGGAGTCTTTGTTTAGCAGTTTGCAACTGCTGAATGAGTCTCCTAGGCGAAAAAAGGTCACTCCGCGGGATCTGCAAGCCCCAACTGTCCCTCAGCCGCCCGTTGCCGAACAACCGACTCCGACCACTCCAATTGTGCAGCAGCCGATATCGTTGGCTATTCCAAGGGCAACGACTGCTGCTGGTGATGCAAATTCGGCAGCCGAATTTATCACTTCGGAGAACGCACAACCAGAAATTTCCGTAGCGTCCGTGTCCGTCGAGTCCGCCAACATTCCTAATATCCCGTCCACTTCGATCCCACCAACAAACATACGACCCGGACCACCGGGTATTACCATCACAGGTACAAGGTCTGTGGTGCCAAACCCAAGATTGGTGGTGATCACACCTACACTGCTTTTATTCAAAGCAATATACAAGCCGACGGTTTAAAGGTGGAGAAGTTTAACTTCTCTTATGCCAGGGATGTAGCTTCATTCAAAATAAGCGTCTCCCCAACTCATTTTGACACCATTTGCTCTGCCAAATTTTGGCCAGAGAACATGGTGGTGAAGGAGTTTAAGGCAAAGAAGAAGAGTAGGCCCCCAATAACTCCTAATACTAGTCAGGCCAGTGCTCCATCCTCATCTTCCCAGTCCACCCATCCAAAAAACTAACATCCTCTCTCTTAATCACCTACCAGAATGTTAGAAGCTTGCGTAGTAAGCTCAGCACTCTGTTTCGAGATTGCGTCGCATTTGCATCCCATGTAATTGTGTTTACAGAGACCTGGTTAAAACCGGAAATTCTTAGTTCTGAAGTTTTGGCAGGTCGGTACACAATCTTTAGAAATGACCGTTCGTCTCGACGTGCAGGTGGGGTTCTGATTGCAGTGGACTCTAACTTCACGTCGGAACATTTTACAGTCCAGATTCAACAAGAACTGGAATTCCTGTGTATAAAACTGATTCTTCCCGCTTTTTCAGTCTTTATTACATGCTCGTATATTCCACCTTCTTCGGATATCGCAATTTATGAGCAGCACTTGTCCGCCTTAAGCGCTGTTTCTTCCTCGCTATCGGATAAAGATCATATGATAGTTCTTAGGGATTTCAATTTACCAGGAACTGTTTGGTCTTCGGTAAACGAGTCTAATAACCTAATCCCCATGTCACGACATGACTTTATAGACGGCTTACTCGACTTATCCCTGTCTCAAGTCAACCATGTGAAAAATTCCCTGGGTCGATTGCTTGATCTGTGCTTTGTAACGGATCCGACCATTGCGTTGTTAACCCGAGTACCTCCGCTCACTATACCTGAAAACGCCTACCATCCTACACTTGAAGTGTCGCTCGATATAGGACCAACCGCATTGGATCGGTCGGGTAGGCTACCTCAATGTGTCCGCTGCTTTCGTTAAGCCGAGTTTGCGAAGTTCAATAACCTCATTAGGGATATTGATTGGTCCGCTTTGTATTTGTGCACTGATGTTACAATATGCACAAACATTTTCTATGATGCACTTGACTCACTTTTTGAGTCTTGTGTCCCACTTTCCTGTCCTATTAGATCTGGGAAGCCCCCTTGGTTTACCAAAGAGTTATCCAGTCTAAAAAACTTAAAATCAAGACTTTACAAAAAATTTCAAGAAGTTGGCTCTCCTTCTTCTCTCTCTCGCTATGTAATGCCTCGGTCAAACTTTTCAGTTCTTAATTCCCAGTGCTATAAGAACTACCTATCTAGATGCAGGATACGTTTTTCTCAGGACCCTAAGCAGTTTTACAGCTTCCTAAACAGTAAGCGTAAAACGTCCGCTCATCCATCCGCGCTATCATTTCTTAATACGTCGGCAAACACTGATCAGGCAATTGCCGATCTTTTTGCCCAATACTTCCAAACAACCTATTCTCAGGAATGCTACTCCGGGCAGCCGTACCCATACGGTTTACCCAGGTCGAACGGCATCTTCAGTCCCTTGCTAAATGAAAGCTCTCTGCTTCTTGACCTCCGGAAAGTTAAGCCGGTGTTTTCACCGGGTCCGGACGGAGTTCCCGGCTGTGTACTTAGATACTGCGCCGAGTCTCTGTGTGGACCGTTGCTTAAACTATTCAGCCTGTCCATTAACTCTTCATGCTTCCCCTCCATATGGGAGGAGTCGTTCATTATTCCTCTCCATAAGAAAGGTAGTAAGTCTGACGCGAAGAACTACAGAGGTATATCAAAGTTATCCGCAATTCCTAAAGTGTTTGAGAAAATTTTAACTCCGCACCTGCAGCATCTTTGCAGATCACTTATATCTCCAGCCCAGCATGGATTTAGAAGGCGGAGATCAACAACCACGAATTTATTGGAGTTCACCTCCTTTATCATTAAAGGCTTCCAAGGTAATCTACAGACGGATGTCATTTACACAGATTTCAGTAAAGCATTCGACTCTGTGAACCACACTCTCCTAGCACAAAAACTTGACCTTTTAGGGTTTCCACCCAATCTCTTGGGATGGATTTCTAGCTACCTTTGTTCCAGGTCCCAAAGAGTCCTCTTCAAAAACTCCCTATCTTCACCAGTTATGGTTACTTCGGGCGTACCACAGGGCAGCCATCTAGGCCCCCTACTCTTTACACTCTTTATAAGTGACCTGCCTTCGGTATTAACATACTCTCGAGTACTTATGTATGCGGATGATGTTAAGCTGTGTGTCCAGTTCAAGGACAGCTTATCTCACTCCAGGTTGCAATCCGATCTTAATAGCTTTCAGTCATGGTGTTTTGCAAATTTGTTATACCTTAATGCTTCGAAATGTAAAGTAATGACATTTCATCGCTCCAGCGCCTTTCTGGCTCCTTACACACTAGGCGGGGGTTCTCTCGAGAGAATTACCCTAGTTGATGATCTTGGTGTTCTTTTAGATCCCAAGTTAAAGTTTTCTGAACACATTTCTACCATGGTAAATAAGGCCATGAGCGTGCTTGGGTTTATAATGAGGTGGTCAAAGGAATTTGACGACCCCTATATAACAAAGACTCTCTATGTATCGCTTGTTCGTCCGATTTTAGAATATGGTTCTTGTGTATGGTGCCCTCACTACAAAGTACACCAGGACCGTATAGAATCAGTACAGAAAAACTTTTTAATTTTCGCTCTACGCGGCCTCAACTGGGATGCAAATGTGAGACTGCCGTCTTACTCTAGTAGATCGCTTTTAATAAACCTTCCATCTTTAGTTAACCGTAGAACAATGCTTGTTGTGATTTTTGTGCACAACTTGATCAAGGGTGACGTAGATAGCCCTGACTTGTTGAGCCGCATAAACTTCACGATTCCTATTAGAATTACCAAAAATGATACCCCTCTGTTCCTTCCGATTTGTAGATCGCATTTTTCCTTGCATGAACCTTTTAGAGTTTTATGCTCGGATTATAATTCCCTCTACCATATTATATCGGCAACTAATTCCCTTCCTCTTCTTAAATTACTAATACTCCATACCTTTCTCGTAGTTAGTAATTGTAGTTGTGGTGTACGATAGTTTTAATGCATGATTAACTCCTTTAGTAAGATTAGTTCTAATTTTCCTCGAATACTAGTCTAACATCTATCTTTCCTGCATGATCGCGATCGGTTCGGTTAACGAGTCGCGCGTTTTGCGACAGCGCCCCTCGGTCGGTTGGGTGGGAGGAGGGCTGCGTTTCGGCCTGGGATTCGCGCGTAACAGCATTCGGCTGGTGTCCCATGGGCCACTTGATGGTGCAGTCATTGCACGTCAACGTCCAAACTAAGAAAATAGTTGTTTACCCTAAAAAAGTGATTGAACTTGGTGAATTTTAGTAGGTGCTGGTAAAGTGCGAAATGTATCTAATACTAAATAATAATAATAAATAATAATAATAAATAATAATAATATGATTTGGCAGAGGTTTCTTGGCATTGCACTTGCTCTGATTTTAAAGATAAGTCCATCAATAAGGAAAGCAGCACACAAGACTTAAAAATTGAGTCAAGTGCATCGTAGAAAATATTTGTGCCTATCGTAACGTCAGTGCACAAATACAAAGCGGACCAATCAAAATTCCTAATGAGGTTATTAAGCTTCGCAAGCTCGGCTTTACGAAAGCAGCGGACACATCGAGGTAGCCTACCCGACCGATCCAATGCGGTTGGTCCTATATCGAGCGACACTTCGAAGGTAGGATGGTAGGTGTCTTCAGGTATAGTGAGCGGAAGGACTCGAGTTAACAACGAGGATACAACAGAATATATAGCAGAAAGGTGGTTTAAGTAAACCTCAGCATCGGACTTGGGAGGAATATAAGAGCAGGTCAAATACACAGATGCTGTACCATAACGGACTTTGACTGCAAAAAATTCAATCCCATGGATGTTGTTGAAAGGGAACAACTCAGAAGAGAAATCCGTATTGACTGCAATCAAAACTCCACCTGCATAAGATGCTCGGTCCATTCTGTAAGTGCTAAATTTGTGAACTAAAATTGCAATATCAAGAACAGTAGAGTTAAGACAGGTTTCGGTAATAGCAATAGCATCAAAATGAAAAGAGGCACTATCCGTATGAAGTTGGCACACTATGCCCAACAGACTGCGTGCGTTTTGGTAGTGAATGGAAAAAAGGTTATCTAGCTTTTTGGGCTGACAGGGCCGGTAATATTGGGACTCGACTTGGAAACTTTATGTTGGAACTCGTGCATAATTGTATGCTTAGGCCAGATTGACGGTTCAAGTGATGCAGATAGGTAAGAATCAGGGAGGAAAATCTTGAAGGAGGAAATATTACGCTTATGAGTAAGATGCACAGAGCACAGATGTTGTGTACCATCCTCGGATGTGGCCTCAGGACTTAAGTGGGATACAAATATCGCTTTCCGAGAAACCACTCCACTAAGTTCATGTCCCGAGCGAGAGCGAGATGGTGGAGTCATACCCCAAATAGGCCTCGGTAAGGGGGCAACGGCGGCTGTGTCGGCATCACCAGCAACTAGCACACCAGCACTGGGAGCGCACGCAGCGGTGCCATCAGCAGTGATGAGAGCAGGAAGTAAAGTTGAGTTGACGGTCACTTGGATGCTTGAAGAATCCACATTGGTTGGAGGTGATAACACCGAAGCAACAGTTGGCGGAGTTACTGCTGGAGGGCAAGGCATGACCCCTTTGATAAGCAAATGCCGGTTAGAGGCACTGGCTACAGGTTCCATATCACCAGCGTTATTTACAGGTGATATAGGTGATTTTGGGACTGAAATAAAAACATCTTTGTTAATATTTGGCACATAATGGTTACCCTTTTTTCTCTTTAGGGACTCAGTCAAAATTTGGAGGGTTTTGAAGTGAGACTCCGTCGCACGAGTCTGATCTTGGAGATTGTACAAGAAAAAAAAAAATGAATGAAGAGTAAAATATAAGTCGGTGTGGCACAAACGATGAATTTAAGCATCGAAATATACTAAATACTCGAGATTTAGCGCGCAAGAACAAGCGAAAATCACGATCACAAAAACAAGTGTACGGCCACCGGCAATTCGCAGCACAGCGAGATAAAAGAAACGCAGAGAGTCACTCAGAAAAAAACGGCAAGAGCGGTGCGTACGTGTGCGTGTTAGCACTGTAATAACAAGAGAGCGTAAAAAGAATATGTCAACAACAAATTCTGCAAATAAGAATGTAGGGGGTAGTAAGAATGCACAATTTGGAAATTAAAATTGGGAATAATTATATGAAAGCACAAAGCACAAAAAGCAAAACGCTGGGGTCGGCACACACGGTATATGGATAGGAGCAAAGGATAATTATAAAAGGGGTATGATTATTCACAACATTCTGCAATACCTGCCGCGTCTACATGTTCGCATTACATTTTCGCAAAAGAAAAAAAAATTAAATTTTAGCCAACAAAAAAAAAAAAATTTAAGTCGAACCCTTTCCATTTTTGTTTGCATTTGTTTTTTACATCTGTATTCTCTACATTTCCATATCTACATACATACGTTTTTACTACGACTCGTCTTTACTACGCGCTTGGAAGGTGTTGCATGGCCACTGAAATTTAATTTGTTTTTTCTGGTTATAATAATGATCCGACCTGATCCAGATTCGGCAATCGGTTACGTACAGTTATTTTCCATGACCGGTTTTTCCATGGTTTTCTCGTATCTTAAAAATTGTCGATGCATTTAGAAATGGTTTTCTTCATTGTGGCTATATTTAAGATCCGTGCTAATCCAGATTCAACACTCTAATAGATATGCTCATTCTCTACGATTCTACGATTCGAAATTTTGAAATCTACTTGTAACAGTGTGATATGACAGGAGTCTGGAAGCAAAATTGTGTTCCTCTAGCTTTTATAGTCTCTGAGATATAGGAGCTCATGGCGTCGGACGGACAAACGGACATAGCTACCGGGTATAACTAAGTCGAACATTTTCGGAGATTTTTATCTATTATATGTTTCCATTTTTCCATTTTTTTGTGCATACGTTTTTTACATCTGTGATTTCCTACATACACATACACGGCTGTGTGCGAGAGAAAGAGGGAATAAGTGTGCGCTTGGAAGGCCACTGAAATGTCATTTGTTATGGATATACTAATGATCCGATCTGATCCAGATTCAACACTCTGATAGATATGGTCATTTTCTATGATTCTGTGTTTTTGGTTTTCCCGTATAATCAAAATTTTAGATTTTCGTCCTTTCTGGGGGCGGAAGGGGTCGTGGCCAAATCTTGAAACAAACTCGTCTCGGTTTGATACCACAGGAGCTTGGACAGAAAATTTGGTTGATCTAGCTCTTATAGTCTCTGAGATCTAGGCGTCAAAAAATTCGATCAGGCATAACGCCCACCCCTGTGTGAGAGAGAGAGCGAGAGGGAACGATGCATTTCGGAATGGTTTTCTTCATTGTAGCTATATTTATAATCCGATTCGATCCAGATTCTACACTCTGATAGATATGGTCCTTGTCTATGATTCTGCGTTTTTGGATTCCTCTTATCTTTAAAATTGTGCGTGATAGGTGATGGGAGTGTGATAGGACAGGAGTCTGGATACAAAATAAGGTTGCTCTAGCTTTTACAGTCTCTGAGCTATAGGCGCTAATGAAGACGGACGGACGGACAGACAGACAGATATAGCTAGCTCGACTCTGCTATTGATGCTGATCAAGCATATATCAAGCATATTCATGGGGTCAGAAACGCTTCCTTTTGGGTGTTACACACATCCACTTTTGGCACAAATCTAATATACCCCTATACTCTTTGAGTACCGGGTATAAAAAGAAGTAAAGTATTTGACTTAGAGGGTAAGTCTGATATTTCGTTTAATGGTGTAATTAATAACGAAGCATTAGTAGTGCGTTTAGATAGGCTATGCATTGTACAAATAAGGTGTGTTGATGTGCTCGTATGGAGCAGGTTATGCGTTTTGTGTGGGAGCAATATCTTAAATATGATGGATGGTGGAAATGATGAGGTTCTGGGCACAAAAAGACAATATCTTAAGGGAACCTTTAGTTTAATTTGAAAGACTTTCGCGAGTGAACAACAACGTGAACAGGAACCGGAGTAAAAAGATCCATGAGGCACTCAACCCCAGCTGAAAAAGCTCCTGCATCAACTACAACAGCTCTTTTAACAGGTACATTAGCTTCAGAAACAAGTAAAACAGCTCCTATATCAGCTCCTTTATGAACTACAACAGCTCTTTTAACAGTTAAATCAGCTGCAAAGACCCATAAAACAGCTCCTGTATCAGTTCCTGTACTGTACCTAATGCAGCACCTGCTCCAGCGCCAGAAATAACACTAGAAACAACAGCGATAGAAACAACAGAAACAGCAAATCACCCCACTTTTGAAAATTCTTTTCTTCTATCATATCCTCAATTTAATTGATCTACAACTCACCCTCGGGTTAAGAGCTCAGATTGGAGATTGGGGATAGCGAACCTTTTCATACTGGCATCTTTGGACCTTTTACACCCCTCTTTAACGATTAACCTGTTTTATGACTCTTTGTCACGAGCTAAAGATCATCATAATATGCCTACCCCACCCACGTATTGAGTCGGAGCTATCACTCAGGATCCGGAGCATACTTAATTACCAACCCTCCCAACTAACGATCAACATAATATGACAATCCCAACTAAAAACTGAGCCAGAATATCCTACTTTATTGACATGTTCATACTTGTCATACATTTAATATAATTTTGTAAAGAAACAATTATTCACAATGAATTGTCTACTTTTTCCATTTGAATAAACAGGTACCACCAAATCTACTTTCCAACATCTGATATTGTTAGGGACATCCCTCCTTCTCCTGTCTAATGCTTTCATTTTGAAAGGTAAACAGGTATTAAATGGGAGATCCCTCTCTAGCAAGCTGGCGACCATGTACCTTCCAATATATAATTTCATGCTGTGGCTTGTCAACACGAGAACCTAGTCATGAGATCATTCAATAAGCCTGTTCTCGAATTTACTCGACTAGAACAGCCAGAGTATTTAGCATTTCAAATCATTAGCATATTATTAGGCTGTTCCTAAAACATTAGTATGGGAAAAATATAAGGTAGTAAATCTCCCTAAAACGAGCTGGGGAATTTCTATTATCTGATCTGACCCAATTCATTCAATTAGCCAGTCACTAATACATTTCAGTGAACAACTCAATGACTAACGCTCAGGCGCACATGCTCAAAACATTTCTCCAACAGGTACAAAAGCTGCAGCAGCAGGACCATATCATTACTAAATTAAATAGCGTTTACACTCACACCACTTACAAATTTCATGTTTACTTACTCTCCCCTGAACACCTAAGCAGCTAAGCACCAACCATCCTTATACCCATGCGCAACCCTCACACAGCCCTCTAATACCTATTTTCATATATACACACCGCCTCCCAAACACTAGCAATCTCATACGCATGCGCAACCAACCATCGTCATGCATGAGCACCTGGGTTGTTTGAAACTAAACTATGCTTATTAAAATTCAAAAATTTTTATTAAAATATTTTTATACAAATCGATCCTCCCTACATACAGATATTGTTCATAAAATTAACAATATTCTTCTTTCTACTTATCTCCTTTTGGCAGACACGATCACCTGCTACTCATCAGTTCTCATCCAATCAGCCTGTTCTCAGATCAACCAGATAGGACAACTAGAGCAGTAGAGCATATAAAATCATTAGCTTATGTTTAGGGTGTACCCATCAAAATTAGTATGGGGAAAATGGGACGCAAGGGATGTAATGTAAGCTACATTAGGCTGTCCAAAAAACGAGCGGGGAATTTCTATTATCTGATCTGACCCAATATATATAATTAGCCAGTCAGAAATACATTTAGCTTGACAACTCAATGGCTTGTGCAAATGTGCACGTACTTTTTGGCTGTGGAGATTGAAAATGTGTTACATGTAATTTTTCTTGATCATGCTCAACAGTTGAAAAATATTCACTGTTTTGTAAAGGAACATGAAAGTCAATCATTTATTAAATTTCGTTATGGGGCTCATCTCAACAATATGTCCCTGGAGCAAGGATAATACAGAAGAAGGACCAGACACGTGTAGCTGCCACCACATTATAAGAGACCGAGAAAACGCTAAGGATTTAATATTAAAATATTACAAGTTACATAAAAGTTTGATTACAAAATCTAGAAAATAGAGAAACATACACACATGCATACATACATACAGAGTGCAGATACAGGGCGGACGCGCGCCCCCGTGGCTCCTGTTTTTGCATCGCGTTCCGCGGAATAGCGGGTCGCGGAGCCACTCTGGCTGCCATGGCTGGTCGAGTTCATCGCAGTAACCACTAACGCGTCGTCAGTGGCAGCCATTGAGTGGGGTTACTGGCTGCAAGTCAAATATGAGAGTTACAAACGAAAAGGGGAGTGATCACCAGCTCATAGCTGTCTGTGGGCACGATCCCCAGTGTAGCACCTCGGACTCCTGGTCCGCGCGGACGAGACCAAGGTCCAAGCAGGTCGTTGGGAGTGGTTGCACATCAGCCTGAATTGATGGACCTAATGGTTATATTGTTGTTGTATTTTTGAGTGTCACTCTAATGCACACATCTGGTCGCATTGACAAAGCTCCCGGGGAGAGTTTTCCTCCTCTATCCGACTCAAGATGGCTGGCGACGGAGTTTCCGGGCTTGCAACGGTGCTGCCAACACCGTTCGAGTATGCGCACTGCTGGCTGGCCTTGTTAAGGCTCAATATAATGGACAATTTGCCACAGAACTGGATAAAGCAGGGTGAGCACGTTGTGTTTTTCTTGTTTTGCCTTTTTTTTAGTCAGAGCACTAGCTGCAAACCAAGGCTCCAAAGTATTAAGTCGGCGATAGGCTATTCATCGTATTTGCATCCCACCGATAGATGGCGCTTCCATGTAGTACCTTGGCAGGCTAGCGTCGCTTGTGGGCGCTGCATCATGCTGCACACATCCTAGAAATAGGCCATGACTTCTCGGCACCCCCTATTGCATCATTATGGGGATATTGTACATTTGAACATTTGTTCAGCGGTACTAATTCCACAACGGCGTATTCTGGGACCATCTGGTACACAACGGATCCCGGAGCTTACCCACTGCCAACCCCACCGCTACAGCGGCGTACCCCGGAACGGGGCTCTGTCGACCGAACCCATGCTGAAATGGCTCGTAGGTTAATGTCTACACCGCCCCCGTCTCGTTAAAACCTTGGCAGGCCTCGAGTAACGCTTCCTGATCGTCCCACCTAGGTGGATGCTTCGGCTTGGTTGACCCATATCCAAACTAGCACTGATCTGGCTCTGAATCCTGGTGCCCATAAGGCCTAGGGTCAACCCTCGCATGGACCTCACTCCACGGAAAGGCACCCATGGGATCGCGACGGTGACTACGCACTGCGATCAGGAATAACGAACTCGAGTGGAGACCCTTAATACATGGATACACCACAAACACCGATAGAAATGACTGAAGAGGCAGTCTTTGGTAAGCGCCACACGCTTATCAGATCCCCACTACCGTCGGAACCTGCGAAGGTTCATGGCTCGAGCATGTTTCTGTCTGGCCCTGATGCCAAGGAAACGGAGCGACCGCACCCCCGACCCACTAGAGCTGCTTAAATCTCTGAGCACTCGAGGTGGTCAAAAGGATGAACGACTAGCGGCATGTGGACAATACGATGAAGGACCTTGCTCTGAGAGTGCAGGCCCAGTCCTCAAAAACCTTGACAAGGGGTACATTTTGCCAATCGGGACCACCACTATTCGTACCCAAGCCGGCAAGAAGAGAAGTCGAGAGTCGCCCCAAGTGGCCGCTGAGCCTACAAAGTGACAGAGAGCCTCCGACCGGAAGCATACATCGACCCAGCTCGAGGTGTCTTCGCAGGACCTGGGTAAGATAACCCTCGCAGGGACACTAGACCATGGCGCCACCCTATCCACTAGAAAGCAGCTCAAGTGGCAAAAGGTGGGCCCAAAGCAAGGAAGAAAAGGTAGCCTCTGGAGCGCGGGCCAAGACCGGACGCCATTATTATCCAGCCCCAGCGTGAGCTTAGTTACAGCGACATCCTCAGACTGGTCACCAGCCGACAGGACGGAAAGCTCCAAGAAGTGAGCATGAATGTAAACAAAATCCGGAGGACGGCTAAGGGGGAACTGCTGCTAGAGCTCAACGGTGCGAGCAAAAGCAACACGACCAAATTCAAGAAGGACATTGGCGCTGCGCTGGGTCTGCAGTCGGGCATCAGAGCGGTCTCAGAGGAGCTGTGCGTGGAGATCAAGGATCTGGATAGCCTGGTCACAAAGGAGGACATTGCAGCAGCGATAGCTACAAATCTAGAAGCACCCAGCGTGGATACCAGATCCATCAAGAGCCGTCCTTTGCAGGCACTCAACTGGCAGTGGTGGCAGTGGCAGTAGAAATTGCCGGATCCAGGAGCGGACAGCCCGAAGACGCTGCTATTGATGTCTGCAGCTTGGACATGTAGCGATCACGTGCAAAAGCGCGGTGGATCGCACTGGATGCTGCCTCAGGTGCGGCGCTAACGGACACAAAGCGGCAGCCTGCCAAAGCGAGATACGCTAGCAGTGAAACAAGTCACTAAGCGGGTAGCAAGAGATGCCCAGCAGCCAAACCCCTATGGAACATCCATCAATCGAACATAAACCTCCATTAGTCCAAAAAAAACTTTTGACTTATGCAGACTTCGACTGATGGAGAATTGGACGTATTTTACTCCACAAAAGCTGTTTCCAACAGTTAAGGTTCGAATCATTGACAGTTTTAGTTACAGGCATTCGAGATAGGGGTGTTTCACCGTACAAAATACGAAAAACTTCTTTCTGAAAACCGGAAGCTCCAAGTTGATTTTAGACCCATGGTTTCTTTGGCAAACCTTCTTAGAATTCGTCGTAGTTCATAATTTTGACAACCGCTTGGTCGCGAAAAAAATGGACCCTATCTTATTTACATGTACGCCCTTATATATTCTGGATATAAACACTCGCGTCACTATCTCTATTTGTCTTTCCACTATATAAATTAATTTGCTAGTCCACCCGGGGTACCATTAAATTTTGGAATAGATTTTCATTAGTATGAAAACGGTAACTATGGCTGCAGTCTAATAGTACTTATTTTCAGGAAATTTTCTCGATGTTAAACAAAACCCTAACCCCTTTACAATATACTACAAAACTTACGGCTCGAAGCTACAGGTGCTGCGTTTGCTTCGGTAACGCTATCCTCGCGACAAATTGGCGGTGTTTGGTTGGGTGAATTTGTAACATTTGGCTTGTTTTCCTATGGGCAACGCCGGATAGCAGTCGATCCAAGGGCTGGGTAGTTCCGCTTGCTCACCAAATGTAGACAAAGTTTGAGAAGTACGACTTCTCGGGACAACAATACCAACAAAAGCCTGCACTGAGCTACATAACAACAACATAAAAAAACAAACAGATGACTGTTTTAAAAGTGAAAATATGTGATAAGTATTTTTTTCTAACTATTTAAACTATTTAGAACGAAAACTCATTAAAGTTTGACGACACATAGAGAATATTTATTAAAAAAATCGCGAGATTTGGTTTGGTAGAGTTTTCTTTTTTAAATCAAGCTGCGAATGTGTACTCGTATCTCGACATCTAAATAAAATATACGTGGTGATCGGTCAACGGTGAGAGAAGAGCTTATTATTATCAGCAATGTATAGCATTGATACACTGCATTTAACGGTTACTTTTCAGTTCCTCTTTCATATTATTTGAGCTTTGAAAGAAAAAATTATTGCACTCAAAAAGAATCACTTTGCGAATACTTTACTGTAAGAAGTGCAACTGTCTGTAGGCGCACTCGCACTTTTTTTAGTGCAATTATGCCTGAAGGTGTTATTGAACCAGGCGTTGTTGCATTCACCCGAGTTGACTCAATCTGGGCCCTACCGAGATTAGCCCACCAAGAGCTCTTGTTAAATTTATGTGCAAGTGTAGAGCGTTAGGTGGCTTTGGACGGAGGGCACGCATTAAGAGGGGGTGAAATTTGTAGCGTCGCCTGGATCGTACGACCTGGACTGGCTTGTCCAGACGCAGACGGCCGGCCCGTAGACACCTCCGTTAGCCTCTGCTGCAGCGCACATCCACCCACATTGAACAGACCCACGCGAATTCACGCTGGACGCTAGAAGCAATGATCTTCTTCCCCATTAACTACCCAATTTCGAAAGTCCGATCCTCTCCAGGAACTTTTCTCTCCGAGATGCTCCCGAAAAGATGATCAAATCCTCCCCCAAAAAAAGGGCTGATTCTCTGGTCTGGTTTTTGTGGGTGATATTCCAGGCAAGGCTATTGGAGAAAAAAAACCGATATCATACATACATATATAATTTTTTTATTCGAGCCACCCGCTCGACACTCACTTTTAAAATTTCTGCTCCAACCACACGGCTTTAACGGATCTACTTTTCTTAGCCTCCGCACACCATGATTTCTCGATTCAGTCCACGTTTTCTGCAATTTTTCACTCCTTTTTACATCTTCGGCACTCACTAATACCTCTATTCAATCTAATTCTCTTCCTTACATCTATATTCGTCCTACCGTATAGAGCCCTGGAATACCTATGGCTACGGTGGGACTGGATCACCACCACGAGTATGTCGACATACCAAGGAAGGACCACATACGCGTGGGCATGACCAGCGCCCAACTACAGCCCCAGATATTTCGCGTGGTACACTCTTATGGCACGTCCATTAAGGTCTTCCAGAGCGTATGCGTTCTATCCTACTGGCTTCATCACTCGGCATCGGATGAACTTGCGTGCAAACTTGGCATTGAAGCATTTTCCAAAGTCGCTCAGGACGAGATTGCTGCGGAATACCTCTTGACCTGGCTTCGCATGGAACACTCGAGCTCGCTGGTTAAATTTCACCCTGCTACGCTCGTATGCCTATTAGAGACTAGCACGAATCTTCTCCTGCTTGAGTTTTCACTTGTCTTGACTCTCCACCACGGATATTTCATGCTCGCCGATGGAAGGCAACAGCTTTGCCAGCTTGTAGCATGACCCATGCAAATACATTTGCTGTCCGAAAACTGCAAAAAACGGAGTCACGCCTATCGTTTCATGAACCGAGCTCCTAATGGCCAGCTAGCGGCCTCATATGAGTGACTCCGAATGCCTAAATATCTCTCTAAAAGTTTTCGAGATGAACTGAGCGCCGTTGTCTGAGTTGTCTGGATACTCTCTGGCACTTTAAACATGTATAATATCTCATGGACAAGAAATCTCACAACCTCCTTCGGTGTGGCTGCTTTCATGGTCTTCAAGAAGGTGAATTTCGAGAAATGGTCAACCACAATAAATATCCACGCATGCCCATTTTTTGATCGCGCATATTTATCCAGAAAATCTATATACATATATGGTCGCTCGGTGAACTCCTCGTGTCTAGTGCATACCTTGATACGATACATCTGCGCCTTCGACTCCTTGCAAACGGCACACAGCCGAATAAATTCCCTCACCTCTATCGCCATGTACGGCCAGTAAAACAGCCTACGCAGTGCGCTGTCCTCTCATTGAGATGCGCCTTGTCTGTCAACCCACAATTTCCAGACGGATCCTTCTAGCTGATCGTCCAATCGCTAAAAGCGCATTCGCTTAAATATTATAACATCATTATACCATTATATTATACCATTAAGTTTGGAGATCAGGTAAGCGTTCCTGGCTATCTGCGATTTCCCTTTTGATCTCTTTGTTTTCTTCGGAATGGCATTCCACCGTTTCGAATGCTCGGATCAACCTTCAGCTCTTCGATACTGAGCGACAATGTATCTGCCACTACATTGTCTACTCCTTTTCGGTGCTCTAGGCCGAAGTCGAAGGCCTACAATTAAAGGGACAAACGAGCCAAGCGACCATATCGATTTTTCATTGCCATTTGAGGCTGGCGTGGTCTGTAATAACGGTAAACAGCATCAATTCAACATAAGGACGGAACTTAAGGATCGCCATGAGAGCTGCGAGACACTCTGTCCCAGTAACTGAGTAATTCTTCTGATGGCAATTTAGTTTGGCGATATATAAAAGCTATAAGCCTCTCGTCATCACGTTGGAAGAGAACGGCTCCTACCCCATAGTGTGACCAGTCGCACTGTGTATAAAATTGCCGCTTTAAATCTGCGTTTACCAAGTTAGGTGCCGAGGTAAGTGCAGACTCCCGCATGGCTCGTTTTGCCTCCTCAGTAAATTTAAATTGGCCTTTTTCCGACTTTTTCAGAGCGTCTGTCAGCGAAACTGCCAACTCAGTAAAGTTCTTCATAAAGCACCGATACTAGCTCGCAGTTCTCAGGAAGCTACGCAATTCTCGGACTCATCGTGGCTCGGGAATGCGTAAGATACCCGATACCCGATTCGGATCCATTTGCAGTGCTCCTCCGCCCTATATAAATCCCAGGTATTTAATTTCTATATAACACAAATGAGTTTTAAAAAGCCCTATCGTCCAATTCGCCTTTCTTAGACATTCTACAAACTTTCGGAGAGTTTTGAAATGGGTCTCGAAGTCACCGGCTATGATCAACAAATCATCGAGATACGCATAGAAATTCGATCGCATCTCCACCGAAATAACTTTGTCAACCAGTCTACCCAGGCGCTGTGAAGCATTGCAGAAGTCAAAAGGCATCACCAACATCGGGCACTTAGTAATGTTTAAGTGAATGTAAACCTCTTCGTTAAATTCCTCTGTTTTGTCAAAACTACATGTTACGTAAGAGCCCCGACGAATGCCTAATTCGACACAGTGAGACCGATACCGACATCGGACATTTAGTAATATTTAAGCAAACATAAACCTCTTCGTTAAATTCCTCTGTTTTGTCAAATAAATATGTTACGTAAGAAATTCGTCGAATTGTTTTTGTCTAATATATATATGTTATGTAAGAAGTCGGACACCTGCATTACGTGTTGCTGTCAACACGTCGTCAATCCTATACCACCGCCCTAGAAATTCCCTCTTTAACTTCCCCTCCCCTTTACACACCTCCCTATCAAGAATTCCCGCTCTCACGTTGCGATTTTGCAACGTTCCCATGTAAGCTGCGACAGCATATATTCCCCCACGCGAAATTGCCGATCGATGGCCACGAGGTTTCGATCAGGATCATATATAAGGATAAGGAGACAGAAAGGAAGGTACTTACTCCGGCATCTCGTACTAGGACGGTCTTGCTCCACATAGCAATCCTCCTCTTAAAAGAAAACACAAAAATCATACATTTAAACCTTAGTACAACAAGTCTAGTAATAACGAGCACTGTAAACACAATAAGATATGTCGAGGTAAAGCAACAAAAATTTAATAAAGTATATTCATCCAAAAGAATCGAACATTAGTAAAGTGTAATCATTTGTAAACCGGGAATAACAACGACCGAGTGTGACTACGTCCCGTAGCCTCGCGTCCATCATCCCTATCTATCCTTCATTGCCCCGTTCTCAAACCAAATCAAGATCGGTCCCCGACTTTTCCAAGAGGCTCCTGCTCCTGTAGTATAATCCCGGACAAGCTGAGTTTACTTCGGATTGAGATAGGAAGTGGCGCCCGAGCAGGGACTTGTAGTTAACTTTAGTAAGGGGTGTAGAGTAAAACTCACGGCCGCCAAGGAACGGATAGGATAAACCGACGTTCAAAACACGCAAATACACGCAAAAGTGCCATCTAGAGTGTCCGCCGTCGAAAAAATACGCGAGAACATACAAAATAGCCAAGTCACATTTCGGGAAACCAAAGAATCCAAGTCGAAGGATGAAACAAGCCATGATCCTCAGCGCAGAAGAACAATCAGGCGAGTACAAATCTGGAGAACTAATCACTAATCCTGGGGTAAGCACCGGGTGGATCCACAAACGTCGCCGGGTAGAACTAGAAGGATGCGCAGACGAATTCGGGTTCAATAGGGAAGGAAACGTTGATGAGATGCGGAGAAATTTCGACACTTTAGTCGTCGTGCCCCTCGAACAGAACGCCTGGATCCGACTAGCAGAACTAGAGCACCGGTACGCCAAACCTGTAGGACGTTCAAAGTCACCTCGACCTAGCACCTCTAGACGAGAGGAAAGTCAGGCACCGGAACCCAAACTCTGGCTATAACTCCCTGAAGCCTCAAAAGGCCAATTTGTCGGTCCACCGATCGCCGTGTCCGCAGCCTAGTCCATAAGATCTGGGTCTCCGGATCCGAGACCCACGCCTATGAGGAGGGCCCCTCGATCAGCGATGGACCCCGGACAGGAAACGATCCCCCGCGGGACATCACTACAGCTACGCAGAGCGCAGATGGCAGAGCGCATACGGAAGGGGGGGGTCCAGTTCGATGGGCAAACTGATCCCCTATCATTTGTCGAACTCGTCGAAGAGCGGGCGCTCTTATACGGAGTAGACGTGAATCCTTTTCCCCGCACTATGGAGGAAATCCTCATTGATCGGGCGAGTCGTTTGTTCCCCACCAGTCGAGTGCAGAGTGTTTCGTGGCTCGATGTTCGAAAAGAATTTTTTGACGTTTTTTTTGCCTCAACGATATTTTGAACAGTTGGAGGACCAGATCCGCGCACGCAAACAGGCGGTGGGTGAACCGTTCAAGGACTTCGTCATCGAACTGCGTCTGCTCATGCATCACGCCGGGTATGATGCCACCAAGGAACTCAATAGGATATACAACAATATCCTGCCGGGGAACCAATTGTATGTGCGAAGGCACGAGTTACAAAATCTGACTCAGCTCACAACGCTGGTCACCGAGTTCGATGGTATCCAGAAATGGAAAGGACCAGTAATTTAAACTCCGTCGTGGAACGTACCAAGACGAAACAGGTCAACAACGAGCCAGGCACCAGGGGAAAGGGAAGCAAACCGGACAAGGTTTCAGCAGCCTCAATGGGACACTCCTGAGCCGGCCCGTGGACAATCGGCTAAGCAAACCAACACTCTGACCCCAGAGGTCTCACATCGTCTCAAGGGTGTACTAATCCCTCTATTCTGTTCTGTTGGGAGTGTGGCGAGCGCGGCACACGTAGATCCTTCTAGCATACATCAGGTTAGATAAGCGAGAGATTCAGATACCCCTCCTTATCTAACCAAATATGCTAGCAAAAGTCATTGTGGGAAAGGATTTCCTATTCGAAACAACAATTCAATGTGGCACCCTGCTCCTACAACTCCGAAGCCGTCGTCCCATAGCAAACCCTCCGTCCTTTTATTATTCACGATTTGCACCTTGAATACTCTAATGGACAATTATTCCAATAGGAGTCATTTATGAAATATATTATATATATTGTTAAGACCTTAAAAGAAACACTTGCGAGTTGAGTTGTAAATTCAAACTGATTTTTTTTTTCAGAATTTTACCTTATATGTAATTTTTAAATTTTACCCCAAACATGTACAATTCTATTATTATAGCTAGACCCACGGAACAGGTACATCGTAAATTTGAGTTCAATTATAAGTATTTTTTGACTACATTAGATACATAAGTGGCCCTAGTCCACTTGACTCGGGTTTGTCTTGGGCTGGCGAAGAGCCCTAAAAATAAGCTCATAAAACCATAGTGTGTCCGGTGGAAATTAACTGCCAAAGGTGCGTTAGTTCTAAGGCCCCTGGCAGGCGTGCTTAAGCCGATGCTACAAAGTACGTCTGGAGAATCAACCAAGGCGACATTTGCACTCGTAAGATAGCAATGGGCTGGAGAACTGTAGAGGCTGAAGCGCAAACTTTAAAAACTTCTTTCAATACGGGCAATCTGAACGATCCCCGTGGGATTCCGAACCATTGACGCGTACTCGAGGCGCGAGCGCACAAGGAATGAGTAAAGGCTAAGCCTCGTATCCGGGTCCAAAAACTGGGATGAGTTGCGCCTAACAAAGCCGAACATAGCATAGGCTTTTGGCAAAATGAAGTTCAAATGCTCAATAAAAAGAAATTTTGAATCGAACAAAACCCATAGGTAAAGTTTCTCCGTCTGCTTCAAGAGCGGATGGGCATCGATGGAATATGAGTCCTGAACACTGAATACACTCTTGCTGTAGGTAGCAAAGTAACATTTGTTAATGTTGAGAGGTAGTAAGTTAATTCTGCAGCAACGAGCTACTCTATCAAGGTCACGCTGAAGACTAATGCTATCGCCCAACGTTCTGACTGAACGGAAAATGTTAAGGTCATCAGCATAAAGTAGATACTTAGAAGATTGAATGCAGAGACATATATCATTAATGAATATGGCAAACAGCAGTGGACCAAGTGCACTTCCCTGTGGAAGGCCGGAAGTAGCCAAGTAAGGTTCCGACTACTTTCCATTTACTATCACAACATACTCTCGACGTTCAAGATATGATGCAAACCAACTGAGCAGGCAGGAATGAATCCCTAAACAATGAAGCTTGGCTACTAACGCACAGTGGGCGACTTTATTAAAAGCCTTAGCAAAGTCAGTATAGACAACGTCAACTTGGGAGTGCATTTTTAATGCATGTGTGCAAAAATTACTGAAGGCGATCAGATTGGTTGTCGTTGATCTACCCGGCATAAAACCATGATGAGTAGAGCTAATATAAGACTTCAAGAGGAACGTGACTTTTTTGCAATGATTCGCTCAAGAAGTTTAGAAACGTTGGTGAGCTTGGCGATTGGGTTGTAATTGGAAATGCTGTTCTTAGTACCTTTCTTAAAAACGGGCGTAATCGTGGCTTTTTTCCACTTATCAATAAAAAGACCCGTTCGCAGAGAATTTGTGAAAAGACTTTTAAGAGGATCACAAAATGCAACAATGCAGCTGTGAATCAGGATAGCGGAAATGCCATCACCGTCAGGTTTACTGGAATCATCCAGATCGGCAATTGCTTCCAAAATGTCCGCTTCCGATACATCAAGGGTCCCAATATTGACCACCGAAGGGATGGTGTCCAAAATAACCGAATAACATCAAACTGCACCCGGCTCAAAATTAGATCTGAAAAAAGAGGAAAAATATTTGCTATGCCACTATTAGTATTAGCGCTCACGCTGCCTAGATTCATAACTGAAGGAAGAGTGCTCGTTGATCTTTTTGATTTAAAAAAATGCCCGAACGACCTGGGATTGACTTTAAGTCCCCTTTCAACATCGGCAATATACTGATTATATAAGAATTTGTTACTAAAGCTTTTAAAGAACTTATTACGCAGATTCTTGTATCTGACCAGACCCTTCGTCTACCACGGTAGTGCACGCACTCTTTTGGAAGCATTGTTATCTACAATACTCAGGAAAATACTATATGACGTTTCAACACTAGGATGCGAGAGAACAGACGCTCAGTTAACATCTAACATGTTATCACGTATAGCTCTCAGGCTTACGTCGGTAAAACAGTATTCAGAATATGGTTCCGCCCAGGGCGAGTACCAATGAAATTTAGCGACGAATACCAACTTCTTATGATGCAACACGAAACACAACAATCGATATCCGAGCTAACAAAAATAAAATCTAGAATCTTGTTTAACATATTAAAGACGGTATTGACATGTGTTAAGCCCATACTAAAACAATCAACCAGAAAAAGAATCTCATGTGGCAATTGCACGTTGCTCGGCACCATAGCCGACGACTGTGGATCAGCGAACCACACCAACGAACCCAGATTGAAGTCACCAACCACGCAGAGATACTGGCGGTCCCGTAAATTACCATATATGTTGGCAATATTCTGCGTGTTCGCCTTGTAAATTTCATAGCTGCTATTCGGGGGAACCATTGGTCAGGGCAGCAGTAGGGAATACCAATCCAGGTGTTAATACCGAAGATAGTGTTCCAATTAAGAGCGAGCGCCGGGCTGCTGACTCTCCCCAAATGTAAAGTGCAGCGACGGCGCAAGCAAAGCACACAACGAACTGCATTGGCGTATGTTGTTGTAATGATGACGTCAGAAATGCACATAGCCGAAATAGAGCGCCAGCAAGAGCATCGACGTCCGAACCAGCAGAAAAAAAAATATGTTGTTGGTGTTCCAAAGAATGCCGAATATGAAGCAACGGCTCGTTGCCCATTGCAGAGAGGCGAGAACATGAAGGCAGAATAGCTTGTCGAGAAGCGGCCATCCAAAAACCATAGGCAACGCTCACTGAGGTTTTTTTAAAGTGGATGAGTCGGGGTGGACGTCCACAATGGCACAAGTTTAATCAGATTAACAGCCGTCACATCAGCTGCAGGCCTCTGTCTATGCATAAAGCGGGAAACTCTTACCGATACTGGCCAGAATTTGTCATCAAAAACCATCGGGAATGGAGGCTCAGGGACCTCAAGTTTTAAATTAACGAATTTCAACGCAGATATGTCAGCATCTCGCTTGACCAACTTCGCACAGGAAATTTCGGCTTCGGAAAACGACAGTTTATCGGCAACAAATTTCACCACCGCCTCTGGCTCCGTCGCGGTGGCAAATTTACTGATATGCAGGTATTTTCGGCTCGGAAATACATATACTTCTCACAGCTCGGAGCAACACCAACAAAACGCTTAGCAGTTTTGTTGCGATTCTTCCTCTCTTTCCTTCGGACTGTCATAAAGCCGTCCGAATCAGAAGGGAGAGCGGCAGCTGACCCCGGGTCAATGACCGCAGTCGAGGTGGCGGCCACTAGCCGTGGAGACAGTAGATCAGTCACCGGTATGGCATTATTGGCATCCTTCTTAGCAGCAACCGGCTTCACCCTCCTATTCAACTTAACCGGGAGTTCAGCCTGAAAATCTGACTTGAGATCCCGATACAGTCTTTCAAGCTTCTGCACCTTGTCACTCAGTTCGTCAATTTTGGAGTGCGAGTCATTCGCAACCACACAGTTATCACACTGCCACAACAAGTTGGGCAAACAAGAATAAATAACAAATCTGTAAGTAAGGGGGGATAACCCGCAATACGCGGGTTATGGACAATTTTGTTGAGCGTTAGCGTGAGGGAATTACGGTCAGTAACAATCTTGAAACGTTTTCCATATACATATATATATGAAACCTGCGTAATGCATAAATAATTGCCATTGTTTCCAGCTCAAAGCTGTGATATTTTGATTCCACTGCAGTTGTTCGCTTAGAAAAAATAAAAATTAAATGCAGTTTTCCGTCTTCCTTTTTTTGAAGTAACACTGCCCCGAACCCAAGAGCACTTGCATCACAGTGCACTTCTATCTCGTCTTTATGATTTTAAATTGCTAAAATGGGTTTTAGCATTAACTTTTCTTTAATCATAATGAAACAATTTAGTTCGTTTTCACCAAATTGAAATTGCGTATCTTTTCTTAGAAGATCATAAAGAAGTTTGGCAACAGTTGAAAAATCTTTTATAAATCTCCTGAAGTAAAAGCATAAACCGTGAAAACTGTGCACCACCTGTACTTTACCTGGAATTGGAAAGTTTTTGATTGCTTCTAATCCTTTGTCATCTGTTTTTTTACCTTGCCCATTTATTATAAATCCCAAATATTTGATGTTTGATTGTAAAAACTCTAACAATTCTAACTTGTTTTGCGCTTATCTTATAAAGACTTCCTTAAGCGTTTCTAAGTGTTCCTGTGTGTTTCTGCTGTCAACCATGATGTCGTCCATGTAAACAATTACTTAATCATCTCTAATTAGATCATTGAATATCTTGAATGCCTTTGAAACACTGCGGATGCCGTTTTTCAGCCCTGCGGCATTCTGAGGAACTCGAATTGTCCTAAAGGTGTCACAAACGATGTATATTTAATTGATTCCTCATTAAAAAACAAATGAATATAACCATTTTTGAGGTCAAGCTTAGTAAAGACTGTTTTTATACCCGGTACTCGAAGAGTAAAGGGGTATATTAGATTTGTCGAAAAAATTGATGTGTGTAACACCCAGAAGGAAGCGTTTCCGACCCCATAAAGTATATATATTCTTGATTAGCATCAATAGCCGAGTCGATATAGCTATATCTGTGTGTCCGTCCGTCTGTCCGTCCGTCCGTCCATCTTTATTAGCGCCTATAGCTCAGAGACCCCTTCCAACCACTCAAAAGACGAAAATCTGTGGCATAGACAATTTTAAAGGTACGAGAAAACTAAAAACGCAGAGTGATAGTGAATACCCATATCTATCAGAGTGTCTTGATCAGATCGGATCATTAGCATAGCCAGAAAGAACAAATGAAATTTCAGTGGCCTTCCAAGCGCAGACTGATTCCCTCTCTCTCTCTCGCACACAGCCGTGTATGTATATGTAGGAAGTAGATTTAGACATTTAGAAAAGACAGATGTAAAAAACGTTTGTAAAAAAAATGGAAACATCTAATACAGGGGTGCGCAGTGCCTATGCTCACGATGCTCATTTGTTTTTGTTTTGCTCATAGCATATGGGAAGTGTGTGAGCTTACTCACTGGTTAGGTTATTTTACTGATTGCAAATTACACAAACAATTTTTCACTTTTCACTTTGCGTCAACTTTCGTTGCTGGCAAAGCAACAACAATTTTATTGCTTCGCCTTGCCGTCGCTATCCCGAATATATTTCGTTGTTGTCCCTTCGTTTCCGGTACACTGCAAAACGAAAAAGTGTCCTTCTATGTGAACCATGCGACGCATTTGTTTATTTTTGAAGAAACATGTTCCTATTTTTTTCTGTGTATACATTGAAGGAACAGGTACATCGTAAATTTGAGTTCAATTATAAGTATTTTTTGACTACATTAGATACATAAGTGGCCCTAGTCCACTTGACTCGGGTTTGTCTTGGGCTGGCGAAGAGCCCTAAAAATAAGCTCATAAAACCATAGTGTGTCCGGTGGAAATTAACTGCCAAAGGTGCGTTAGTTCTAAGGCCCCTGGCAGGCGTGCTTAAGCCGATGCTACAAAGTACGTCTGGAGAATCAACCAAGGCGACATTTGCACTCGTAAGATAGCAATGGGCTGGAGAACTGTAGAGGCTGAAGCGCAAACTTTAAAAACTTCTTTCAATACGGGCAATCTGAACGATCCCCGTGGGATTCCGAACCATTGACGCGTACTCGAGGCGCGAGCGCACAAGGAATGAGTAAAGGCTAAGCCTCGTATCCGGGTCCAAAAACTGGGATGAGTTGCGCCTAACAAAGCCGAACATAGCATAGGCTTTTGGCAAAATGAAGTTCAAATGCTCAATAAAAAGAAATTTTGAATCGAACAAAACCCATAGGTAAAGTTTCTCCGTCTGCTTCAAGAGCGGATGGGCATCGATGGAATATGAGTCCTGAACACTGAATACACTCTTGCTGTAGGTAGCAAAGTAACATTTGTTAATGTTGAGAGGTAGTAAGTTAATTCTGCAGCAACGAGCTACTCTATCAAGGTCACGCTGAAGACTAATGCTATCGCCCAACGTTCTGACTGAACGGAAAATGTTAAGGTCATCAGCATAAAGTAGATACTTAGAAGATTGAATGCAGAGACATATATCATTAATGAATATGGCAAACAGCAGTGGACCAAGTGCACTTCCCTGTGGAAGGCCGGAAGTAGCCAAGTAAGGTTCCGACTACTTTCCATTTACTATCACAACATACTCTCGACGTTCAAGATATGATGCAAACCAACTGAGCAGGCAGGAATGAATCCCTAAACAATGAAGCTTGGCTACTAACGCACAGTGGGCGACTTTATTAAAAGCCTTAGCAAAGTCAGTATAGACAACGTCAACTTGGGAGTGCATTTTTAATGCATGTGTGCAAAAATTACTGAAGGCGATCAGATTGGTTGTCGTTGATCTACCCGGCATAAAACCATGATGAGTAGAGCTAATATAAGACTTCAAGAGGAACGTGACTTTTTTGCAATGATTCGCTCAAGAAGTTTAGAAACGTTGGTGAGCTTGGCGATTGGGTTGTAATTGGAAATGCTGTTCTTAGTACCTTTCTTAAAAACGGGCGTAATCGTGGCTTTTTTCCACTTATCAATAAAAAGACCCGTTCGCAGAGAATTTGTGAAAAGACTTTTAAGAGGATCACAAAATGCAACAATGCAGCTGTGAATCAGGATAGCGGAAATGCCATCACCGTCAGGTTTACTGGAATCATCCAGATCGGCAATTGCTTCCAAAATGTCCGCTTCCGATACATCAAGGGTCCCAATATTGACCACCGAAGGGATGGTGTCCAAAATAACCGAATAACATCAAACTGCACCCGGCTCAAAATTAGATCTGAAAAAAGAGGAAAAATATTTGCTATGCCACTATTAGTATTAGCGCTCACGCTGCCTAGATTCATAACTGAAGGAAGAGTGCTCGTTGATCTTTTTGATTTAAAAAAATGCCCGAACGACCTGGGATTGACTTTAAGTCCCCTTTCAACATCGGCAATATACTGATTATATAAGAATTTGTTACTAAAGCTTTTAAAGAACTTATTACGCAGATTCTTGTATCTGACCAGACCCTTCGTCTACCACGGTAGTGCACGCACTCTTTTGGAAGCATTGTTATCTACAATACTCAGGAAAATACTATATGACGTTTCAACACTAGGATGCGAGAGAACAGACGCTCAGTTAACATCTAACATGTTATCACGTATAGCTCTCAGGCTTACGTCGGTAAAACAGTATTCAGAATATGGTTCCGCCCAGGGCGAGTACCAATGAAATTTAGCGACGAATACCAACTTCTTATGATGCAACACGAAACACAACAATCGATATCCGAGCTAACAAAAATAAAATCTAGAATCTTGTTTAACATATTAAAGACGGTATTGACATGTGTTAAGCCCATACTAAAACAATCAACCAGAAAAAGAATCTCATGTGGCAATTGCACGTTGCTCGGCACCATAGCCGACGACTGTGGATCAGCGAACCACACCAACGAACCCAGATTGAAGTCACCAACCACGCAGAGATACTGGCGGTCCCGTAAATTACCATATATGTTGGCAATATTCTGCGTGTTCGCCTTGTAAATTTCATAGCTGCTATTCGGGGGAACCATTGGTCAGGGCAGCAGTAGGGAATACCAATCCAGGTGTTAATACCGAAGATAGTGTTCCAATTAAGAGCGAGCGCCGGGCTGCTGACTCTCCCCAAATGTAAAGTGCAGCGACGGCGCAAGCAAAGCACACAACGAACTGCATTGGCGTATGTTGTTGTAATGATGACGTCAGAAATGCACATAGCCGAAATAGAGCGCCAGCAAGAGCATCGACGTCCGAACCAGCAGAAAAAAAAATATGTTGTTGGTGTTCCAAAGAATGCCGAATATGAAGCAACGGCTCGTTGCCCATTGCAGAGAGGCGAGAACATGAAGGCAGAATAGCTTGTCGAGAAGCGGCCATCCAAAAACCATAGGCAACGCTCACTGAGGTTTTTTTAAAGTGGATGAGTCGGGGTGGACGTCCACAATGGCACAAGTTTAATCAGATTAACAGCCGTCACATCAGCTGCAGGCCTCTGTCTATGCATAAAGCGGGAAACTCTTACCGATACTGGCCAGAATTTGTCATCAAAAACCATCGGGAATGGAGGCTCAGGGACCTCAAGTTTTAAATTAACGAATTTCAACGCAGATATGTCAGCATCTCGCTTGACCAACTTCGCACAGGAAATTTCGGCTTCGGAAAACGACAGTTTATCGGCAACAAATTTCACCACCGCCTCTGGCTCCGTCGCGGTGGCAAATTTACTGATATGCAGGTATTTTCGGCTCGGAAATACATATACTTCTCACAGCTCGGAGCAACACCAACAAAACGCTTAGCAGTTTTGTTGCGATTCTTCCTCTCTTTCCTTCGGACTGTCATAAAGCCGTCCGAATCAGAAGGGAGAGCGGCAGCTGACCCCGGGTCAATGACCGCAGTCGAGGTGGCGGCCACTAGCCGTGGAGACAGTAGATCAGTCACCGGTATGGCATTATTGGCATCCTTCTTAGCAGCAACCGGCTTCACCCTCCTATTCAACTTAACCGGGAGTTCAGCCTGAAAATCTGACTTGAGATCCCGATACAGTCTTTCAAGCTTCTGCACCTTGTCACTCAGTTCGTCAATTTTGGAGTGCGAGTCATTCGCAACCACACAGTTATCACACTGCCACAACAAGTTGGGCAAACAAGAATAAATAACAAATCTGTAAGTAAGGGGGGATAACCCGCAATACGCGGGTTATGGACAATTTTGTTGAGCGTTAGCGTGAGGGAATTACGGTCAGTAACAATCTTGAAACGTTTTCCATATACATATATATATGAAACCTGCGTAATGCATAAATAATTGCCATTGTTTCCAGCTCAAAGCTGTGATATTTTGATTCCACTGCAGTTGTTCGCTTAGAAAAAATAAAAATTAAATGCAGTTTTCCGTCTTCCTTTTTTTGAAGTAACACTGCCCCGAACCCAAGAGCACTTGCATCACAGTGCACTTCTATCTCGTCTTTATGATTTTAAATTGCTAAAATGGGTTTTAGCATTAACTTTTCTTTAATCATAATGAAACAATTTAGTTCGTTTTCACCAAATTGAAATTGCGTATCTTTTCTTAGAAGATCATAAAGAAGTTTGGCAACAGTTGAAAAATCTTTTATAAATCTCCTGAAGTAAAAGCATAAACCGTGAAAACTGTGCACCACCTGTACTTTACCTGGAATTGGAAAGTTTTTGATTGCTTCTAATCCTTTGTCATCTGTTTTTTTACCTTGCCCATTTATTATAAATCCCAAATATTTTATGTTTGATTGTAAAAACTCTAACAATTCTAACTTGTTTTGCGCTTATCTTATAAAGACTTCCTTAAGCGTTTCTAAGTGTTCCTGTGTGTTTCTGCTGTCAACCATGATGTCGTCCATGTAAACAATTACTTAATCATCTCTAATTAGATCATTGAATATCTTGAATGCCTTTGAAACACTGCGGATGCCGTTTTTCAGCCCTGCGGCATTCTGAGGAACTCGAATTGTCCTAAAGGTGTCACAAACGATGTATATTTAATTGATTCCTCATTAAAAAACAAATGAATATAACCATTTTTGAGGTCAAGCTTAGTAAAGACTGTTTTTATACCCGGTACTCGAAGAGTAAAGGGGTATATTAGATTTGTCGAAAAAATTGATGTGTGTAACACCCAGAAGGAAGCGTTTCCGACCCCATAAAGTATATATATTCTTGATTAGCATCAATAGCCGAGTCGATATAGCTATATCTGTGTGTCCGTCCGTCTGTCCGTCCGTCCGTCCATCTTTATTAGCGCCTATAGCTCAGAGACCCCTTCCAACCACTCAAAAGACGAAAATCTGTGGCATAGACAATTTTAAAGGTACGAGAAAACTAAAAACGCAGAGTGATAGTGAATACCCATATCTATCAGAGTGTCTTGATCAGATCGGATCATTAGCATAGCCAGAAAGAACAAATGAAATTTCAGTGGCCTTCCAAGCGCAGACTGATTCCCTCTCTCTCTCTCGCACACAGCCGTGTATGTATATGTAGGAAGTAGATTTAGACATTTAGAAAAGACAGATGTAAAAAACGTTTGTAAAAAAAATGGAAACATCTAATACAGGGGTGCGCAGTGCCTATGCTCACGATGCTCATTTGTTTTTGTTTTGCTCATAGCATATGGGAAGTGTGTGAGCTTACTCACTGGTTAGGTTATTTTACTGATTGCAAATTACACAAACAATTTTTCACTTTTCACTTTGCGTCAACTTTCGTTGCTGGCAAAGCAACAACAATTTTATTGCTTCGCCTTGCCGTCGCTATCCCGAATATATTTCGTTGTTGTCCCTTCGTTTCCGGTACACTGCAAAACGAAAAAGTGTCCTTCTATGTGAACCATGCGACGCATTTGTTTATTTTTGAAGAAACATGTTCCTATTTTTTTCTGTGTATACATTGAAGGAACAAAAAAATGATCGTTACATGTGTGAGTGCGATTTCCTTTCGTTTCGTAATGTTGTCCAGATTGTAGATTTGGGCAATATTCTCCAGTTGTATTACCCAGTTTTTTGCGCACTGTGTCCCGTCGTATTCAATTGTTACTTCTTTTGCCAAAGTAAGCGATGCTGCCATATGCTGTTTACATTTGTATCCTATTGTTTTACAATACTGTCTGTATTGTCGTCTTATCCATCACTGCTATTAGGGATGCTTCTAACATTTGTGCAGTCATTGTTAACTGCGGTGCTGTTAGCACAGTCGCTGTTAACTTCGGTGCTGTTGTCGATTTCGTTTTCCTTGATGACGTCATTGGTTTGGCCGACATGTCCGATCTTGTTTATTTCGTCATGAATTTTCGGCAGCATGGCTCTGCCTGCTTAGATCTCTGCTCGTAGTTTTATCAAGGCATCGTTTTCTGCTTCTACTGCGTTCGGCTGTTCCATGTTTTGTTGAAATTCTTCCTGCATATTTCGCATCGAGGGTGCTGCTTCTTCTACGACCGACTGCTGCTGTTCCGTTTGGTCGATCGAACTTTCTGGTAGATATCCAAGTGCGCTTGGTGTGATTGTGCTTACGCGTACGACCAGTTCGGCTTTCGAGCCTTAGGTTGATAGCCCTAGTCCAGCCACGCACCTCTTTAGTTGCACTACCGAAATTTGATTTTCTTCGATGTCGCATATTGTTAGTAGGGCCCACTTCTGAGATTGTGAGAGTGAAAGGAGGGTTGTATAATTCTTACTTTATTTTCACACGACTTTCTACTTTGGATGCACCATTTAGAATGATCGGGCGCCGATATACATACTTTTTATGTGGCCGTATGTTTGCTATTCTACTAGTGTGGCCGTACATTCGCTGATTCTAAATATATGGTAGGGATGTGTAAAGGTTAAGTGTTTGCTTAAGGTAATTATAATGCAGTGAGGTTGCCGAATTGTCTGATAGGAGTTATCCTAACACAAAAGTTTCCAATATTCCGAGCGAAAGTACCAATACCCCAGCATATAAGACAGTTCCCCATCAGCATGAACTAAATAATATTCTTACAGAAATATCATTTTAAAAATAAAGTATACAACAAGGAAACCAAACAAATAATAAAAGATAATTGCATAAAAGGAATTGTACAACAAAAGCCTACAAAATGTACATATACGAAAACATATAAGAATTTCCAAGTAGATTATATAGAACCAAACATTTTGTTGAAGTGGAGTTAAACTCCCTCCTACCCTCGTAATGTGGAGTTAAACTCCCTCCTACCCTCGTAAACCAAAACTGTCTAGATAAAAATATCATTATAAAAGGAAGCAACATAATTAAATTTTTCAATTGTTCAATTCAACTAAACGAACTAATCATATCAAATTCAATGCTTGATTTTACACAAAATGTCTATTTTAGTAATAATATAACCAGATTAGAACCATTGTCTTATGTACAGATAAAATAAATAGGTATGGATCGCACTAAACTAAATAATAAATTACAAATAGTAACTTCAATAATTATACTTGTCTATTTAACCATTAAATTTAAGGAAATACCCAAACTTTTAATAATTAAGTAGGTAAAAACTAAAGAAGAAGAAATAGAAGAAATACCAGGCGTATCACCTACATATATATAATGCCCTACACCCACTTTGTGCACTTTGACATAGTCATAACCACATCCTATGTCCAGCACTCAACTCGTATAATAAACATGTAATATGATCCCTAACACTTGGAAATAAATGAGTTGTCCAAGCTGTCAGCACAAAGTCTCAGGAATTCCAAGCCATTAGAGTAAACAACCCGATACCCACACCCCAATTGAATCATTTCATATTTAAGTAAACAATTCGGCTCCCACGCTCCAATCCAAGATCACCCCATACATTCACATAAACAAAAGAGCGGCACAGACGAAAGATGATACATATAACCAGATGCGATCACCTCGTTTAATATTAGTTAGGGTTCTCATAATACATCCATTGGTCTAAATATAAGTTCGCTTAATTAAAAATAACATTTTTAAAAACCTAACTGTAAACGCTGGAACTCTTATTATATATACACAAACATCCACATATACACAAACATTACGCAATATCTACATATATACAGATGGTTAGGATAGGTAACCCGGATGGCCCTCAGCGGGACCACTCATAGGCCAGTATGGCCCTTTGTTATCCGGATGTGTATGGACCTTTACGGGGGAGTACTTGATGTTTGAATGTCCTCGAGGATCGAGGTGTTCTTGGCAAAGGCAAAGCGTTGCCTTGGTGTCCTCTTGGAGGCATCATCCAATCATGCCAGCGCCGGTGTGCCTAGGTTTCTGCTCCTTGCCCGTGAGAGAGCCGGGGAGTTGCATAAAAGATGCTCCAGGGTTTCGATAGCCCCAGGTTTATCACATTTCCTGCAGCTATCTCTGTTGGTAATGCCTAGCTTAGCTGCATGCGCCGCAAACAGACGGTGACCTGTAAGTATTCCCACTAGTAGTCTGCAGTCTTTCCGTGGTAGGTGCAGTAGATAGTGGCTCAGTTTACCATTGTGCTCCTTGCACATGGTTCTCTAGGTTCTGCAGGTGATGCCATTCATCCACCTGCTTGCAGTCCGCATTCCGGCCTGCTTTTCTAGATCGCTTGTCTTAGCCTTATTTCAGGGTATGTGCAATAAAGGCCCGCTCCTACTCCTCCGTCCATCTTGCAGCCGTCTGTGTATATGTTGAGGTGCTCCGTCTGGTCCCGACCTCTTTGCCAGTATTCGGGTCCAATAGATATGTTTTTTTTGGCCTCGAGGCAAGTTTGGGGGTTATTTAGACAGTGAAACTGATCATGTCCCTGCCAATTGAAGTCAGACGAGCGTGAATGCCCAGGGGATCGATTCCTACTATTATTTCGAGTGCTTTTATTGGGGTTGACCTCAGTGCCCCTGTGATGCAGAGCAAAGCTTTCCACCACAATATGACTCCGTTGGTCGTACCACCGAAATGTAGGTCCAGTGCATTAGAGCAGGTGACAGGCCCCAGGTGCTGCTAAGTCTCCATGCTAGTTTGCTGTCCAGTACTTTTTCAAGGTTGTTTTTTTGGGCCTAGCCTTGATTGTTTGGTCCGTTTGTCCACGTTGATACTGAGTTCTACTTCGTCCGCCCACTCACATATCTCCCTGAGCTTTCTTTCCATTATGGAGCTGAGGTTCGATGGTTCACGAACTGGATACGCGCTTTATATATCCGACTCAAGCTCGTCAGCTTTGGGGGTGTTGGTCTTGCCCACACAGATAAATTCCCCTCCGTTGCTCTTAATTATCAATACTACTTCGAGAAGTTCAGCGTGCTGCGACAAAAGATATACTACAACCTGTAGAATAGATAAAGAAAGACCGAAAAGAGAAAACGAAGAAAAGATTCGGAGAAGAAAAGGGCAGATGATTCGACCTCACCAGAGAGAAGCTTGTAGAGAAAGAGAATAATACTCATTTCTTTTGTTTTCATTTAAGTCTACGTTTGATTTTACTTTACGAAATTTTGGAGATAATTTTAAACATTTTTTCTTTATACATGGAATTTCCATTCTTGCGGCCCTTTTCTGCACTGAGGTTCGAAAGCTTAAATGGGTTTGATCCGAGGCATTACAGCAGTCTGAACCACGTCGAAAAGACTAAGGTTGGATATTATAAAGCAGGCAAGCTTTGATGTTAATCACGCTTCACGAGTCAGGGTTCAACACACTACGGGGGACTATAATCCCACAAAAAGAACGCTCACTTACATTCGACTCACTAATGAAGATTGTCCAACGGCGAAATATCGATCTCCCGACGGTGGAATCTGGAATCAAGAATTTATTTAGGAGTATGTGTGCGATGAAGACGGCTTGACCTCTCAAATAGCATTGTCCATGACTCATTTAGGGCTCCTTTAATGGCACTATAGCCTACGTTCAGCAATTTGCAATCAGCCTAAAATGGATCCCTGGTCAGTGGGACATCGAAGGCAACTGCATAGCAGACGAGTTGGCCTGATCTGGCACTACAATCCCCCTTCCACAAGATAAGGAGGATACTCGTATGCCAATGACTACTTGTAGGCTTATCATAAAAAAGCAATATAAGCGACTGATAGACAACACGTGGCAATCGGTTCCACGATGTCGAATAACACGGCAAATGTGGCCTACCATAGATAGAAAGTGCACCTCTGAGCTATGCAAGATCGGCAGAAGAAGGTGCAGCGCAGTCATACGTTCCCTTACGTAACATTGGATAATAGGTACCCACGCAAATAGAATGGGCGCCCTTTATAATGATTTTAGACGAAGCTGTAGAGATGACGAAGAGGAAGAAACGGTGGAACACCTGTTCTGCTCCTGTCCAGCTCTCAGCAGAAGAAGGCTACAACATATGGGCTCGCCCTTCATAGCAGACATTTTAGAAATGTCCACAATATGTCCCAGAAAAATAGCAAACCTTATAAAGGCAGCCAGATGGGTCGCACAACGCGTAAAAAGAGAAAATTCCATGCCGTACCACAACGGTCCGAAGCCAGCCTAAGTGTGATGGCAACGAGCTAGCGATCCTGGCAGCCGCCATTAACTAACCTTTACTTAACCCTAGTTATACCCGGTACTCGAAGAGCATAGGGGTGTATTCGATTTTTGCTAAGAGTGAATGTGTGTAACACCCAGAAGGAAGCGTTTCCGACCCCATAAGGCAGGGGTGCCCAAAGCCAGCATACGGAAGAGCAATCACCAACACTTACAAAGAAAAACACTAATACCAAGAGACGAACGATTTTTTGTATTTCAATTTGTGCACTGGAAGAAAAAAGCTTGCATACATTTTCACAAATGTGAAAAAAAGGTTTACCAAAGGATTAAATTTTGTATTCAAAATCAATTTTGTAGGATATATAATGCACTGCTGTTCGCAACAATAGTTTTGAGCGAAAAAAAATGTACTCAAACATGCGCTATTAAACATTTTGCCGGCAGGTTGAACACAAAAAAGGTTTTTTTCAGTGCAAGCTCGAAAGATAAGGCAGAAGCAAAATGAGTAAGACAACAACAAAAGCATCGAAATTGTTGTTGGTCAGTTTTCGTTCGCGAGCAACGACGACCCACACAAGCAAACAAAAACGGTTTCGGTTCCACGCATAGCATACACACACATAATTTTTGGATGTGTTGGGTTTTTTTATTCTTGTTGCCGTTCATGTATACGTTATGTGATTTCCTATCCCAAGAGTAAAAACAAAAACAAAGCGAGCCCAAGAGCATAGGCATGGGCAACCCTGCCATAAGGTATATATATTCTTGATCGGCATCAATAGCCGAGTCGATATAGCTATGTCTGTCAGTTCGTCCGTCTGTCCGTTTTTATTAGCGCCTATAGCTCATAGACTATAAAAGCTAGATCAAATTTTGCATCCAGACCCCTGTGATATCGCACTGTTACAAGCTTATTTCAAAATTTCGCCCCGCACCCTTCCGCCCACAGAAAGGACGAAAATCTGTGGCATGCATAATTTTGAAGATACGAAAAAACTAAAAACGTAGAATAATGAAAAATTACCATATCATCAGTATTATGAGTATTAAGCCAGAAGGAACAAATGAAATTTAAGAGGCCCTCCAAGCGCAGACTCATTTTCTATCTCTCGCACACAGCCATGTATGTATATGTTGGAAGTAGATGCAGACATGGAAACACAGCAAAAATGGAAACACCTTATATACAAAAATCTCCGAAAGGGTTCGACTTATTAATTTTTTTTTTTTTTTAAGCTTAAATTCAATATGTCACTTTTACGAACATCAATAAAATTATTAATAAATTCCACAGAAGAGTCGACCAACCTCGTCTCCAGTAGGGTAAAACCCTGCTACTGGAGTTTAAGCGGATCTGAGAAGAAAAGGAAGAAGGAAAAGCCCCGTCTGGAGCGCAGCCACCACTCCAGCAGGGTAAAGACCCTGTTGCCAGAGCAGAGGTCTGCCACGAGTCAAGAAAGAGGGGGGGGGGGGGGGGGGAGGGGAAGAAGAAGGTAAAGGTCGAGTAGGGCCCACTCCGAACGGTCACCTTCCAGACTCCGGCAGGGTAAAACCCTGTTGCCAAGACCAGGATGGGTATTCCAGCGTTCGAGGGGAAGGGTCGGAACTACGATCGGGGCTGTACGATCACGTACAGGGAAAGTAGAGAGAGATATCTTGTGGATAAACATATACATATGAGTTTATTATGACAAACTTCGGCCTGCCTATCCCTTACCGCACTCCTACTCTAGGCCCTACTTCTATCTTGGCCATCGGCCAGCTCACCCGTGGGTCCAACGGCGGTGCTCCAGGTTTCCGTGGCTTCTTTTCCCTGTGTCCATGCCGTGGCAGGCGTCGGTTGATCCTCGGTGCAAGTATATGCTCTCCTCCGACACTCGAAACTACTGGCTCACTGAGGTTTGTTATCTGGAAACCACGCGGCACTCTTCCTTGAAACGTATCACGCACTCCCGTCAATCGGCCGTACGAGCCAGCATCCAGAATTTGACCCCCTCTTTCTTACTCTCACCAAAACTACTCGAACGCAGGCGTGGGTTCGATCTCGGTTCGGTTCGGGTTCGGGTCAACGGGACTTCTAGAAAGAGAGGCATTTCGCTGCTTTGGCTCGCTGTGGATCTCTCTGCGCGCTGGGCTGAGCGCCGCTCTCGGTGACTGCCGCTCTCCCTCTCCCTTCGCGAATTCGGTTTCGATGTGGGTGTCCGCTGTCTCTTTGCTCTCTTGTTCTCTGCCATTGCCTCTTTGCTGTGGCGCTGCTTGCGTTTTCGGGTGGAGTGAGCTGGGCATCTGGCGGGTTTCTAGCCCTACGCAAATAAAACTAGCTTATTTGGCTACTAATTATTATAATTTCTGAATTCAATGTCTCTTTTGTTTTAGTAATACTTAAATCTAATTATCTGTATGCTTACATAAGAACGTGAGGCCCCAGTATGGGTTCTCACACGCCCTCTTTACTTCGCGGGGCCCGTAAATGAATGGTCACTTTTTTCATCTTGCTGATGTGCACCTAGAAGAAGGTATCATTCGCCTCTACTAGGAACCGAATATCCTTGCATCTTGGGTTACCTAACTGCGTTAGGAGTCTGGTCTTCAGTGAAACCGGTATCCTGCCGCTGCTCCAATCCTCCTCTCCAGGCACCCATTGGATGCTGAGGGAGGGCACTGTAGCCTCGGATGTCTCGGGCTTAGTGGCGTCGGAATGTAAGAAGGCGTCGAGGACGCGGACGTCTGGGATGCCTCGGACGTCTGGGATGTCCTCGGGAGTGATGCCTAAATCGTCCACTAGTCCGAGGAGGTGGGGCATATCGAGGTCTCCGAAAAGGCTCGGAAGTGGAGGCTCTTCCCAGTGGAGCAACTCCTCCTCAAACTCAGAGGGCTCGAATAGTTGATGGTTTTCACGTAGTGCAGAGCAGAGCTGTCCTGTGACCTCCAATATCTCGATTTGGTTTCGGACGTGGCCCGAATTTCGGGCGTTAACGGTGTCTACCGCGTTGTCGTCGGCGTCTGCTACGTTGGCCCACTCAGCGCGAGCATCGATGACGGGCGCCTCGCGGTCGTGGCTTGGATCCGGTTTGTCGACGGCGTCTGCTACGTTGGCGCAACTGGGGTCAGCGCGAGCGTCGATGATTTGATCGATGCGTGGCCAGTTCGTGACGTTTCCAAATAAGTTTTCCTAGCTGAGTACCTCCGTGGCGTGGGACGAAGAAATAGTTCCTCGGTGACCTCCCAGTCTACGTTAGGTTCGGACTTGACTTTGGATTTGTTGTTTCGCTGGCGGGGGTCCCTGTCATTCGTGGAGCTGTGAATTGTACCAAACTTATAGACTATAACTAAAATATACCCTTATACCCTGTGAGAGCGGCGTAACTACTGGAACTTAAACGTAAATTTACAATGATACGTATCGGTATTTTGGGTATCCTCGGGGTTTCGTGGGGCGACGGTCAGCCTGGTCCAAGACGGGCGTCTTGGAGCGTTCCCCCCAAAGGGGCTGCGGGACGTTGGGTAAGCACGCCTACCAGCAAGTGGCCCCCGCGAACTAGTAGGTCTGACGTCGTCGCTTGTCGTGGTCATCCGGCAGGGTCACTTCTGTCTTCGAGCGGTATCGCTGCTTTAGAATCCTCGGGCATTGTCGTCGTCTTTGCTTCCCTTGGGGGAGTAGCTACTCGCGCCTCGTTCGATGCGTCGTTCCTAGCAAGGTTTTCGGCCCTCGGTGTTCGGGTGAAGTCGGCGAAGCCAGAAGAAACTGCCATGCACGCCTCGTTCGGTGCGTCGTTCCTCGCTGGTTTCCTGGTTTCTGCGCTGGGCTTCCGTCAACGTATCCAGAAGAAACTGCCACGCACGCCTCGTTCGGTGCGTCGTTCCTCGCTGGTTTCCTGATGCTTGCTGGCCGAATTCGTCGTCGTCCATCTGCTCTGATGCAGTCGTGGCGGGGCTGTGCACGGGGTGTCTCATCGTGCTGGGTGTAAGTATCTTGGTCGTCATCTCCGGGTCCTCCCATGAGCTCATGAGAGTGCCCTCTGGTGAGGGTACTCATCGTCGCCAGGGGTGTTATTCAAATGCTTCGCCCTGCCCGTTGAAGCCATCCAGTGGATCTGGTTGGAAAGAACTGTCTGCGTTAACTTCTTCGTCTTCATCGTCGTCTTGGTGGAACGCCTTCAGGTCTTTTAAACTAGCAGAGCGGCGTTTGCGACCTTTTGGAACCTGCAATTGAACGAGATTTGGAGAAAGAAATTGGGTTACCCGATAGGGCCTCTCGAATTTCGAGGCCAATTTGGAGGCGAAGCCTTCCGATGCTTTGGATAGTACGTGGTGCCGTAATAGCACTAAGGATCTGATAGCTGGTTTCCATTCCCGACGACGGAGATTGTAGTGTCACTTTTGTTCCGTGGATGCTCTGTCATTGTTGGTTTTGACTATTTGGAACATCGCTCTCATCTGCTGGGCTTTGGTCTTCGGGTCGACGATACCAGTTCCTGTTCCCGGCGTGACTTCGCCGTTCAACGCGCTCGGGAGTCTTGGTTCACGGCCTTGGAGAAAAAAACGCTGGGTTGAATCTCGTTGAATCGGACACGCTGGAGTTGATAGCGAGTGTGATCTATGGCAGGAGCTCATCCCAGGTATTCTGTTTCCCTCCAATGTACTGGGCTAACATTGTTTTGCTCGTTCGGTTAGCGCGTTCTATTGAATTTTGTTGGGGAGTGTATGGGGCGGTGTGCTGAAGCTCCATTCCTAGTTTCTTGCAAAATCCTTTAAACGACCAGCTAGTGAACTGTGTTCCGTTGTCACAAACAAAAGTACGAGGCGTCCCGAATCGGCTGAGGATCCTTTCTCGGAATGATCTTTCTAGATGTGGTGTGGTCGCCTTGCGTGGAGGCACTAGTTCGACCCACTTACTAAATAAGTCGAAGAAAACGAGAAGTACGGTGTTTTCGTGTTTGGAGCGGGGTAAGGGGCCAACATAGTACGGCGAAGTGTTCGTCGACCTGTCTGGTGAACAGTTTTTCTGCTGGTTTGAACTGGCTTACCTTTTGTCTCTGGCACACCGGGCATTTGCGAACGTATCTAGCAACTTCTCGGAATATGCCTGGCCAGTAATACTTGTCTTTCGAATTCCTAAGTGGCTGGCTGTATGGTGATCATGGCATTCTTCCAACCCGCGTTGTCTGTACTCAGTAGCCACGCAGAGTTTCCACGGTGTGGATTCTTCTTCTTCGGGCATGGTGCCTAGCGGTCGATACAGTTGTCCGCTCTATCTTCGGTAGCCTTCGTATTTGACCGGCTGCTGCTCGATTCAAACCAACATTTTCATGATAACTTACACTGCGTATTTTCCCCTAGAGCTAGCTGTAATAATTCCAACGGTTGGCGTGAAAGTGCATCTGCTCCGAAGTTCTGTTTCCATCGGCGATAGAGGACATTGAATTGATACTGTTGAAGCTCTAGGGCCCAACATGCTATCCGTCCCGTGGGGTTGTCAATAGAGTTTATCCATTTTAGGGCTAGGTGGTCCGTAATCACCTCGAACCGGTACCCTTCCAAATAGCAGCGCAGTTTGCGGATGGCCCAGACGATGGCTAAGCACTCTTTCTCTGTGACAGAGTAGTTTTCCTCAGCTTTAGTCAATCGTCGCCTCGCGTATGTTATCATACGCTCCTCTCCCTGTATCTTTTCTGTAAGAACGGCTCTTAAGCCGTGTTCGCTAGCGTCGGCTTGTAATGAAAACTTTTCCTGAAAATCGGGACAGGCGAGGACTGGTGCTCCTGTTAAACTGGTCTTCAACTCCTCAAAGGCTTTCCCCTTTTCGCCCGACCATTTCCACTGTTGATATTTTCTTAATAGCGCAGCCATAGGTTCCGCTATCTAGGAAAAGTTGGGGACGAACCGCCGATACCAAGAGGCTACACCGAGGCATCGACGAAGTTCTTTAACACATGTACGGTGCTTCAGATTTCGAACTGCGGCGACCTTTTCCGGGTCCGTGTGTATCCCCTCTCTGCTGATGACATGTCCTAAGTATTTCAGACTGCTTCGGAAAAAGCTACATTTCTCCTTATTGAGGCGAAGGTTGGCTTTACGGAGCCGATGGAAAACCTCTCCGAGGTACCGTGTATGGTTCTCCAGCGTGGTCCCGATGACGATAATATCATCAAGATATTCCATGGAAGTTTTCGGAAACGGAATGACATCACCTTGGCATCACCTTCCAGTGAAACAAACCACGATCAGGCACGGTGAAGGCTGTGCACTCTCGGCTGTCTGGGGCGACTGGGATTTGCCAATAACCGCTCTTTAGATCCAGAGTCGATATGTACTTGGCACCTCTTAACTTCTCCAATATGTGTTGAATCCTCGGAAGAGAATATGCGTCGGTGACGGATCGTGCGTTCAATTGTCGAAAGTCGATACACATCCTGATGTCTCCTGTCTTTTTGCCGACCAGCACGATAGGGGCGCTGTGTGGACTTTTCGACGGCTCAATGTGGCCCTGAGCAATTCATCAACCTGTTTATTAATAATGGCTTGCATGGCGGGGTTTGTCGGGTAGTAACGTTGTTTTATTGGCCCGTTATCTCGCATTATGATAGAGTGTTCTTTTATGTTAGACACCCCAGAGAGGCCGTCGAATTTCTGCAGTTCTTGTTGCAAAAATTTGGCTACCCAGGGTTCTATTGGTTCGTTGTATTCGGTTGTGTCTAAGGTGGCCAGCAGACTCTCTCCCTCCATTGTCACTTATGCGCGAATCCGACCTTTCTCCAGCCGTTGAGTTTCTTTTACTGTCTTGGGGTGGGAGTGGCGTTCTTCGCACGGTCCCCTGCCGAGCGACGCGCCTGCCCGTTTCCCGACGAAGTCCTACGACAACACTCGATGGTTCGACGGCCGCAGTCCCAGCAGTACAAGACCGGGGCTGTTTGCGACCCAGTCACGGTAACTCCGTACTGTGCCTCCATTTCGTTCAACCTCGAGCGCACTGCTTCGGATAGGCTGTCCGAGTTTACGAATGCCGCTACTCGGCGTCACAATTTTTCGACGGATCCCGAGGTGTTCAAACCGAGCTCGGAAGTAATCGCCTCCAACTTGTTTTTGCGCCTGACCGAGACCCATTTGACTCACATGTTGAGTTAATTTCGATAATTCTGTGCTGACCCTACACGTGGTATGTATTCAGCTACCTTATCTGTTACGCGGGGGGGAAGGGGAGGGGGGGGGGCGTTAGAGGGGAAGGGTCGGAGCTGTACTATCGGGGCTGTACGATCACGTAAAGGGGAAAGTAGAGAGAGATATCTTGTGGATAAACATATACATATGAGTTTATTATGACAAACTTCGGCCTGCCTATCCCTTACCGCACTCCTACTCTAGGCCTTACTTCTATCTTGGCCATCGGCCAGCTCACCCGTGGGTCCAACGGCAGTGCTCCAGGTTTCCGTGGCTTCTTTTCCCTGTGTCCATGCCGTGGCAGGCGTCGGTTGATCCTCGGTGCAAGTATGTGCTCTCCTCGGACACTCGAAACTACTGGCTCGCGGAGGTTTGTTCTCTGGAAACCACGCGGCACTCTTCCTTGAAACATATCACGCACTCCCGTGAATCGGCCGTACGCGCCAGCATCCAGAATTTGACCCCCTCTTTCTTGCTCTCACCAAAGCTACTCGAACGCAGGCGTGGGTTCGATCTCGGCTTTTCGGGTCAACGGGACTTCTCGAAGGAGAGGCATTTCGCTGCTTTGGCTCGCTGTGGATCTCTCTGCGCGCTGGGCTGAGCGCCGCTCTCGGTGGCTGCCGCTCTCCCTCTCCCTTCGCGAATTCGGTTTTGATGTGGGTGTCCGCTGTCTCTTTGCTCTCTTGTTCTCTTGTTTTTTTAGAGGTAAACTTTTTTTTAGGAATTTTTTAAATGTTATTTTTTTCTTGTTTTTTCAGAGGTTGTGCTTGTTGTTTTCTCATTACCAGAGTATCTTACAATTGGCTATGTTGAACTTTGCAGTTCTGAAAAGTTGATAAATACAACTATAAATCGTACCCAAACACTTTCTAGCTGCAGCTACCGTCTGGAAGTAGTTCAGCTTTCAAATTCAAATTTGATCATTTTTTGCAGTATTTTTTTCCGAAACTCTCTTATTTTTAAAATTGTGAATTCCACAGATTTTCGTCCTTTTTGAGGTCGGAAGGGGGCGTGGCCAACTTTTGAAATACACTTGTATTGATTTTATATCACAGAAGCTTGGATAGAAAGTTTGATTGATCTAGCTCTTATAATCTCCGAGATCTAGGTGTCAAAAAATGCGCACAGGCATAGCACTCAACCCGGTGTGTGAGAGAGAGCGAGAGGGAACAACGCATTTCGAAGTGGTTTTCTTCATTGTGGCTATATTAAGGATTCTTATCTGATCCAGATTCAACACTCTGATAGATATAGTTATTGTCTATGATTCTGGGTTTTTTGTTTTCTCGTATCTCTAAAATTGTGCATGCCACAGATTTTCATCTTTTGTGTGGTCGGGAGGAGGCGGGGCGAAATTATTAAATAGACTTGTAACAGTGTGATATAACAGGAGTCTAGATACAAAATGTGGTGCCCTAGCTTTTATAGTCTGTGAGATATAGGCGCTAATGATAACGGACGGACAGATGTACGCACAGTGAGTCATTCGGTCTGTTAGATTCAAGCTATCTAACCCGTGAAACGGGGCCCCTTGTGGATTAATAAACAGTTGCCGATGTTAGCAATCTTGCAGTTGCCGTTGTTTTGAATTAACGGAACCACTGAGCAATTTTCCATTGCCTTTTGTTTTGCATTTGCCTTTGGCTCTAGCTTCAAGGGCCGCTCTTAGCGCTGCCATAAATAAACCAATCCTAACGTAAACACCAGTTTCCGTTCAAAGCCCAAACATCTGCGTCCCATGTCCGTTTCATCTTAAGCTTATATTATAAACCAAAATTGAAAGTTCTTGAAACCCGAAAAGAAAACTGCTGGCCGAAGTTCGTTGGATAAAATTTGGAAATTAACAAACAGTTCTAATTTGGAATCTGATCGAGATCAGTCGAGCACACGAGTTCGGAGTTAGCGTTTATAATTCTTGTGTAATGAGTTTAATAAAAAAGGTTTAGCACCAAGTTCGAATATAAAATTATATTTTATTGAATTATATTATTTTATATTTTAAATCAATTATCAGTGAAGTATTTCGAATGGCGCCCAACGTGGGGCTGCGTCTTCAAAAGTTCTAACAAAAAATTAAATAGAATCAAAAGTTAATTTAGAATAACGGAACTCGCGCCGCCAACTTTTCTACATTTTTAGTAGAAAAAATTAAAACATCCACAAAACCGACGACACCTAAATATTGTGACAGGGCTCGAGTGGTGAACCTAAATGGAAATTAATAAATGTAATAATCCATTTAAAGCAAATGTTTGATAATTGAAGGAAAAGGTGAACCGAAAAATAAACTCATATCACAAGAAAGAGAACAAAAAGACATTAATACAAATTGAGAAATTAAGAACCACATCAATTCACACCTCTAAATAAAAGAAGGAAGGAAGAGCACATTCCCTCGCCAAAATCAAAGAAGACTAGGAAAAAGAACACACCGAAAAAATGGAAAAGTTAACCATCGTAAGCCAAAGGCATATTTTAAATAAATAATATAATTATAAGTTTTAAGAAAATAATTTTGTGCAAAAATAAAAGCTCTTCAGATTGTAAAAATTTTAATTATTAAAAATTATCAATCCTGGAGGACATAGAGAATTTATTAAATAAGTTTAGAAATTTTAAAATGGTTAATGCGCCAGCAACAAGTACAATGGCAAACCCCCAGCTACAACAACAGGCCCTTGTGACCGCAGAACTTATAAAAGAGATTGTTTCAACAGAAGTAAGATCTTTAAAGCAAGAAATAGTAACTTCAAAAACACAATTGCAAGCGGATGTTAATAAGATAGAAGATTATACAGCTGAAGAAGTTGATAATTCGATAAAATGTGAAGAATCGTTTGAAATCATAATAAACAGAAATCATTAGTGACAGAATTAAATGGAGAATAGGAAAAATATGTCAGCTGAAGAAAAGCGGCAGAAAATGCCTTGAGACAATATGTTCGCAAAAGTAAGGTATTTTTAGTAGCCATATCCATCTTAAGAAATAAAATAACAGGGAAAGCAAACGATGCTTTAACAATCCATGGAACTGTGTTAAATTTCGATGCCATCTTGGCAAGATTAGATTTTGTTTTTAGCGATCGTAGACCGCTACATATTTGAACAGGAATTAAGTATTCTAACTCAAGGAAAACTTATTGTCATTGAATATTATAACTAAGTGTATAGAAAGTTAACATTATTAGCTAATAAAGCTATAATGACATATGGACAAAATAACAACAGAAATAAATGACAGACATAGACAGATCGCCTTGAGAGTTTATATAACTGGCTTAAACGGCCCAATCTCAGCAACTCTATATTCCATGAATCCTACAGCAGCTCGGGCTGCTGCTAAGCCGAGTGCGAAGATCGACAGAGGCGATTTAACGAGGCGAAAGAACACCGCTGCCGTACGCTGGACTAATCGAAGCAATAGCTGGGTTCCATGTTCAATATCTGAAACAGTGAGTCCAGGGCGCTGAATTCTGTTGCAAAACTTGTGAATATATCCTAAGACGCGTTGCAAGGAAGCAAATGAATTTGCATACTTGGAATCAGCCACTTTGTCTATGTACAATGATTTAACCAGAAAAGCCTGCAAAGTTCAAGGGCTGGCTTATCTGCTAACACCGTGGGTGGCCAGTCATCGGAGGAGCCGCAAAGAAATAGAGGTCCATGAGCCCAAAGAAGCGAGTCATTCAGCTCAGTTGGAAGAGCCCCTGTGGGAACATAACGCCATGCCATATTGTCGGTCATTTCCTGAATCATTGCCACTCTTTTGGCGACAAATATATTGAATTTTGACGGCTCGTCCCGAATCCAAAAGAGGGCCACAGCAGAATCACACTAGCACTAACACCTTCCCTTGAAGGCATTCATTCCTGCTATTTCAGATATTAGCCTAGCCAGCAAATCCGCCCCACAAAGCTCCAACTTTGGTACCGTGAGCGTCTTCAAAGGAGCAACAGGAGATTTGGCGCAAAGTAAGTGACTGCTGGAAGGCTGACCTTTTGACACGACATAAATGCATGCACAATAAGCCTCGATGCTGGCATCGCAGAATCCGTGAATTTCTAGCTCGGAGCCTGGAAGGTGTACAAGCCGAGAAAATTCAAGTCGACGAATCTGGCCAAAGCAGCTGCATATTTCCTGCCAATCGGTGCTCAGTGAGGCTGCCAGGCTTTCGTCCCAGGATAACTTCTCTTTGCACAAACGCTGGAGAAAGATTTTTGACTTTGTAATAACAGGACCAGCTAGCCCTAGAGGATCGTAGAATCGCGCTATGGTTGACAAAACAGAACGCCTGCAGGGATTCGAAGACGATTGTAGGGCCGAGAAAGAAAATATCAGTTGATCAGACACCGGATCCCAAGCGATTGCTAGTGTTTTAGTAAAATGGCTGCCATCAACGAACTTCAAACAATTTTCTTTATCTTCTTCAGGAACTCCGTCCAGCACAGCGGGCACGTTTGAGCACCATTTCCTCACTCTCAACTGACCTCTAAATTCCAGCAGTTTGTTCACGAATCCGGATAGCCTCTTCCTCAGAGCTGGCTCCAGATATCAAACCATCAACGTAGAAGTCACGGCGAAGAATTTCAGCTCCAACAGGAAAATCTATCTGCCCTTCCGTTGCCAACTGATGCATCGGTCGCACAGATAAATATGAAGCAGGCTTCGTCCCATAAGTGACGGTGTCCCCTTGAAACACACGCAACTACTCCTGCATAGAATTTCTCCACAGAATACACTGCAAGCTGCTATCCGCCGGTGAGACTGGTACACATCGATACATTGTGCAGATATCTCCTGTAATCGCAACTGCGTATGAACGAAATCGAGCAAGGATATGAAAAAGTTTAGGTTGTATTACGGGACCGGCCATTAAAGCTTCATTCAGGGAATAGCCAGATGAAGTTGAAGCGGATCCATCAAAAACGACCCGAAGCTTGGTCGTAGAACTGTCTTTTTTCATCATGCAATGATGAGATAAAAAATATCGGCAGTTGGAGATTGACTGGGCAGGAACAGGAGACATATGGCCTAAGACAAGATACTCATTTATGAAAGCAGCATACTGAGATTTCATCTCAGGGCAACGATTTAACCTTCGCTCAAGGGATAGGAATCTACGACGCGCTTGATTGTAAGACTCTCCCAAGAGATCCAAATTATATTTAGCTGGCAGACGAACACAATAATCGCCATTGGGTAATCGACGGAAATCTTGAACAAAGTGCGCTTCACAATCTAGCTCTTCTGTGGTTGACTTTACTATTGGGTCGAGGCAATTCTCTACCTCCCAAAATCATCGTCTATCTCTCTCGTAGTGTTCAGACGCGTTTTTTCATTGCGCTCCGCTCATTTTTCACTTATTTTGTATAAACAACCGGTGTTTGTCCAAAATAAATCTTTTGCGAACTAACAAATTAACTTGCTAACTTAAAGTCTATCCTGAATCGCGAGTGCATGCCTATTTACTGTGTAAATCATAATTTAATAATTCTTTTTTGCGTCGGTTAACATTGTGTTTTTGTTGTTGCTTTTCGTAAGTACGCTCTCACATTGAATTTAGCCCGCTCTCATCTTGTAGTCTGTGCTTTAGCATCACTCTCTCCCTATAACCCAAACATAAATAACTGTTCTTCTTCTCTCGCTCTCAATACTTTCCGTGTAGTAGCGCTCTCTCTCTCTCATTGCAGCTGCTGCAACCGCTCTCCTCTCTCCGCTCAGTTTTTACTAATTCCGCTTTAAGCGTTTGCCTGGCACACTGGTCTGATTTCTATTTGCTTTGAAATAAATTTTGTTTATTGTATTTAAAATGAAATCACCTATTATCTGTACCAAAAAAACCTGCAAACAGGTGGTCACCCCTGATCAGTCGAGTATCCCCTGCTATCTTTGCAGAAAAGCAATGCACGCAAAGTGCGCTGGGTACTCAGGCCTCGTGGGTGATACAATTTCCAAGCATAATGGCTTGTTCTACTGTTGTGAGGCATGCCGGGGGGCCCACATAGAGATTGCCAGGTTTATGGGGCAGACGCGGAATGGCTTTAAGGAGCTGACCGTGGGCTTTAAAAAGCAGTACGATCGGCTCCTAGCCATGGAGTCTTTGTTTAGCAGTTTGCAACTGCTGAATGAGTCTCCTAGGCGAAAAAAGGTCACTCCGCGGGATCTGCAAGCCCCAACTGTCCCTCAGCCGCCCGTTGCCGAACAACCGACTCCGACCACTCCAATTGTGCAGCAGCCGATATCGTTTGCTATTCCAAGGGCAACGACAGCTGCTGGTGATGCAAATTCGGCAGCCGAATTTATCACTTCGGAGAACGTACAACCAGAAATTTCCGTAGCGTCCGTGTCCGTCGAGCCCGCCAGCATTACTAATATCCCGTCCACTTCGATCCCACCAACAAACATACGACCCGGACCACCGGGTATTGCCATCACAGGTACAAGGTCTGTGGTGCCAAACCCAAGATTGGTGGTGATCACACCTACACCTAAACGACAAATATTTGTCTCACGGCTTGCCCCTTACACCACTATAGATGACGTTACTGCTTTTATTCAAAGCAATATACAAGCCGACGGTTTAAAGGTGGAGAAGTTTAACTTCTCTTATGCCAGGGATGTAGCTTCATTCAAAATAAGCGTCTCCCCAACTCATTTTGACACCATTTGCTCTGCCAAATTTTGGCCAGAGAACATGGTGGTGAAGGAGTTTAAGGCAAAGAAGAAGAGTAGGCCCCCAATAACTCTTAATACTAGTCAGGCCAGTGCTCCATCCTCATCTTCCCAGTCCACCCATCCAAAAAACTAACTTCCTTTCTCTTAATCACCTACCAGAATGTTAGAGGCTTGCGTAGTAAGCTCAGCACTCTGTTTCGGGATAGCGTCGCATTTGCATCCCATGTAATTGTGTTTACAGAGACCTGGTTAAAACCGGAAATTCTTAGTTCTGAAGTTTTGGCAGGTCGGTACACAATCTTTAGAAATGACCGTTCGTCTCGACGTGCAGGGGGGGTTCTGATTGCAGTGGACTCTAACTTCACGTCGGAACATTTTACAGTCCAGATTCAACAAGAACTGGAATTCCTGTGTATAAAACTGATTCTTCCCGCTTTTTCAGTCTTTATTACATGCTCGTATATTCCACCTTCTTCGGATATCGCAATTTATGAGCAGCACTTGTCCGCCTTAAGCGCTGTTTCTTCCTCGCTATCGGATAAATATTATATGATAGTTCTTGGGGATTTCAATTTACCAGGAACTGTTTGGTCTTCGGTAAACGAGTCTAATAACCTAGTCCCCATGTCACGACATGACTTTATAGACGGCTTACTCGACTTATCCCTGTCTCAAGTCAACCATGTGAAAAATTCCCTGGGTCGATTGCTTGATCTGTGCTTTGTAACGGATCCGACCATTGCGTTGTTAACCCGAGTCCCTCCGCTCACTATACCTGAAGACGCCTACCATCCTACACTTGAAGTGTCGCTCGATATAGGACCAACCACATTGGATCGGTCGGGTAGGCTACCTCAATGTGTCCGCTGCTTTCGTAAAGCCGAGTTTGCGAAGCTAAATAACCTCATTAGGGATTTTGATTGGTCCGCTTTGTATTTGTGCACTGATGTTACAATATGCACAAACATTTTCTATGATGCACTTGACTCACTTTTTGAGTCTTGTGTCCCACTTTCCTGTCCTTTTAGATCTGGGAAGCCCCCTTGGTTTACCAAAGAGTTATCCAGTCTAAAAAACTTAAAATCAAGACTTTACAAAAAATTTCAAGAAGTTGGCTCTCCTTCTTCTCTCTCTCGCTATGTAATGGCTCGGTCAAACTTTTCAGTTCTTAATTCCCAGTGCTATAAGAACTACCTATCTAGATGCAGGATACGTTTTTCTCAGGACCCTAAGCAGTTTTACAGCTTCGTAAACAGTAAGCGTAAAACGTCCGCTCATCCATCCTCGCTATCATTTCTTAATACGTCGGCAAACACTGATCAGGCAATTGCCGATCTTTTTGCCCAATACTTTCAAACAACCTATTCTCAGGAATGCTACTCCGGGCAGCCGTACCCATACGGTTTACCCAGGTCGAACGGCATCTTCAGTCCCTTGCTAAATGAAAGCTCTCTGCTTCTTGACCTCCGGAAAGATAAGCCGGTGTTTTCACCGGGTCCGGACGGAGTTCCCGGCTGTGTACTTAGATACTGCGCCGAGTCTCTGTGTGGACCGTTGCTTAAACTATTCAGCCTGTCCATTAACTCTTCATGCTTCCCCTCCATATGGAAGGAGTCGTTCATTATTCCTCTCCATAAGAAAGGTAGTAAGTCTGACGCGAAGAACTACAGAGGTATATCAAAGTTATCCGCAATTCCTAAAGTGGTTGAGAAAATTTTAACTCCGCACCTGCAGCATCTTTGCAGATCACTTATATCTCCAGCCCAGCATGGATTTATAAGGCGGAGATCAACAACCACGAATTTATTGGAGTTCACCTCCTTTATCATTAAAGGCTTCAAGGTAATCTACAGACGGATGTCATTTACACAGATTTCAGTAAAGCATTCGACTCTGTAAACCACACTCTCCTAGCACAAAAACTTGACCTTTTAGGGTTTCCACCCAATCTCTTGAGATGGATTTCTAGCTACCTTTGTTCCAGGTCCCAAAGAGTCCTCTTCAAAAACTCCATATCTTCACCAGTTATGGTTACTTCGGGCGTACCACAGGGCAGCCATCTAGGCCCCCTACTCTTTACACTCTTTATAAATGACCTGCCTTCGGTATTAACATACACTCGAGTACTTATGTATGCGGATGATGTTAAGCTGTGTGTCCAGTTCAAGGACAGCTTATCTCACTCCAGGTTGCAATCCGATCTTAATACGTTTCAGTCATGGTGTTGTGCAAATTTGTTATACCTTAATGCTTCGAAATGTAAAGTAATGACATTTCATCGCTCCAGCGCCTTTCTGGCTCCTTACACACTAGGCGGGGGTTCTCTCGAGAGAATTACCCTAGTTGATGATCTTGGTGTTCTTCTAGATCCCAAGTTAAAGTTTTCTGAACACATTTCTACCATGGTAAATAAGGCCATGGGCGTGCTTGGGTTTATAAAAGAGGTGGTCAAAGGAATTTGGCGACCCCTATATAACAAAGACTCTCTATGTATCGCTTGTTCGTCCGATTTTAGAATATGGTTCTTGTGTATGGGGCCCTCACTACAAAGAACACCAGGACCGTATAGAATCATTCCAGAAAAACTTTTTAATTTTCGCTCTACGCGGCCTCAACTGGGATGCAAGTGTGAGACTGCCGTCTTACTCTAGTAGATCGCTTTTAATAAACCTTCCATCTTTAGTTAACCGTAGAACAATGCTTGGTGTGATTTTTGTGCACAACTTGATCAAGGGTGACGTAGATAGCCCTGACTTGTTGAGCCGCATAAACTTCACGATTCCTATTAGAATTACAAGAAATTATATACCTTTGTTCCTTCCGATTTGTAGATCGAATTATTCCTTGCATGAACCTTTTAGAGTTTTATGCTCGGATTATAATTCCCTCTACCATATTATATCGGCAACTAATTCCCTTCCTCTTCTTAAATTACTAATACTCACATACCTTTCTCATAGTTAGTAATTGTAGTTGTGGAGTACGATAGTTTTAATGCATGATTAACTCCTTTAGTAAGATTAGTTCTAATTTTCCTCGAATACTAGTCTAACATCTATCTTTCCTGCATGATCGCGATCGGTTCGGTTAACGAGTCGCGCGTTTTGCGACAGCGCCCCTCGGTCGGTTGGGTGGGAGGAGGGCTGCGTTTTGGCCTGGGATTCGCGCGTAACAGCATTCGGCTGGTGTCCCATGGGCCACTTGATGGTGCAGTCATTGCACGTCAACGTCCAAACAAAATGAACTTCAAGTGGATCCCCTGGATTATTATCCTCAGCAGCTACGGCCAGAGTGCGGGCAACCATTAAAGAAGAGCCCTTTAAATGGGAGTAACTTCCAGAAACGACCCATCCCAAGCGAGTTTTCTGAATTGAAGGCAATCCTGGCAGTATTTTGACCTGACCAACACAAAGGAGTTCGCAAAAGAGACTTGCGCTACTTAAAAGATCGATACGCTGAGGCCTATTAAACTCTGGATCTGCGGTAGATTCGATGGAATGTTCCAATTGTTAGTGTCAATTCTAAAACTAGGCTGACGACCTGTTGTGGTAGAGGCTACAATAGCAGTGATGGGAGTTGAGAATTCTGAGGAGCGAGAGTGCAGGCTAACGTTGACCGAAAAGCCATCCGTGGCAAAACCAGAGTCGCCTATTCCCGAAACTGCAGTAGATGATTTAATTTTTCGAAGCTGAAGCTGATTTGCGAATCGAGAAGTTATTAGATGCAACTGAGAGCCGGAGTCCAGCAAGGTTCGGCAGGGAACTAAAACTCCGGAACGATTTTTGACAAAAAGTGTGGCCGTGACAAGTAGAACAACATCATTACTGAGACCTTGGTCAATTAGAGCAGACGAGGTAGACGCTGAAGTAGAGGGTTCAGTGGTATGCTGGGACGACGTGGACGGAGACGACGTGGATGGAGATGGAGAATCAGTTGGAGCGGGGCAGTATGGTGCTTACCCCCGCAAGTATCACAGCGGCTCGATGTGCACTGATTTGACCGATGCCCTGTTCTGAGACAGTTTATACACAGGGAAAGCCGCTTGGCTTCTGTATGGCGATTTGTGGGGGACAGTGCTTTAAACTTCGGGCAGTATTGGACTTTGTGAGTGCTATCATTGCAAAGCACCCAGCCTGAGGTGTGGTTAGTTGCGAACAAGGTTGACCTAGAATTGTTATGCTTTTTATTCCTGCCCACCTGACTGCTCGGGCAATAGGATGCCCTAGCAAAATCCGTTGTCTCCAATGACGTGCATCGCTGCTCAAGGAACGAGGCCATAGTTTCCAACGACGGAATCACGTTCGCAAACGCTGGGTCTTCGAATCGCTCCTCCCACTTTGCTTGGGTCACTGGATCCAGTTTCCGGAGCAGCTCCTGCACGAGGATGCATCCTGCGATCTGCTCAGTAGTGCCCAAGCCTTGGAGCGCACGCATATGAGCGTTAAATTTGTCCGAAAGCTCCCGAAGCATAGCCACTGACCCAGGTTCCACAGCCTGAAACGCCAAGATCTCGTTGACGTACGCCTTAAAAATCAATCGTCGATTATTAAACCTTTTTTTCAATAAATCTAATACTTTAGTTGCCATCCGAGATTTCCAGCGACCGAACAGTCTCCAATGCCACATCTCGCAGACAGGATGGTAACAAACATGGAATAAAAATCCGTCCAGTCCGCATACCCACCGCTGAAAGTTGGAAATTGTATGGGCGGCAGGGAGGGTAGCTGCCTACGGCGAGGTGGAAACTGGGGGCAAGCAAAATCAGCGCTAGTACTTCCTCCAGCAAGGGTAGAATGAGGTGGCATGTGTACACTATTCCTGGCGATTTCACGAGTAATCGAAGGCTTCAGCGCAAGGAACACCGTTTGAAACTTGTCGCGCAATCCTATCGCAAATAGGGATTTTGAACATAGGTAAAAGAATACTCAATGAACATATACAAAAAATATCTCGGGAAAAATTGATTAAGTTTTTTTTGTAAAGTCAGGTCAAAGTTTAAAAAGGCCTAAAAATTAGGTACTAATGATTCCATATACTCAGGTACACTCCACATTTTAATAATTTTCAATTGTACGCTACCTAAATGATGTTGATGGTTAATAATGAATATGCAGGTTAGTCTTTTTACCTCTGAACTAATTTTTCTGACCAGGTTTTGTAACCTGTCTTTCATTATGCCAAAGTTTGGTACATACATAGTGTGGGGATAATGGTTTTAGTCCCCGATCGGCCGAATAATTATTTCGAATAAACAAAGACACGGCACACAAATAAAATTACAAAGTTCTTTAATGCGGGAAATCAGAATTGCAAGTGTCTCTTGCTTGCCCTTTACATTATATCATTGCCGCTCCGATCGCTGAGCGCAGCTTCGCTCGGAAACATAGATAAGCATAGAACATAGATGACGAAGAGCGAGCTTTATGAGAGAGCAAGCAAGCAAACGCTTTAACAAACATATTGGCAAACATATTACATCTAACTTTGATCGTACAAAATATGCTGCTGAAGGCCAATTATTAGCTGCTATTTAGCAAGCCACTAACCGGTGGGGGTCTGCCCCGAACCTGCACCCCCCGTTGGAAGGCAAATGCTTTCAAGAGATTCATCCTGAAGGGGCAGGACCGCTATCTTTCCAACGGCCCTCTTGAATAGGCCTCTTTGGGTGCGGATGACGGCTACTCTGATGGTTCCATCTTTTCCTGAGATAACGCTCTCAATGCGGCCGAGAGGCCACTTTAATGGTGGCAGCGTTTCTTCCTTGATCATGACGAGCGCTCCTGGCTTGATATTTGGAGACGATGACTGCCACATTCCCCGCTCCTGAAGAAGTGATAGATACGCAGTACTCCATTTTCTCCAGAAAGCCTACTTCATTTGGCACAAACGCTGCCATCGACTCAGAAGGTTGACCCGGAGATGCGTCACGTCTGGCTCGTCGAATGCAGTACTTGGTGCTCCATTTAGAAAATGGTTTGGCGTGAGCACATCCAGATCGTCAGGACTTTCTGTAATTGCATAAACGGGTCGAGAATTTAGCAAAGCAGAGATTTCACAGGTCAGGTTCTGAATTTCATCAAGGGTGAAAATGTAGGTGCCAACGATGCGATGAAAATGATATTTGGCTGCTTTCACAGCAGACTCCCACAAGCCCCCAAATTGAGGTGAGCGGGGGGGTATGAACTTCCAATCGATTCCACTAGAAACGCATAGATTCGATACAGCCGACGTATGAGGATCACTGAGGAACAGCTGCCGAAGTTCCAAAAGTTAATTTTTTGCTCCTATAAAATTTGTCGAGTTGTCTGACCAGATGATTCGAGGTTTGGGGCGCAGACTTATATAACGTCTCAATGCTGCCAAAAAAGATTTTGTGGACAAATCCCGAACAACTTCCAAGTGAGTCGCTTTGGTGCTGAAACATACGAAGACAGCGATATAGCATTTGATTGGAGGCCTGCTTCTGACTTCCGACTTGTAATAAAAAGGTCCGCAAAAATCAACGCCCGTTGTTTGAAATGGTGGATTAGTCCTTACGCGATCTGCAGCAAAAATTCCCATGATATGCTCCCTCAGCACTGGCCTCAACCGAAAACATCATCTGCGAATGATGCCTGCCACATATTTGCGTCCGCCAATAGGCCAGAATTTTTGCCGAAACAATCCTTGAGCTCCTGCATGGAGAAATTTTCCGTGAAAAAATACGGTAATACAGGCGGTGACAGGGGCATCTTGGGTAGCAAGATTGGGTGTTTTACGTCCTAGTCCAAATCGAAATTTTGGAGTCGGCCTCCAACTCGAATCAATCCAAACCTGTCCAAAAATGGATTCAGTGAGGTCATCGTGCTTTTTGGTGGTAAAGACTTCTTGTTGGTGAGAGCTCTTATCTTTTCCGAAAATTGTTGTTTCTGTATTGCCCTTATGAGTAAATGCGTGCCGCTCTTGATGTCGCTTACGGTAAGTTGTCCTCTCGACCGAGGTAAGCTTATTTCCTTAAGACTGCAAAATCGATATATATAAGCAAACACGCGCTGCATTGATCCGAATGAGTTTTGAAATTTGCAATCGTATGATATATCCCTTTCCTTTGAAACAATTAATGCTAAAAGACGAAGTTCTGGTACATCTGTAGGCAATTGCAAGCCTGCAGGCCAGTCTGAGCTCGCACAAAGCAAAAATGGTGGTCCAGAAATGCAAAGGCTGTTATCCATCAGTTCAGTAGGCGTGGAGCCACGCGATATGATGTCGAACGGGTTCAACTTCGTGGGCACGTGATGCCAAGTCATTTCAGCAGTGAGCTCCTGTATCCGCTCAACCCGATTAGAGACAAATATATTAAAATTCAATGGCTATTCCCGAATCCAGGCAAGCGCTATGGAAGAATCCGACCAGCAATGCACTTGGCATGGGACCGATAATCCCTTAACTATGGTGGAAACTAGTTCAGCTAATACGAGGGCAGCCGATAGCTAAAGCTTAGGGATAGTCATCCTTTTCAAGGGTGCGAACCTGGACTTGGAGCATAAGAGATAACATTGCACAATACCAAGAGCTTCCGAACGCATGTACACACACGCACCATATGCTGCCTGGCTCGCATCACAGACTAGATCCCAGACTAGACCAAGGGCTTTAGTGACCTCTGTACCGTCGTGAAAAGTAAGGAACTTTTCGCGATCCGCCTCAGACTCGCCTTCCAAAGCAGCGACTTCATTTGAGCACCATTTACGTATGGGAAAACATCCTTTCGAAAGAAGCTTCTTTATCTGATGACGAATCTCAATGACCGACTCAATGCTGTCCCCTCCTGATATGAGATCATCGACATAAAAATCTCTTCGAACAATGTCCGCTCCAAGTGGAAAATAAAACACTTCATCATTTGCCAATTGATGCATAGCACGAATTGCCAAGAAGGCGGCAGGTTTGGTCCCATAAGTGACAGTCTCCAATTTGAACATTTGAATCTCCTCCTTCGAGTCGTTACGCCATAGGATGCACTGCACATGCTGATGGGGATGAGATACGCGTACACAGCGGTACATTTTGCAGATGTCGCCACACAGGCCAACTTTGAAGAAGTGAAAACGAAGCAGTGTTATTAGAATTTTAGGTTGGATAGTGGGTCCAGCCATTAGCGCCTCATTTAGTGATATTCCAGACGCTGTTTTGAACCATCGAGCACTACGCGTAATTTTGTCGTTGTCTCCTGCTTGTGGACGCAATGGTGAGGCAAAAAGTACTGAGGGAGGTCTAACTGTCGTGCAGTTGGCGACATGTGTCCTAAATCCAGATACTTCTGGAGAAATTTAGTATATTTTGCCTTTTGTTCTGCATTTTTTGCTAGCTTTCTTTCCAAATTTAGAAATCTACGAAGCGCTTGCTGATAAGATTCTCCTAATTCCTCCAAACTGAATTTAGTTGGCAAACGCACGGAGTAAGCTCTGGAATATAGGCGAACGTAATTCGCAACAAAATGCTGCTCACAATGAATATCTTCCCCTGAAATTGATGAGGGCGAATAATCTCCGTCTACTTCCCGAAACCGTCTTACGATGTCGTTCAAATTGGTCTCGTCAGCGGTGATGCTAGAGGACTCTTCAACAACTGCTAGCGCCGCACGGCTATTCCCGGAGTTGCTTATGCTTCCCGACACTATCCAGCCAAGTTTCGTCTTCTCCAATGTTGGTAACTGGCCCGACAGTCGAATCTGTCCGACGCACATTAAATCGAAAAACAAACCAGCACCTATCACCAGGTCGACCCGCTGGAGCTTAGAGAAGTTAGGGTCAGCTAGCTTTATATTGTTTGGCATTGGCCAATCCTTTGCGTCTAGGCTAAAGTTGGGCTGCATTCCTGTGGTTGAGGCAGTGATAATTGCAGAGAGAGAACCGCGATAGCTTGCGTCTTGAGATTGCAGAACGATATCTACAGCCTTGCTCGAAGGTAGAACTGAATCTCCAATACCGGCGATTTGAACATGAGACAGATTAGGATCCAACTGATATTATTCAAATACGCCAAAGAATCTTCGAAGTTAATAAAGTTCACCAGATTTCTAATATAAGGCCGGTAAAAATAATCAAGGAAGAAAAAACCATTCATGTCAATTTTGAATTTTTTCTTACAATGATTGATGGAAAAGTACTTAACGAACTAACTAATACTAAATCTACCTTGAAATGTGTGTTTTGCAAAAAAACCCAAAAGGATTTTAAAAATTTGGATGATTCCATAGTTGATAAGGAAAATTTGGAATATGGTATTTCCCCATTGCATGCAAGAATAAGATGTATGGAGTTCATTTTAAAACTTGCATATACAATTCCGCGAGAGGGAGAATCTTTTGACAAAAGCACGACAGCTTAGGAAAAACAAAACAATAAGAAACAAATTATTCAAGAAAAATTCATTGAAAAACTAAAAAAACTTAAACTAACACAAACGATGGAAACTCATCACGGACATTCTTTGAAAAAGTTGAAATTACTGCAGAAATAACTGGTGTGGATATTGACATAATCAAAAGATTGGGTGTCATTTTGAATGTTTTAAGCTGCAAGGAAAAAATTAACCCCCACAAATTTGGTGAATATGCCTCGAAGACTGCAGAGCTGTTAGAGGAAAAATATCCTGAAAAGAAACTTACTCCTACGCTTCATAAAATTTTGACACATGGTCAAATTTTAATTGAATGTCAGAGCTTAACAATTGGAGAGATGTCAGAGGAAGCACAGGAAGCGAGAAACAAAGATTACAAGAAATACAGGTACATAAATAAGTGCAAGATATCACGAAAAACCCAAAACAGGGATCTTTTCAACATGTTAGCAGCCTCTTCAGATCTATCTTCATTCGTTCAGAAGTTATTAACTTAGTAAGCTGAAATGGCAGAATGTCCCACTGTGCGACGTAGAATTATCCGTCAATACAAAAGTAAATAGTTTGGGATTAAAAAATCCTGCGCACGCCGTTGTTGAATTAACCGACAACAAAAGTTATTACAGTTTGGGCTTAAAAAATAATGAGCACGCCGTCGCACAGTGGGACATTCGGCCATTTCAGCTTGCTAAACTAATAACTTCTGAACAAATAAAGATATCTTCATGAAACAAACTGCATTTGAAAAATTATTCCTTCAAAATTTAGCATGCGAAAGTACATTTTGCTCCAATGTCAGAAACCTTAACAATACATTGTCAAAGTTGCACTTTTTTCGGTGCATATTTGCCTATATAAAAAACCTTTTTTAAATTTTTTTTTATCAATAAGGTAAGTTTAATTGTCAATTTTACAAAAAAAAAAATCTTTTATATTTAACTTTTGTAAAATATAAATTTTTTAAACTTCCAAAAAAAAATATTTTTTGATTAAAAAGCTTGTCAATTTTTTTTTTTTTTTAATTTTTATCTACATTTAAAATAGTATCTTATAAGCTCAAATTTACTAAAGAATATTTATTTGCCTATTTATTTTGGTGTCTCCCATGTCTAATATATGAAATATATGGTGGTATTAGTATATGGATCTCATTTTTGGGCTGTTTTTCAACTTTGACCTGACTTTACAAAAAAAGTTCATCAAATTTTCCCGAGATATTTTTTGTATATGTTTAGTTTTCTTGATTACTGTCCATGCAACAGAAAAGGTTTTTATTGATTACTAATAACAATAAATATACCTAAATAGAAAAACTAAAAACAGAATCACACGTAAAGTAGTTTACTTTTAATTCATCCTCAAAGATGCAGCAATTGAAAAAAAATTGAATACATTTTTGCACACTGAAATATTTTTCAACTTTGAATGCTCATATCTCCTAAAATAAAAGTTTGATTAGCTTGAAAATTTGGGTTTTGTAAGCTCTGGGAAATTCTCTGTTAGATGCGTTTATTCATTTTATCCAAAGCGCTCATAATTTTTTTGACTTTTGCCACCACCTTGCGTCTGATATCCCACTGTGCGTCGTTGAATTATCCGAAAACAAAAGATACAATAGTATGGGATGCAAAACTCCTGAACAAGCCGTCGTTGAAATATCTGACTTAAATAAACGTAAGAAGTCTGCATCGATTACGTTGTAATTGAACAAATCATTCATTCATAAAGAGGAAAACTTAGAGAAACTCAGAGCGGAATTGATAGCTATAGTACAAGAAGACCATGCAAATATAAATTTGCAGTTACCATTTAGAAAAGATATAAAAGGGTAAATAAATACCGAACATGATAGACCAGTACACAGTAAGTAATATCCATATGCTTATTCAGTTAACGAATTCGTTAATAATGAAATAAGCAAAATGTTATACGACAGTGTAATTAGAACTATTAACCCTCTAACACGTAAAGGTGTCTTGAGACACCTTTCATATTATTGACATTATCTAAAAAACTAAGAGCTTTTACGTCATTTGAATATTGTTTTTCTGTTAACAAACACGAAATTACGTGCAGATGCTTTGAAAGCTCTCAAAAGCTTTAAGCTATGATTTGTTTGTTCATGTGCACAGAACATGTGTTATTTCGCGCGTAAATTTTGAGCTGATGCATTTTATGTTTTCTTGTGGTGATAAAAGTATATATATATAAAACGAATCGAGCTCATTATTTTTTTTCGTGAAAGGTATGTTTATTAGCTTTTAAAATCAACTTACAGGCACTCAAATATAATAAAGATGTGTGTTGTAGCTGAGAAATAGTGATAAGTGTCTGGAGGCTCTTTTGTGGCTCCAACTATCTTTTTTTGTCAGCAGCTGTTTCACAGCTACGTTCAATTTTTGTGTTGGTTTTTGTTTATTGTATGATTTTTCTTAATAGAAAGGTTAAATATTAGAAAATATGGCAAAACGGATTCGTTACAAGTTGTCCGACTTGACTGATGAACAGTTGCTGGACTTGTTTGAGTCAGTCCCGTCGGATGAGGAAGTGTCAGACATATCAAGTGACGACGGGGACGACGACTTGAATTTGGATGAAGCTCTGACCAATGCACTAGAGGACGCTGAGACTGTATCATTTATAGACAGTAATGTTGAAAATGTGCAAAATGTGGTACAGGAACCTGGGCCATCACGGAAAACCGCCAAAAGGCCTCGATCACCATTACCAATAATGGACGATTCAGCAAACATATCTTCGCCATCTTCTGGTGGCTTCAATGGTCTTAGTAAGCAAACATATTTGCTATATGTTATACGAGTAACTAATTTATTTATGTATACATACATAGGTATTGAATCAATAACAAAGGAGCCGAGTAAGATTGTGTGGCGACAGCAATATTTGCAGTTGCATGCGAACGACATAGTCTTTCGAGGAGATTCTTCGCTGCCAGCAGAATTAATGGCGCTTAGAACTCCATCACAGCTATTTTGCTATTTTTTCAATTCAGAAATCATTAATATGATCACGGAGGAAACCATGCGCGCAGCTTTAACGAATAATATATCAAATAAGTTCAAAATTAACAGTAATGATATCCACCGTTACATCGGAATTTTGATGTATATGTCCATTTATCGCTATCCAAATCTGAACAGCTACTGGTCAAAACACGCGTTTGGACCTATACAAACCTGTATAACCCGAACCAAATTCGAGGGAATTAAACAGTACTTCTCACTGCGCGATGAGAGCGTGCGGATCAAAAAGGGTGAGTCAGGATACGATCCACTGTTCCGCACGCGAAAACTTGTCGACTGTCTTAACCAAAGGTTTGACTCCGTTCCAAGGCAAGCCAACCTTTGTGTTACGAGCAAATGTGCAGCACCAAAATGAAGCACTACTTGAGGCAATATATGCCCAATAAGCCACACAAGTGGGGTATAAAGCTATTTGTTTTGTGCGATTTTTTTGGCTATGCATACCGCTTTGAGATATACAGCGGCGCAGGTGATAACGTGATCTTGCCTGGTCACCCAGATCTTGGTGCTTCGGCCAACATTGTTTTACGTTTAACAAAAACCGTACGTCGCTGCCTTTGATGGTCTATCTGCGTGCGAAAGGTATTTATAGCCTTGGAACAGTGCGTGTAAATCGTATCCCTAATTGCAAGCTTCCAAACGATAGTACTATCAAAAACAAACCAAGGGGTTTTTCGACCGAGTACGTAGGCTCCTCATATGGAGTCGAAATAAGTAATGTGCTTTGGAAAGAAAACAAGGCAGTTCGGTTGTTGTCGACTTATGTGGGTGTTCAGCCATTTGAAAGGGCTAATTCGCAAATACGACAGGAAATCTAAGCGAAACATCGAAGTTGATTGCCCACAAATTATTCGCGAATATAACGCTCACATGGGTGGCGTAGACCTAATGGATCGACTTATAGGCCGCTATCATATCAAAGCTAAAACTCGGGATGCTGCCACTCGAATTTTGTACCACTTGATTGATATGGCAGCAACAAACGCTTATGTTTTATATAGGCGTATAGAAAAGGAAAGAGAAAACATGGGCCAATTGCTTGAACTCCCGGAATTTCGCGAATCGATTGCTGAAGGTCTGGTGACATTTCAAACCAAAAACTTTTCAGGTCGTCCAATCAATCGATCTTCAAAAGGACGAACAACACAGTCTCCATACTCTCTATCAGGGCGGACAACACAGTCACCATCCTCTCAGACAGAGTGGACAATGCAGTCTCTACTCTCTCACAGACCTTCACAGCTAAACCTCAAACTTGGCGCAAAAGCGAACCATCCAATATGGGACTTGCGGTTTGACCAGCTAAACCGTTTTCCGGAATGTTTGGATCGACATAATGGAAGAAAATGGTGCAAATACTGTAAAATTTCTCAAAACAGTGCATTTGCCTAAATTGTTAACTGCATTTGTGTTGCACATCAAAAAAAATTTTTTTTTCGGAGTATCATAAAAATAAATAAAACTCAACTTCGTAATTTGGAAATGAAATTTGTTTACACTCGGAGCCCCAAGAGCGTCTTGAGACACTTATTCACTTTTTCTAATTTTACAGGTAAACGAAAGCTTTTGCACTATTTCTGAGTACATATTTAAGTTCAAGAGCCCCAATTCACTTTACAAAAAATTATTTGAATTCGTTTCTTTCATTATTCTGGAAAGTAGGCTTAGAGGGTTATGAGCCCATACAATTCAATTGTGCTAGTAGTACCAAAAAAGGGAGTAAATGAGAATGGAATTCCTAAACACAGATTAGTAATAGACTTTAAGAAACTGAATTACAATACTATACCAGACAGATATCCTATGCAGGATCCTTCAGTAATTCTTTCCAATTTGGGGAAGGCAAAGTATTTCTCTGCTATTAATTTAGAATCATTATTCTATCAGATATTGATGAGACAATCAGACATAGAAACAAGATCCTTTTCGATAAATAACGGTAAATACGAATTTTTAAGAATGCCCATGGGATTGACAAACGCACCCAGAATCTTTCCAAGGGTAATGGACGATATACTTAGGGAGCAAGAAGGAAAAACCTGCCATGTCTATATGGACGACATAATAATATTTTCAAAAACTATTGACCAGCACTATGCAGATATAATTAAAATAATACAAATTTTACAGAACGCAAAAATTTCCCTTGAAAAGTCTAGATTTTTTCAATTAGAAACTAAATTTCTGGGATATATTGTTTCCCATAATATCATTAAAACAACCCAGAAAAAAATTTACACCATTAAAAAATATCCAATTCCGAGAAATGTCCGAGAGCTACGCAGTTTCCTAGGATTCACAGGGTATTACAGAAAATGATGCGACAATTGCCAAGCCATTAACAAAGTATCTGAGTGGAGTCAATGGGAAGGTTTAAAGCAGGGCTCGGCACGCATACACTCAACACGCTGGTGTGTGTAGCAAAAACCCGAACATGCCTGATGGCGAAACCGGTTTACTGCTTTACACTGCGACAAAATTTGTAGGTAAATGGCAAATGTTTCATGCGGAAACTGTCGTATAAAATACAAATTATTGAAATGTCTTTTAATAGCAAATGAATCGCATTTGCAGGCAATATAATAGCATATAACGCATTGCGCATCGCCATCCATATTTTGGATGAAAAAAAAATTTTCTTCCCACTTCTCGTTGAACATAATTTTCTCCCAGTGTTAAATCAAACAGTTGCGCAGCGTGGTCTTGCATTCTCCACGGCTCAGCAGCAACTGAAAACATTTAACTGCACACGCAGTCTACAAAACGAGATAGCAACAGCCGAAGTCGCATTGCCGAAGCCACACGAAGGCTTGCTGCTTTTTTATACTGTCCGTGAGCGGCAGCGCAGCAGCAGAGACTTTTTCCTATCCTCATTAGATAGGGCCGTGCCGAGCCCTGGTTTAAAGAAAGGAATCAAAACGAGGGGAAACTTTGTGAGCCGCGTCTACAGCCGCGGCTCTACTTTATACCCGGGACTCAGTCAGTATACATATATGTATACATATATATATATATGTATACGATGCATTTCGAAATGGTTTTCTTCATTGTGGCTATATTTATGATCCGATCTGATCCAGATTCAACACTTTGATCGATATGGTCATTCTCTGCGTTTGTAGTTTTCTCGTATCTTTAAAATTGTGCATGCCACAGATTTTCGTCCTTTGAGTGGGCGGAAGAGGCAGCGCGAAATTTTGAAATACACTTGTAACAGTGTGATATGACAGGAGTCTGGATGCAAAACTTGGCTTTTATAGTCTCTGAGCTATATGCGCTAATGAAGACGGACAGACGGACAGAGAGACATAGCTGTATCGACTCGGCTATTGATGCTGATCAAGAATATATATACTTTATGGGGTCGGAAACGCATCCTTCTGGGTGTTACACACTTCCAGTTTTTCAACAAATCGAATATACCCCTTTACTCTTCGAGTACCGTATATAAAAAGCTTTGATTTAGCTGGATAAACCAGCAGTAGAAGCATTCAATATTTTAAAGGACAGTTTAATTGCACATATAGAATTAGTGCAACCAGACTACAACAGAAATTTACTTTAACCACAGATGCCTCAGACATAGCAATAGGAGCCATATTATTACAAGAAAGGTATCCCATAACATTTATTTCTAAAACCTTAAATAAATCTGAGCAACTTTATGCCACAAACAAAAAAGAACTATTAGCAATAGTATGGGCATTTAAGAATTTTCGAAATTATTTATATGACGTGAGTGGAATCGAAATTTAAACAGATCACCAACCATTGTCCTTTTCGATATCGCATAATAATCCGAACATAGAAATGAAACGGTGGTACTACTTTATCGAAAGTTTCGCACCGAAAATCATATATAAACCAGGCTCAACCAATATGGTAGCAGACGCTTTATCCCGAATTCAGATAAATCATATAACAGACAGTGAGGTCGAACAAACGGAATTGGATTCTGATTTAAGTACTCAGCATTCAGCAGTAAGTAGTTTTGAAAACATCATTCAAGAAACAGGGAAGCCTTTTGTAACATATAACGTTGATATCTGACAGTACCACGAGCTGATGTTAGTGTAGCGACCAGAGGTGCACGCGCTGGTTCCGGCTTCTATTTTCGTCGGCTAGGGTGGGTGGAATATTACCACAGTGCTACGTCGTCTGTTATAATCACGATTATATAAAGGTTTCGCGTGCTATTTTCCCAAAAAAAAAACAAAAACACAAGATCGACCATACAGAATATAAAAGATATAAAACAAAATAGCTTTGACTAGCTTTCGCACATATAAATATTGCACGGGTTAAGAACAAGCTGAGGTGTCTAGCATAGTGCTGCGTTGATTTTGTCGCGGCAGCTGCTTGCCCACCCTACCATGATCACCTGCGCCGCATGACCAAATTAGTGTCCGATGATCCCTGTTACACCCCCAGACCTACTCTACTTCTATACTTCGACTAGGCATGGCTTCCACAACACTACACAAACTAGAATATTTTAGAATTCATTTAAAAACACTTATTTATTATCGGACATATATTCATGTTTCTTCACTAACTCTAAAATTCCACCATGATCTGCCCAGACGGCTACAACTTACATAAAAAACTTAAATGCTAAGGAAAATGGTATTAAAACTAAAAATAAATATAAAAAGAATAAATAAATATATAAATAACCTGCAGCAAGTTCAATTTATCGACTTAGCCAATTGTTCAGCCAATTGTTATGGCTCTGAGCATTTCGTTTTCAAATTAATTCGACACGATAGTCGACTACGAGAACGGGCCATATAGATTTTTAAATATTTTGTAAACATATGTATGTATAACCAAAAAGAATATATTTCAAACTCACTTGTTACCGCGATCCACCGTTGAAAGCGCTCTCGGGGGGGAGCTGTAAGCTGTGGTTATAAAATTGTTGATAGAAGGGTATTGGGTACGTTTTATTGGTAAACGTTTGTTATGGAATTAGATTCAGTGCCTATGCTTATTTTGGACCATCGTGTATTTTATTTTTATTTTTTATACCCGGTACTCGAAGAGTAAAGGGGTATATTAGATTTGTGCAAAAAATTAATGTGTGTAACACCCAGAAGGAAGCGTTTCCGACCCCATAAAGTATATATATTCTTGATCAGGCTCAATAGCCGAGTCGATATAGCTATGTCTGTCTGTCCGTCCGTCCGTCCGTCCGTCCGTCCGTCCGTCCGTTCGTCTGTCCGTCTGTCCGTCTTCATTAGCGCCTATAGCTCAAAGACCATAAAAGCTAGAGGAACACTATTTTGTATCCAGACTCCTGTCCTATCGCACTGTTACAAGTGTATTTCAAAATTTCGCCCCGCCCCCTTCCGCCCACTCCAAGGACGAAAGTCTGTGGCATGCACAATTTTAAAGATACGATAAAACTAAAAACGCAGAATCATAGACACTGACCGTATCTATCAGATTGTAGAATCTGGATCAGATCGGATAATAAATATAGCCACAATGAAGAAAACCATTTCGAAATGCATCGTTCCCTCTCGCTCTCTCTCACACACAGGGGTAGGCGCTATGCCTGATCGAATTTTTTGACGCCTAGTTCTCAGAGACTATAAGAGCTAGAACCACCAAACTTTCTATCCAAGCTCCTGTGATATCAAACCGAGACGAGTTTGTTTTAAAATTTGGACACGCCCCCTTCCGCCCCCACAAAAGATGAAAATCTACAATTTTGAAGATACGAGAAAACTAAAAACGCAGAATCGTAGAAAATGACTATATCTATCAGAGTATTGAATTTGGATCAGATCGGATCATAAATATAGTCAGAAGGAACAAATGAAATTTCAGTGGCCTTCCAAGCGCATACTCATTCCCTCTCTCTCTCGCACACAGCCGTGTATGTATATGTAGGAAGTAGATTTAGACATGTAGAAAAGACAGATGTAAAAAACGTATGTAAACAAAAATGGAAATAATATATATAAATCTCCGAAAAGGTTGACTTAATTTTTTTTTGTCTTTTTTGGCTAAAACTAAATTTATCCCTTTTGCGAACATGTAATAATGTAATTTATTACAAGCTCACATACATATATACTGACTGAGTACCGGGTAAAAAGTAGAGCCGCGGCGTAAGACGCGGCTCACAACGTTCCCCCTCGTTTTCTCTTTTCTTTTTGTTCTTTTCTCAAACCTTAGTCTAACGCTGCTTTTATATTAATATAAATTACTATAAATATGTTTTCAATTGCTTTTTTTTTCTTTCTTCTTTTCGTTCCCACCTACTCTTAAATTAATCTACTCCCGCTCTCTTAATCTCGTATGGTTCTTCCTATCTTATCCGCTTAGCTGTTCGTTCGTCGGTGACGCTTTTGCTCGCTTACTCCTCCATACGGCTCGCTGCTATCTGTCTTTGTACTTTTTTCTTTTCTTTATCTCCGCTTCTCGAGCGCTCACACTTTCTCGCTATCTCTTTTTCGCTTTAAGTCGAGGGCCGGTAATTAGCTCCTCTACCGTTTAAATTCCCTGCCTTGTACTTGCACTAATTTGTGATCTGCTTCCGCACGTTTAGTAGTTTTCCCGTGTGCATATAATATGGACCACTTTCCTATCTGGAATACACTGCCCCACCCACATCGTCGCCTAGAGTTGGCTAAATATTCTTGGAAAGGTTGAGGTTATGTTTAATTAGGGTCACCAGGGTCCAAAAATAAGCCACTTTTTCCGCTTCCTCCGCATTTCCTTTCCTCTGGTCCTAGGGAAATGGGTCGCAGCGTCCACTTCCGGCTTTTCACTGGGTTTTCCCGCGTTCGCACTCCCGATTTTAAGTTAGCGGCCCCAGCGACGTCGATCTGGCTGCTCGCGCACGTACGTACTGGAGTAACCTTTTGTTATCGTCCCCTTTTCCTCGATCTTCCGATGTGCCGAAATCAGCTGTGCACAGCTTAGCTGTTCTCACTACGCAAAAGTTTGGGTGCCAAATCTATTGGAGCGAGAAAATGGGAATCTGACGCCCTGCAGAACAACAAAAATATGGGATATCCCATTTGCTTGTGCTTACCTTCGGGATTTGGCACCAATGCCCGTTTCTCTTGGAATATTTTCCGTCTAATCACTGCTGTTATTAGCTGTTTTTTTTTTCTTTTTTTTCCACAATAAAAAATCGTTGACCAGCAACTCCCCAGACACACTATTGCGGAGCAGATGATGTTGCCAGCTCGAGAGCCAAATTCCAAAAGGAAGATGGACACTCTCCGAGATATCACGAGCCCTGTCGGATCTACCAACTGACGTTTAAATGACAATCCCTTTGTCATCGCTTTCTCCTTTTTTCTTAGCATTTCTCCCCCACTGGCGCTAGAATAAGATCACTCACAGAGGGAGTCAATATTTTGACTTTCGGGTACAGTTTTAGAGCGCCTGACGCTAAGCCCGCCGTAACAGAGCCCCTACATTTTTCTAACCACTTAGCTGTTTCAAGCGTCATTACACTTTAAACCAGTTTAAATAACAGTTACTAATATCAAAAGCTAGAGCCACAATTCATGATCTAGTACAAATCCATGATAATACCCGACACATAATTGAATTTGACACAGTTGACAAATTACTAACTATTTTAAAAGAATACATTCAGCCAAACTTAACTACTGGAATAAATTGCACCCTAGAAGATCTCTATCTTATTCAAAATGTACTAAAATATAATTTTGTAAACAAACTTCTCTTCACGAGAAAAATCCTTCAGGATATAGAAAACCCAGAAGATAAAGCTTTAGTTATAGAAGAAACACATTGCAGAGCACACAGAGGCTTAGAAAAAAATTACAAACAGATAACTAGATTGTTTTATGGGCCAAACTTATACAAAAAATTGAATGAATATATTACAAATTGTACAATTTACAACGAAAACAAATATAACAGGCACCTAATAAAAATTCCAATCGGAGAAGCCCCTATTCCAACAAAAGAATGAGAAAATTTACATATTGATATATACTACGCACAAAGTTTAACTTCTATAACTTGTATTGACGCATATTCAAAATTCTTTGTAGTAAAAGAAATTCAAAATAAATTAAATATCGAAAATAAGGTAATGGCATTACTTCAACAATTTTCCCAAGCAAAAGTATTGCCGCGCCGGGCAATGCCTCCAAATATGGGGTGTACGTTCAATGAGTCTCTTCTAACTGGTCTTTCGTGATTCATATATTGTTTATTCAATGTTGTAGATTTAATGTTACGGGTTATAAAGGTAGATGGATGAGTAATTTACAATGAGAATTTATGTGATAATAGGAATAAGAATAATTGAAAGATCGAGAGAATTGAGCTAAAAAACTTGTACGCTCTTGCACTTTACGCTCTAGCAGCTCGTTTTTGCTTTTTTGCACCGCGTTTATCTTCTTCCCTTTTTCCCCTGCTTCTGCCGTTCGCCCTGCTTAACCTTCGCCTTGGACATTCGCACTTCTGAGCCCTTTGCGAATGTTGGTGCTGTTAAGCGCAGTGATATTTGGGGCTGCCACTGAGGTTCACGCCGTAACATTCCCCCCTTCGCAAACTTCGTCGCTTGTCGTGATGTTTGCCAAACTTCTGGTTACGCCTTGGTCCTTGTGTGGGTTCGTTGTCTTCACGTCTAACTTGGCTAGCTTAACGATTGGTCGGGTAAGCATTCCCGACGCAGTGCGGATCACCGCAGCTACTCGAAGATCCATGACAACGCCTTTCCTCCACTGTGCTCTGGTGCTTGTTTCGTCCGCTAGAACCACGACGTCTTCTAGTTGGATGGGGTTAGTTGGGGCCCTATGCCACTTGGTTCGCGGCGTCAGACTCGGTAGGTATTCCTTCAGCCATCGTTTTCTGAAGCTGTCCACAATCTGACCTGCAATGCGAAAACTCTTACCAAGTAGAACTCCAATCGCGTTGCTGTCGTCTTTCGCTGCCATCGAACTAGTTTCTGCTCTCAGGAAGTGATTCGGTGTAAGTACGTCGGCTTCCGGATTCTCCAACGGCACGTACGTCAGGGGTCTGGAATTTAGCATATTTTCGACTTTTGCCAGTGCTGCTCTCAACACTGGCTCTTGTACGTGGGTCTCCTCCAGTATTTCTGCTAGTATGGATTTGACGGATCTGATCATTCTTTCCCACGCACCTCCCATATGGGGTGCTCCTGGAGGTATGAAGGACCATTCTATTTCCGGGTATTTTGTTTCCAATTCGTTCGATGAGATTCTTTCAATTTCTTCCTGTAGAAGTCGGCTCGCTCCTCTAAAGTTTGTCCCGTTATCCGATATAATTCTCTTAGGGACTCCTCGACGGGCTACGAACATTTCCAGTATTAACATGAACGCATCTGTAGACAAGGAATTCGCCAGCTCGATGTGTACTGCTCGCACGGTGAGACACGTGAATAGTACCCCCCATCGTTTCTCGCGTCGCCTTCCTACGTTTACTTCCAGTGGTCCAAAGTAGTCGATGCCTGTATTTGTAAATGGTAGCTCATTAATTGCTAGCCTCTCCGGTGGTAGACTTCCCATCTCCGGCGCCTCTGGGAGCGCTCTTTTGTTGCGACATCTTTGGCATGTTTTCGCTATGGCGCGAACTCTTGCCCTCAGTCCTGATATGTGGTACAACTGTCGCATCTCGTTGACCACGATCTCGGTAAGTTGATGCTGAAACTTCCGATGAAAATAATCAATAATAAGATTAGTGACGTAATGTCCTCCTGGTAGAATTACTGGCCGTTTCAGGTTCCTCTCTATGTCCATCGATCTGTCTATACGGCCGCGTATTCTCATCACACCTGCTTCATCGAGATATGGCGATAATTTGTAAATCTGACTTTTCTTACTCGCGATTCTTCCTTGTCTTAGAAGAGCCATTTCCTCGAAGTAAGCCTCTTCTTGTACCATCCGATACACAACGTTATTGACGTCTTCCATGTCCCGAAGGCGTGTCGCTAGTTTTGCCTCCTCTGTCACTACATTCCCTTTGCACGTTCTGGTCAGAAATCGCATCACGCATCTCAAGGCTCCTCTGAGCTTTTCCCACTTGCTGAATCGCGATACATTTGGGACGATGCTGCTCAGCCTTGACTGCGGCGTCGGCGTCTCCTTCAACTCGTGTATATGTATCCGTTCTAGATTACTCGGGCTTAGCTGCGTGATCGGCCAGTGCTCTTCTCCGTCAAATAGAAACGGCGGGCCGGAAAACCATCTAGCCTCTGGGTGAAAACTCGATTCCCTTGTCCATTTCGTTCCATCGTCTGCTACGTTCAGTGCGGATGGAACCCATTTCCATTCTGATATGTTCGAGTTCTCCAGGATTTCGCCTATTCGGAGCGCCACGAATTGATGATACTTTCGGGCGTCAGAACATATCCAGTACAGCACGTTCTTGGAGTCGGTCCAGAAGACGCGTCGCTCGATATTGACGGACAGCTCCTGTCCTATGAACTTAGCCAGTCGTAGACCTAAAATCGCTGCCATAAGTTCCATTCTGGGAATCGAAATTGGTTTCAATGGCGCCACTCTTGTTTTGGAAGCGAGTAGTGTGCACCGGACCTCTCCTTGCTTCTCGATCCTTATGTAGGCGACGGCTGCAAAGGCGTTTATGCTCGCGTCTGTAAAGATGTGCAATTGAATATTAGATGTTTCCTTTGATAGACCTATATAGCGTGGAACCCTTAATTCTTCGATGTTTTGTAGTTGACGTGCCCATATAGTCCAGCGTTGATTTTCGTTCTCTCCAACCTTTTCGTCCCAGCCAACGGCAGACCTCCACACGTACTGCAGTATTATTTTTGCCTGTATTATATAGAAGCCTAATAGTCCGAGTGGGTCAAATATGGTCATGACTATGCGTAGAATTAATCTCTTCGTCACCGTTTTCGTTTCATCGTATATGTTATCCCGAAACTTATTGATAAAGGTGAAGTAGTCAGTCGATGGGTCCCACCACATACCAAGCACTCGTTCTCGTCTTGTCGAATCCGTCATCTCGATAGGGCGTTCTTGATGATCTCCATCGTCTGAGAGCGCTCTCATCACGGTGTTCGAGTTAGAGATCCAGCCTCTCATCTCGAAGCCTCCTTCCTTGTGTATGTTCCGCACCACCGTCGCTAGGTGAACCATTTCGTCTTCGGAGTCACAGCTTTGGAGCCAGTCGTCCACAAAGGTGTTGCGTAATATGGCCTCTACCGCCTCTCGTTCCTCGGTGAATCTTTCTGCGTTCCTATCTCTCACGTAGGTTGCTGCTGCTGGGGAACAAGAAGCGCCGAAAGTCATTACGTTCATTACGTACCTATCCGGTTCTCGACTGTTGTCACCGTATCTCCAAAGAAATTGCTGCGAACTTTGATCCTCCGCGCGTATCCTAACCTGGTGAAACATTTCTCTGATATCTCCGCAGATGCCAATGGACTTCTCTCGAAAACGCAATATTACTCCTACCAGCGACGGCAGTTGGTCGGGCCCTTTCAGTAGCATTGAATTAAGAGCAATGCCTTTCACCTTGGCCGCTGCGTCCCACACGAGTCTTAATTTTCCTTTGTTTGGATTCTTGGTCACAAATACAGGCAAATACCAGGAGCGCTTCCCTTCGACCAATTCCTCTGCTTTGAGTTTACGGACGTAGCCGATGTCTTCATACCTCTGGATCTGTTTGTTTACAAAGTCTCGTAGCTCCTTGTCGCGTGCCATACGGGATTCTAGGCACTGAAGTCGTCGCATTGCCATCTCTCTGGAGGATGGAAGTTCCACGTTGTCGTACCGCCACAAAAGCCCTGTCTCCCATCTCTTCATTTCGCTGCGAAACGTCGTGGAATTGTCCAGTATCGAGTTGGCTCGTTCATCTTCTTTGGACCTGAGTGTGTGCTTTGAAATACATACGCCTACTGCGTCTAATGAGAAACTCTCTTTTACAAGAGCGTCCAACTGGAGATTGTTATTACATTCGCATACGTGCATTACTCGCGGGCTTGTCGGCCCGTCACCTTTTTTGCGGCCATAAACAGACCACCCCAACCGGGACTTGGCGGCGATAAATTCGGAATCCTTGCGCTCTTTCACGGTCAGTGGTACTCCGAGTTTCACGTTGTCCAATCCGATAATCAATGACGCTCTCACATCTTTGTAACCGAGTATCGGTAGCTTCGCCAGGTGCGAATGTGATCTTAGGATTGAGTCGTCTAGCGTTTGCTTCGGCAGATCCAGGTTTTTGACGGTTCTCACGTTTTGAAGCGTGAATTTGCGTGCCGCAGTGTCCCTTGACGATATCGTTAAGCTTACCCATTTGGATTCTGCTTCTCGTTGCGTGATTTCTCCTGTCCAGCGTAGGCATAGCTCGTCCGAAGGGCCGTCGATGCCTAATTTCTCCGTTATCTCGGCTGATCCTTCGTCTATCAATGCGAACGTTTGAATTTGGCCGCCCGGTCCATACAATGTCAAGGGGACATATCTAAACAGCGCAGCTTCGTTCTGCGTTGTGTGTAGGACTGTAGCTCCTTCGTTCTTCGTATTCTCTACCCTGGTACTTTGCTGATTGTTGCTGTGAAGAAGAAAATTATGCTTTCTCGCGCATCCATCGATGGAGCATACTTTTGTTGACCTACAGTGCCTTATATAATGTTTGCCTAGGCACCTCCAGCATAACTTACTTTCTTTAACGAAGTTCCATCTACCTGACGCATCCAGCTCTAGAAACTGCTTACATTCCTCTAGTTTGTGGATCCCATTGCATTTGCGACAGGGCGGTTGTGCGTTGCTGTCGTTATGTACCATGAGCCGGACTCTTGGATTCTTCTCCTTTGAGTAGACCTCTTTCTCGGATGCTACTGGCATCACGGTGCTCGCACATGACGCTACTCTGAATAGCCAGTCATCAAAAACTGCGATATTCACTCCCGGAAGTCCAGTGCTTTGTCTTGCCCAGTCAAGCTTCAGGTCGAATGGTAGTTTCTCCACCAGGTCTCGAAGTAACATTGGATCGTTCAGATAGGCGGACAGTCCTATCGCGTCGACGGTCGCACGATAGTTTTGCACCGATAACGCCAGGCGTACTAGGCTTTCGATGCTGCTCGATTTCACAGCCGGTTCCAATCGTAGCTTCGTTTGTAGGGTATGATATATAGCCTCTGGTCGGCCATATAACATTCGAAGGGTCTCAATGGCTAGTCGAACTGTTGCTGGCATCATTAATTTTCCTCGTACTGCTTCCAAAGCAGCACCTTTCAGGCACTTTTGCAGCCTCATGAGATTTTCTTGATCGCTGAGTCCACAGCGATCTGTAGATTGCTCAAAGTTCACTATGAACATGGGCCATTCCTCGGGGTTGCCAGAAAAGACTGGTAGATCCTTGTTGATGACCTGTCTTGTGGCTATCTGGGATGCAGTCAGGCATCTCTCCGTCCCCGCTGGCGCGACCGCTTGATTATTCACGTACGCGTACGGACCTGAAATATTTTGGCTCGTACTTGGATAATGCTGTGCAGTCGGGGCATGAATGAAAGGGTTTTGTCCATACAGATTGGTGTTCGTCGCCGGTGCACCCAGTGGATGACACATTGCACCGATCGGCATTGTCTCGTTTGGGTTCAGCCCAAGAGGCATTCCAATCCGATTTGCTCCCACGAATCCTGAAATTTGGCCTCCGCTCCAGTTGGGAGCTGCTCTGTTCCAACCTCCGTTCAGTAACGTAGAGCTCATGAGACCTCCTGCTTGAGGCAGTGCTGAATGCGTGGAAATGGGGCGCATTCCCTCGAAGGCCGTTGCGTACAACGGCTTTCCTGAAATATCCGCTCTTTGCTGGGCGAACACTTCCAAGTTATCTAAGCTCGTTCTTGGTGAGAAGACTTGATCAGCCCATCCTCCTCCGTTGGTATGCTCTGGTAACTGATGGTGTGTTGGAGCTGCTATGGGCACGTTAGGTGCGGCCATCGTCGCCGCCGAGATCACGTTTGTATTCGTATCCCTAATGTGATGCATTTCCCCTGCGCCTCCCTCAGCCACAGAACTCGTACTAGGCATATTTTCTGGCTCGCATATTTCTCCTAATCCACACGGGTTCCCACCGCCAGTTTGCGACTGCTGACCGTTAACACCATCCATTGTACTCCGATGTCTTTTGTCACACAGTCCTAGATTGTGGTTATACACGAACCTCGTGTCGCTCGAATGTAAGAGGTTAGCCTTTTTGTCCAACTGGATGACGATATCTCACCTGCAATGTCGAATCTCTCGTGACGCAGATATCTGTGTCGCACGCCGATCCTTTTTCTGTCGGTCGCAATGATTCGACTTGCACTCCGCTAGAGCAGGTAAAGTTTTTTAGAATATTGCCGCGCCGGGCAATGCCTCCAAATATGGGGTGTACGTTCAATGAGTCTCTTCTAACTGGTCTTTCGTGATTCATATATTGTTTATTCAATGTTGTAGATTTAATGTTACGGGTTATAAAGGTAGATGGATGAGTAATTTACAATGAGAATTTATGTGATAATAGGAATAAGAATAATTGAAAGATCGAGAGAATTGAGCTAAAAAACTTGTACGCTCTTGCACTTTACGCTCTAGCAGCTCGTTTTTGCTTTTTTGCACCGCGTTTATCTTCTTCCCTTTTTCCCCTGCTTCTGCCGTTCGCCCTGCTTAACCTTCGCCTTGGACATTCGCACTTCTGAGCCCTTTGCGAATGTTGGTGCTGTTAAGCGCAGTGATATTTGGGGCTGCCACTGAGGTTCACGCCGTAACAAAAAGTAATTATGACAGATAACGAACCGAGTTTCACTTCGGCCCAATTTAAATCCTTTGCACAAAGGCGCGGAATAACTTTAATTTACGAAGACCCGAGGCATAGTACTTCAAACGGACAAGTTGAAAGGGCACACTCGACATTAACAGAATATGCTCGCTGCATTAAAGAAGAGTTTAATCTAATTGACTACTCTAAAATAGTAATAAGAGCAGCTCAAGAATATAATCGGAGCTTTCATTCCACTACAAGCCAAAAACCTTTTGATATCCTTCAAAATTCCGCACGAAAATATTCCCCAAATATTAAAAAATACACAGAAAAAAATGCTAATAACACATTATGAAAACAGGAAAGAAAAAGAATTTCATGTAGGACAGGTAGTTTATGAAAAAAAACATGGGGAACGAAATAAACTTAAAACTAGATGTTGGAAGCTGCCGAGTTTAGTTTAATGTTTTCGTTTATCATGTTTAAAGTTTTTAGTTTGTTATATATTTGAGGGCGTGCCCGTGAGTTCGAGGTGGTTTTGACGGTAAGATTTGTAACGAAAATAGGGCCGTTATGACGAGGTGTGTGATACGCGATGCTGCGTTCGACGACGACTTATACAGAGTGGGTGTGGGTTCCGCGACGCACTGCAATTTAAGCAGTACGCGGACCATGAGCATGTGTGTGCGTAGGCACCGAGAGCGCGAGAGTGGATCGCGCTCTTAAGAGCTAATGACGGCTGCTGCTCCGAACATACTCCCCCCCGTTGAAAGACCTGGGCTTTTAACAGGATTCTCAACGGGAAGGACGCAGCTTGTTGACAGCTCGACGATTGGATTCCGATGGTGTTCGCAGGTTCTCGTCTTTGATGCAGACGACGTCGTTGAGCTGGATCGAGGGTTTTGATGTGCGCTATTTGGCACGTTGTTGGAACAGAGTTAAATACTCCTCACTCCAACTCTCTATAAGATCTGCTGGGCACAGGTGACTCGTTGCCAGCGGTAAAGACGATTGAAGTTTAGACCCGTAACGTCTGGCTCGGGAAACTCCATCAGCGGACGACCAATTAGAACATGTCCTGGTGTAAGGACGCCAAGATCTTCAGGGTTTTCTGAAATTGAAATAAGAGTACGAGGTTGATTATAGCCTGGCATTTGCAGACCAAGGTCCGCAGCTCGCCGAATGCAAAGAGCGACGATCCAACGGAGCGATACAAATGTTGTTTGGCCATCTTCAGTGCTGCCTCCCACAAGCCCCCGAAATGAGGTGCGCGGGGTTGTATAAATCTTCAATCGAAGCCGTTGTTGATGCAGATGAAGACGCTGATGTAGCATTTGATAGGCGTTCGATTGCGCCCATCTGGCCTGTAGTAGAAGGAACGGCAGTAGTCGATTATAGTGATGCTGAATGCAGGCGAATCCTGTATTCGATTCTTCGGTAGGTCAGCCATGAGGTGCTCTACAAGACGAGGTATGGATCGGCAGCACATGACGCATTTCCGCAATGCGCGTGCCACAGTTTTCAGGCCGCCGATGGGACAGAACTGTAAGTAACTCGCTCCGAGTAGCGACTGCAAACCAGCATGGTGATGTTTCCGAGGAAAGTGTGTGATGATAGGGAACTTCAGTGGATGATCCCTAAGCAAAATGATTGGGTGGCGTGAATCGAAGCCGAGAGTTGAATGGCGCAGGCGGCCACCAACACGAATTAATCCAAGGTCTTTTATGCAGGGTACGAGCGATGTGATACTGCTGGGGGACTCCACGCAGCTTCCTTTGCGCCGAGCAAGGAACTCAGGATACAGATGGGCCCGATGAACAATGTGTCTTAACAGATGTGATTCTTTGCGAAGGGCCTTGGATGAGATATCAGGTGACTTCATCCTACTGATGAACTTCTGAACGTAGCCAACGAGGCGCATCATGACTCCGAATGAGTTGATGTGCGTAAACAAAAGCGAGATGTTGTCCACGTAGAAGCCCGCCACTAGACAGAATCCATCCGACGATTATGATGCGATCAACGACGAGAGAGTGGGGGACGAATGCCCGCCACTAGACAGAATCCATCTGACGATTATGATGCGATCAACGATGAGAGAGTGGGGGCCGAGTGCCCACCACTAGACAGATTCAATCCGAATTGACCACTTCCCAAAATCGATGAACCAATTCATCAAGCCGAATGCTGTGATTGGCGTCATCCAAAGATTGGGATGCGATGAGCGACGAGAGAGTGGGGGCCGAATGCCCGCCACTAGACAGAATCCATCCGACGATTATGATGCGATAAACGACGAGAGAGTGGAGCCGAATGCCCGCCACTAAACAGAATCCATCCGACGATTATGATGCGATCAACGACGAGAGAGTGGGGGCCGAGTGCCCGCCACTAGACAGATTCCATCCGAATTGACCACTTCCCAAAATCGATGAACCAAGTCATCGAGCCGAGTGCTGTGATTGGTGTCATCCAAAGATTGGGATGCGATGATCGGAGACAGAGTGGAGGCCGAATGCCCGCCACTATACAGAACCCATCCGAAGTGATGCGATCAACGACGAGAGAGTGGGGGACCGAGTGCCCGCCACTGGACGGAATCCATCCACGATTGTGTTGAGATCAACGACGAGAGAGTGGAGGCAGAGTGCCTGCCACTAGACAGAGTCCATCCGAAATGACCACTTCCCAAAATCGATGAACCAAGTCATCAAGCCGAGTGCTGTGATTGGTGTCATCCAAAGATTGGGATGCGATGATCGACGACAGAGTGGAGGCCAAATGCCCGCCACTATACAGAATCCATCCGAAATGATGCGATCAACGACGAGAGAGTGGGGGGCCGAGTGCCCGCCACTGGACGGAATCCATCCAAGATTGTGTTGAGATCAACGACGAGAGTGTGGAGGCCGAGTGCCTGCCACTAGACAGAATCCATCCGAAATGACCACTTCCCAAAATCGATGAACCCGTTCATCGAGCCGAGTGCTGTGATTGGTGTCATCCAAAGATTGGGATGCGATGATCGACGACAGAGTGGAGGCCGAGTGGAGTGCCCGCCACTATACAGAATCCATCCGAAGTGATGCGATCAACGACGAGAGAGTGGGGGGCCGAGTGCCCGCCACTGGACGGAATCCATCCACGATTGTGTTGAGATCAACGACGAGAGAGTGGAGGCCGAGTGCCTGCCACTAGACAGAGTACATCCGAAATGATTTCTTCCCAAATCGATGAACCAAGTCATCCAGCCGAGTGCTGTGATTGGTGTCATCCAAAGATTGGAATACGATGATCGATGACAGAGTGGGGGCCGAGTGCCCACCACTAGACAGATTCAATCCGAATTTACCACTTCCCAAAATCGATGAACCAATTCATCAAGCCGAGTGCTGTGATTGGCGTCATCCAAAGATTGGGATGCGATGAGCGACGAGATAGTGGGGGCCGAATGCCCGCCACTAGACAGAATCCATCCGACGATTGTGATGTGATCAACGACGAGAGAGTGGGGGCCGAATGCCCGCCACTAGACAGAATCCATCCGATGATTATGATGCGATAAACGACGAGAGAGTGGAGCCGAATGCCCGCCACTAAACAGAATCCATCCGACGATTATGATGCGATCAACGACGAGAGAGTGGGGGACGAATGCCCGCCACTAGACAGAATCCATCTGACGATTATGATGCGATCAACGATGAGAGAGTGGGGGCCGAGTGCCCACCACTAGACAGATTCAATCCGAATTGACCACTTCCCAAAATCGATGAACCAATTCATCAAGCCGAATGCTGTGATTGGCGTCATCCAAAGATTGGGATGCGATGAGCGACGAGAGAGGGGGGGCCGAATGCCCGCCACTAGACAGAATCCATCCGACGATTATGATGCGATAAACGACGAGAGAGTGGAGCCGAATGCCCGCCACTAAACAGAATCCATCCGACGATTATGATGCGATCAACGACGAGAGAGTGGGGGCCGAGTGCCCGCCACTAGACAGATTCCATCCGAATTGACCACTTCCCAAAATCGATGAACCAAGTCATCGAGCCGAGTGCTGTGATTGGCGTCATCCAAAGATTGGGATGCGATGAGCGACGAGAGAGTGGGGGCCGAATGCCCGCCACTAGACAGAATCCATCCGACGATTATGATGCGATAAACGACGAGAGAGTGGAGCCGAATGCCCGCCACTAAACAGAATCCATCCGACGATTATGATGCGATCAACGACGAGAGAGTGGGGGCCGAGTGCCCGCCACTAGACAGATTCCATCCGAATTGACCACTTCCCAAAATCGATGAACCAAGTCATCGAGCCGAGTGCTGTGATTGGTGTCATCCAAAGATTGGGATGCGATGATCGGAGACAGAGTGGAGGCCGAATGCCCGCCACTATACAGAACCCATCCGAAGTGATGCGATCAACGACGAGAGAGTGGGGGACCGAGTGCCCGCCACTGGACGGAATCCATCCACGATTGTGTTGAGATCAACGACGAGAGAGTGGAGGCAGAGTGCCTGCCACTAGACAGAGTCCATCCGAAATGACCACTTCCCAAAATCGATGAACCAAGTCATCAAGCCGAGTGCTGTGATTGATGTCATCCAAAGATTGGGATGCGATGATCGACGACAGAGTGGAGGCCAAATGCCCGCCACTATACAGAATCCATCCGAAGTGATGCGATCAACGACGAGAGAGTGGGGGGCCGAGTGCCCGCCACTGGACGGAATCCATCCAAGATTGTGTTGAGATCAACGACGAGAGTGTGGAGGCCGAGTGCCTGCCACTAGACAGAATCCATCCGAAATGACCACTTCCCAAAATCGATGAACCCGTTCATCGAGCCGAGTGCTGTGATTGGTGTCATCCAAAGATTGGGATGCGATGATCGACGACAGAGTGGAGGCCGAGTGGAGTGCCCGCCACTATACAGAATCCATCCGAAGTGATGCGATCAACGACGAGAGAGTGGGGGGCCGAGTGCCCGCCACTGGACGGAATCCATCCACGATTGTGTTGAGATCAACGACGAGAGAGTGGAGGCCGAGTGCCTGCCACTAGACAGAGTACATCCGAAATGATTTCTTCCCAAATCGATGAACCAAGTCATCCAGCCGAGTGCTGTGATTGGTGTCATCCAAAGATTGGAATACGATGATCGATGACAGAGTGGGGGCCGAGTGCCCACCACTAGACAGATTCAATCCGAATTTACCACTTCCCAAAATCGATGAACCAATTCATCAAGCCGAGTGCTGTGATTGGCGTCATCCAAAGATTGGGATGCGATGAGCGACGAGATAGTGGGGGCCGAATGCCCGCCACTAGACAGAATCCATCCGACGATTGTGATGCGATCAACGACGAGAGAGTGGGGGCCGAATGCCCGCCACTAGACAGAATCCATCCGATGATTATGATGCGATCAACGACGAGAGAGTGGGGGCCGAGTGCCTGCCACTAGACAGATTCCATCCGAATTGACCACTTCCCAAAATCGATGAACCAAGTCATCGAGCCGAGTGCTGTGATTGGTGTCATCCAAAGATTGGGATGCGATGATCGGAGACAGAGTGGAGGCCGAATGCCCGCCACTATACAGAACCCATCCGAAGTGATGCGATCAACGACGAGAGAGTGGGGTGCCGAGTGCCCGAGACTAGACAGAATCCATCCGACGATTATGATGCGATCAACGACGAGAGAGTGGGGGCCGAGTGCCTGCCACTAGACAGATTCCATCTGAATTGATCACTTCCCAAAATCGATGAACCAATTCATCAAGCCGAGTGCTGTGATTGGGGTCATCCAAAGATTGGGATGCGATGAGCGACGAGAGAGTGGGGGCCGAATGCCCGCCACTAGACAGAATCCATCCGACGATTATGATGCGATCAACGACGAGAGAGTGGGGGCCGAGTGCACGCCACTAGACAGAATCCATCCAAGATTGTGTTGAGATCAACGACGAGAGAGTGGAGGCCGAGTGCCTGCCACTAGACACTAGACTAGACCACTTCCCAAAATCGATGAACCAAGTCATCGAGCCGAGTGCTGTGAATGGTGTCATCCAAACATTGGGATGCGATGATCGATGACAGAGTGGGGGCCAAGTGCCCACCACTAGACAGAATCTATCCGAGGTGATACGATCAACGACGAGAGAGTGGGGGACCAAGTGCCCGCCACTGGACGGAATCCATCCACGATTGTGTTTTCTGCAGCGGAGTTAATACAGGCGCCAGCGGAATTTGTCCCACACACAGCAGATCGAAGAAAGGTCCAGCTCCGATGAGCAGATCAATCCGCTGCGGCTGGTGAAATGATTGGTAAGCAAGCCGGATGTGCGACGGTTTACACCAATTAGCTGTGCTAATTGACGAGCGAGGTTGATGATCCGTGATCGTCTGGGCACGAACGGGAGTGATGCTAGTGGTGAACTCTGAAATCCTCGATTTCAGAACGAGATTCACTGAGACACCTTCAGTTGAGAAACTAGCATCTTCAATGCCAGAGACTGCGGTGAGCAATTTGGTTATGCGACGTTGTAGCTGATTAGCTAGACGAGTAGTGCGCGACATGGCACGAAAGTTCCCGCGCTGGTTTTGACGAGAACGACGACAATGGCTAATAACACAGCATTAGGCGGACTTTTAGATAAGAGAGGTTGTGGCAAGGAGAGCGACAATGAGAGTGACAATGGCGATCTGACTTGGTTGTGGTGGTGAGGCTTCACTTGGAGAAGCGGGTTGGACGGTTTCTGCTCGACGAACGAAATACAAAAGGGTGTGGTGTGCATGCAACGCGCGAAGATGTGAGGTAGCAGCGTCCAGAAACGCTCGCAACTGCCAACCAATGAGTCGCCATGCGTAGCTTTTTGTTGTCCAATTGGACAACGAGCCCCTGAAGTCGGTCGAAGATGGTCTTTATCTTGAGACTCAATAATTCAATCCGGCTAGTAGCTAGTAGCACATTTACAAATTCAAATTGTCTCCGTTTTTAGTTTAATGTTTTCGTTTATCATGTTTAAAGTTTTTTGTTTGTTATATATTTGAGGGCGTGCCCGTGAGTTCGAGGTGGTTTTGACGGTAAGATTTGTAACGAAAATAGGGCCGTTATGACGAGGTGTGTGATACGCGATGCTGCGTTCGACGACGACTTATACAGAGTGGGTGTGGGTTCCGCGACGCACTGCAATTTAAGCAGTACGCGGACCATGAGCATGTGTGTGCGTAGGCACCGAGAGCGCGAGAGTGGATCGCGCTCTTAAGAGCTAATGACGGCTGCTGCCCCGAACACAAGATATAAAAAGCAGGTAGTTAAGGAAAATGTACCTAACAAAATATTAATCAACAATAGTTAAATTTTGGAATAGTTTTTCCATATAAAAACGAGTCTACGTCTACGTCCGCAGCTCTACTTTATACCCGGTACTCAGTCTGTATATATGTATGTGAGCTTACGATATATGTAATTTATAACATGCTCGCAAAAGGGACAAAGTGAATTTTAGCCAAAAAAGAAAAAAATTAAGTCGAACCCTTTCCTTTTTTTTGCATTTGTTTTTTACATCTTCTTTACGTCTTTTCTACATTTCCACATCTACATAAAATGTGTGCGAGAGAGAGATGGAATCAGTAAGTGCTTGGAAGGCGTTGCGTGGCTATTGAAATTTAATTTGTTCTTCCTTTCTATAATAATGATCTGACCTGATCCAGATTCGGCAATCTGGTCTATACGGTTATTTTCCATGATTCTGCATTTTGCATTTTCCCAGAGTCCGCCCATGTGCTATGCTCGAGGTGGTATGAAGGCAAACTCGTACCTGCTTCTTGACGCGAATTCGCGTATCGCGTCCGCTTCTGCCTCTATCCTGGTCCTCAGCTCGTTGAAGTAGCGACTGGCTACTACGAAGTTGGTCGCGTTCTCGCAGTTCACCCTTTGCGGACATCCTCGACGACCGACGAACCTTTGGAATGCCAATAAAAAGGAGTTAGTCGTCAGATCGGAGACAATTTCTAAATGAACTGCCTTGGACGCAAAACAGACAAATAACGCAATGTTTTCAAAGTCGTATAGAGTGGGTCACAAAAATCCACGCTACAAATGGCGAATGTGCGGAGAGCACGGCGTCGGTCTGCGGGGGAATTGCCCATCATTTGGGTCTGGAGTCGAGGCTTGCACTTAAAGCAACAAATACACGACCTGACTGTTGCCCGGCAGACCTCCTAAGCGTTCACTATCCAAGAACGCTGTCTCAGGATACTCACGAGTGCTCGTGGGCCGGCATGAAAATTCGTTTGATGCAGATAGCGAACGTAGCTCTGCACAAACTGCGAGCGCTTTATCAATAACAGCGGAAACTTGCCAATATATGACGTAGGAGCTTTAACAAGTCGACCCCCAACTCGCAACAACGAAAAAGAGCACAAAGTCCCTGCCTCTTCATGGATGAACGGATTCAAGCGCTGAAGACTGGGGCCTAACCTGGTGCCTTTACGAACACTTTCAATATCTTCCTGATACTCGTTTTCTTGGACGATTCCGACAATTTTTATAAACGCCTCGTCGGTGACGGAATTCTCGTTTTCTTGGACGATTCCGACAATTTTTATGAACGCCTCGTCGGTTGGCTCGTCGGTTCTGTTTTGTTGGCACATGCTGCCACGTAGCGTCAACTGACCACTCTTGAATCTCCGCTACTCGTTTCGCAACGAAGGTTGACAACGACGAAGGGTGGGATCATATCCAATGAAGGGTTTCTTCCGAATCTGACCAGAATACAAATTTTTCTATTGGAACCTTGAGCAGTGATTTGAGTCGGTGACAGAGATCTGTGAGAAGGTGAGCGGCACATAACTCAAGCCTTGGGAGCGTTTTCGTCTTGAGCGGCGCTACTTTAGACTTTGCAGTCAACAGCGAGACCTTAAAACCTTCTGCAGTCTTTCTACGGATATAGACGCAAGCTCCATAAGCTCTCATGGATGCGTCGGCAAAGGCATGTACTTGTATCGGTGACATGGGATCAGTATGCACAAATCGAGGTACCGTAATCTTCTCTAACTAACCAAAGGATTCTTTTACTAAGTTCCATGCTGTTTCCAAGTGCATTAGAATTGACTCATCCCAATCTAGCTTATTAAGCCAAAGCTTCTGCAGTAGGATTTTTCCCTTTATTATTAAAGGACTTAACAAGCCAAGGTGGTCAAACTCCTTGATGTCACCGATAAAGTGTTCCGTTTTGTCGCTCGGAGACCCATGACTGACGTGTCAATTTGGAACTTAAGGACGTCTTCGTGTGGCAGCCACGATATTCCCAACTTAGTTGACTCTGAGTCCGAGATCGTTTTCGGTTTAACTGTGCTCTCGGAAGCGGTGACCTCAAATGAGTTCGAAAACACATCAGACTTAATTGTCTTTAGCTCCTCTACTCAACCAGCACCACTCAACATGCCTTCAACATAAAAGTCGGACTCAATAACTTCAGCAGCTTTAGGGAATGGGAGCTTTGCAGACTCACCCAACCTCTTCAAACACCGAATAGCCAAAAATGGGGCTGGTCCAGTCCCATATGTTATGGTGTTGAGTTGGTATATTCTGAAGGACTCAGAAGGGTGTCTTCTCTACACTATGAGCTGAAATCGTCTATCTGCATCATCTACCAAGACTTGGCGATACATTTTCTTAACATCTGTGTAGTCTGAAGCGGAGTAATGTAGAATACAGTTAATCCTGTATCGTAGGACCGACCATCAATATGTGGTTCAAAGCCACCTGAGAGGATGTCTTACAAGACGCATCGAAAACGACACGGAGCTTGGTCCTCAACACACACTGATGGGGAATAAAATAATGTGGAGCTTTAGGGATTGTGTTGACTGTGGGTTCCATGAACTCCAAGTACATTTTCTGCAACTCAAGGTCACCAGACAATCTTTTGTCAAGCGACAAAAACCGCCGCTTAGCTATTTCAAAGGAGTTGCTCAAGATATTGGGATCTGATTTGAATAGCAGCTTTACTTTAAACCGACCTGAAGGCAAGCCCTGGGTAGTCTTTCTATAATGCTCCTCACATAACTTGTGTTCAGGAGAAAAAGACTTTTTAGAAGACGGCAATTCTTCCAGTGACCAAAACTTTTGTAGTGTTTTGTCGATAGATACTCCTCTCGACAACTCAAACTGTTCATCGCTTCCTGGGTGACAGTCAGCTTTGGACTGTATCTGCTCGACACAATCCAGCCGAGAAGCGTTTTCTGCAGAGTTGGATAGTCAGAACCTTGTCTTATTTGACCAACAGATAAAAGCTCGAAAAATGTTTGCACCTATCAACATATCTATCTTCTGTGGCTTAAAGAAATATGGGTCTGTAAGTGGTAAGTTCTTCGGGATTTGCCAATCACTCACATTAAGTGTTTGATCAGGGTGATACCCCGAAATAGACCTTAAAATCCAGAAATCGACCGATAACTCACTACCAGTAACTCGCGACTTCACCACCGTGTGCATCTTCTTCTTGACTTGTGAATTGGACTCACCAATACTAAGCAAGTTGATACAGGACTCCTCCCTACGGATCTGTAAGCGCTGTGCTAAGTCCTCAGTGATGAAATTAGTTTGGGACCCAGAGTCAAGCAGAGCTCGGGCCAAAACAAAGTCACCGTTATTTGTTTGGACGCTTATGATCGACGTAGCTAGAATAACTCTGATCTGTCGCATGCAGATCATGCGAAGTGGAAGGTTCATTCTGATTAGGTGGAGGAGAAGAACTCTCTGGGGGTGATGGCAACGCTAGACTTTTGTTTGCCACTGTGTACCGATGCAATAAGGAATGATGTGAGCATCCACACACTTAACACTTCTTAGCTTTGCATCGTACTACAGAGTGGCCTGGTTGCAGACAATTGATACATAGAGATGCAGTCTTTGCGAATTAAAACCTTTGCATTACTGCCAGCCGACCAAATGGACTGCACTCTGTCAACAAATGGTCTTTCGCATTGCAGTAGCTGCATTGTTGGCGCTTGGTATTCGCAGTCGAACACGCAAATGAGCTCCGATTATGAGGCTTGCTTGGCACAGCTTTCTGCTCCTGCTTTGGCAGAGTCTTCGGCCGAAAGATGCTTATGTCTGCGATAAGGCACACTTTCGCAGTCCGTCTAAAGTGGCAGCTTATCATAATTGAGCTGTTCTTCCCAATTTTGTTTGGTCACCGAATCGACTCTACTCAAGGCGAGATGAATAAGCATTGCATTTGAGATCTTTTTATCATCGCCTATCGATAACAAGGAACCATATATGGATGAGGTTGTATCTATTAGGTTCTTTAAGGATGATGCTGATTGCTGGGTCATTTTGGGAAGACTAAATAGGGCAGCAATGTAATTTTTGAAAATCAGATAATCGTTATCGTAGACATTGGTCTTTCTCGTAGTAACTCTCGGTTACTTGGAACGCCCTAACATTTCCTAACGCTTCACCAGAGAGACACGAAAGCCAATGGTTGAACTTTTCGATAACTGGAATGCTTTCGTTATTATGAACCAGAGTCTTAAATAAACATATACAGTTTTTGAATTCCGAAAAAATGCCGGTGAACTGCGGCAGTGCTAACTTCGGAAGTCGAGCACGAGTTGGGCCACCAGAAGCTGGTACTGAAGGCTTTTTATCGTCAGCTGTTTTAAAGACGCATATAAGTGACATTAACTTCCCCTTGGTTACGATGGAGAGTTCATCCAACTCGGCTCCAAATTCATCGTCATTATCTATTTGTTCGATCTATTTTTTTTCTATTAGCTTTTGCAGCCTGCACACGAGCTCCGTCAGTTTCAGCGGAACATCGCCAGCTTCTAAACGGTCCGCTAATCTTTGAATTTTTTTGACACGGCATCTGCGTTTCTTCTGAAGTTCTTCAAGGAAGGGCTTTTGATCGGCTTTTGGGGTCATATTGACTCTCAACACAAGCAACTGATAATGAATGGTAATCAGGTGTTTGTACCCAAACGAGTGAAAAATAAATATACCCGACTAAGGTAGGGTATCACGTCACTTAGTGATCGCGTTGTATGCTCGCATGCGAATATACCCAAACGAGTTCAAAAAACTATATAAAAACTATATGCAGCTCTACTATGTCATACGTATGTGCTAAGAATTGAAAGCAAGGTGCAATTGTTTCAGCACAAGACAATAATTGCGACTTTTTAATCTTAGGTCTTTACTCGAGCTTTCAATTTTTTGCACAAATACCTCAGATTTGGATCTGATTTCCAAATAGTCCACTTTCCTCTTCTGGGGCTGGGTTTTCCACTCAACTGGATATCCCTCGGCGGTAGAACTGCAGACAGGGTATTGCACGACCGACGCGGTGATTTGCAGCTTGTTGTTTGTACCTAACATATGTAATGTGGCGAAGCGGGGCGAACTCGCCAAGAGCAAGAGAGAGCTCTCTGCGCTCCCGCTCCGCCTTAATCCATTCTTCAAAATTAGGCAGCCCGACGCTACAAATAGAAATCGAATTACTCATAAAGATAACATATAACATTACAAAAAAAAAAAAAAAAAAAAAAAATATAACAAACAAAAATATTCATATATTTTTTTTACCTTTTCCAGAATAATGTTCCCTCAGGTGCTCATACTAAACATAATCCTTTTAACATCTTCCGATATAATTGATTCCACAAGTTACGAATACTTAATATTTAAAGACAATAAAGACGTATTGACTATGAATCATACGCAGATTTATTCCACGTAACTAATTCAACCGATTTAGAATTGGAAATTTCAATGAATCTAGAACTTTTAAAACTAACTTTTCAGGAATAATGCCAAAGAGAAAAAAAAAGAAGATTTAATGAAATAGGAACTTTATGGAAATGGATAGTAGGTATTCCTGATCACAATGATTTCATAACTGTTCAGAACAAAGTATAAATTCAAAATTATTCAATGAAGTAAAACATCTTACTGACAATTTAAAAACTTCATATTTAGCGATGAAACAATTTTACGAAAACACCGTTTGCGGTTGCTTACATTTGACTTACAAAATTTATTAGAGACCATTATCCTGGCAAAAATTAAAATATTTAACACAAAAATCTTAAATGAAATTGAAATTAAAGAAATTTACAATCATAAAAAGCAACCTGTAGTATTATCTGATTTAATGGCTAAATCAAAGCTTAAAATTTTATCAAATGACAATTTACTCGTGATCTACATACAATACCTAATTATTGATGGCAAATGTGACCTATATAATACCAGAGCTATTGCAGAATCCGATGGGAAATTAATAATTAATAACAAAGTTTCCTACTGCAAAAACAAGTATTACCTAATGAATAGTTTTAAAAAAGAAATATTCAACAATTATTGTAAGATAAGCTTTGAAAATAACTGTTTTATAAATTTATTAAATGGCAAAAAAGCCAATTGTACTAAATTAAGGGAAAAAAATAAGCAAATAGATATTCTACAAGATGGGGCCATTTTGATAGCAGGTGCAAGCACAGTAAATAACACTCAACTAGAAGATTCATATTTAATTTTGTTCAATGATTCTATCATTATAAATAATAAACCCTTTATTAACACCGGAAACAAAATATTGAACTATATAGCAAACATAATTTTATTAATTACGACACTTCCGAATATATTACTTCAAATAATTCAGAGCTTATACCCGATTTACACATGCGACAATGCTGCCGGTAAGAGCCCTGTGAATAGAAGAAGACAATGATGCGGCCGCATCTTTAATCATGCGGCGCATCATTGGCTAGTGTTGCCGTATTCTGTGCAGTATTTTTACAAAATACTGAAATTATTCGGGGTATCGAGAGCAAACATATGTTTTTGTCAAACAATAACCGCCAAACCAGTCCTAAACATTTAAATTAAAATTTGATAGATACAAATATGATAGCAAACAACAAAATTGTAACACAACAACTTACAAGGATCCACAAAGATCTTTCGGGATGCACTAATTCCAACTTTAAAAGTGCCTTTTGTTTGATGGAGCAAAGATAGTTCATATAGATCGCACTCCTCCTTAACCAGCTCCATAAACAATTGGGTGCTCGTGGTGAAACTCCCAAATGCACCGTTTCCACATTTAATAATAAATCGCTCATTATTTTGACAATTTCTTTAAATTTCATTAAAAATGACTTTCCTCTCTTCTTCTTACTCACAGCGTTTGTTTACTTTTGCAGCCCGAACAGCTGACAAAATTATGCGGCTTAGGTGTAAACGCCTCGCATCATTTTTCTGCACCTTCGACAATGATGCGGCTGTGTAAAAAGCCTATTTAATCGGGACGATCCATTTTAGAAGGAGGAGAGTTATCCAACCCGTGAAATGGGGCCCCTTGTGGATTAATAAACAATTTTCGATCTTAGCGATCTTACAGTTGCCGTTGTTTTGCATTAACGGAACCACTTAGCGATCTTTCCATTGCCTTTTTTTTTTGCATTAGCGGGACCACTTAGCGATCTTGCCGTTGCCTTTGTTTTGCATTTGCCTTTGCCTTTCTAGCTTCAAGGGCCGCTTTTAGCGCTGCTATAAATAAACCAATCCTAACGTAAAAACCAGCTTCCGTTCGAAGCCCAAACATATGCGTCCCAAGTCCAGTCCGTTTCATCTTAAGCTTATATCATAAACCAATATTGAAAATTCTTGAAGCCCGCAAAGAAAAGCTTCTGGCCGAAGTTCGTTGTAAAAAATGAACCGACAGTTCTAATTTGGAATCTGATCGAGATCGGTCGAACATACGAGTTCGGATTAAACGTTTATAATTCTTGTGTAATTAGTTTAATAAAAAAGGTTTAGCAGCAAGTTCGTATATAAAATAAATTATATTTTTAATCAATTATCAGTGAAGTATTTTAATTTTCACATCTATTGTGCTCCGAATTAACATCAGAGTTCATATAGTTGTAACCGAATGTTCATAACATCTACGCAACATGTTGCTGGACTTCCTGGACTTCAACTTCAAAAACTTCCTTTGCAATCTCTCGATACGCGAAATCTAAACGACACCAGTGGGGTTCCAAACCACTGAAACATACTCAAGACGAGAACGCACAAGAAATGCATAAAGACTTCAATTCGTCGTTCGAGCTGCTAATCGTTGCAGCACTCACAGCATCACCGATCGACTATGGATAACACGTCTGGAGATACATCAATGTACAATGTACAAGCAAGTACTAAGATAAGTTGTTGCAATCTGCCTCATATATCACGATTAGAAGAAATATTACAAAAGTTTTTGGAATATGAAGAGTTCGAAACAGATCGCCATAGTGAAACCCTGTCTGTTGTGACTGTTGTGTTTGTGCTTGCACGCGGAATTGTGTAGCACACGCTTAACATACTGCATCAGCCTCACACCGACTTATATTTTACCTTTCTTTTTCTTTTTCATCACTTTTACAATGAGCTCCTGCTGTGCTAAACGGTGCGACGCTGGCCGTACGGTGGCCACCCGTCAAATCTTCATCTACTGCTGGTTGTGTAATAATACGGCACACGCTACCTGTGCGGGTCTTGGTCACTACGGTGGTCGCATTGTTGATGTGGTCAAGACTCGCTGCGGTCTCAACTGGACCTGTTTTGATTGCAGGCCACTTGAGGCCGACATGCGAATCTTTATGAGACAAACTCATAATGAATTCGCCAGCCTCCACACCGAATTCCAGCGATTACAGGATAAGTTTCTCTCAACGGAGACTCATTTTAAAAACTTAAAAATGATAAATGAGTCTCCTAAGAGAAGAAAGGTTACTCGTACTTCGCCGTGTTCTAAAACCCTTAATTCTCTTGCAGTCAACGATATGCCCGCTCCGCCAATAACCTCGCCAGCCATGATCGACTCTGGTGCTAAGGAAACCGATGGCATGATTACCGGCTATTACGATCCTGCTTCAATGAAAATGGCTGCACTCGGCCCCTCTCCTGCAGCCACCCTGGTGCCAACTGTCCAATTGGAAGTTAATGACGATCATGTCCCTGGTGCTCCATCGCCCTCAATTGATGCCGACGACACCGTTGATAGAATGGAAGTTGAAGCCCCTTCAACTTCTGCTTCCATCGCCATCTCCTCGGACCTTTCTGCTCTATCTGAACTCGCCCCTCGGGTTGTTCCCACTTCCGCCTTACTTATTAAACATGTGACCCCACCACCTATTCTTCTTGCTCGTGCTCCTCTGAAATCTATTTTTGTGTCCCGACTCTTAGACTCGACTACGGATGTTCTCGTTAGGGACTACATCTATTTTAAACTCAATATTGATGATTCCTCTGGCCTAGAAGTTACCAAATTAAACTTTAAAGAAAAACGTAGAATCGCTTCATTTAAAATTCTAGTGCCGGATGAACACGTAAATAGTTTACTTGATTCCTCCTTCTGGCCGAATCATACGATTTGTCACCTGTTTTCTAAGCGTACCCCTGAACCTAGAGCTGGTATAATTTCTACTCCTCTTCCGTCTGCTTCAAAAAACTGAATTCCCCCCCTCCACTAAAGATCTCATATCAGAATGTACGTGGCCTGTGCAGTAAGCTCAGCAAACTATATTCTGATAGTGCAACTTTTGATTCTGATATTATCGCTTTTACTGAAACCTGGCTCAATTCCTCAATTTCGGATTCAGAGATTTTTATAGACAAGTATAACATATATAGACTTGACCGTCCATCTCGAGGTGGTGGAGTTCTGATAGCCGTTCGCTCTGACTTAACTTCTCAACTCCTTTCCATCGAAGAGTGTAACAATTTAGAAATAGTCATAGTTAAAATTCGTCTGCGCTCTTTTAGTTTATTCATTTCTTGTTCATACATCCCTCCGTCTGCTGAATTCGCAACCTATGTGCTTCACACTGCTCATCTTCAGTCCCTCTCGTCCCAACTTAATGATTCCGATCGCCTTATTGTCCTTGGGGATTTTAATCTCCCAAACATTACGTGGACTCCTTCTTTTGACTCTAACCTGATGCTCCAATCCATGCAGCATGATTTTATTGACTCCTTGTCCTATACTTCGCTGGGTCAGGCTAATGGCATTTGTAATAACATTGGCAGGATCTTAGACCTCGTCTTCACCTCCGATACGTCGATGACTCTGGTTAGTAGAGGATCACCTCTATCCTTCCCTGAAGACCTTTATCATCCCACACTTGATATTGAACTTCACTTGCCTTCTTCTGGGCCCATCAAATCGTTCCCTAAGCCCTCGCCTATCTATTGCTTTAAAAAGGCCGATTTTTCTTCTCTGAATATTGCTCTGTCCCAGATCGATTGGTCATTCCTCGACGACTACCTCGAAGTAGAGCCTGCCACTAAGGCATTCTATACCACCATTTTTTCCATCTTTTCTACTTATGTCCCTTTAGTCACCCCCTTGAAAAATCCTTCTGGCCCCATTTGGTTCACCCCGAGGGTAATCAACCTGAGGAATTTTAAATCCCGCATGTATAAAAAATTTAAAAAATCCGGTTCTCAATCGGACTTTTCTAAATACTTAATTGCTAAATCTAAATTTTCCCTATGTAATACGTTATGCTATAATAAGTACTTGGCCAAGTGCAAGCTTAACTTCAAACGCGATCCTAAACAATTCTTCAGGTTTGTTAACTCTAAACGTAACTCTACTCAATTTCCTTCATCTCTACACTTAAACGGTAGTTTTGCTGACAATGATTGTGACATTGCGGATCTATTCGCTTCCTTTTTTCAACGTTGCTACTCTGTCCCCTCAATGAACCTTCCCTCTATTCTGGCCTCCACATCCGACCATCGTACCAGGTACTCTTATCCTTTTCCGCTAAAGAGCTCAAATTGTATCTATTCCCCCTTCATTGATTATAACGGCCTGCTAACCAATTTAAAATCGAGTAAGTTTTCGTTCTCCACTGGCCCGCATTTGGTCCCCAGTGCCGTTCTTAAACTTTGTGCTGATTCTCTTTGCGTGCCCCTTCTAAAACTTTTCACCTTGTCGCTAGAGTTAAGCGATTTTCCAATCATCTGGAAGGAGTCCTACATAATCCCTGTCCACAAAAAGGGCTCGAAATCAGATGTTTCTAATTATCGGTGTATATCTAATATATCTGCCATTCCTAAACTTTTTGAAAAAATCATTACATCTCAGCTGCAGCACTTTTGTAGTTCCCTGTTCTCGGAATCCCAGCATGGATTTGTAAAACGTCGCTCAGGTACGTCTAACCTCCTGGAATTCTCCTCCTTCGTAACTACAGGATTTGCTAATCAGTGCCAAACTGATGTAGTTTACACTGATTTTAGTAAAGCCTTTGACTCTGTTAATCACAATCTCCTTATCCATAAACTATCTCTCCTTGGGTTTCCGACTAATCTCCTCCTCTGGACCAATTCTTATCTTAGTAATCGTTCTCAGCGTGTCCGCTTCAACTCCTCTCTCTCTAAACCAGTCCTTGTTACATCGGGTGTACCTCAAGGTAGCCATCTGGGCCCCCTGTTATTTAATTTGTTTATTAACGATCTTCCTCTAGTCTTATCTCACTCCCGTGTCCTTATGTACGCTGACGATGTTAAAGTATTTTTTTTCCTATAAAGGAATAATCGTCTATCTCTCTCGTAGTGTTCAGACGCGTTTTTTCATTGCGCTCCGCTTATTTTTCACTTATTTTGTATAAACAACCGGTGTTTGTCCAAAATAAACCTTTAGCGAACTAACAAATTAACTTGCTAACTTAAAGTCTATCTATCATGCCTATTTACTGTGCAAAACATAATTGAATAATTCTTTTTTGCGTCGGTTAACATTGTGTTTTTGTTGATGCTTTTCGTAAGTACGCTCTCACATTGAATTTAGCCCGCTCTCATCTTGTAGTCTGTGCTTTAGCATCACTCTCTCCCTATAACCCAAACATAAATAACTGTTCTTCCTCTCTCGCTCTCAATACTTTCCGTGTAGTGGCGCTCTCTCTCTCTCATTGCAGCTGCTGCAACCGCTCTCCTCTCTCCGCTCAGTTTTTACTAATTCCGCTTTAAGCGTTTGCCTGGCACACTGGTCTGATTTCTATTTGCTTTGAAATAAATTTTGTTTATTGTATTTAAAATGGAATCACCTATTATCTGTACCAAAAAAACCTGCAAACAGGTGGTCACCCCTGCTCAGTCGAGTATCCCCTGCTATCTTTGCGGAAAAGCAATGCACGCAAAGTGCGCTGGGTACTCAGGCCTCGTGGGTGATGCAATTTCCAAGCATAATGGCTTGTTCTACTGTTGTGAGGCATGCCGGGGGCTCACATAGAGATGGCCAGGTTTATGGGGCAGACGCGGAATGGCTTTAAGGAGCTGACCGTGGGCTTTAAAAAGCAGTACGATCGGCTCCTAGCCATGGAGTCTTTGTTTAGCAGTTTGCAACTGCTGAATGAGTCTCCTAGGCGAAAAAAGGTCACTCCGCGGGATCTGCAAGCCCCAACTGTCCCTCAGCCGCCCGTTGCCGAACAACCGACTCCGACCACTCCAATTGTGCAGCAGCCGATATCGTTGGATATTCCAAGGGCAACGACTGCTGCTGGTGATGCAAATTCGGCAGCCGAATTTATCACTTCGGAGAACGCACAACCAGAAATTTCCGTAGCGTCCGTTTCCGTCGAGTCCGCCAACATTCCTGATATCCCGTCCACTTCGATCCCACCAACAAACATACGACCTGGACCACCGGGTATTGCCATCACAGGTACAAGGTCTGTGGTGCCAAACCCAAGATTGGTGGTGATCACACCTACACCTAAACGACAAATATTTGTCTCACGGCTTGCCCCTTACACCACTATATATGACGTTACTGCTTTTATTCAAAGCAATATACAAGCCGTCAGTTTAAAGGTGGAGAAGTTTAACTTCTCTTATGCCAGGGATGTAGCTTCATTCAAAATAAGCGTCTCCCCGACTCATTTTGACACCATTTGCTCTGCCAAATTTTGGCCAGAGAACATGGTAGTGAAGGAGTTTAAGGCAAAGAAGAAGAGTAGGCCCCCAATAACTCCTAATACTAGTCAGGCCAGTGCTCCATCCTCATCTTCCCAGTCCACCCATCCAAAAAACTAACTTCCTCTCTCTTAATCACCTACCAGAATGTTAGAAGCTTGCGTAATAAGCTCAGCACTCTGTTTCGGGATAGCGTCGCATTTGCATCCCATGTAATTGTGTTTACAGAGACCTGGTTAAAACCGGAAATTCTTAGTTCTGAAGTTTTGGCAGGTCGGTACACAACCCTTAGAAACGACCGTTCGTCTCGACGTGCAGGTGGGGTTCTGATTGCAGTGGACTCTAACTTCACGTCGAAACATTTTACAGTCCAGATTCAACAAGAACTGGAATTCCTGTGTATAAAACTGATTCTTCCCGCTTTTTCAGTCTTTATTACATGCTCGTATATTCCACCTTCTTCGGATATCGCAATTTATGAGCAGCACTTGTCCGCCTTAAGCGCTGTTTCTTCCTCGCTATCAGATAAAGATCATATGATAGTTCTTGGGGATTTCAATTTACCAGGAACTGTTTGGTCTTTGGTAAACGAGTCTAATAACCTAATCCCCATGTCACGACATGACTTTATAGACGGCTTACTCGACTTATCCCTGTCTCAAGTCAACCATGTGAAAAATTCCCTGGGTCGATTGCTTGATCTGTGCTTTGTAACGGATCCGACCATTGCGTTGTTAACCCGAGTCCCTCCGCTCACTATACCTGAAGACGCCTACCATCCTACACTTGAAGTGTCGCTCGATATAGGACCAACCACATTGGATCGGTCGGGTAGGCTACCTCAATGTGTCCGCTGCTTTCGTAAAGCCGAGATTGCGAAGCTTAATAAACTCATTAGGGATTTTGATTGGTCCGCTTTGTATTTGTGCACTGATGTTACAATATGCACAAACATTTTCTACGATGCACTTGACTCACTTTTTGAGTCTTGTGTCCCACTTTCCTGTCCTTTTAGATCTGGGAAGCCCCCTTGGTTTACCAAAGAGTTATCCAGTCTAAAAAACTTAAAATCAAGACTTTACAAAAAATTTCATGAAGTTGGCTCTCCTTCTTCTCTCTCTCGCTATGTAATGGCTCGGTCAAACTTTTCAGTTCTTAATTCCCAGTGCTATAAGAACTACCTATCTAGATGCAGGATACGTTTTTCTCAGGACCCTAAGCAGTTTTACAGCTTCCTAAACAGTAAGCGTAAAACGTCCGCTCATCCATCCTCGCTATCATTTCTTAATACGTCGGCAAACACTGATCAGGCAATTGCTGATCTTTTTGCCCAATACTTTCAAACAACCTATTCTCAGGAATGCTACTCCGGGCAGCCGTACCCATACGGTTTACCCAGGTCGAACGGCATCTTCAGTCCCTTGCTAAATGAAAGCTCTCTGCTTCTTGATCTCCGGAAAGTTAAGCCGGTGTTTTCAATGGGTACGGACGGAGTTCCCGGCTGTGTACTTAGATACTGCGCCGAGTCTCTGTGTGGACCGTTGCTTAAACTATTCAGCCTGTCCATTAACTCTTCATGCTTCCCCTCCATATGGGAGGAGTCGTTCATTATTCCTCTCCATAAGAAAGGTAGTTATCAAAGTTATCCGCAATTCCTAAAGTGTTTGAGAAAATTTTAACTCCGCACTTATATCTCCAGCCCAGCATGGATTTAGAAGGCGGAGATCAACAACCACGAATTTATTGGAGTTCACCTCCTTTATCATTAAAGGCTTCCAAGGTAATCTACAGACGGATGTCATTTACACAGATTTCAGTAAAGCATTCGACTCTGTAAACCACACTCTCCTAGCACAAAAACTTGACCTTTTAGGGTTTCCACCCAATCTCTTGAGATGGATTTCTAGCTACCTTTGTTCCAGGTCCCAAAGAGTCCTCTTCAAAAACTCCCTATCTTCACCAGTTATGGTTACTTCGGGCGTACCACAGGGCAGCCATCTAGGCCCCCTACTCTTTACACTCTTTATAAATGACCTGCCTTCGGTATTAACATACTCTCGAGTACTTATGTATGCGGATGATGTTAAGCTGTGTGTCCAGTTAAAGGACAGCTTATCTCACTCCAGGTTGCAATCTGATCTTAATAGCTTTCAGTCATGGTGTTGTGCAAATTTGTTATACCTTAATGCTTCGAAATGTAAAGTAATGACATTTCATCGCTCAAGCGCATTTCTGGCTCCTTACACACTAGGCGGGGGTTCTCTCGAGAGAATTACACTAGTTGATGATCTTGGTGTTCTTTTAGATCCCAAGTTAAAGTTTTCTGAACACATTTCTACCATGGTAAATAAGGCCATGGGCGTGGTTGGGTTTATAAAGAGGTGGTCAAAGGAATTTGACGACCCCTATATAACAAAGACTTTCTATGTATCGCTTGTTCGTCCGATTTTAGAATATGGTTCTTGTGTATGGTGCCCTCAGTACAAAGTACACCAGGACCGTATGGAATCAGTACAGAAAAACTTTTTAATTTTCGCTCTACGCGGCCTCAACTGGGATGCAAGTGTGAGACTGCCGTCTTACTCTAGTAGATCGCTTTTAATAAACCTTCCATCATTAGTTAACCGTAGAAAAATGCTTGGTGTGATTTTTGTGCACAACTTGATCAAGGGTGACGTAGATAGCCCTGACTTGCTGAGCCGCATAAGCTTCACGATTCCTATTAGAATTACCAGAAATTATACCCCTCTGTTCCTTCCGATTTGTAGATCGAATTATTCCTTGCATGAACCTTTTAGAGTTTTATGCTCGGATTATAATTCCCTCTACCATATTATATCGGCAACTAATTCCCTTCCTCTTCTTAAATTACTAATACTCACATACCTTTCTCATAGTTAGTAATTGTAGTTGTGGAGTACGATAGTTTTAATGCATGATTAACTCCTTTAGTAAGATTAGTTCTAATTTTCCTCGAATACTAGTCTAACATCTATCTTTCCTGCATGATCGCGATCGGTTCGGTTAACGAGTCGCGCGTTTTGCGGCAGCGCCCCTCGGTCGGTTGGGTGGGAGGAGGGCTGCGTTTCGGCCTGGGATTCGTGCGTAACAGCATTCGGCTGGTGTCCCATGGGCCACTTGATGGTGCAGTCATTGCACGTCAACGTCCAAACAAGACCCTGTGTCCCCGTTATCTCTGCAATCAGATCTTGACGCTCTTAATAACTGGTGCCTTATTAACGTTCTTCCACTGAACATTTCTAAATGTAATGTCATGACTTTCCACCGCATCAAGCCATACCTATTTGACTACTCCATCAATAGTTGTATCCTAGAACGCCAGTTCAAAGTTAATGAATTAGGCATCATCTTTGTTCCAAATCTTTCTTTTAATTGTCATATCTCCTCCATCTCGAATAAAGCCAAAGGAGTTCTTGGTTTTGTCGAAAGATGGTCTAAGGAATTTACTGACCCTAACACCACTAAAGTCTTATACGTTTCTCTGGTCCGGCCTATCTTGGAATATGGTTCCTGTGTCTGGTCACCACATTACCAGAAATTTCAAGATATGCTTGAATCCGTGCAGAAACAATTCCTCATCTTTGCACTCCGTGCACTTAATTGGGACCCTGTGATACATCTTCCTTCCTACGAAAGCAGGCTGCACCTCATTAACCTCCAATCTCTGAAGTCCCGTAGGATCTGTCATGGAGTTCTTTTTCTCCACAAGCTTCTCTCCGGTGAGGTGGAATCATCTGCTCTTATAAGTCTTGTTAGTTTTGCTGTCCCATCCCGTCCGACTAGGCATTACTTTCCTCTCCACCTTCAACTCTGCCTTTCTAACTACTCAGATCAGGAATCTTTCCGTAGCCTTTGCCGAAATTATAACAAATTTTTATACCCGGTACTCGAAGAGTAAAGGGGTATATTAGATTTGTGCAAAAAATTAGTGTGTGTAACACCCAGAAGGAAGCGTTTCCGACCCCATAAAGGATATATATTATGTCTGTCTGTCCGTCCGTCTGTCCGTCTTCATTAGCGCCTATAGCTCAAAGACCATAAAAGCTAGAAGAACACAATCTTGTATCCAGACTCCTGTCCTATCGCACTGTTACAAGTGTATTTCAAAATTACCCCCGCCCCCTTCCGCCCACTCCAAGGACGAAAATCTGTGGCATGCACAATTTTAAAGATACGAGAAAACTAAAAACGCAGAATCATAGAGAATGAGCATATCTATCAGATTGTTGAATCTGGATCAGATCAGATGATAAATATAGCCACAATGAAGAAAACCATTTCGAAATGCATCGTTCCCACTCGCTCTCTCTCACACACAGGGGTAGGCGCTATGCCTAATCGAATTTTTTGACGCCTAGTTCTCAGAGACTATAAGAGCTAGATCAACCAAACTTTCTATCCAAGCTCCTGTGATATCAAACCGAGACGAGTTTGTTTTAAAATTTGGCCACGCCCTCTTCCGCCCCACAAAAGATGAAAATCTACAGAATCATAGAAAATGACTATATCTATCAGAGTATTGAATTTGGATCAGATCGGATCATAAATATAGTCAGAAGGAACAAATGAAATTTCAGTGGCCTCCCAAGCGCAGACTGATTCCCTCTCTCTCTCGCACACAGCTGTGTATGTATATGTAGGAAGTAGATAAAAACATGTAGAAATGGCAGATGTAAAAAATTTATGTAAACAAATATGGAAACATCCAATAGATCAAAATCTCCAAAAAGGTTCGACTTAATTACTTTTTTTTTTTTTTTGGCTAAAATTAAATTTTTCCCTTTTGCGAACATGTAATAAATTACAACAAGCTCACATACATATATACTAACTGAGTACCGGGTATAAAGTAGAGCCGCGGCTCACAACGTTCCCCTCGTTTTATCTGTTCTCCTTTAATTCTAGTTCTAACACTGTCAAATCTATCCTAATGAATAACATATTGTAATAATTTTAAATTATATTTTAAGTTTATCTTGTATCTTGCCTAAGTCTCGTAGGATACACACTTATCATTTAATTTTTCTCCCTACAGTTTAACTGCACATTGTTAAACTTTAAACAATTTTAAACAATAAACAATAAGGAAAATCTTCTCTGTGAAACTCATTTTCAAGAGAATACAAACTTAGTTGAAACAGGCCGAGTACAAGTTTGTTCATCTTTAAGAAATCACCAGCATGTCTTGGAAAGTCAGTAAGCACTGCGAAACGACGTTTTTTGCTGTTAGAAAATTGCTTAAATCGCTTAAGGAAATGTACGAAGCATTCATGGATAACAGACAAGACCCTAGGACATAGGAGTCCCGATAATGATGTAGACTTGTTGAAGCGTTGTTTTGTTGTTGCGTCCTTCGACCCCAAAGTACCACCACAAAACTTCGTGTTGTCTTCGATGCGTCGGCAAATACGACCAACGGCAAATCACTTAATGAAATTATGTATACTGGTCCCAAAATACAAAGAGACTTAATAATGACACTCTTATCGTTTAGATTGTATCGTTATGCTCTGACAGCAGATGTGTTCAAAATGTATAGGCAATTTATGGTTCATCCGAAGTATCGATGCTTTCAGATGGTACTATGGAGGAACGAAGTTACTGATCCCATTAGCATATATAAGTTAAACACTGTAACTTATGGTCTTTTGTGCGTTCCTTTTTTAGCTATCAGAAGCCTAGCATATACATTGCAGAAACCCATTCTACTGAACACCCAACTGGAGCTAAAGTGGTACTTTCAGATATATATGTAGATGATTTGCTTACTGGTGCTGCTGAAGTCAGTTCTCTTTTGGCAAATGCTTGCTTACAGTTGGCTAAGTGGAATTCTAATCACGAAAATTGGGCAGGAGGGATCGAGGAAGTACAAGTTAAGGTTGACGATCAGGAAATATCAAAGGCTCTCGGTATAGCATGGAAACCTCGAGTAGACACCTCTTCTTTTCGATATGAGCTACCCACAATTCAAACTCTCACCAGACGTTCAATCATGTCAGTTGTTGCAAGGATATACGATCCACTTGGGATACTAAGTCCAAAAATCGTTCGATGCAAATTCATCTTCATCAGCTAGGATGGGATGGACTCGTTACGCCTGCCCTTGCTTCTCTCTGGAGACAACTCGAATTGGACTTTTCGCAATTAAGCAGTATTGAGATCCCACGCTATGTAAATACGAGTACAAATCAGTCATTCTCGATTCATGGATTTGCCAACGCGTCGCGACGTGCATACGGATGCTGCTTATACATAGGATCATATATGAGTAATGGTTGTTTTCAATCTACATTATTAATAGGTAAGTCAAAGGTGGCTCCAATCAAGGTTGTATAGCTTCCTCGACTGGAGCTGTGCGCTGCTTTCTTTTATACCCGGTACTCGAAGACTATAGGGGTATATTAGATTTGTGCTAAAAGTGGATGTGTGTAACACCCAGAAGGAAGCGTTTCCGACCCCATAACGTATATATATTCTTGATCAACAACAATAGCCGAGTCGATATAGCTAGGTCTGTCTGTCCGTCCGTCCGTCCTCATTAGCGCCTATAGCTCAGAGACTTTAAGAGCTAGAGCAACCAAATTTTGTATCCAGACTCCTGTGATATCACACTGTTACCGAAAATCTGTGGCATGCACAATTTTAAAGATATGAGAAAAATAAAAACTCAGAATCATAGTCAATGATCATTTCTATCAGAGTGTTGAATCTGGATCAGACAAGAATCATTAATATAGCCACAATGAAGAAAACCATTTCGAAATGCATCGTTCCCTCTCGCTCTCTCTCACACACCGGGGTGGGTGCTATGCTCATTCGCATTTCTTGACGCCTAGATCTCAGAGACTATAAAAGCTACATGAACCAAACTTTCTATCCAAGCTCCTGTAATATCAAACCGAGACCAGTTTATTTCAAACTTTGGCCACGCCCCCTTACGCCCCCACAAAGGACGAAAATTTGCGGAATCCACAATTTTTAAGATACGAGAAAACGCAGAATCATAGAGAATGATCATATGTATCAAAGTGTTGAATCTGAATCAGATCGGATAATAAATATAGGCACAATGAAGAAAACCATTTCGAAAGGCGTCGTTCCCTCTCGCTCTCTCTCACATACCAAGGTGGGTGCTATGCCCGTTCGTCCAGATAAGCGCCTAGATCTCAGAGACCATAAAAGCAAGAGCAACCAAACTTTCTATCCATGTTCCTGTGATATCACTTTAATACAACAGTTTTTCAAAATTTCGCCACGCCCCGTTCCGCCTCCACAAAAAACAAAAATCTGTTGAATCCACAATTTTTAAGATAGGAAAAATAAAAATGCAAAAAAATAGAAAATGGCCATATCTATCAGAGTTTTAAATATGGATCAGCTCGGATCACTATTATAGCCAGAAGGAACAAATGAAATTTCATTACTCTCATTTTCTCATTTTCTCTCTTTCTCTCGTACACATCTCCAAGAGTCGCAGTTAAGACGTGTGCAGATGTAGACATGTACAGAAGACAGCTGTAAAAAACATATGTCAACAAAAATGGAAACATCTAATACATCTAGTATATAAAATTCTCGTGTCACAAACTTTGTTGCTAAACTCCTCCGAAATGGCTCGAACGATTTTCGTGAAATTTTGCGTGCTTATCGGCTAGGACTGGGCATCGGCCAACATCTATTTCTTATCTCGATCAGACCACTCTTTCGAGTACCTCCCAAGCACTTATGTCTTTTTTTTATGAGAGGTACCCGAAGGAGTGGTCTGATCGGGTCAAGATTTGGTATGCATAATTTTTTACACGCCCTTATGTTTTGACAAAGTTTGATTATGAATTTATTGATTAGTTTTAAAGCATGGCATCGTGGGAAGCGCCCATCGCCATCTGGAGCTGCAGCTCCTGTAAAACCCAGAAAATTGCTACTACGATTTCCAAGGTAATCTCGCCAATCTGAGCCAATAGCATTTAATGTAAATGTGGCGTCATGAAATTCAAAGAAAATTGTATGAAAAATATTATATTGAATAAAACTTTTTCATACACATATGAAATCCCAGTAGGTCGAAATAAAAATTTGGTCCTGGGGTTTGTATATTGTGTAAGAAATCATTATTCGTTTCATCACGGAAGCGAAACATCTAAAAAAAAAAAAGCGAAAATTGGTCGAGCCATTTCGCAGAAGTTCAATAATCTGAGAGTTGAATATTTTTGAGCAATGCCAATAAGTCGCAGAGGTGCCAATTTGAGTCGTCAAACGATCAAGTCTAGAACCATTCGAGGTATAAGAGTACGAATTTCAGGTGAACAAATCCAAGAAGACAATGCAGATGAGCGTGTGATCATGGCGGAGTTGCGTGAATCACAATCGCAAGTGTCCCGAGTTGAACGAAATCAACAAAGGCAACTAGAACACCACCTGAACCATTGCACGGTTAACTTATCTGTACAGATCCAGATTCTAGTATGTTCCTGAAGGCAATTCGGATATTCAATTCATGTTTCCAAATTACATCATTTGGAGCAACAGAAATAGTCAACAATATTGCTGCAAACGGTCAACATTTTAATTCCACGTTCAAAATCAAAAGCTTATCACAAAGTGGGCTCATTGCTGCCAATACCAAACGGATCTCATACATTTTTACAAATCTACTTTATGGGTGGCGAGGACTCCGAACGTGCACTCGCCAATCGCGTGGATGCACGTTGCTACTATCATAATCTCAATTCACATTTTGCCAGGCGTATCGTCAGTGAGCTGAACGCACTGTTAAATGAGCACAATGAATTATTGAAATTATTTCAATCTCACATGCACAAACTACAAAGTGACAATCACGCTATTGTAATCAATCCTGATAGAACACCAGCTGAAAAGCATATACGTTGATTCGATGCACTTGTTGTTGACGACGTTGCTGGAATCATGGTTGGCGACCGTACAGCTACGCGACAAATCGTGATTCGAAGAAGAAATAATGATTTTCATTTTATGAGTGATACCCTTTGTTCATATGACGCTCTCCAATATCCACCAATTTTCTGGAAGGGACAAGACGCATATTGTGTAAACATTAAGCAACGAGATCCCGTAACAGGTAATTCATTCATTATTAAGATCATAGTTAATTTGTTATTAAAGAATAAATCTTCAATTAATTTAAGCATATATTATTACAGGAGCCGAAACAAATGAGAACGTTAGCTCGAAGGATAGGTTGATGATTAGACGCGGCCGAGACAACATAATTTTACGATTTCGTGAGCTTTGCCAACAGTTTATGGTCGACATGTATATGAAGATAGAGAGTGAACGACTACGATTCTTACGATATAGTCAACAGAAGCTGCGTGCGGAAGAATATATTTACTTGCGAGATGCTATTGCGAACAACGCTGACACTGCCGATATTGGTAATTCTGTTATCTAAGGCTGCGTTTACACTGAGGCTGCGTCTTGCTTCTCTGCGTCTTGCTTCTCTGCGTCTTCCCAGAGACGCAGTTTTTATTACATAGGTTAAGCATAGGGCCCTAGTGGTGGCAAAAAGTTGCGTCGGTTTTCGACGCAGTTGCGTTTATTCGATATATTCGATTGTTGTTGAGCTTAACAGCACATTTTCGCATTTTTCTGCCTGTCATACCCATATGACATTAGACTTTGAAGCTGGACTAACTTGAAAAATAGAGACAGCCTTATGCAAAAAGCATGCAATGAGAGCGAGAGAGATATATACGTCCAGTTGTTTTTCCAGTTGAGCTGGGAGCAGCGCTGCGGCAGAGATTATTGCTATAGTTTCTAGATACGATTTTGCTGGCTTGGTGGCAATGTGTGATGTATAATATCATAAATGATGAGTTTATAATTCGTAAAAAGAGGAAAAAGAATATGAAAAAAATGTAAACAACTAACAAAATGGCAAGCATATTGGATTTAAACAGACGAAAAATGCTTTGTGCAGCTTTTTTAATATTTCAAAATAATAATATAATTGCGTGTCAAAGCCGCTCAGCAAAACAGTACGTCTTTACGTTTTGCCATTTCATTTTTATATCAGCTTTAAAAAATAGAGCAATTAATAACGTTTGGTTATTACTTAATATATTTTACCAACTTACCATGATCTACGGTCTCTGCGAATCCGTCCTCCATTCTAGCAGCCGCTCGTTTTCAGAAAGCCTGTTTTAGGTGTTTGTTTTTAAATTGGGTTTGCGAAAAATCCCAAGCGTGAGGGGAGTTCTTAACAAGATTTAGAAGGAAACCTGTAGCTTCCTCCGTCCACAAAATTTTAGTAAAAAATGTTTGTACAGTATACAAATGCTTCCCGCCGCAAAGGAAAACATATGTTCAACTACTGCGCGACGTTTACCAGCACTAATTTATCGATGTCTATCATGCTATCTCTCTCTTCGCAGCAAATTTAGCAAAGTCTAATGTCATATGGGCATCAGCGAAAATATCACCACTAGCAACAACAAAAAACAGCTGATCCAAAAAATATAAACTTGCCGGCAAAAATTTCTGATGATGGAAAAGGTAAAATAAACATATAATATAAGTAAGTTACATGCCCAACATTATTTGCATACATGTTTTCTTATTTACTTTTTAAACTGTTTATAACTGAACTGGCTAAGGTGGGTCCTTCGGGTGGCACCCCGTCAACATGGGAGCACTTCAAGAGGGTATCATTAATCCACCAGCAAGTCAATAGACGTATACGGAGTTGAGAGTACAGGTATTAAATTATATACAAATTTCTGAATAAATAACTTAATTTATAAAAACTTTGCAGACATTTATGAATTTGATGCGGAGAATAGCAATGCATCGATGTTGAACACCACTTTGGTAGAGCCATCCGGTTCCCAGCCGAAACGTCGCAAAATCGAGGATTTAGCCCAACAAATGCTGGAGGCAGAAACCTCCGCCAAGTTCCAAACTCGAATTCTGGAGCTATTCGAAATTCTAGATTAAGTTTGTTAAAATATTAAATAAATAATAGTTTGTTATATGGTACACATTGTTTATTTATAAAGAGTTGGAATTTAAAAGGTGGAGTGATAAAGCATTCCTTACAGTTTCGGCCCGTGTATTCGAATTTCCCAGCCAAACTTCATGCTCAGGTTGTTCTTGGACTTGTATGGTTTCATCATCTAGCTGAGATCTGTCCGAGACTTTGCAGTTATGGACTGAACAGAAATTGTAGTGTTTTTGATGTTGTTGTCTAGCCCCTTTCCAATCCTTCGATACCGAGCAGAATGCGTTTTCCACAACACGTCAAACCTTCGACAAGTTATAATTAAATGCCTTATGTTCTTGAGAAGCCTCAACAGAAAACGGATATGGTTTCATTACATTTTTTGAAAATCGAAATGCAGAATCTCCTAAGTTTAGAATAGGTATTTCGACATCATTTATAATTTTTGAATTTTCGTCGAGTAAAGGTTACTCTTCCAATTTTGTTTTTTAGCTGAATTTTTCGAAAATTTTTGAGTCATGAGTTCGGCCTGGACCTCCTACATCTATGTATGTGAATCTGTAACTATAAATATACAAAACTTATAAAATTTCATTGTTTTCATACAAAAATTCACTTCTTACCGATGGTCAACCAAGGCGAATAGGACGGTTGAATACCAACCCTTGTAATTTCGGTAATTCACTGCAATCTCAAATTTCGGTTGGACCTCGATGTGGCAGCCATCTATTACAGATTTTGCTCAGTATATTATGAATAATTTTATCTATAATTTAAATCTGAATAAACTTGCCCATAGATCCGAAGCATTGTGGAAATCCCATGTCTTCGAATCCTTTCACTGTTTCCGTGATCTTTTCTTGGGTAAGAAATTCTGCTGGCAAATACTCGTCAGCGAGTTCAGCAGTCACCTCCCGACAAAATTCCATCAATATCCTATACACAATAGCTTTGGACACATCGAATAGATTGCCAATAGTGCGATATTCTGCAGAGTATCCCAGGCAATATGTATATCGCTATGGCTATCCTTTTCTCCAAAGCGATTTCCTGTCGTAAATTGGTATCCTTCTTTCGGAGATTAGGCAGCAGCCCCACAAGAACATCGAAAGTACTCCTCTTCATGCGGAAGTTGTCTTTGAAGAACGCGTCGGAGTTGTTTGCAACATCTTCCTCCCAAAATGAAAAATATCGTGGCTATTTTTAATTGAACTGAGAACAGTATATGCCTTTTACTTACAGGGGTCCAAACGCGTGGAGGTCGTTGCAGCTTAAAGATAAATTGCAACTTTTCTGCAGAGGACCCCACCGCTTCCATGCATTGCAAAAGATTATCTTCATTTTGCGTCACCGCAGATAAAAGAATCAATTTATTTCGTGTTATATTGCTCCTAATTAATTTTTTTTATTTAATTTGTGCAGCACAGTTTTTTCTCTCGTCAGCTGTTTTCAAGACGGAAAGACGCGCGTCTCCCAATGTAAACGCCAATTCTGCTTTTCTGCGTCTTGGCCGATATCGATAGGAAACGCGCCCAATGTAAAAAGGCTATTACCATCATCGTACGTAGGTAGTCCACGTCACATGCAAGAATACACACAGGATGCTATGACTTTCGTGCGTGAATATGGATGACCGTGTCTTTTCATTACTTTTACATGTAATCCAAAATGGCAAGAAATTACATCGTTGCTTTAATAAGCTTTCTTACAAAATTACATGTTTTTGGCCCCACACGATGTTGGATGTATTCAGTAGAGTGGCAAAAGCGTGGATTACCTCATGCTCACATTTTAATTTGGTTCGTCAAAAAAATACGTGCTGAAGACATCTATAATTTAATTTCTGCAGAGATTCCAAATCCGTCCACCGATCAATTACTATTTGATATTGTTACTATAAACTTGATTCATGGTCCATGCGGAAATCTGAATCGTTCATCACCTTGCATGGTAGACGGCAAATGTACAAAGTGTTTTCATAAAGATTTCGCATAATATATGTGAGCTTGTTGTAATTTATTACATGTTCGCAAAAGGGAAAAATTTAATTTTAGCCAAAAAAAAAAAAAATGTAAGTCGAACTTTTTCGGAGATTTTGATCTATTAGATGTTTCCATATTTTTTTACATAAATTTTTTACATCTGCTATTTCTACATGTTTTTATCTACTTCCTACATATACATACACGGCTGTGTGCGAGAGAGAGAGGGAATCAGTCTGCGCTTGGGAGGCCACTGAAATTTCATTTGTTCCTTCTGACTATATTTATGATCCGATCTGATCCAAATTCAATACTCTGATAGATATAGTCATTTTCTATGATTCTGCGTTTTTGGTTTTCCCGTATCTTCAAAATTGTAGATTTTCATCTTTTGTGGGGGCGGAAGCGGGCATGGCCAAATTTTAAAACAAACTCGTCTCGGTTTGATATCACAGGAGCTTGGATAGAAAGTTTGGTGGTTCTAGCTCTTATAGTCTCTGAGAACTAGGCGTCAAAAAATTCGATCAGGCATAGCGCCTACCCCTGTGTGTGAGAGAGAGCGAGAGGGAACGATGCATTTCGAAATGGTTTTCTTCATTTTAGCTATATTTATCATCTGATCTGATCCAGATTCAACAATCTGATAGATATGCTCATTCTCTATGATTCTGCGTTTTTAGTTTTCTCGTATCTTTAAAATTGTGCATGCCACAGATTTTCGTCCTTGGAGTGGGCGGAAGGGGGCGGGGCGAAATTTTGAAATACACTTGTAATAGTGCGATAGGACAGGAGTCTGGATACAAAATTGTGTTCCTCTAGCTTTTATGGTCTTTGAGCTATAGGCGCTAATGAAGACGGACAGACGGACGGACAGACAGACATAGCTATATCGACTCGGCTATTGATGCTGATCAAGAATATATATACTTTATGGGGTCGGAAACGCTTCCTTCTGGGTGTTACACACATTAATTTTTTGCACAAATCTAATATACCCCTTTACTCTTCGAGTACCGGGTATAAATGGAAGCACTTGAAAATGAAATGCCAATTTCTTACCAGGGTCCAAATGCGTGTATTTAAAATTGCATCAAAATACTCCATAGTTTGTGCAGACATTGTCGCCAAATCAATACATCGCACCATCATTGCATCTAGCTGTGCCGAATAAAACATAAATGCTTCCTCGATGTTCATATTTGTGCAATTTAATAATAGAAACAAAACAACGCACGCTCGTGTTTGCCAGCAAGCCAAAACTCAATAACTCAACTTTGGCATAGTGTAGACACCAGTTCTGAGTTATTGAGTTTACTCGGTTATCGATAGGTAACTCACTGTAGTGTAAATAGGCTATTAATGTTGAGTCATGCGGTTCGGTGAAGAGTATCAAATATATTTGCAAGTATGTGAATAAAGGAAGTGATATGGCTGTATTTAGAATTAAAACTATCCGGTGAATCAAAACGATGAAATTAAGAATTAACAAATTGACCGGTATATCAGTTCCAATAAAGCTGTCTGGCGTATTTTCGGTTTCCCAATTCATGAACGGGATCCAGCAGTTATGTTCATGCACATGAACAGGACCCGACAGCAGGCCAACCAATAAACAATATAGTCCACTTGAAGGAGGCCACTTGAGAAAAAAGGACACATAGAGTTCGACCATAAAATCATATACATGGGCACGTCGAACCCAAATCTATTAACACATGTTGTTTGCATGTAGTTGCTGTCATTAAAAGGGATGAGCGTGGGAACAAGTGCCGCACATCCCTCTTTTTCTTAGCGTTGGTTATAGTTTTAATTACCTTATATTTTCCTATATATAGGGCATAAGTTTTGAAAATAAAACAGTTCGAATTTACAACTCAACTCATCAACATCAACATTTGCAGCTTCGAGCCGGATCCATCATTGATCTGGAGACTAGAAGCAACATCAACATTTGGTCCATCAAGCCTCTGTGATCTCCCCCACCAGTGGTAAGATACACTAAACATAAGATCGCAAAATAACCTCAGCCTAAGTGAACACATCCAAGTTGTGAGTCGGGGCACAACGTAGTTAACTAGGCGACCACAATAAAAACACCCCCAACGGTTCACTTTAGACTTAAAGGCTTAGCAAATAAATAAAAAAGAAATGTCCACGATTCGGCAAAAGTTGCTAGAAGAGCAGGAGCAGTTGGAAGAAGAAATGTTAAAGCTTCAGGATGAATTAGAAGAAAAACTGCTACCAAAAAATACAACAGTAGACGCTCTGAAAAGTTTGGAGACGATAAAGAGAGCTATTGTAGCAAATCACGAAAAATTAATGAAGGATGGTGTCGGAAAGGAGGAATATTTCGAACGAATAATATTTTATTTCTTAATGGAAAAATACATGGAGCTAATCAGACAACTGAATGGTGAGAAAGGTGTGACATTAGAAAGAAACATCTTAGACGAAAGGCACTACAGGAGAAAAATGCAAAAAAGGCTGAACGCGCTCGGAATAGAATACAACATCATAGATGAAAGGCACTACAGAAGAAAAATCCTAAAAGAAAAGTCCTGCGGAACAAACAAAATAGCCGGACGTTTCGGAGAAAAGTTCTTAGACATCACCTTAAACCATTCTGTTAGTCAGAAAGCAACTTGTCAGAACAGTAGACAGGCAGAGGAACTACTACGCCTTTGCAACGAGATACGATGTGAGATAGACGACAGTATGTATCAAGTGGTCACCCAATACAATCTCAATTTAATGAAACATAAATTATCAAAAATGAGAAGACTTTATATTGAATCGCAGAATCTCTCACAAGATATCTTCAAAATGTATTGCACGACACACACAAGGGATGTGGGGGAAAATTAGAAGCATTACAAAAACAGTTAAATCAGGAAACTGAAACCGCCAGAATACGACGGTTCACGCTGGCCTTGTCGAAGTCCGAAAATTATGTTGAGATCGCCAAAACAAGCAAAAATACGCATCCAGGTCGCTTTGTGACCGCTGAGGTCCAACTGCCGCAAAACCGTAACGTAGGCGCCATAAATCGACGCCAGTTCGGGAGTTATGGACCCGCAGTAGACGACGATACAATACTGCGCAGTCAGGGGACCCTGGCGTCTGCACTCTTGGACGAGGGATGCGGGGGCCAACTACTAGCCTACGAGCCCGGCAGTGATTTGAGCACCACCTACCGTCCAGCACATAGGGAGCCCGTTTTTTGTGCTGGATGGGACCTGATGAGTCCACGCCGAGCCAAGGCACATTCGAACGAGGAAGCAGAGGAAGATCCGCGGGAGGTTAGACCGCACTACTCAGACATCTCGGAGGCCAGCAATTAAGAAGAAGGCACAGTACCGCGTTGCGACGAACCAGAGTCCGACCAAAGGTCCGTCATAAGCCTGGGGTTCGTGGCTCAGGGAAATCAACCGGGGGCAGCAGCATACCGACGCCCATATATCGTCACCCCACCGCCACATATAGCCCATGGGGTCGACCCATCACAACACTCCATTTATACGCAGCCATCCGCTAGACAGTCGACCTGCTGCAGGTGTTCCAGCTCCACCCAGGGATAGCGCCGTACATCGAAGATGCTGATGCAGAGTACATAGTACCCAACGAGGATCTGCATGCTCAAGGAGGAGAAACTACGGAGTCCAAGCAGAAGAAGTGATCCATCTCGGAGATCAGCGATATTGCGACTGAGCAGGAAAAGGAGCAGAAGAAAGACGCCAAAGACGACAAGAAAGTAACGGATAAAGAGAAAATCGTCGAAGAAAAAGAAACCGTCGAAAACAAAAAAGAGAACCTACTGGATAGAGATATCGTTCTTATTACAAACGAAGAAACTTACCCGTCAAAATGGCCACTAACTTCGCAAGCCCACCCAGCCAAAGACGGTCGATTACGAGTCGTATCGTTAGAAGTGGAAAAAGCTACGATCAAGCGACCAATACATAAAGTGCATCCCCTCGTTAAGATCAAGGAATACTCAGACAGCAGTAATCAAATTGAAACATTTAAAAACTCTCGTCCACTTTGTATAGCATGTAGTTGGTGTCATTAGAAGGGATGAGCGTGGGAACAAGTGCCGCACATCCCTCTTTTTCTTAGCGTTGGTCTTAGTTTTAATTACCTTATATTTTCCTATATATAGTGCATAAGTTTTGAAAATAAAACAGTTCGAATTTACAACTCAACTCATCAACAAGTTATACATTTAGCTGTCCTTTTTGAAAACAGCCAGCGCGTATATTTCACGGACGGTAAAACGCTTGATCGTGCTATAAGTCCACCAAAAACTACGCTCACCGAATGCAATCGTGTGGATGCTTTTGGTGCCTTCGCACAAACACTGCTCTATTCTGGAGTTCTACGATATTTTACATGGGCTCAATCGAAACGAGGGGGAACGTTGCATCTACGGCCGCAGCTCAAGTTTATACCCGGTACTCAGTCAGTATATATGTATGTATGTGAGCTTGTTGTAATTTAATACATGTTCGCAAAGGGGACAAATTTAATTTTAGCCAAAAAAAATATAAAAAAATTAAGTCGAACCGTTTTGGAGATTTTCATCTATTAGACGTTTTTAACATCTGTCTTTTCTACATGTCTAAATCAACTTCCTACATATACATATACGGCTGTGTGCGAGAGAGAGGGAATGAGTCTGCGCTTGGAAGGCCACTGAAATTTAATTTATTTCTTCTGGCTATACTAATGATCCGATCTAACTCAGATTCAAAATTCTGATGGATATGGTCATTTTCTATGATTCTGTGTTCTTGGTTTTCCCGTATCTTCAAAATTGTAGATTTTCATCTTTTGTGGAGGCGGAAGGGGGTGTGGCCAAATTTCGAAATAAACTCGTCTTGGATATCACAGGAGCTTGGATAGAAAGTTTGATTGATCTAGCTCTTATAGTCTCTGAGATCTTGGCGTCAAAAATTCGATCAGGCATGTGTGTGAGAGAGAGCGAGAGGGAACGATGCATTTCAAAATGTTTTTCTTCATTGTGGCTATTTTTATGATATGATCTGATCCAGATTCAACACTCTGATAGATATCGTCATTGTCTAGATCCCTCGTATCTTAAAAATTGTGCATGCCACAGATTTTCGTCCTTGGAGTGGGCGGAAGGGGGCGGGGCGAAATTTTGAAATACACTTGTTACAGTGTGATAGTGCAGGAGTCTGGATACACAAATTCGTCTATTATTTGCTATAGTACTGACTACATGTTTCCCTGTCCGAACACAAATGTTGTGAGATAATCACAAAGATTCAATGACTGATGATATACTGTATCGACATGGTACAAGGTGCAACGATCAAACGATATCGTTCAGTGATGTAATGTATAATAAAGCATTGATAGCTATCGAGGATCATTGCATTGATATTGCGAATTTACCAATCTTTCATTTCGGTATGAGCTCACCGAATCGAAGTGCATCTGATTTGCTCAACACAGATATGAATGTTCCAATGTTCCACTACCAAATGATGAACAAAAAGTTATTTACGACCACCAGGTGGAACTGGCAAAACGTTCCTTATTTCGCTACTTCTTACCGAGATACGATCAAAAAATGGCATCGCATTGGCCGTTGCATATTCTGGCATTGCAGCAACAATGTTAGATGGAGGCAGAACAGCTAATTCAGCATTTAAGCTGTCATTAAACATTAGAAATAATCCAGATACAGTTTGCACTAAAAAAAAAAACAATCAGGTATGGCCACGGTGCTGAAACGGCTTAAAATTATTATCTGCGATAAATGCACTATGGTACAAAAACATTCGCTTAAGGCATTGGATAGGACATTAAAGGATTTAAAAAACAACGATAAACTGTTTGGCGGCACTTTGTTACTCCTTTCAGGTGATTTTAGACGAACACTTCCCGTTATTCCACGTTCCACGTACGCTGATGAAATCAACGCTTGCTTAAAATCATCGCGACTGTGGCGTAATGTTGAAAAAGTACAGCTAACGGTGAATATTCGCGATAAAATGCTTCCGGATCCATCCGCCAAAACTTTCTCTAAACAACTGTTAGATATTGGCGATGGGAAAATTGCTGAACATGAAAATACTGAATGCATAAAATTACAGACGGACTTCTGCACAACCATCGACTCGCAAAATACTCTCATCGATAACAAATTTCCCGATGTGCACACACAATATGAAAATCATAATTGACTGCAGAAAGTGCGATTTTAGCCTCAAAAATCAATGGGTTAAATTAAAAGATACAACAGTTGTTGCCTGGGGACCTAGTGTCATACAAATCTATCGATGCAGTTTGCGTTACCAACGAAACTGTGAATTATCCAATTGAGTTTTTATATACATTGGATTTTCCAGCCACCACACCATTTACACTTGAAGATTGGATCGAAATTGATTTTGAATACAAAATGCAATCATTTGCTAAACCTTTTTCTTCACGTTTGTGAAAATTAATGCAAACTTTTTTCTTCCAGTGAACAAATTGAAATACAAAATATCGTTCCCTTCTTGGTATTGGTGGTTTTCTTTGTGAGTGTTGGGGATTTCTCCGACGTATGCTGGCTTCTGGCATCCCTGTATTAATGTATCCTCTTGGACTGATTCCAGTATTGTACTGCAGTGGATGGGAATGCATTCTTCTACACTAAACTGTTTTGTTGGAAACCGCATTGCGGACTTGCAAACTAAATCCTTTGGTATCACTTGGAGGTATGTGGCTTGCAAAGAAAATCTTGCTGATATTGTTTAGCAAGGCAAAAGACTTATCACAAACAATGTGGTTAACCGGACCAAAATTTCTCTCCTCAGAAGAGTCAAACTGGTCGAAATCATTTTTCGCAATCAGGTAGTTGTAAAGAGTAGCATATGTAGGCAGAACAGTAATTTGGAAATGGCTGAACCGTATCTCATCATTCACTAAAATAGTTCGAGTAGTTTCATACGTTCTTCGAATTTTCAGTGGCATTACGCAAAAGAGATCGCTGAATTAGAGGCCAATAAAACACTTCGTCCGCAATTGCAAATATTAACACCATTTTTCTCTCTAGCAGAGACCCAGACTGGAACATTCAATTTGATGCGCGTTGGCGGTCGCCTATCGAAGGCTCTAATCGATGACAACGCACGGTTTCCAGTAATTCTGCCGAGAGATCATCGTATGACTTGGATGTTTGTCCAACACTTACAGAAAGCACATGCACGCTGCACTGAAGGCTCTAACCGGTATCATCAGATTAGAAGTTTGGATAGTCAATGCTCGAAGCCTGCTTAGACAGGTCGTGCGAAAGTGTGTGCATGATTTCACTACAAACCAAAACTTCGTACTCAAATAATGGGTTCTCTCCCTACCGATCGATTTTTGGACCGTCGACCTTTTATGTTACTAGATCTATGTGGCCTATTTAAAACCACGTATCGAATTCGCGGCAAGGCACCCTATATGACATATGTTACAATGTTTGTTTGTTTTGAACAAAGGAGGTTCATGTGGAATTACTATCAGATTTATAAACAAATTCGTTCCTTCTCTGCTTAAAGCGCTTCGTAGCACGCCAAGGGAAACCTGTGCGCATATACTGCGACAACGCAACAAACTTTGTTGGTGCAAGGACCCAGCTCGACAACTTTAAGGAACAATTCTTCACGGAAGCATCGACCTGTTACCTGTGGGAAGCGACCGTAAAGTCAATGAAGACACTGCTGGTTAAAAACGCTGCAAAATCAAACTTGACCTTCGAAGAGTTGCAGACGAGACCTCTCACTGCACTCTCTGAGGACCCAAACGACGGAGAAGTCATAACGCCAGCACATTTTTTAGTTGGTTCAACTTTACAGGCACTCCCAGACCAGACTGTTGCCATGGAAAAGATATCAGCACTGAATCAATTTCCACGCATAACTTTCCTGAAGTAGCGATTGTGGGATCTCTGGCGGCGCGAGCTGCAGCTTCGTCCCAAATGGCTTAAGCTAGAAGCAGATGTACAAGCCAACCAACTCGTCCTGGTTCATGAGGATAACTTGCCTCAGCAACAATGGCAGCTGGCTCGAATCGTGTCTGTCGCCGGCCGACATGATGTATGTATTTTGAACCGTTCTGTGAACGGGCATATTTTTCAAGGGCCATGAGTTGCCGCCATATTTTAAGCTTCGTATTTATATTGTCGCGTGGTTTAAGTGCAGAAGGAGATACTGCGGTAAGAATATTGTCTAGCATATTAGAGGTTATGTAACAGAATGTTACTATAGAATAAAACGGACCCAACGGGCGTAACGGACCCCAACGGGCTTACCATCAGCAGTGGGCTAATCGCGCCCAGTCTTACTGAAACAAGCTGCCTTTCCTTACGGGAATACGGGCCGTTTAAAGCAACTCTCGCGGCACCACCGACAGGATCTTTTATTCGCAGTCCTAGGCAAGACGACTGCAAGGGCAATTTGCGCTGGAGTACAGGCAGGCAGCCACCTCCAGCCAGAGAGTTGCCAGGAACGCGGAGAGCGTTGAGATTTGCACATTTCCGCAGGCAGCGACCCAGAGCAGACGCAGACAGCGTCGATTGGACAGGGCCGCAGGCAACGCCCCAGAGTAGACGCAGGCAGCGTTGATCAGAAGGATGCAACACTCCCCCAGACGGAGTAACCGATTGAACGAAGGGCAAGTGACGCTTACTACAATGAGTGCAGCGCCCCAAGCTGGAAGTTGCGGTTCAGCCAACAGGCCGCCAAAGCCGTAGGTCGTTACGTCGGACCCACTTACTCCCAGTCAAACCACCACGGCTGCCGTAGGAGCTTCCCAGGCTGGAAGTACTACGACCACAGCTGGAGCCTCTGTACCAGGACAGAGCCAGCCACCAACATTGCTGGATCTCTTGGAGAGAATTGCAGCATTGGAGAAGGAGCTAGAAGGATCCGATCCCACCTAACGGGGTCGGTGTGAGCAGTGCAGCATGTGTGCAGCCGCCATCTTGGAGCGGTCCGTATTGTCTGTGAGCAGCAATCCGCTCCCACCTAACGGGGTCGGAGTGAGCGGTGCAGCATGTGTGCAGCAGCCATCTTTTAGCGGAGCGTCACTGCTTACGAGCAGCAGTTATGCAACGCCATTTTGCGCAACTAGCGCCGCGCAGACAGCGCATGGAGTCGTGCCGCCGGGTGTAGGCATCTACAGCGCCATGATGCTGACGCCCCTAGCTGGATCCAACGCCTGGACGACACCGACTGGGAATTATATGCCACGCAAGCTTCCCGATCTGCCAGTATTCGGAGGTCAGCCCGAGGATTGGCCTATCTTCATCTGTGCGTGCACTGAGACAACTCAAGCGTACAACTGTTGGGATCTGGAGAATAACCAACGCTTGCAGAAGGCGCTGAAGGATGAAGCTCGGGAGACTATCACGTCGCTCCTGATTCATCTAAGTAACGTCAACGCTGTTGTGGAGCGGCTGCACTTTAGGTATGGCCAACCGGAGCAACTTATACGCAGTCAGCTAAATGGAATAAGGAAGGTGCCCCCTATTTCGGAGCACAACCTGGCGAAGATTGTTCCCTTCGCAACCCGTGTGAGCAATCGCACTGCCTGCAGATCAGTGGAGCAGGCAAGCCAACTCGCCATGCACTGCTGAACGTGTATGCCGTTTCGAACCTGGGCCTGCCGATTCAGACTCTTGACCGACGAGATGTCCAAGGATGCCCGCCTGCCAATGAAGCCCTACAATAATGCGGTGCCGAAATTACTCATTGGCCTGGATCATAGACACTTGGGATTTCCACTTAGGACGAGACGGTTTGCCAGACAGAGACCGTATGCGGCCGCAACCGAGCTGGGCTGGGTTGTCTTTGGGCCGGTAAGTGAACAATCACCTACGCCTTCACCGAGGTCTTGCCTCCTAGCTGTGTCATCGGATGACACTATTCAGAGGTGGAAGATTACTTCGATGTGGAACACTTGGTGTGAAGCCCGCGCAACCAGTTGCAGGCAGCAACGACATGCGGGCGCAGAAGTTACTCGAAGATACCACGGTGAGATTGGGCCAACGTTTCCAGACAGGATTGCTATGGAAGGATGACCACATTGTGCTGCCACGTAGCTATGACATGGCGTACAAGCGGTTGGTCAATGTCGAGAAGAAGATGAGGCGCAACGGGCAGTTCGCGCACGAATACACCAGGATCATTAAGGACAGTTGAAGCCTAACGAGATGATCGTAATGACCTTTGGAGCAGCCTGCTCGCCAAGCGCTGCGCATTACGTGAAGACTATGAATGCCGAACAGTTTCGTCATTCGGATCCCAGAGCAGTCAAGGCCATCATCGATTGTCATTATATGGATGACTATGTGGACAACTTCGCTACCGAGAGTGAAGCCATTAGCGTATCTACCCGTGTGAAGGAGACACACGCGAATGCTGGGTTTGAGCTATGCCAGTTTTCGTCTAGTTCACCTATTGTGGATACTGCATTGGGCCCCCCAGGACGATGTGCGAGCGTCGGATGGGGTGAGGCAGAACAGAAAATTCTGGGAATGTGTTGGCAGGCAGCCACGGATGACTTCAGGTTCCATGTGAAGTACCATCGAGTTCCAAGCAGCGTATTGGACGGAAATCGAGTCCCTACCAAGAGGGAGTACTTGAGCTTGGTCATGTCTACGTTCGATCCCCTGGGATTCCTGTGTTGCCTCATGATAACAGCGAAGTTGTTGCTACGAGAGATTTTGAGGCAGCAGATAAAGTGGGACGAACCACTCCCGGATGAGATCTACAGAGCCTTTGCGATCTGGCGCAAGGAAATGGACACCGTGGGACGATTCCGATGTCATCGCCACTACTTTGGGCGTGGACTCGTGCGCGCTATAGAGATGCACGTCTTCGTGGATGCAAGTCAGTCTGCCTTCGCGGCAGTGGCCTACTGGAGGGTAACCTATGAAGATGACGACGTTCTGGTCAGCTTTGTGTGTGCCAAGACGAAGTGCGCGCCGATGAGAACGATGTCAATCCCACGGTTGGAGCTGTAGGCAGCAGTTCTTGAAACCAGACTGATGGACACTGTTAAGAAGGAACACAGTTTGGCCATCAGGGATATTGTGCTATGGACGGACTCCAAGACGGTGCTAAGATGGATTGGCAGCTCGGGGATCTTGGAGTCGACGAAGGTATCCCAATGGAGATGGGTACCAACAGCCGACAATGCGGCGGATGATGCAACGCGTTCGCAGTACCACGTGGACCTCAGTCAGAAGTCACGGTGGCTAGGCGGATCAGCATTTTTGAGGCAGCCAGCGGGGAGAACCTGTTGGTCACTCAGGCACAACGAAATTCATTCCCTAACGAGATGCGGTCGACAGAAGACTGCAAAGTGGTCGCTAGTGGAAGCGACATTCGAGGTCTGGCGCCATACATAGATGGCCATGGAGTCCTGCGAGCCTACTGAAGAGTGGATGCCGCATTTTGTATGCCATACAGTGCGAGGAGGCCGATAATTCTGTCACACAGGCACAATCTTACGGAGATGATTATCATTTCCATGCCAAGATGAAGCATCAGAATGTGGATGCTACGATTGCGGAGATCCGGACGAAGTTCTGGGTCACGAAGCTGAGACGTGTGCTGCGGAAGGTGATCTCAATGTGCAACATGTGCAAGTTGCTACGGGCGCGGCCGACGCCGCCAATAATGGGACCCCTGCCGGAGGATCGCCTGGAGGCCAATGGTTGGCCTTTCGAGAATACTGGATTGGACTACTTTGGACCACTATTGGTCACAGTTTCGCGCCACAAGGAGAAGCGATGGGTCGCCCTTTTCCCATGCTTGAGGGCGATACCCGTGCACCAGGGCGATACATCTGGAACTGGCGCATGACTTGTCAACGGATTCCTGTATAATTGCAATACGCAATTTCGTCTGCCGTCGAGGGCTAGTACATAGACTGCGCAGGGACAACGGCAAGAACTTCGTGGGAACTGACAGGGAAGCTAGACGATTTGACGAGCTGTTCGAGCTGGAAAGGATTCAGGATGAGCAATCGGGCAGAGGCATCGAGTGGGTATTCAATTGCCCCGTGAATCCATCTAATGGCGGAGTCTGGGAACGGATGGTGCAGTGCGTAAAGAAGGTCCTGCGCCACACACTGAAGGAGGTGGCGCCGAGAGATCACGTACTGGTGAGTTTTCTAATCAAGGCGGAGAACATCGTGAATACGCGTCCGCTTACCCACTTGCCGGTGGATGCGGATCAGGAAGCCCCTCTGACGCCAAATGATCTGCTCAAAGGAGTAGCTAACGTGCCGGACACGCCTGGCGGAGATGTGGAGCTGCCCAAGGAGTGCGCTACACGCAAGGCTTGGCGTATAGCGCGACTAATGAGGGACCGTTTCTGGAAGAGGTGGGTCCTGGAGTACCTGCCTACACTTGCGCGCCGCGAGAAATGGTGCAGAAGAACGGAGCCGATTCGCCAGGGTGATATAGTCTTCGTCTGCGATTCAGCCTTTCCCCGAAGAGAGTGGCGCAAGGGCATCGTAGAAGAGGTCTACAAAGGAGTGGATGGAGTCATTAGACGCGCTTGTGTGAGTGTGAACGACAGCGGCCTATCCCGGACTTTGATGCGTCCCGTCTCCAAACTTGCGCTTTTGGATTTAAGTGAAGCGGTTCTTCACGGGGTCGGGAATGTCGCCGGCCAATAATCGGTCGCGATAGGCGCTGCCGGTATATCTAGTATTATTTGATGTATGTATTTTGAGCCGTTCTGTGAACGGGCATATTTTTCAAGGGCCATGAGTTGCCGCCATATTTTAAGCTTCGCATTTATATTGTCGCGTGGTTTAAGTGCAGGAGGAGATACTGCGGTAAGAATATTGTCTATCATATTAGAGGTTATGTAACAGAATGTTCCTATAGAATAAAACGGACCCAACGGGCGCAACGTACCCCAACTACTAGACATGCTGGATTAAAACTTTGCTGGCCGTACGAAAGTGCAAAGAAATGAAAAGAAAAGTGAAGTTCGTGCAAAGTACAAAAAAAAAAACACACAACAAAACCCGCAATACATATATACAAATATATATGTAAAAAACACAAAATTAAAAAAAAAAACGATAGATAAATAAAAGAAGATAAAGACCTGAAAAGGCACCGACAACGTAGACAACATAGAGCGTACTTCAATTACCTGTGCGAAGACCAGCACCGGCACCGCCTGAGCCCATAGGCCCCGGAAGAACTAAAGTGCGAGTGGCATATAGGCCGCCCCTTGCGCCTCCGTTGGACCAAAATCAAGGAAAACAAAATGCGAGGTAGGCAGACCGCCCACTTCGCCGCCGATGGATAACACTAAATTAGAGGAAGCTGCTCATATCGAGCAAAGGGATGCGCCAAGCCTGCAAGAGGTTTTAGAGCTGTATCCAACCGCGGGACCACGCCCACTCACAATAGCTGAGTACAAGGCAGGGCAGAATCCCCCCGCCAAAAAAGAAGTCTGAGAACAACAAGCGTGAGGGGCACCCCGCCAATTGCGCATACGAGGGAGCGTCAACGTAGCCAGGCCGGTGACGTCCAGTTGACGCAGAATGGGTCCGAAGCAGCAGCATAATTAAATATTCTTATATAAAATAATATAATAAAAACAAAAATTGTAAAATTGCGCAGAATCTTTTCTGCCCAATTAGAAGTATAGCCCGTAAAGCTATACGAAACGATAGGTAGGACTATTGTTTATGGAAAGTAATTCTATTAGTATGCTTTCAAAAGAATTGATAAACGATAATAATCATATATATCGTAAACTAAAAATACCCAACATGGTTAGTTTAATAGACGTTAAGTCAGTGGATTCAACTGCTAACGTAATTAATAAAGTAGAATCTACTAAAATAGATCTTGATTTAACAAATATATATATGTAAGAAGTCTGGTCCCTCCGTGAGCTCGCGTCCCCTATCCCGATGGCGAGAGCGCGAGAGCCGTCGTCAGCGAGAGCCAGCCGACGCGAGAGAGCCGAACGATCATTATTGAGTTGTTACCCGTCGTGCGATCAAGTCGTCAGTTGCCAGCCGAAAGGAACTATTATCATTAGCATATTAAAAACCATCGAAACTATTGTAAAACCTACATTACACTCATACCAATAAACATTGTTATAATTAACAACCCTACATTTGGGGGCTCGTCCAGTTTTGAATGCGCGGATTTGTGTAAAAGTGTGTAGCAGTCTCAGTCGTCTAAAGTTGATGGTGCGTTTTACTTGTAATTTCAACTAAAGTTGTAAAGTCGCGAAATTACAATAATTCGCCAAAAAAAGCGTAAAGTCGTTGTGAAATTCGGTTGTTGTTCGTTTGTGGCGTCGTGCATATACACACGACAAACGGAAAAAAGGAGCGAAAGAGATAGATTTGGTCAGCGTTGCTGTTGTCGGTTTTGATTTTGTGCCGGCGCGCGGTACGCACGATCATGGACATACGAGAAAGAGAACAATTCGGTCGCCGTTGCTGTTGTTGGTGTTGGTTTTGAGCTGGCGCGCAATACACGAAAAGAGAACGAAAGAGAACAATTCGGTCGCCGTTGCTGTTGTTGGTGTTGGTTTTGAGCTGGCGCGCAATACACGAAAAGGGAACGAAAGAGAACAATTCGGTCAGCGTTGCTGTTTTTGGTTTTGTGTCGGCGCGCAATACACACGATCAGTAAACAAAAAGGAAGATGCCAAGAACCAGACGTTCACCGGCAAAGAAAGAGAAAGGAGTAGAAGGAGAGAACGAGGAACGAGAGAATTTGCTGCTGCTGGATAAAAGTTTGTCGGACGTGGAAAAAGAGTGTGAAATCGGAGTAGGAAAGAACGAAAAGATGGAAGAAGAAGGCGTTGCAAACATGAACGCCAGTATGCAGAAAATGATGCAGCTATTGAAGCTCAAAATAGAAGTGGATGAGCGCAGAGAGAATCAGGGAAAGATATCGGCTGATAATTTCGGATAAATCTTAAGCGATTTTGATGGATACTCTATCCCCGTGCAAAAGTGGTTTGAAATTTTCGAACATAATGCAGAGGCTTACGAGCTGTCGGAAAAACAAAAATATGTTCAGGCCAGAGGCAAAATGTGTGGCGCGGCAAAGCTGTTCTTAGAATCCGAGTGCGTGTCCAATTTTTACGACTTAAAAGATATCCACCAATCGTTGCGAAATCGGAAAATGCAGAAGTCGGAAACATTCTACGAATATATGTTGAGCATGAAAAAGATGGCAAGCGTCGGAAATATTGAAGAAGCAGCGGTATTGCGGTATATCGTAAACGGAATGCAAATCAAAAACGAGTTAAAAATTGCGATGTATCGGTGCCAGTCGTATAAAGCGCTAAAAGAGGAGTATGCTATTTACGAACTAGTTCACGGAAAACTCAGCAGTGACACAAGCCCTGGTGCATGCATAAATAAAACATCGGTGGCTGGAGGGAAAAAAGAATATTGTTTCAATTGCGGCTCGCCGGATCATAGAAGAATGTCGTGTACGGCTGATACCAAATGTTTTAGTTGCAACGAGAGTGGACATATCTCCCGTAATTGTCCAAAAAAGGCTGAAAGAGTGAATGTAATCATAGACCGCCGTCGCTTTAAGACAGTCCTAGCAAACGGATTCGAGGTGGAGTGCCTGGTTGACACGGGATCAGATGTGACCTTGGTCAAGGAAAGCGAGTTCAAAAAGTTAAGCAATGTGGAAATGCTTGAAAGTGCATCAATATTGCGGGGCCTAGGAAACAAAAACACAAAGCCGATTGGATTCTTTCACGCCGAAATAGAAGTAGATCAGTTGCGAACCGAGCACAAGTTCCTGGTGGTTCCAAACTATAAGTTAGAGTATGATGGACTGTTGGGCTACGATTTTATAAAGAAGTTCACGCTTATGGCCGATGCGAACGGAGTCTCGTTTTTAGGCCTGGAACAGCAGAAAAAGTCGGAAAAAGAATATAAAATGGTTTATAATGTGATCGAAACTCCAGGTAATATCGCTGCTCCACACAAAAATCAAAAGAAATCCAGCGGAGAGAATCATGGCGATGAGGAGGCGAACAGTCAGAAGAAAAACCGAAAAATTATCAAGGACAAGGATAAGGAAACAGAATCACAGGAAGCAGAGGTCAAAGAGAAGCAGAATCAGGTGAAATGTAAGAAAGACGAAGGAGTGGAAGCCGCAAAGACGAGTATCACCGATATAGCGCCACAGCCAAAGCGTCGCCGATGTATCAAAAGAAAGGTTAAGGGATCTCCAGATGTTAAACTGACACAAGCTGAAGCTACGCTAGAAATACCGAGAGAAGTGGCGCAGTGGGTGCTCCAATTGCAGGACTTAAACTTCGATATGGAACATCGAGCAGCAGACAAAATAAAGCATAAGGAATCTACAAGCCGTTCTCCCAAAGTCTACGTCGTTACATCCGTTAAATCACGGTTAAAGAAGGTATCAAAAAAAATTTTCGAGTTCTACAAGACGGTGCTGATGAGAACTACAAGATAAAAGGTGGACAACTTTACAAAGAAGTTGGCGGAAACGAAGTACAGGTCGTCCCGAAGCAGATGGAGTGCTATACCGGTCACTTCGCATCACGAAAAACGATGAACCACGAACAGCAGCAGTTTACCATCCCCCACTTACAGGGGAAGGTAAATAATTTTATATCTAACTGTATAAGTTGTATATTTCACAGCAGAAAGATGGGCAAGCAAGAAGGTCTCTTCCATTGCATTGAAAAGGACGATGTACGACTCCATACGGTGCATATCGGCCCGATGAATGCGACGTCGAAGCAATCAGGTCGTAAGCTGGCTAGCTCATACCTGGGTCCGTATGAGATCATCAGCGTCAAGCGTAACGGCCGACACGACGTAAAGAAAGCAGCCGTGGACGTCGAAGGACCAAGTGTGACAGCGACTAGCTGTGACAATTTCAAGCTGTGGAAGTTTGTCGAGGAGAACGAGGAGCTGTTGTCATCCGGGACGGATGACGAGAGTCAGGATGGCCGAATGTAAGAAGTCTGGTCCCTCCGTGAGCTCGCGTTCCCTATCCCGATGGCGAGAGCGCGAGAGCGGTCGTCAGCGAGAGCGCGGGAGCCGTCGTCAGCGAGAGCCAGCCGACGCGAGAGAGCCGACCGATCATTATTGAGTTGTTACCCGTCGTGCGATCAAGTCGTCAGTTGCCAGCCGAAAGGAACTATTATCATTAGCATATTAAAAACCACCGAAACTATTGTAAAACCTACATTACACTCATACCAATAAACATTGTTATAATTAACAACCCTACATATATATATATATATATATATATATATATATATATATCATCATTACAAATATCATCATTGTTGTCATGTGTGCAAATCTTTTTTATAAATTGTATAAGCTTCATAATAAATGTTTAAAAAAAAATATATGAGCCGAGCAAATGACTTGGACAAAATTTAATCAGGATTGCACATGACAAACAATTGATTGACAATACTGTAAATTATAATAAGAAAATGAATATTCGAATAAAGAATAAATAAAATAAAGATTAAACTCAAATTATGGCCACGCTAAAAGCAATTAGGAAAGTTTATAATAGGGACCCACATTTTTCAAATAGAATTCTACAATTGGTCTCGACGAAACCAACAAGCATCAATCAGTTATAATATAGGTATATACATACCATTCCAGGTGTGCAGGTTAGATCGTTTATATCACCCAGTTTTAGGCAGAACACTTATAATAATGGTCTTCATTAAATAATTCATATCCATAATATAATGGAATGGAATAAGTTATTGGCTGAATTACATTAAATAAAGAACTCTAAATCAAACAACACCTACTGGCTTCTAAATGTATTGAGAAGTAAACACATGGGTTTAGGGTTTAGAATAGAAACACATTTGAAAACAATAAATAACAGTATATCAAATGATAACACTAAAACAAAGCAAATATTAACATGGAGTGGAGGAATATATGTGCTAAAGTACTGGAACTCAGAGCAGAGTTCTCCAAATCGTACAAAAGCCTCACCCAAAACAGACCAGCTCAAACGAGCAAAATTAATAAAAACACTATTAATTTAGTGACTATTTTTAACGAGATCAGGGAATTATTCCTCGAAAATAAGTCAAAATTAAGTGATCTCCAGTAGACCCAAGCGTCAGAAGTTTTTAAACGCCTTCGGGACCAATTGGTCACTGTTAAAAATAGGTTCAACCTAGATTTGCATCTAGCCTACAGCCTACATAGTCCACATAGTCTCAGAGGATGATTCCGCAGCGAACGTTCATACTACTGGTACTTCAATAACATCAACTTCTGCCTCAGATAACACTCAAGTTAACAAACCCATAACCCCAAGTTCCAACGAACGCAAGAATACCAATATGACGAGCTCCTCAGCAAACGCTAGAGCATATATGAAAGAAATTTCATCTGCAATCCCTTAATTTGATGGAAAAAAAATCCATCTGCAGAGGTTCGTTACAGCCCTAAAATTAATCGATCTAACGAAAGGACCACACCAGCAAATTGCCGTTGAGGTAGTTAAATCGAAAATAATTGGCATTACACTATACAAAGTACAAGATGAAACCACCATAAATGCAATTACAAAAAATTGCAAGACACTATTGTCGGTGAATCATCTAATGCCATAAAAATAAAACTTAAAAAAGTACATCAAGGAGGGAAAACTCCAGTACAATTTACAACAGAAATTGATAATTTACAAAAATCGCTAGAAGCCGCGTATATTGATGAACGCGTAAGTACTGAACTTGCAAGCCTGTTCAGTACCAAGGAAGCAATAGCGGCAATGACCGAAAATAGTAAACCATATAGAGTTAGACATATTATGGAATCTGGCTCATTCACTACGCTGAATGAAGCCATATCAAAATATCTCCAATACAGTACAGACAAAACTGTTAACGCGAACTCTATCCTGTTCACAAGATAGATTTCGCACAAACTTGTAATTCATTAATACTTCGTCCAAACAACCTAAGTTATCCGAATAATAGCCAAATTACTTGCGAAAGACATCGCATTACTTAATAAAGAAACCCTTGTCCGAATGATAAAACCAACAAATCGAGTTAAAAAAAAAAAAGTTCATCTCAACCAAATATAAAACACTATAATTTATACAAACAAATTAGCAAAGAACGGCAAATTAATGTCAAGAAAAACTTATCAAGAACTTTCCACTAATGCTCAAACAAAGCTAAAAGAGCTATGTACCAAATATACAGAAGTATTCGGATTTGAAACCGAATCGATAAGAACTATTAATTTGTATACACAAGAGCTAAGATTACTACAACAGTTTATTACTACTTTCAAGTCTAAGAAAAAAATACAAAACCTGAAAAATATAACGAATGTTAAACCGCATTAGAATTTTTAAAGAAAGCCGCATTAATCTTCTGGCTACTAAGCAATCTTCGACCATACGTGTATAGTCAAAACTTCAGTTTTAATTCAAATCTATACTTTCAAAAACTCATTTCAATGTTAAATTTATACTTTCAATAACAAACTCCCATTAAATTACCCAGAATGAGACTAGGTCTAAAAGAATATGAGTTTACTGCAAGTTATTTTAAAATATAAAATAGCATCCATAATATGTTGCAGATGAGTTACTATAAATAACCATCGAAAAAAAACGAGATTTACGAAATAAAGTCCTGAAGTCACTACCAGGCAAAAAATACATAAAGTAGACAAAATAAACCCTGCGCAGGGAATGAATAAAAAGAATAATTTGCTAATAGCAATTTACTAAAAAGCTTCTAAGCCCACGTACATGAGTAATTTCAAGTACGAAAAGTAGTGACCTTGCATATAGTAAATACGCTAAGTCCTTAGGAACATAGTAAAAAGATTATTGCAAGAGAGATTGGCAACCTTTAGACTAATGGAGCTATTGACCTAGGTAAAAAAATATTAAACCGAGCTAAAGATCATTGAATGAATTTCGATTGATATTTTTAAAAATATGGGCAAAATATATTATATGAACAAAATGAGAGTAGCTACTCAAGCCGGTAACCCAAATGGAAAATAAAAAGAAGCATTTTGTCTACGAATCCCCAATAATTTTAAAAAGGAGATGATAAAAAGGCATATAAAAACCTTGGCCAAGGACTAGAAGAGCATTACTTTAAAACAAATATGACTCGAATAATGAGTACATTAACAAATGCCTCAAAATGCCAAAACTCACATCTAGACACATAGACATTATCGCTTTGAAGTTCGGTCCAATGAAGACGTTCGTTTCGGACATTCGAACTAAATATGAAAATTTAACAATAAATGACTTGTGCAAATTTTTGAAAGTGGAGCGTATACACCCACCGCACAACACCCCCAGACATGACATAAAAAAAAAAAAATAAAGAAAAACAAAAACAGATCAGGTTTTATTGAAAAACGAAACAGGTCATAAATTAGATTTTAATTATACAGGTCCGTATAAAGTGACGGAAATAGGTCAGAGAGATAATATCGTAGTAACTGACAATAAAAACGAGGGGGAACGTTGTGAGCCGTTACATAAATTTTTTACATCTGCCATTTCTACATGTCTTTATCTACTTCCTACATATACATACACGGCTGTGTGCGAGGGAGAGAGGGAATCAGTCTGCGCTTGGAAGGCCACTGAAATTTAATTTCTTCCTTCTGACTATATTTATGATCCGAATTCAATACTCTGATAGATATAGTCATTTTCTATGATTCTGCATATTTGGTTTTCCCGTATCTTCAAAATTGTAGATTTTCATCTTTTGTGGGGGAGGAAGGGGGCGTGGCCAAATTTTAAAACAAACTCGTCTCGGTTTGATATCACAGGAGCTTCGATAGAAAGTTTGGTTGATCTAGCTCTTATAGTCTCTGAGAACTAGGCGTCAAAAAATTCGATCAGGCATAGCGCCTACCCCTGTGTGTGAGAGAGAGCGAGAGGGAACGATGCATTTCGAAATGGTTTTCTTCATTGTGTCTATATTTATGATTCGATCTGATCCAGATTCAACACTCTGATAGATACTGTCATTCTCTACGATTTTGAGTGCGACGGTAATACGATCGCACCAATATGCCTCGTCGGCGTGTTTCACGTAACCGACGGCACCCAAACATGATCCGTTTGAATGTGCATGCATGCCCCTCGCGCCCCCCGCTATCAGCAGCGCTGGGCATATATACATACATATATATTAAATACATAAATGCGGCCGCTCCGCTGCCGGCGTTCCTGGCAGCGCAGCTACGCTGCCCTAAGCTAAGTAGAATTTAAGAAATATACTGAAAAGGATTGAACAAAGAGAATTCAACAAAGACGGATGTCTTTCAATTCACATAATAAAAGTTCCATCTACTACATAATATAAGAGTTAATATTGTTGTAGCCGAATTTTCATAACATCTAAGCAACATGTTGCTAGATCGCTCTCAGTTGTATGAATATTGTCATACAACACGAACACGAGTAGTCGAAAACATACATCGAAATAATTTGGTTGGACATTCGAAGCATCTGGCAAATTTATTACCTCCTTAAGTGGAGGCTCAAACACGGTCTATCTAGCTTATATAAACTAATAGCGTCGAAAGTAAAAGAGATATTGTCTTCGTGTTTTTCCTACGTTTATTAAGTAAATCATAGAATTTTTTTGTAACTCATTATATCCGGTACTCGAAGAGTATAGGGGTATATTAGATTTGTGGTGATAACGGTTGTGTGTAACACCCAGAAGGAATCGTTGCTGACCCCATAAAGAATATATATTCTTGATCAGCATCAATAGCCGAATCGATAGAGCCATGTCTTTCTGTCCGTCCGTCCCCATTAGCGCCTATATCTCAGAGACTATAAAAGCTAGAGCAACCAAATTTTGTATCCGGATTCCTGTAATGTCACACTGTCACAAGTTTATTTCAAAATTTTGCCACGCGGTGTTTCGGTACCAGTAATAAGCAAAACTTTCTTTAAACAAATAAAAACATTTTTAAAGCTACAATTGTTCCTTTTAATTTATTCGCCTTCTTCTCCCGAAGAAATTGGAGCATTTCGAATTGAAAATTGAGCATCTGCCTTTAAAAAACATCCTGGCTCCTCGCCATTTTCTGGAGAATATCAGTTATTCTTGTTATTCATTGTTTACATTTTCACAGTGAATTCTATTTTTTCGCTGTGAATACCAATTTTCCAGAGTTGCATTTGAAAACATCGGCTAAATATCGCATAGAAACGTGCGGTTAAGGAACATCCAAATTGGATGGTGGAACTAACTGGGAAATTTCGGAACGGCAAAACCTTACGAAATGGATGGGGGATGGTGGATGGTTGCCTTTGGGAACAGGCTAAGTCTACAGTTTTTAAGTTTATGATTTACAGTGTTTTTTTCGGGTACTTCTATTTTACAGTACGTACCTTTTACATTATAGAAAGCAATTTATTTGAACAATTCTGTATATTTGTGATTATTACACACACGTTTTTTATTACACACACTTTTTTGCACCGGGTGAAAACATATGTGTACTTTGAAAGCGTACAACACGGCAAATATCGATGTAAAAATTATGAAAAAAAATATCCAATAAGTCCATGATTTATTCTTAATCGAATGGTCACAAAAAATTACGTTTTTCGGTTTTCGAAAAATAGGTTTATATAAGCTAGATAGGCCGTTTGACCCAATGTGGGACGGACAGACTGACTGACAGACATATGTAGATATATCGGCTCGGTTATTGACGCTGATCAAGAACATATAAACTTTATGGGGTCGGAAACGCTTCCTTCTGGGTGTAACACACACCCATTTTTACAACAAATCTAATATAACCCTTCACTCTTCGAGTACCGGGTGGGTAAGATATCACAAAATTTTAAATTAATTAAAAAATTGTACGACCCACCTGGCAAATAAGAACAACTGAACAACATTTGAGCCAAATCACCCCAGCTGTTCTCAAGTGATAACAATACATACATTTTTCTCTCTATTTTTATCACTCATATACGTATTTAAGCTCCAGTAAAAACTTAATATTGGACTTAGTTTGGCACTATTGTTTTTAATATTAAGTATTTGTATAATACTTTATAGAATTTTTATTAATCAAATACATTCGGAAATATTATTTTTAAAAGCCACCTCTACCCGTAGGAGGGGCTCCACGCATCACACTAGGTGGGGGGCCTCTCATTGGTGGTGGAGCCCCTCGTCCAAGATTACCTGGTAATGAAGGAATACCGCCAGGAATTAGTCCTGGTGGTGGTGCTCCCATCATGGGAGCTCGAGGCACGCCCCTGCCCATCGGAGCCATATGTTGTTGAGCTGGCCCACCTATTCCCCTCACTGGACCTTGTAATCCTGCTGGTACTGCCGACATGTTCAAGGGCACACCTCTACCCGCTATACGACCAATGCCTGGTCCTGATGCAGCTCCTGGTATTGGTACTCTGGGAAGTCCTTCCTCCGGAGGTGGCGGTCCTTCTACTGTAAGGGAAACAATGTTTTCACCACGCAGCAAAACAAAGCCTAGGACACGTTTTTCCTCTCTTTCTGGCACTTTCGAGTTCTTGGATCTTATCTTGCGAAACTCTTCGCAGTCACCCAATATTAAATTCATGTGCTTATCAAATGCTTTGAAAGTTCCGATGAATGTGCGTGAGTCTTGCAGAACAATTCGCACCCGATAATTCAGATGCTGAATCATTTTGTTATTTTTTCCAATGGTCTGTAAATAAATTTAATATAAAGTTAAAAAGTATCTTTACCGATTTTAATAGTCCTACGGTAATTATTAGATTTTATATGGAAAAAATGAAATGAAACATGGCAGCACGGAAGAAAAGGTGGAAAATCGCACATGTTTTCAGATCTTGCGATAACGATATATCGGCGTCTAATTTCATCTTCTCTTATATCACTATCACTATACATATCACTACCCATTCTGCAAAGTTAATATATATCTTCCAGACGTCAAGCTGCAGCTACAAAGCTAGTACAGCTTCATTTATCTGCTTTTCAGAATTACAAAGTCAATACAACCAGATGAGAAATACTTAAGTTATGCAAAAAAAAAACAAAGGAACATTATCTGTAAAATAAAAACATGCAACAAATAAAAAAAAATTTTAAAAAGAAACAACTGTAAAAATACTATTGTATCTTAAACCCTTAATCGCTTGCTGCTACGACAGATATAAAATGTATCTCAACTCGGCCAACATATTCAAATTATAGAATTTTAATTTAATTAATTAATGATTTTTACATCTGAAATCATGATCAGTATTTCAGTGAAATATTTTAGTTTATTTTTAGGATTTACAGGAATATATTCCTGCACTCCATTCTCCATATTATAGTTGTTCCATTCGCTAGAGAGCGTGAGCGTGGCTATGGAGTCCGCCGCCAGAAATTGTTTTCTTCATTCTGGCCAAACTAATAATCCAATATGATCCGGATTATGCAATCTGGTGGATAATAAAATTCAATATGCAATCCCAAGACTAAAAAACAATTTGTTGATTCGATTATCCTGTATTTTCAATATTGCGGAATCCACACACGATTGGTGTGGGCATTACACTGTTTCAGTGTGGATCACTAGAATCTCACCTATGGGCCAATTAACTAAAAATTCGTATAATTTTCAGATGAATGAAATCTATTTTTATCTGCATAATTAAATTGCATGATGGGTTTTGTTTTAGAGTTGATTACTATCTTTATACATATTAATATATTAATGTTGGTACACAATGTAGAAAGTTTTCCACCCGGCAACATCGTTGTATTTCACAAGTAACAAAATATATATTTTCAGTTCAATAACTATTCCTCTATTCTACACTGAAATCCATTAACGTCCACCGTCTTACCATTTTATTCGATTTATTTAAATTAAATTGTATTTTTATTAGCAAACAACCCACACCGGTGTTAGATTGAAGAACACTAGAAATACGACTCAATTATTTCAAACGATTGATATCGCACACGAGCTCAATTTACAAACTAATCGAGTAGTTCATTTAATATCTCATAGCCTTTTCCCATCCAATACATCTACGGGGAACGCTGGGATTTTTTGAAATGTTAGGCCTTGATTCTCCTGACATTATTATGATAGTGACATTAGAATTTGCTAAATTTGCTGCGAAGAGAGAGAAAGCATGATAGAAAAAATCAAAAATTAATGTTCACAGTTATCTCTAAGCCCGACTCCAGGCTATCAGTCGAATAACTGAGGGCCAATTTATAGCTAAATGATGTTTTACAACACACACAGCCAGCCAGAAAAATCGATCTAAAAAGTATAGCAATCGATCAACTCTGACGCAGCGCTGCTCCTAGCTCAATTGGAAAACCAGCTGGACGCATATATTTCTTTCGCTCAAACTGCATGTTTTTTGCATAAGGCTTTATTTATTTTTGCAGCTAGTCCAGCTAGTCCGTATTTTAATACAACAAAAGATAGATTACTTACTGGTCCATTAAGATAAATTTGACACCATTACCAGGGAAATTTAGTTTGTGACAAAAAATAAATATTTGCGCATAACAGCAAAAATAACAGCTCGCGAAAGGCGCTTTACAGCACAGTCGGCTAAAGACTTCTGTTTCCCGCCAAATTTGTCTATACATAACAACCAGGTCAGCTGTTTTTGTTTGCCATAGCAACGATGAAAAAATGAATGAAACATATCGAAAACAAAAAAAAAAATTGTGTACTCGAGTGCTCTTCAAAATGAAGAAGAAACGATTTGGTTGAAAAAGTAAAACGCAAAAAAAAATGAAACCCGGAAGCTGCCTGAAAGTTATCGTCTTAATTTTTCAAATTCAACAATTTTAAATTATTAAAGTGGCGATTTTACTGGATATAACAAAACAATCTATATATGTAAAATAGGCGCTACTCTTTGGAACCCCTTAATTGCAGCAGCTCCATTTAGAGTTCTGTTTACAGCTGACACCTATTAAATTGCTGGAGTATCTCTCTCTAGGTTTCATGGTGTTCCTCCTGTAATTTCTAATGCTCCTTATGGACCTCAAGCATTTTCCGAGCAGTCTGCAGAAGATTGTCCAGCAGAAGGAATAATAGAGCAGCAGATGGATCTGTCCTGGAGACGATGATGGGCGCGACGACTCAAAGTTATTTTTTGTATAATAGAGAAATATAGTTGCAAAAACATAAATACATATATACCATATATGCACATATTGTGTTGTATTCAATTACATATAATACATATATACAAATATATTTAATAATTTATAAATAAGTAATTTGCGCTGAAAAAGTGTATATATCATCCATTACTTTAGACATTAATGACATATCAGAGGTATGAAATAGATCAATATTAACGAGTGTCTTAGTGTAATGCCACTTTGTGTCATTCTTGCGCATCAAATTTGAAATATACTTCTCGTTTGCTTATTGACGCGACGGACGCTGAATACCCTACACAAAATTATTCATATTAAAAATTATTAAGCTCTGCAGATATTGCGTGTGACACTAATATCTTATTTACACTACAGTGCGTTACTTATCGATAACAAAGAAAACTCAATAACTCAAAACTTGTGTCTACTACTCAAAAGTTGAGTTCTTAAGTTTTGGCTTGCAGACAACACTCGCGTGTGATGTTTTGTTAATTTAATTATATTAATATGAACGGAACAGAAGCATTGTTGCCTTATGTAGCAGAGCAAGAGACCATAACGATGCTGCAATCTATTGAGTTGGCGACGATGTCTGCAGAAACTGTGGAGTATTTGGATACAATTTCAAATAAACGCATTTAAACCCTGTAAGGAAATGGCATTTCATTTTCTAGTTATCCAATTTTATAAAAAAAAATGTATCACAGGACGTTGCGAAGAAGTCTGACTCTATGTATGGAGGCGAAGCCTTCGGCGATCGCTCTGTCCTTGTACTTTTTCTTGATCATGTTGAAGACCATGTCGATTTGCGAGTGTGACGTTTCCAGCTCGCGAAAGCCTATATGGTGCCTTAACTGGGCCGTCATTAAGTTCATCAGGAAGCAACGAATGGCGACTTTTAGTTCGCCAGCCAGGGTAATACCCTTGTTACACTGGGACGCGGCATTGGATTTTTCCGTTAAATAGAAGCTGCGACAATGCTGCCGGTAAGAACCCTGTGGATAGAAGAAGACAATGATGCGGCTGCATCTTTTATGCTGCGACGCATCATTGGCAACTGTTATTGTATTTTGTGTAGTATTTTTACAAAATACTGAAATTATTTGGTGTATCGACGGGGTATCGATAGCAAACATCTGTTTTTGTCAAACTGTAAACGCCAAACCGTTCCTAAGCATTTAAATTAAAAATTGAAGGACAAAAATCTGATAGCAAAGAACAAAATAGTAACACAAATACTTACAAGAGTCCACAAAGATCCATTGGGATGCACTGATTCCGATGCCGATTGGAAATTTTTGTTTGATGGAGCTTCTCATACATTGGACTCCTCCTTAATAAGCTATATAAACAATTTGGTGCTCGTGGTGAAACACCCAAATGCACCGTTTTCCAAATTTAATAGTAAATCACTCATTACTTTGACAATTTCTTTAAATTTAAATGAAAATGTTTTTCCTCTCTTCTTCTTACTCATAGCGTTTGTTTACTTTAGCAGCCCGAACAGCTGAAAAAATAATGCGGAAAATATGCGGCTTAGGTGTAAACGCCTCGCACCATTTTTCCGCTGCTTCGTCAACGCTGCGGCAGTGTAAAAAGGCTATAAGGAACTTTTTGCGGAGTGCTGTACGCACATTGGTATTGTCCCCCACACATGATTATTCAGACAGGAGTGTGTGCTGCCCAAGGTGTCTTATCTTGTGATAAGATACACTATGCTTCCCCATGTAAATGAAACTCGAGTTTTGCCCGAAAAGCAATAACTCAAACAAAGTGTAAACAGACTATAAGACTCGTTTTGTTATGTGTCGATATTTCAATACCATACCCAACACTGCCTCTAATTGCTAAAAAAGTCGTAACGCTATTTCTTATAAGGTATTTATCTGGTACATGATGTTATTAAATAAGGTGGTCTCGTCGGCTGCCGAAGCTAGCTCGGCTCGGGACCTTAGCTTTAGTTCAGGCTTGCTTGTTGATGCGAAAGGTTATGCGCGGACGATTTTTTCCTGAATATCTTAACCCTTACTAAGCAACAAAAAAATTACCTATTGCAAGTTTTGCTGCAAGCATGTACCGAATATCGATTTCATTCACGCGTCAAAATTTTAATATAATATTAATAAATAATATAATATATATGTAAAGGAAAAACTTATACAAACTGCGGAAAATATAGATATTAGTGTAAGAACTTATTTTATTAAAATCAAAATTTATTTTAGAATTAAGAATTTGAACAACAACATTTCTATTCAAAATCAAAAACAAAGATTAATTGCTAATTCAAAATTGCTAAAAAAATTAAACTTTTAAGGAGTCACCTCCTTGCATTACAATAGGCTATTTTGAACCCCACGGACCTGTTAAGGGTTAATCAACATACTCTTCTGCCATCTCGTTCACACTCACTATACATTGTGCTTCCCACGCGCACTTATTGTTAGCATGTGCTAAGGGACTGCTTTTGCCACTACTAAGAATATAGCAGACGGTGGAATAACTGGGAAATTTTCGGACCTAAGGTCCGAAAGGGTCAGATTATAATACCCAATGCACACTGAGCCCGTGAGGGGAGAACTTTGGGATTTTTGACAGACGGTGTAACTCGGATTCACACTGGCACCGTCTACCGTCAAACAGCTGATGACAATGACTAAGACTGAGTATATGCGCGGAAGATTTTTTTAATTTATTGGAAAATGGATTATAAAAACTTATTTTTTGGATATCTGATTTTAAAAAACAAAAGCCAAGTAGGTTGTGGTCGTTTTTAAGTACTTATACTATATATATATATATATACTATATGTATATACTATATATATACTATATACAATATACTATATATATACTATATATATATATACCTGAGTTTTAAGTACAACGTTTTATGTTGTGTAGGAAGCGCAAAACGTAAAACGTAACGGACTATCACCGAAAAGGATGGTGGATGGTCGCCAGTGGGAACAGTCTACGTTTCCATGCGATATTTAGCCGATGGTTTTCAAATGCAACCCTAAAAAACAATAAATTGAAATCTAAACTTATAGCCTCTTCCCACACAGTATATTAACGGGGAATGGAGGGATTTTTTGAGAGATGTGAAACATCGATTCCCACAGGCCACCATCCACCATCCCCCATCCACCGAAAAAACAGCTGACAATATTAAACAAAAAATTTGTGCTCTACATTTTTGTGAAAATAAACAACAAATATGGAACATTTATTTGGTTTCGACTGCGCTTCAACAGCAACAAATATTTATGCAAAAATTTATGGTGGCGCTGGTCGAAAATGAGGAATACGATGAGGCAGAATATATTGCAATGCTGAATCATTTCAATGAAACTATGCCAAGAAGTGTGTGGACGGTTTTAAGTAATTTATAATCCCAGTAAATTTGTTTGTACAAGACAATGTTTTATGTGTTTTAGAAGCGGTACGGCACTTTTTGGGAGAAGGATGTTCTGGAGAACAACGAGGAGTTCTTTAAAGAAAGTTTCAGGATGGAGAAGTCCACCTTCTGTTTATTGGTAAGCCGGCTCGACGTTCTTCGAAAGAAAGACACCAACTGGCGAGATGCGATTCCGTTGGAGAAACGAATTGCAATTGCCCTCTACACCTTGAGGTCTTCATCTGAATACCGAGTAATTGGTAGGCTCTTCAGAGTGTCAGCCAATTATCTGCCGATTATCTGACATCAGACAAAGTTGATGAAGGCGTCTAGGGCTTTGAAGCAATTGGATTTCCCCCATGCCTAGGGGCAATTGGTAAGAGATAAATCAATATTTTCATTATGTATTATATGTGAATTGGTATATACACTTCATTTTTATTCTAGATGGATGTCATATAAAAGTCCGTCATATTCTCTAGTTTGGTGCGTACTTCTGACCAGCCTAGCTCAAATCCAGCCTCCTTCATGGACTCGGCCATTTCCATATAGACATGGGAGTTCTTTCTTGCTCCCCGCAAGTCCTCGATTTTCTCCTGCCAGATATCAATAAGAAGGATCTCCATATCGGCAGACCACTTCAATCTTCCGCTCGCTGTTCTTTTATGTGCTGCATTGTCAATTGTGAATTAATAAAACGAAAAATACGAAATATATCTATTAAACTTACCAGCTGCCGCATTTTCTACCGTGCCTTCCATTTTTTCCAAATAATTTTGATATTTTCTTGTCTTGAAATTGTTTTTTCTGGCTGTGGCAGTTGTGGTTTTTCGTTATTTTTGACAGCCATTACTTACAAATTCGCAGCAAATTTCATTTTTTCACTGTGAATGCTAATTTTTCAGAGCTGCATTTGAAAACATCGGCTAAATATCGCATAGAAACGTGTGGTTTAGGATGGATGGTGGAACTAACTGGGAAATTTCGCAACGGATGGATGAAATGGATGGGAGATGGTGGATGGTGGCCTGTGGGAACAGGCTTTTAACTACGCTAAGATATGTTTAAGTCGTATTTCGATTTCGTTTAAAGCGAAAGTTTTCTGCAGATTGTTCGACATATGCTTGAAGTCCAGAAGGAGCAAAAAATCCCACCGTTCCCCCTAAATGTGCTGTGTGGGAAAAGGCTATTAATTCTAACATGCTTTACGCCAATTCTTTTCTCACACTCCGAAATCCATTGACGTTTTAATCCCGTATATATATTCAGTTTGGCCACATGGGTCCCCATAAATACGATTAGCTTAAAGTTTTTTTCTAAAAAAAACTATAATTTTATCCGCAGCTGTATTTTTAGATAATTTGCCTATTGCTTTTTCTACCATGTGCGCAGTAAAGTACAAAGAAATCACATACGTTCAACATTCGGTATGTAATAAAACTAAGTTTTTGGCAAAAGGGCATAACGAATCCTACTATAGATGGGCTCTAATAGTATTCGATTTATGACATATGCATGTTGGGAAACATTATTTTGTCACAAACTGTTCCTCAGTTCTTAGACTGATAGCCGCTAGACGTGTTTGCAAACGGCTAAAAGCACATTTTTTGCAATATATGTCTCATAATAACTCTCTGCAATAAAATCCGGGTATCCAGCACAGCGTGGACTAAAAATTACTGTCAAACTTCATTCCTGTCTATAGTTGGCCTATCGACACGATTATGGACGAGGAGAACTGCTGTTATTCCTGACTGTAAAATATATGTGACTATTAAAACTGAAGTGATTGTGAAAAATGGAAACAAAAAGAGAGATGCAAATTGGTGATAGTTGGCGGCTCACGGAAAAAATCATTTTGATAATTTATACATTTATGGCACCTCCGCCTTCGCTGTACTTCCTCCTTTTTTTTGGCAATAGTATATGCCGCCACCAACACTATATATTTATCGTCAGAGTTAAGATATTTCCTTTTCTTATTTCAGATAAACTCTCAAAATTTACGCTTTTTAAAAAATTTAGATGATTCATAACATTGGCCATTCATTTTTTAGGTGATTGGTCACACTGTTTTAGTTAAGTTCCACACACACGAAATAAATAGCAAATTACTGTCCGAAATTTGCCGCAGTGTTGGATACAGGCCTTCTAGAAAAAAACATCCTATTATCGAAACGCCAGAACGCAGCCCAAACCTTGCGAATGCTCGGTATAAATCAAATCAATATACAACACAAAATTTAATGAAATTATTAATCGTAGTTGTTTTTTGTATATTTTGGAGAGCAAAATATATGCTGGTTGAATAGCTGCTTCTCGATGTGCGCAGATAATTGATAATTTTATATTATTTTAATTATAAGATATTTTTAATGGTTATCGACTACTTCCATAATGCATAAGAAGTTCCAGCCCTACAAACATTGTAAACAAATAGTGAAGTTCAAACCTGCGACTCAACGCTTATACGGCCACGTCATTTGGTCTCTCTCCGTTATTCTCTTTTATGCTAACATTCTCTGAAGTTTGGGGAGGAAACGCCGAAGCCCTGAAGTTCTAACTCGTTGGCAATTTACGTGAAAAATAAAAACTTGGGTAACGTATGCAGTAATTAAAAAAAGAATCTTAAATTGCAATGCAAAGTGTGTATTCTCTAAATTTATTAAAGGGTGCGTGCTCTGTGATACTTCACCCAGGAACAAGGAAAAATCGTCCGAAATTTATAATTTGACGCATATTTAGGATGAATATTTTTCGCTTTGCTGGAGATCTATCTCATGTTTTTGCTATAATAATACTTCTGCTAAAAATATGGAAAACTCGATCGTGTGCTGGGATATCTGGAAAATCGCAAATATTGTTCGCTGTAGTTTACCTGACACGCTACCTCGATCTCTTCACCACATATGTGAGCCTCTATAACTCTGTTATGAAGGTGCTGTTTTTGGCCACTTCTGGTGCAACGGTCTATTTGATGTACGTTAAGTTTAAGGCAACTTATGATCACAACCATGATTCGTTCCGCATCGAGTTCCTCCTTATACCTTGCGCCTTGCTTTCCTTCGTAATTAATCACGAACTCACAGTAATGGAAGTGCTTTGGACATTTTCAATTTACTTGGAATCTGTTGCCATTTTACCACAACTTTTTTTGGTAAGCAAAACTGGAGAGGCAGAGTCTATTACGAGCCATTACCTCTTTGCTCTTGGATCATACCGCGCTCTATATTTGCTTAATTGGGTATATCGCTACATGGTAGAATCGCACTATGACCTTATTGCGATTTTCGCTGGAATCGTTCAAACTATTCTATATTGCGATTTCTTCTACTTATACATTACCAAAGTTCTTAAAGGCAAGAAACTCCAGCTGCCAGCATAATTAAAACAATTGTTAACTTTAATACATCGATTTTAATACATCAAAGGCAGTAATAAGCAGTTTTATGGATTTCCAGCAAAGACGGATAAAAAAAACGAATAAAGAATAGACCGTTCCACAAAAAGTTTTTATTTTATGATAATTTACAAAAGATGTATTGGGATAATTTTTTGTGTTTATGAAAAAGAAATTCAAGAACTAGTGAATAGTACGTGTACAAATTGAATAATTGTAATATTCTTTGTTTTCTAAATGAACACTACAACTATCCAAAAAGTATCAAATCAATCATTGAGAATGGTTTGGATATTTATACCCATGAATGGGGATGCTATAGAACTGTGCACAATTGGAAATCGCATGTAAGCATCTGAAGCTTGTATGTACATCAAAACGACAAGTATCTTTGATAAAAATGCATATGTATGTACATACAAACATGTCTATCTGTTTTTACACAAATTATTCGGTCAGCTTTGAAAAGATTTGTCATAATTTTTTCACATCCCCATTGGGCTCAGCCGGGAGCCCTTGTCTGGGGACAGGCTGTAAGATTAAAATATTTAAAAAGGAAACACAACCTGCTAAAAATGCAAAATGGTGCGGGCGATACAGTAAATCACTTGAGGTTTTTGAAAATCTAGAAAACAGTTTAATTAAACATACACACTTTTGTAATGCTTGAATGAATAACGAAGAGGATATATTGATTTTGATCAAATTTTTTGACGGAAGAAAGCATAGGCATTACAGAAGTTCAAACCGCCAAGATCTTACCACCATATGTACATACATATCAAGGTTTGTCGAAAAACATGTTTAGATACTTCAGCGAAAAGTTGAATAATGCTATTTTATGTTTAATGTTGTTTAAAGTTTAACAATGTACAGTTAAACTATAGGGTGAAAAATTACATATCAAGTGTGTATTCTACGAGACTAAGACAGTTACTCTGACCCTTTGGGGCTGACTATTGGCTCAATAGCCGATATGGTCCCACCCGCAGCCAAATTTAGGTCAGGGAAAAGCTTATAGCCTGACAAATTCAATTTAAAGTTACTTAAATTACGTTAATCATTAGGATAGATTTACCATATTAGAACTAGTATCAAAGGAGAACAGATGAAAAAATTTGTTATAATTACGGCAAAGGCTACGGAAAGATTCCTGATTAGAGTAGTTAGTAAGACAGAGTTGAAGATAAAGAGGAAAGTAATGCCTAGTCGGGCGGGACGGGACAGCGAAACTAATAAGACGGATAAGGGCAGATGATTCTACCTCACCAGAGAGAAACTTGTGGAGAAAGAGAACTCCATGACAGATCCTACGGGATTTAAGGGATTGAAGGTTAATGAGACGCAGCCTGCTTTCGTAGGAAGGGAGAAGTATCGCATGGTCCCAATTAAGTCCACGGAGAGAACGGGAATTGAAACAAAGATTTTGAACAAATATAATGCCCAGGTCATTAACTTTGAACTGGCGTTGTAAGATAATGCTATTAATTGAGTAGACAAATAGGTATGGCTTGCTGCGGTGGAAGGTCATGATATTACATTTGGAAATGTTCAGTGGAAGAACGTTAATTAGGCACCAGTTATTAAGAGCGTCAAGATCCGATTGCAGAGATAACGAGAAAACAGGGTCATTATAGGAAAAACATAGCTTTACATCGTCAGCGTACATTGGGACACGGGAAAGAGCAAGACTTGAGGAAGATCATTAATAAACAAATTAAATAACAAGGGACCCAGATGGCTGCCTTGAGGTACGCCCGATGACACTAGAACAGGTTTAGAGAAAGAAGAGTTAAAGCAGACACGCTGAGAACGATTACAAAGGTAAATATTAGTCCAGTAGAGAAGTTAAGTCGGAAACCCTAGGAGAGATAGTTTATGGATAAGGAGATTGTGATTAACTGAGTCAAAGGCTTTACTAAAATCAGTGTAAACTACATCAGTTTGGCACTGATTAGCAAATCTGGCAGTTACGAAGGAGGAAAATTTAAGGAGGTTAGAAGAAACTGAGCGATGTTTTACAAATAAGTGCTGGAATTCAGAGAATATACTGCATACTTACATATGTACTCCTTTATCAAACCTTGAAAACGTTTTGACTTGTAAATTTTCAAAATTATCGTCGAAGAGAAATTAAAGCAAAATTTTTTTTTTAAATAAATAAGATCGATGGTTCTCCACGCGAGAACTTGCAGCATATACATATGTAATTGTCAGTGGGTAAAACATTGTGTTCCCCAATTTCGAACTCGTCCAATAACTCGTGGCCCTCCACTTTGAAACCTATTTCCATCGCATCTTTCCACCGTAGCTGCAGTTCGGCTTTCAAACCGCTTGTCGGCAGGCTCAGCCAATTCTTTCATATTTTTGTTCAAGTTTCAAATCTCCAAATTTGACTATACATATATATGTGTCGGTGGTCCCGCGAGAGTTGCCTTTAAACGGCCCGTATTCCCGAAAGGAAAGGCAGCCTGTTTCAGTAAGACTGGGCGCGATTAGCCCACTGCTGATGGTAAGCCCGTTGGGGTACTTTTTATTCTATAGGAACATTCTGTTACATAACCTCTGATATGATAGACAATATTCTTACCGCAGTATCTCCTCCTGCACTTAAACCACGCGACAATATAAATGCGAAGCTTAAAATATGGCGGCAACTCATGGCCCTTGAAAAATATGCCCGTTCACAGAACGGCTCAGAATACATACATCAAATAATACTAGATATACCGGCAGCGCCTATCGCGACCGATTATTGGCCGGCGACATTCCCGACCCCGTGAAGAACCGCTTCACTTAAATCCAAAAGCGCAAGTTTGGAGACGGGACGCATCAAAGTCCGGGATAGGCCGCTGTCGTTCACACTCACACAAGCGCGTCTAATGACTCCATCCACTCCTTTGTAGACCTCTTCTACGATGCCCTTGCGCCACTCTCTTCGGGGAAAGGCTGAATCGCAGACGAAGACTATATCACCCTGGCGAATCGGCTCCGTTCTTCTGCACCATTTCTCGCGGCGCGCAAGTGTAGGCAGGTACTCCAGGACCCACCTCTTCCAGAAACGGTCCCTCATTAGTCGCGCTATACGCCAAGCCTTGCGTGTAGCGCACTCCTTGGGCAGCTCCACATCTCCGCCAGGCGTGTCCGGTACGTAAGCTACTCCTTTGAGCAGATCATTTGGCGTCAGAGGGGGGGCAAGTGGGTAAGCGGACGCGTATTCACGATGTTCTCCGCCTTGATTAGAAAACTCACCAGTACGTGATCTCTCGGCGCCACCTCCTTCAGTGTGTGGCGCAGGACCTTCTTTACGCACTGCACCATCCGTTCCCAGACTCCGCCTTCAGATGGATTAACGGGGCAATTGAATACCCACTCGATGCCTCTGCCCGATAGCTCATCCTGAATCCTTTCCAGCTCGAACAGCTCGTCAAATCGTCTAGCTTCCCTGTCAGCTCCCACGAAGTTCTTGCCGTTGTCCCTGCGCAGTCTATGTACTAGCCCTCGTCGGCAGACGAAATTGCGTATTGCAATTATACAGGAATCCGTGGACAAGTCATGCGCCAGTTCCAGATGTATCGCCCTGGTCGTCAAGCATGGGAAAAGGGCGACCCATCGCTTCTCCTTGTGGCGCGAAACTGTGACCAATAGTGGTCCAAAGTAGTCCAATCCAGTATTCTCGAAAGGCCAACCATTGGCCTCCAGGCGATCCTCCGGCAGGGGTCCCATTATTGGCGGCGTCGGCCGCGCCCGTAGCAACTTGCACATGTTGCACATTGAGATCACCTTCCGCAGCACACGTCTCAGCTTCGTGACCCAGAACTTCGTCCGGATCTCCGCAATCGTAGCATCCACATTCTGATGCTTCATCTTGGCATGGAAATGATAATCATCTCCGTAAGATTGTGCCTGTGTGACAGAATTATTGGCCTCCTCGCACTGTATGGCATACACAATGCGGCATCCACTCTTCAGTAGGCTCGCAGGACTCCATGGCCATCTATGTACGGCGCCAGACCTCGAATGTGGCTTCCACTAGCGACCACTTTGCAGTCTTCTGTCGACCGCATCTCGTTAGGGAATGCCTCTCGTTGTGCCTGAGTGACCAACAGGTTCTCCGCGGCCTCACACTCTGCTGCAGTGATGCCGTACTTCTCGAGCTCGCTTCTTTGTCCACGGCACCCACGCGTGAATCTTAAGACCCAGGTCGTAGTCCTGAGTAGCCGACTGTAGCTCGAAAATCTTTGAAAGGAAATACAAAAGTCGTTTGGTCCAACCAACGAGAACTCACTTGGCATCTCCTCATCGTCGTTACCATCCGGAACTCGCACAATTCTGGATTCAGGCTGTAGCCAGCTGCCCGCTGGCTGCCTCAAAAATGCTGGTCCGCCTAGCCACCGTGACTTCTGACTGAGGTCCACGTGGTACTGCGAACGCGTTGCATCATCCGCCGCATTGTCGGCTGTTGGTACCCATCTCCATTGGGATGCCTTCGTCGACTCCAAGATCGCCGAGCTGCCAATCCATCTTAGCACTGTCTTGGAGTCCGTCCATAGCACAATATCCCTGATGGCCACACTGTGTTCCTTCTTAACAGTGTCCATCAGTCTGGTTTCAAGAACTGCTGCCTACAGCTCCAACCGTGGGATTGACATCGTTCTCATCGGCGCGCACTTCGTCTTGGCACACACGAAGCTAACCAGAACGTCGTCATCTTCATAGGTTACCCTCCAGTAGGCCACTGTCGCGAAGGCAGACTGACTTGCATCCACGAAGACGTGCATCTCTATAGCGCGCACGAGTCCACGCCCAAAGTAGTGGCGAGGACATCGGAATCGTCCCACGGTGTCCATTTCCTTGCGCCAGATCGCAAAGGCTCTGTAGATCTCATCCGGGAGTGGTTCGTCCCACTTTATCTGCTGCCTCAAAATCTCTCGTAGCAACAACTTCGCTGTTATCATGAGGCAACACAGGAATCCCAGGGGATCGAACGTAGACATGACCAAGCTCAAGTACTCCCTCTTGGTAGGGACTCGATTTCCGTCCAATACGCTGCTCGGAACTCGATGGTACTTCACATGGAACCTGAAGTCATCCGTGGCTGCCTGCCAACACATTCCCAGAATTTTCTGTTCTGCCTCACCCCATCCGACGCTCGCACATCGTCCTGGGGGGCCCAATGCAGTATCCACAATAGGTGAACTAGACGAAAACTGGCATAGCTCAAACCCAGCATTCGCGTGTATCTCCTTCACACGGGTAGATACGCTAATGGCTTCACTCTCGGTAGCGAAGCTGTCCACATAGTCATCCACATAATGACAATCGATGATGGCCTTGACTGCTCTGGGATCCGATGACGAAACTGTTCGGCATTCATAGTCTTCACGTAATGCGCAGCGCTTGGCGAGCAGGCTGCTCCAAAGGTCATTACGATCATCTCGTTAGGCTTCAACTGTCCTTAATGATCCTGGTGTATTCGTGCGCGAACTGCCCGTTGCGCCTCATCTTCTTCTCGACATTGACCAACCGCTTGTACGCCATGTCATAGCTACGTGGCAGCACAATGTGGTCATCCTTCCATAGCAATCCTGTCTGGAAACGTTGGCCCAATCTCACCGTGGTATCTTCGAGTAACTTCTGCGCCCGCATGTCGTTGCTGCCTGCAACTGGTTGCGCGGGCTTCACACCAAGTGTTCCACATCGAAGTAATCTTCCACCTCTGAATAGTGTCATCTGATGACACAGCTAGGAGGCAAGACCTCGGTGAAGGCGTAGGTGATTGTTCACTTATCGGCCCAAAGACAACCCAGCCCAGCTAGGTTGCGGCCGCATACGGTCTCTGTCTGGCAAACCGTCTCGTCCTAAGTGGAAATCCCAAGTGTCTATGATCCAAGCCAATGAGTAATTTCGGCACCGCGTTATTGTAGGGCTTCATTGGCAGGCGGGCATCCTTGGACATCTCGTCGGTCAAGAGTCTGAATCGGCAGGCCCAGGTTCGAAACGGCATACACGTTCAGCAGTGCATGGCGAGTTGGCTTGCCTGCTCCACTGATCTGCAGGCTTACCACGTTGGTAGGCTCCCTGGTGGATCTACCTCCAAACCACTGGATATTGAGATGTCGACGTTCACCTTGCACGCCCAGATCCCTCCTTAGATCATCGTCGATCATCGTCACAGATGAACCTTCATCCAGGAGTGCGTACGTATCCACCTGTCGGCCGGCTCCGTACACCGTTACTGGCAGTATATGGAAGAGCAGGCGACCTCGTTCTGCGTCGACACAATTCAATATCCTCTGCACGGGCGCGTCCGCTGCCTGCGGCGCGCCTCTGTCCAGGCTACCTCTAGATACTTCTGACTGCTGGTTTCGCTGCCTGTTGCCTCTATCACCACCTCGTTGCGGCGGCCTTCTGCGCTCGCCGTCCGCTCCATGTAGCAGATGGTGATGCCTCTTTCGGCATCCGTTGAATTGACATTCACTATGTGAATTGCAGGATCTAGCCACTTCGTAGGCATGTGAAGCATAGTCGATGCCTCCTGACATGCCTCCATCTGTCTGGTAGTGAAGCTCCTTTGAAGTCTCAACAGTCCTTAACTGCATGTTGTCCTCCACAGATTGGACTACCTCTGAGACGGCTCTCTTCTTGCTCGCCTAGGTCCTGGTCGATGCTTGCATGTAGCACTCGACGCCTTGGTTCCTTCCCTTCAACATCCAAGATAGTGCACACCACGTTGGCGTACTCTGTCAGCCACGCACTGAAATGCACAATGGTTGGAAAGGGAGTAATCGTCACAGCATGCCTTGCCCACTCCACTCGTTTGCTGGTAGGGAGCTTGGACACAAGGTCTTCCATGAGGGTTGGGTTCGCCAGATGCTGATCTGCCTCCGCTGACTGCAAGAAGGCGGTGCGATTGCTCACACGGGTTGCGAAGGGAACAATCTTCGCCAGGTTGTGCTCCGAAATAGGGGGCACCTCCTTTATTCCATTCAGCTGACTGCGTATAAGTTGCTCCGGTTGGCCATACCTAAAGTGCAGCCGCTCCACAACAGCGTTGACGTTACTTAGATGAATAAGGAGCGACTTGATAGTCTCTCGAGCTTCATCCTTCAGCGCCTTCTGCAAGCGTTGGTTATTCTCCAGATCCGAACAGTTGTACGCTTGAGTTGTCTCAGTGCACGCACAGATGAAGATAGGCCAATCCTCGGGCTGACCTCTGAATACTGGCAGATCGGGAAGCTTGCGTGGCATATAATTCCCAGTCGGTGTCGTCCAGGCGTAGGATCCAGCTAGGGGCGTCAGCATCATGGCGTTGTAGATGCCTACACCCGGCGGCACGACTCCATGCGCTGCCTGCGCGGCGCTAGTTGCGCAAAATGGCGTTGCATAACTGCTGCTCGTAAGCAGTGACGCTCCGCTAAAAGATGGCTGCTGCACACATGCTGCACCGCTCACTCCGACCCCGTTAGGTGGGAGCGGATTGCTGCTCACAGACAATACGGACCGCTCCAAGATGGCGTCTGCACACATGCTGCACTGCTCACACCGACCCCGTTAGGTGGGATCGGATCCTTCTAGCTCCTTCTCCAATGCTGCAATTCTCTCCAAGAGATCCAGCAATGTTGGTGGCTGGCTCTGTCCTGGTACAGAGGCTCCAGCTGTGGTCGTAGTACTTCCAGCCTGGGAAGCTCCTACGGCAGCCGTGGTGGTTTGACTGGGAGTAAGTGGGCCCGACGTAACGACCTACGGCTTTGCCGGCCTGTTGGCTGAACCGCAACTTCCAGCTTGGGGCGCTGCACTCATTGTAGTAGGCGTCACTTGCCCTTCGTTCAATCGGTTACTCCGTCTGGGGGAGTGTTGCATCCTTCTGATCAACGCTGCCTGCGTCTACTCTGGGGCGCTGCCTGCGGCCCTGTCCAATCGACGCTGTCTGCGTCTGCTCTGGGTCGCTGCCTGCGGCAATGTGCAAATCTCAAGCCCTTCATTGGCAGGCGGGCATCCTTGGACATCTCGTCGGTCAAGAGTCTGAATCGGCAGGCCCAGGTTCGAAACGGCATACACGTTCAGCAGTGCATGGCGAGTTGGCTTGCCTGCTCCACTGATCTGCAGGCTTACCACGTTGGTAGGCTCCCTGGTGGATCTACCTCCAAACCACTGGATATTGAGATGTCGACGTTCACCTTGCACGCCCAGATCCCTCCTTAGATCATCGTCGATCATCGTCACAGATGAACCTTCATCCAGGAGTGCGTACGTATCCACCTGTCGGCCGGCTCCGTACACCGTTACTGGCAGTATATGGAAGAGCAGGCGACCTCGTTCTGCGTCGACACAATTCAATATCCTCTGCACGGGCGCGTCCGCTGCCTGCGGCGCGCCTCTGTCCAGGCTACCTCTAGATACTTCTGACTGCTGGTTTCGCTGCCTGTTGCCTCTATCACCACCTCGTTGCGGCGGCCTTCTGCGCTCGCCGTCCGCTCCATGTAGCAGATGGTGATGCCTCTTTCGGCATCCGTTGAATTGACATTCACTATGTGAATTGCAGGATCTAGCCACTTCGTAGGCATGTGAAGCATAGTCGATGCCTCCTGACATGCCTCCATCTGTCTGGTAGTGAAGCTCCTTTGAAGTCTCAACAGTCCTTAACTGCATGTTGTCCTCCACAGATTGGACTACCTCTGAGACGGCTCTCTTCTTGCTCGCCTAGGTCCTGGTCGATGCTTGCATGTAGCACTCGACGCCTTGGTTCCTTCCCTTCAACATCCAAGATAGTGCACACCACGTTGGCGTACTCTGTCAGCCACGCACTGAAATGCACAATGGTTGGAAAGGGAGTAATCGTCACAGCATGCCTTGCCCACTCCACTCGTTTGCTGGTAGGGAGCTTGGACACAAGGTCTTCCATGAGGGTTGGGTTCGCCAGATGCTGATCTGCCTCCGCTGACTGCAAGAAGGCGGTGCGATTGCTCACACGGGTTGCGAAGGGAACAATCTTCGCCAGGTTGTGCTCCGAAATAGGGGGCACCTCCTTTATTCCATTCAGCTGACTGCGTATAAGTTGCTCCGGTTGGCCATACCTAAAGTGCAGCCGCTCCACAACAGCGTTGACGTTACTTAGATGAATAAGGAGCGACTTGATAGTCTCTCGAGCTTCATCCTTCAGCGCCTTCTGCAAGCGTTGGTTATTCTCCAGATCCGAACAGTTGTACGCTTGAGTTGTCTCAGTGCACGCACAGATGAAGATAGGCCAATCCTCGGGCTGACCTCTGAATACTGGCAGATCGGGAAGCTTGCGTGGCATATAATTCCCAGTCGGTGTCGTCCAGGCGTAGGATCCAGCTAGGGGCGTCAGCATCATGGCGTTGTAGATGCCTACACCCGGCGGCACGACTCCATGCGCTGCCTGCGCGGCGCTAGTTGCGCAAAATGGCGTTGCATAACTGCTGCTCGTAAGCAGTGACGCTCCGCTAAAAGATGGCTGCTGCACACATGCTGCACCGCTCACTCCGACCCCGTTAGGTGGGAGCGGATTGCTGCTCACAGACAATACGGACCGCTCCAAGATGGCGTCTGCACACATGCTGCACTGCTCACACCGACCCCGTTAGGTGGGATCGGATCCTTCTAGCTCCTTCTCCAATGCTGCAATTCTCTCCAAGAGATCCAGCAATGTTGGTGGCTGGCTCTGTCCTGGTACAGAGGCTCCAGCTGTGGTCGTAGTACTTCCAGCCTGGGAAGCTCCTACGGCAGCCGTGGTGGTTTGACTGGGAGTAAGTGGGCCCGACGTAACGACCTACGGCTTTGCCGGCCTGTTGGCTGAACCGCAACTTCCAGCTTGGGGCGCTGCACTCATTGTAGTAGGCGTCACTTGCCCTTCGTTCAATCGGTTACTCCGTCTGGGGGAGTGTTGCATCCTTCTGATCAACGCTGCCTGCGTCTACTCTGGGGCGCTGCCTGCGGCCCTGTCCAATCGACGCTGTCTGCGTCTGCTCTGGGTCGCTGCCTGCGGCAATGTGCAAATCTCAACGCTGTCCGCGTTCCTGGCAACTCTCTGACTGGAGGTCGCTGCCTGCCTGTACTTCAGCGCAAATTGCCCTTGTCGTCTTGCCTAGGACTGCGAATAAAAGATCCTGTCGGTGGTCCCGCGAGAGTTGCTTTAAACGGCCCGTATTCCCGCAAGGAAAGGCAGCTTGTTTCAGTAAGACTGGGCGCGATTAGCCCACTGCTGATGGTAAGCCCGTTGGGGTCCGTTACGCCCGTTGGGTCCGTTTCATTCTATAGGAAAATTCTGTTACATAACCTCTAATATGATAGACAATATTCTTACCGCAGTATCTCCTCCTGCACTTAAACCACCCTACAATATAAATGCGATGCTTAAAATATGGCGGCAACTCATGGCCCTTGAAAAATATGCCCGTTCACAGAACGGCTCAAAATAACATACATCAAATAATACTAGATATACCGGCAGCGCCTATCGCGACCGATTATCGGCCGGCGACATATATGTATGTATATCAATCCCACTTCTGACGCATTACGTTTTTTGGGTGGAATGTACATGTGTTATTTGAAGAATTTGTAGCTTAATTTGTGCGTCAACAAGATACACGAGTGCGCCTTCGTGGTTATACTGCCCATTAACTACATATATTTATCAAAAAGCATATGCTTCGCAACAAAGGGCCCACTTTGTGATACACTTGTCCTTTGGTTTTTTTGTATCCAGTACTCGAAGAGTATAGGGGTGTTTGCGGTGAATTAGATGTGTGTAACACGCAGAAGAAACCAAATAAAGTGCATATATTTTTGATCAGCATCAATAGGCGAGTCGATAGAGCTACAGCTGTATGTTTGTCTATCCGTTCGTTTTTCCTTCTTCATTAGCGCCTAGATCTCAGAGACTATAAAACTTAGAGTAACCAAATTTTGTAAACAGACTCCTGTCATATCACACTGCTAAAAGTGTATTTCAAATTTTCTCACCTCCCCCTTCCGCCCACACAAAAGACGAAAATCTGTGGCACATACAATTTTAAAGATACGAGAAACTAAAAAACGCAGAGTCACAAAAACGCGGCCTTTGCGGCTCACAACGTTTTTTTCATATCGAAATGCAAGAAGTTAATAAAAAAACGAGGTGGGACGTAGTGGCCGCGGCTCTACATTATACCCGGTACTCAGTCAGTATATGTGTGTATGTGAGCTTACGATTTATTTAATTTATTATTAATCCGTACAATACAAAGCTAGTATCTTAACAACACAATTAAGTAATATAGTGAGAGCCAAACCTTGGCTAATCGTTTTGGCGAAACCTTTTCTTTTCAATCGCTTCAGAGGCCTGGCAGAGAGTAAGCGTCTCGCGAGCATGCTGCGGTGTCTTCCAATCTGCTCCTCCACTGTATGCAGATTCAGGTCACGATGGAGGGTGGAGCCGCGTACGTACCAGGGGCAGCTTGTAATTGTCGCATGGCGCGGTTCTGTAATTTTGCAGCTATTCCCCAAATCTGCACTCCCTATAGCCAGATAGGGGCTACGCAGTGCACATAGACTTCTCTTTTGGCTCTCAGCTACATGGTGCTTCTTCTGTTGATCAGCCACCGAAATTTTTGCATTCTTTGTCCACATTTTTTTGCCGTAGCTTTCAAGTGATGGCCAAAAGTTAGCCGAGGGTGATGCCGAGATACTTTGCCTGCGATGGTTGGTCTGAAGTTACTCTATCCAGCTGTATGGGTGGGGTGTGGTCAATTAGATATTTCAAGGTGAAGCAGGGGTTGGTGGTCTTCTGTGGGTTGATCTTTAAATTCCATCTTTTGCACCAGGCTGCCAATGTTTCCAAATACCTCTGGAGTCCATCTGCTGCCTCAAAGCGGCATTTTGAGCTGTATAGCAAAGCGATGTCGTCCGCGTATGTAGCAAGAAGAGCCTTCCTGGGGACCTCCATATGGTACTCACTAGGGCAGGGTAGATCTGCTGTGTACACTGAGTAGAGCAGCGGGCCAAGAACGCTTCCTTGTGGTACTCCAGCCCTCATATGGCAAGGGGTTGAATAGGTGTTCCTGACCATGAATTGACGTCCTTGAAAGTATGACCGTAGCACTTCGTAGTATGGTTTTTTAATTTTGCTGAGTAAACCGACATGCCAAACTCTATCGAATGCTCGCTGCATATCAATAAAGACTGCATTGCAGTATTCTAGGTTATCGAAAGCTTGAAGGATATGATTTGCCAATCTGTGGACTTGCTCCACTGTGTCGTGAACCTCTCGAAAGCCCAACTGGTGATCCGGCAAGATACGGCGTTCGTTGATGATACCACCAAGTCTATTAGCGAGAAGATTCTCCCTCATCTTAGATAAGGAAGACAATAAACTTATTGGGCGATACGACTCAGGGTCATCTGGTGTTCCAGGCTTGTGGATCATCAGAATTAGTCCTTGCTGAATCTAAATTTTGTAAAATAGTACAAATTCAAGTATAAGCAGATGAGGTAACCGAATTAAAAAACTCTGACGCCGTTTCTAATAGTATTTTCATTTATAAGCTCTCTTCAAAACTAAACAATTGTGAAGTTTAAGTTGTCGCAGGAAGATTGGACTACGCCATCGCTATTCCAGAAACACAACGTCAACAAATAATATTGCCATCTTTCACTGCGTGGGGAAAAACTGGACCCTTAACATGGCGTTAAAGATAAGCACCATGTAGAGTATCGCTCGAGTAGGCAGTGCTTTCATTGCATTCTCTGTCAATGCCAGGGGCCTTCTTCCTCCGTAGAGACTTGATGGCTTCCGCAATCTCCTCAACCCTGAGTCCAGATCCCAGCTCTGAGTAATTGTTACTCGAGAATCAGGGATTCCATGATGCAATGCAAAATCTATGCAGGACGGAGTATGACTGAGCACGTATGGTTTTCTGGTTGGGGATCCAGTTGCGAGGATCTTAGTGCCAATGGCAGATATGGCTCCTGCTAGATCTTGCCCCCTAGGTGAGCTGTAAGAGTCTCCCCACAGCCAGTGTCGGGCATTACAGTCACCACCAACCAAATACCTCTGGCTGCAGGCACAGAGTGTATTGATGAAGTGTCTTTCCTCAATCCTGATTCTTGGGGGGAGTAAATAGCGCTGGATTCAACCTCTCCTAGTCCTGTGGCTACTTTTACAGATGACATTTGCATGATGCTTGTCTCTATGACCCTTTGTGGAAAGTGGCGAAGAGAGGTCCTCACCAATACCGCAGCTCCGCCCATGCAGTTATTATTACGCGATGGCTTGAAAGCTGTGTAGAAGGCATAGTCATGTATTTTTACAGCAACTTCTCGTTTGATCCTAATCACCGTCAAAAGAAGGATGTCGACGCAGTTGTTGTGCGCGAAGAGCTCAACTTCTTTTGCTTTTGCAGATAAGAACCTTAAGTGGACTCATTGGGGATTTGAGACGTTGTTTAGAGACTGGATATTAGCTCGTGCCCATTGATTAATCATGCTAGCCATTTGAGATACTATTTCTTCAAGCTTTTCAAGCCGTTGGTTGGCTTGACTATTATGCTGCTGCTGTTCTTGCTGCTGCTGTAGCCACATAAGAAACTGCTGTTGCTGCTGTTGCCATTGCTGAAACTGTTGCAGCTGCTGTTGTAGCAGTGTCTGAACGCCGTATGAGTTCAATTGCTGGTTATTCAATCCATGTTGCTGAAATGTCTGATGTTTTTGTTGGATGTGAAGATGTGCAGGTCCATCATTGCAAGGTATGTCATTTCGATTGCCTTTTGCTACGGCCGCATAGGAAACTCCTGTATTACCTCTATCACTGACCGGTGTTTGTTGCTGAACAATGTTTCGCTGGTGTTGATTTAGGTGCTGCTGTTGCTGTACTGTTGGTCTGTTATTCCTCTTGCTGCGGACATCCTGCAAGGTAGGAAACTGTTGCTGCTCTCTAGTAAGTGTGGAAGGATATGCATATGCTACTTGATTATTTAGAGAGACGTTACCCGTCCTGTTCGTATTATTAGAATTCCTTGGAGGCCTCATTGATCACTGAAGGAAGTCTTGGTACCATTAGCATCCTTTGAAGCTGGCCATATGGTCTCTAGAGCAATGGATGGTGTGTACGCTGTGCACCTGTCGAACGTGTGCACTGAGAGGTTTGATGCTCTTCACCACATCTGCCACAGTTGGGGTATCTGCGGCAGTATTTAGCTGTGTGGCCGTAATCTTGGCATCGGCGACAGAGTGCGATTTCTGTTGATTTTTTCATCCTTTCAATCCTTATTTTCTGGCGGCAGAGGGTCTTAACTTGGTAAATCTCATTAATTTCGACACAAGGCTTAATATTAATGAAAAAAATATTAAGTTATTCGTCTTTATTAATCCTTGACAAAGGATTGTGGATGTTAAGTACTTTGTAGCCCAGCCTTTTAAAGTCGGCGATAATATCATTGTTTAACTTGCTATGGTGCAGGTCCTTTACTACAATTCTATGTGTTATACCCGGTACTCGCAGAGTAAAGGGGTATATTCGATTTGTTGAAAAAATGGATGTGTGTAACACCCAAAAGGAAGCGTTTCGGACCCCATAAAGTATATATATTTTTGATCAGCATAAATAGCCGATTCGATATAGCTATATCTGTCTGTCCGTCCGTTTGTCCGTCCGTCTGTCCGTCTTCATTAGCGCCTATATCTCAGAAACTATAAAAGCTAGAGCAACCATATTTTGCACGAGCAGACGCTGAATTGCAGAGAATTACCATATCTATCAAAGTGTTGAATCTGGATCAGATCGGATCAGAAATATAGCCACAATGAAGAAAACCATTTCGAAATGCAACGTTCCCTCTCGCTCTCTCTCATACACCGGGGTGGGTGCTGTGCCCATTCGTCCAGATGAGCGCCTAGATCTAACCGCTTGTACCAGATTGCCCAATCTGGATCAGGTCAGATAATTATTATAGCCAGAAAGAACAAATTAAATTTCAGTGGCCACGCAACGCCTTCCAACCGCAGAATCATGGAAAATAACCGTATGTACCAGATTGCTGAATCTGGATCAGGTCGGATCATTATTATAGCCAGAAAGAACAAATGAAATTTCAGTGGCCACGCCACACCTTCAAGCGCTTTCTACGTCGTAGTAAAGACGTATGTAGATGTGGAAATGTAGAGAAGACAGATGTAAAAAACAAATGCAAAACAAAAATGGATAGGGTTCGACTTAATTTTTTTTCTCTTTTTTTGCTAAAATTCAATTTGTCCCTTTTTCGAACATGTAATTAATTACATGTATCGTGAGCTCACATACATATATACTGACTGAGTACCAGGTATAAAGTACAGCCGCTGCCGTAGACGTGGCTCACAACGTTCCCCCTCGTTTTTTCTGTCTGCATTTGATATGTGTGGAATTCTAATGTCATCCAAACGGTCCACAATGGCTCTATAGGTGTCACTATCCTTGGGGAAGATTCTGACCGTTTCCCCTTGGTTGGCTTTGACGACGACATTATTCAAGTTTGTAACCTACCTAATGACCTCAAATATGTCATTTAGATTGCTAACATTAACAACTATTTTCGGTGGTTTTACCTTTGGGGGCTGACTACCAGTGTTAGTTGTTACTTCTTGCGAGCCCTGGTCTGTATTAACTGCTACATTGCGGTGTTCATCGATTTGTCCATTGTCATCGTCTACATCTACATTCATAGGAACTTCCTCATCATGACAAACACTTGGAATGTCCGTGACAAGAATGTCAAATCTATTGTTAGAGTTGGCTTGATGGCTTGTAGTGGGGGGCGAGTGCAACTCCCGGTCGCCGCTCACTCGTTTCGGGCTTGACATAGTGGGTGTCGTAGCCTTATCATTTTTCGGCTTTCCCGATCGCCGCTTTTGAGCTTTCAGCAATCTTTCAGCAATCTTTCAGCGGCAGAACTCAGTGTATTTGCTACCGTGTCATTGGGGCTTGTCGATATGGAGCTTCCTTGGCTATCAATACTTGGTCCAGGGCAGATGCTGCTTATTGAAGCAGTTGACATAGTGTTTGTGGCATTGCTAACGGCACTAGTAAATGTTACTGTCGTTGTGGTTGCGCTATTGTTTTGGGATTCGGGAACTATAGAGCGTTCAGTCCGAATTTCAGAGGGAAATTTACATGCAATGAGGAGCATTCTCTCATGATCAGTCAACTTATTTCTAATCCGAGAGTCAGATAGAATTGTCCCATCTATTATTTGGCTATATTGTTCGATTACCTTATATTAAAGAATCGTAATATTCAGCTGTTTATTCACGAAACAGAGCAGAGACAGATCAGCGTTGCTGATAAGTTAAGTTTTTATTGCCCCTCTTGTGCGGCTGTGCGCGGAATGAGGGGAAATGTCTTGCCCGATGGGCGGTAAATGCAGTTATCCCGCTCTTCACTAGTATGTTTTTTGGTTTTGTCTAATCGCCGACACCACTCGAAGCGGTGCCCGAACTTTGTGATGTGTGCTGTTTTCAGTACAACAGAATGCACCGCCAAAGCAGAATAGAAAAGCAGTTATGCAAGAAACGACAGATCTCTATCACAGTAGACTAGCAACTCTCTGGCTATAATAATACGACCTGATCCATCTCTGAAATCTAACATTTTAGTCCAAAAGATAAGGCTTTCAAATTCAGAGTTATTTTTCGTGTAAGGGGGGACGGCAGGGACGACAAAAAAAAGAGAACCTTGAATTATTTTTACTTTCGCATGTTCTGAGGGCGATGCGATCGTTTGTCCACGAATAATAATGATTTAAGACTTGTTTGGCAGCAGCTTTCGATCAACCAAAAGGAGGCGATATTCTCCAGTGTGTAAGCTGGCCCTATTAAAAAGGACGATCACCAATCAACTGAACAAAGTTCAGCGAACTGCAGCCCTATGCATCAGTGGAGCTCTTTGCACCTCTTGAAATGATGCTAAATGCCATCCTATGCCTCCAGAGCCTTGATCTTGTAGGAAAAGAGTGGGCAGAAATGGCAGCAGTTCGTCACTGAGACTCCGACTAATGGGTGCCTCTGGTCCTCTGGGTACTTCTTGTCCCACCAAATTTTTCACAAAGCCCTCGATTATCTTGTGCTTGAAGAAGGCTTTTTCTCTCTCTTTGAATATTGCTCTTTCTCTGATGGTTTGGTCATTCCTCGACGACTACCAAGAAATTGAGCCTTCTAATGCTTTCTACAGTACTATTTTTTTCATCTTTCCTACTTATATTCCTTTAGTCACACCCTTGAGAAACCTTCTGGTCTTATTTTACTTTAATTTTAACTTTAAACGCGATCATAACAATTCTTCAGGTAATTATTCTTAATTTCCTTTATTTCTACACCTTAATGGTAGTTATCACCAATTCATCAACATTTATCGTGGACGGGCGTGTTAATCTCTTGCTCATAACTTTTCGCAATTTGTGGACAGAATATACGCCCAAAATGTGAAGAAAAAGTCTCGAACTGTTCAGTATTAAAAGCATGCAAATTTAAACAAATCCATAATACAAAGAAATAATTATTACCCACTTCAATATCAATAAACAAAATCGAAGGTAACAAACTACACAAATAAAATATCTGTTTCTGCTGCGCGTCGTCTCGTGGTAGACAGAATTTGTTTTTGTTACGTTCGACTCCAAATAGGCTGCTCTCCTTGTTCAACGCTTCATAGAGTACCTACTCTCTCCCGTGCAGTGCAAGTAGCGTCGCTTTGCTCGCCTGCTCTCTCTAATGGATCTTACCCGTACTCAGCTGTGCTCCTCGTAAGTTCTCTTTTGCTTACATCGTCTCTCTGGTCTGATGAGCTGGTGAGGTGGCTCAAAGGGGCCCAGCTGAGGCCACCGGACGGGTCGCAGGTTGCGGATAGCGAACGGCCTACCTCGATAGGTAGGTCTATGGAGAGTACCGCTATGGAGAGTACCAAAAATAAGCAGTCCCGGACAACCAGCGGGTGTTCGCGAAGTAGCAACACTGACGATGCGCTTGTGGTGCCGCCTCGTATAAGTAGCTCACACAATCCCATCCTTACACACTACCTACCCACATCCCAACCCCCACACTCACTTCACACCGGGCCGGACTTAGGTGTCATTCGACCCGTGCCGAAAGTCAGCCTGGCTGAGGGCCTGGTTTAAAAACTAGCTCAGTCGTAAACGGAGAGCTCAGAGACTAGGCAGCCCCCTGTTCTAATGATGCAACGTGAATCTCTGCCCGGACGGATCGTCCTTTCTTTGCAAATCGTGGGATCAAATATGGAAAACAACAAAACAACAACTAAAAACCAAAAAACCGAGTCTGGCACTCCCCAAAATTCAACTGGGAGCGATCCCATGCATGCAACGGCAGTGGCCCCAAGGCCTGGCCAAACCAGCTCAACAGCAGGAAAGACTTGCTCGGTGGAAGGCGTTGGTACGAACCCGAGGGGGTCCCACCCTGAATCTGGGGTGGGTGGCAAAGCACCTCCCAAAACTAACACCCTGGAAAGGCAGCAAAGCAACAGTGCGGCTGCCCGACCTCCTGGTAGGAGGAAGTTCTCGTATGCCGAAAGGAGGAATGGCGGGCAAATACTCCGTCGGCATAACGCGAGCAAAACAGCAAGCTCATCAGCCAACTGGCTGAATAAGGTGGGCCTCGGCAGTGCTCCCAGATTTCACCAAGGAACAACAACAGGCGCCACAACCGAAAAGGCAGCGCTCACAGGAGATGCCTGGACCGACTACAAAGCGGTCCAGAGTTCTCCCAAACATATTCTTCGCGCAGATTGCCAAGGAGAGGACGCTAATCGGCGTCCTTGACAAGGGCAGCGGTAAAATTCCTAGGAGCCAGTGGAAATGGGTGGAAGCGGCATTGGCCGACCGCTTCTTCGAGCTCTTCGAAAATGACCCTGGGCCACCTCCTGTCTGCAAGGACATGGGGTGGTTCCAGGGAAATATTAAAGTTATTGCCTGTGAAGATGAGCGCTCCGTGAAGCTGTATAAAGCAGCGGTGGCGCAGATCGGATAGGTCTACGCTGGGGCGAAGCTCGTCGCAGTAGACTGGAGCGAGGTACCCAGTAGACCGCGGGCAAGCCTATGGGTGCCGGCTACCTTCAAGGAGCCTGAGTGCATCCTCAAAATGCTGCAGAGGTGCAATCCACTACTGCCAACTACAAACTGGAAGGTAGTGAAGGTTGAGACGACGCAGGGACCGATGAACCAGGCTGTGCTCGTACTCAACAAGGAGTCGCTGGCCCCGATAGAGGCAGCTAAGGGCGAGCGGAACTTCGGCTTCAGCTCGGTCACCATAAAGGTGTATAAGTCGGACGCAGCGGCCGAGGCCCGTCCTGTCGACAACCCAGTCGAGCAGGACGTTGCCTCGGAGATCGAAGCACCCGACAACCAGCTGGAGAAGGCTAAAGAAGGCTTCTCGTCCGATGCAGAGCTAATGCTCGATTTTGAGGCAATGTGTCACGAGGAAGTATCCGACGACTCAGACGCCAATATCACAGTGGTGGGGATTCTGGAAGATGTCTCTGAGACTCCTACAGATAAATCTTCACCACAGTAAAGCAGCATCTGCTTCCCTCATAATTCGCTTGATCGAGAGCGGAGCCGACATAGTCCTAGTCCAGAAGCCTTGGATAGTAGGAGATAAGGTCTGTGGACTAGCGACGAAGGAGTAAAAGCTGATTGTAACCCAAAAAGAAGGTAAAAGTCGTACCTCCATTCTTGCAATAAAACACCTAAACATTTTTCTGCTCCATAACTTTAGCAATGGCGACAACACGGCTGTAAGCTTAGAGTTGGAGGGGACGCATCTTAAACTGATGTCGTCCTACATTGCTCACGAGGAATGTGATCCTCCGAGTGACCTCGTTCGCAAGCTAGCCAGCGATAGCGAGAGGTCAAACGTAGGCCTGATAATAGGCTGCGATGCCAACGCTCACCACACCCAATGTGGGAGCTCGGACACAAACGTAAGGAGTGAGTCAGTGTTCAGCTTCATCCTAAACTCTAACCTACTAATCTGTAATCGGGGAAATGACCCTTAATTTATAATAAAGAACCGGCAAGAGGTTATCGACCTCACACTAGTGTCTCACAAACTGACAGACACAGTCAAGAGTTGGAAGGTCCTAGATGAACTTTCCTTCTCTGACCACAGGTACATCGAGATGATACTATCTCTCGAGAGCCCAAAACCTATTGACTACATTAATCCTAGGAAAGCCAACTGGGAAAAATATAGTAAAGAAATGGAAAAACTTCTTCCCTCCGAAGCACCAGTATGCCCGAACACAGAGGACGACTTCAACCGTCTAGTGGATAGGCTCACAGAAGCATGCAACCAAGCCTTCACGGCACATGCCCCCCCGAACAGACATAAGGGAAAAAATAAGCCCCCCTGGTGGTCAAAACAAATAGATATCCTAAGAAAAAGCTGCAGGACTTCCTTCAACAGAGCCAAAAGCGCTAACGGGGAGGACCACTGGGCAGACTATAAGACCAGTCTGTCCCTATACAAAAAAGAAACAAGGAAGGCAAAAAGAGCCTCTTGGCAAAAATTTTGCTCTGAAACGAAAACGACCCCCGCGGTGGGGTACCTTAAAAGAAGTGATGGTACGTGGACTAACTCAAATAAGGAGTCCCTACACATTCTTCTCGACACTCACTTTCCCGGGTGTACTACCACCGAGCCGGCACGCCTCTCAAGTGAAGGCTCGGCAACTTTGATGACGCACATCCTTTCAAAACAGAACATCAGCTGGGCAATAAACAGCTTTCATCCGTTCAAATCTCCAGGCCCGGACCGGATCATTCCGGCCAAACTTCAAAAGGCTGGTGATATGGCCATCAAATGGCTGCAATGCATCTTCAAGAAGATACTCGTGGTGGGAAAAATACCACATGCCTGGCTTAAGGCAAAGATAGTCTTCATTCCCAAAGCGGGAAAAGCCTCACATTCAACTCCAAAGGATTTCAGACCAATTAGCCTATCGTTCTTTCTTCTCAAAACCTTTGAGAGACTTGTCGGGCTACAACTGAGGACAACTATAAGTCCCCAGTTGTTGTCAGGCTCACAACATGCCTACCGAAAAGGAAAATCCATGGAAACGGCACTTCACGTAGTATTCTCAGTGATAGAGAAATCTCTTCACCTAAAAGAATACTCCTTAATAGCCTTTCTCGATATCGAGGGAGCTTTCAACAATGTCGTGCCGGGTGCAATTACGGAAGCGCTGACTGATCTGGCGATGGACCGTCACTTGGTGATGCTCATCGATCAATTGCTCACATGCAGGACGGTGACATCATCAATGGGATCGTCCACCCAGTCAAGGTATGTCAACAGAGGCACACCGCAAGGTGGTGTTCTGTCTCCTCTTCTATGGAACATAGCAGTCAACAAGATGCTATGTGACTTGGAGGGAGGGGGCTGCAAAGTTGTGGCATACGCGGATGACGTTGCGGTTATCTTCTCGGGGAAATAACCGCAAACACTCTGCGACCTAATGACCGCTAAGCTCGCGAAACTGTCTGAATGGACTGAATTTCGAGGTCTGGAGTAAACCCCTCCAAAACGGAACTTGTGTTATTTACAAATATATATAAGATTCCGCCTCTCAACCCCCCCTCACTAAACGGCTGCAGGCTCTCCTTTAGCGACAATGTCAGTTACTTAGGGTTGGTAATTGACAAGAAGCTAAACTGGAACCTGAAGACAAAGGACAGAGTAAAAAAGGCTACGATAGCCCTCTATACATGCAAAAAAGCTATTGGCTTAAAGTGGGGCATGAACTCAAGCATAGTCCAATGGATATATCTAGCAATAGTTAGACCTATACTACTCTATGGAGTTACAGTGTGGTGGCCGGCCCTATCAAAAAGGACGGTCACCAAAAAACTGAGCAAAGTTCAAAGAACTGCTGCCTTATGATGCGCTAAATGCCATCCTATGCCTCCAGAGCCTCGACCTGGCAGGAAAAGAGCGTGCAGAAATGGCAGCAATACGTCTGAGAGACTCTGACCAATGGGCTCCACAGCTCATGGGTCACTCATCAATACTGAATAGCGGTACCGTTCCCACAAAAACGGACTACTGCGTCCCAAGGGAACACACAAACACCCCGTTCAATATAATCATCCCCAAAAGAGACGAATGGCTCGAGGGACACCCAGGCCCACAAAGGGCCATAAACATCTTCATAGATGGATCGAAGCTGGATAACAAAGTCGGAGGAGGAATCTACTACTTCACGAGATGGCTTAGCAATTTGCTGTCAACCTTATATGGGTCCCGGGTCATCGGGACATCGAAGGTAACTGCATAGCAGACGAGTTGGCCAGATCTGGCACTACTATCTCCCTTCTTCAAGATAAGGAAGATATTTGTATGCCTATGGCCACCTTTAAGCTTATCATAACAGAGCAATATAAGCGACTAAGAGAAAACATGTGGCCATCGGTACCACGATGTCGAATAACCCGGCAAACATGGCCGACTATATACAGAAAGCGCACCTCTAAGCTATACAGGCGCGGCAGAAGAAGGTGTAGCGCAGTCATACGCTGCCTTACGGGACACTGGCTAATAGGCACCCACGCAAACAGGCTGGGCGCCCCATATAACGATTTTTTCCGATGCTGCAGAGATGAGGAAGAAGAAAAGACGGTGGAGCACCTGTTCTGCTCCTTTCCAGGCAGACAGAGCCTGGACCCATTTTATGTAAATGATCAGCTGACGAAGCAAACAAGCAATGCAAATGAAATAGCGCACGCTTGTAGCAGCTGTTTTTACCCGTCGTTCTTTCATCTATGTTAAAACGAACACTAGCGCCGAACCTCTGCTAGGAGCGACTCAAGAGGAGCTCCTATCGCTGCAAGCCACGATTGGCGATAATGGGAAAGACAATTCCTTTCGTTGATAACAGTCGTGAGAGAAAGGAGACTCTAGATAATAATATCTTTACTATAGACCTAATGGTGTATGTCAAGTGTTTTTCTACTTCTATTTATATGGTGTGCACTTTTAATAATTTAAAAACATTCAAAATGCGTGCGTATCTAATTTTTTTGCCTTCAACTTTTAGTCATGCAGGAAAAGATAACTAATGCTAAGTTAAACAGTCATGCGATGATCAGAGTCCTAAGCAAACAAGAGAAAGGTCTAAGCATCTGTCACATAAATGCACAAAGCCTGACAAAAAGATAGATGAATTTAGATTTTTATTTGTTAACTCGTTAGTAGATATTATATGTGTGTCCGAAACATGGTTTATTCCTAGTGTATGTGACTCGTTGATCTCGCGTAGTGGTTATAACGTCTTTCGATCGGAACGTCCGGTACATGCTGAAGGGGTGTCGATTTATGTGAGCAAAAGAATAAAATCTAGGGTATTACTTAGACAACCTGTGCGAAGTGCAATTGATTTTTTGTTTATTACTGTGAAATGCATCACGAATACGTCCGATACCCTAAAAGATTGCTGAATATACTTGAATATACTGATATGATATATACTCATATGTAATATATTGAAGGAGTCACACCTCGCACACAATCTGGAAGCAATTGGTCTAGGCCTAGTTAATTCAGCTCAACCCACTCACTTTAGCACTACATGCAACATCCTACTGGACCTATTCTTTGTAAACAATGCACACAAAAAACTTCTTTATGACCATCTTTCTGTACCCGTTTTCTCGAAACATAACCTGATATTTTTAATATATGACACCCCCATTGACACAGAAGAATATGTGATAAGCTACCGAGACCTTAAAAATATTGAAAATAACCTGCTGGCTAACGAATATCATAGACTAAATTGTACAATACTATAGTCATTGCACCTGGTAGAGGACTAACTTGACATCTTGGAAAATAAAATCCGACATTTATAAAAAATATATTTACTCCACTCAGGGTAAGAACCATCAAACCAAAAGAAACTACATGGTTTAGCAATGACATCAGGCGTAAAATACTGCTTCGAAATAAAGCGTATTACAAATGGAAATGTTATAGGACACAACATCACTACACCCTGTTCAAAAGTATTCGTACCAGAGTTAACCAGTTAATAAAAACAACAAAAAACAATTATTATAGTTTGCATTTTCAACGAGCAATAAACGCTGGTCAAATCTGGAGAAAACTGAAAAATGTGGGAGTAGGAAAGTAAAACGCTCAGCTCTGATGAGCCCGATGTTGAGGCCTTAAATTCAAACTTTGTGAACTCGAAAGTACCTGAAGTTAGAGTAAACTCGTACCTGTCCTTTGTACCTGATAACAACTGTGATACTAACTTTAGCTTTATGTGTGTTGATCAATGTGATTTCCTGGAGTCTATAATAAAAAACAAACGCTCTTAAAATACTCCTTCCACTTATAACACTACTCGAAAAAATTGAACTTTTTATTTAAGCTGTGCCAAAAATTACGTTTTCTGATAGATTTCGGGATTTTAATTTTTAAGAATTATGGTTTTTTTTATGCTGTAGTTTTTTTTAAAGAATTTATTTTAAAATCTGTTAATTTTTCAGAGGTAGTGCTTCTTTTTTTACATAACTTAAGCATATTACATCTGACTGTGTTAAAGTTTGCAGTTCTGAAAAGCTGATAAATGCAGCTATAAATCGTAATATTCTCTTTGTAAATGCAGCTCACCGTGGAGATGTTATTAAGCTTTCAAATTCAAATTTAACAATTTTTTGTGGTATTTTTTTCGGAAAATTTAATTTTGAAAACTCAGGGAAAGTAAAAAAAAAATTATTTCTTGGCCAACATTTTTGTTTTTAGATAAGTACATTAATTAAACGTCGTTTAAGGTATCGATTGTAAGAATCTATGGATAAACGGCTACAGAGGCTACAGGCTACAGTTTGACCAAAACGACTAAAACCATTTTACCTGAAAAAATCCCGTTCGATGCGTTGCTGGTCCAACTTCCCCTAAGTAGCTAAGATATAGAATTTCATGCTTTAACTTATACAACCATCAGTAATTTTCAGTCTTTTCAGTAAGGTTTAATAAAACAAAGAATTTTTTTTTAAGTGCTGTGTCCACAATATTTGTAAAATTAGTGATTAATATGGGTTTTACTGCTTAGAATCAGGTTCCCTTATGAGAGTCCACACATAGTCACCCAACATATTCTCATTTCAAACACCTTGATACCGTCGCTCCATAGTTTTTAATTTTTGGTGAAATCTCTCTCCGTGTTCATCACTAACGTCCCCTAGGTTTGGAGGAAAAAATTTAAATGGCTGTGCAGGAAATGGATTTTTAGTGACATGTAGGCTCCAATGTTTTTATAATTCTTAATTAGGTCTTGAACGATATTAATGTAATCATCACTCTTGCTGTTACCATTAGTTGTAAAATATTTTCAAATCCATAATTTTGTAGTAGTTTTCGAATTTGGGGTCCATCAAATACGCCTTCTTTAACTTTCGCCAGCGAAAAACGTGGAAAAAAAGTTCTTAGATAACGCATCGATATAGGATCGGCATAGGAAGCAGCAGTATTTTGTATAACCACCTTCCAATCCAGTAACATGGCTACGACTTTTAAGTCACACGCGACCTTCCACTGGTGTTCTTTATATTTAATATTTTCAAACAATTTAGTCATTGTTTGATAGGATTCCTTCATATTAACAGCATGGGCGATGGGAATAGAGAGCTTTTGATTTCCATTGTGTGGCAAAATAGCCTTTAAACTTTCCTTACTGCTGTCAACAAATAACCTCCAATCTTTTGGGTCGTAAGCTTCACCTAGTTGCTTGAAGAGTCCGAAAATGTGGCGGCAAACGCACATGTCGTATAAAATGAGTTATGTTGACATTTTTTTCAATAAAAGGGTATCCTTTAAAAATGATCAAAGAAGTTCAGCTTTACCTTTAGGAAGATCCAGGATCCTCACCAAACCGTTCAATCGTTCCTGTGAAAACCTGAATGGTCATTACTTGAATCCGTTGTTTCCTGGGAAGAAGAAGATATGTCCTCTTTTTTTGGTTTTAGTGGCGGTATTTCGTCTGAAGGAGGAAAAGGAAGGTTAAAGCCTGGACCAGATTGTTTTGGGTAAACAAATTGCATAAATCTCCCGATCCCAGTTATTTTGAATAAACAAAAGAAACATTTTGACGCGTGAATCTCTGGTTTTCTCCACAGCATTGGAGTTGCAAATTGAAATTGTTTTCTAAAAATAAAATGTGTAAGAAAAAATGTAATGTTTAGTATTTTTTTTACACTTAATAGCTTGTTATTTAGGGTAACTTACCTTTCGTCTTTATTAAATGCGGTTAAATTGAAATTACTCAATTTGCATATACAGATTGGAGCCCACTCTTCGCCAATATTTTTGGGCCTGATTTTAAAGTTTTCTTCATATTTTTCTTGCAACTTTTCGATAAAAACTACCTTGCTGGTCATAAACTTTCCAAATATGTAGCAAAATGAGTCTGCTTTGTAAACACATGAAAATTAACGGCTTGAGTTATCCATTTCAATTTCTTTCAATTAGAAACAAGTAGTATTTTTTTAACACACACGATCGTATTCTGATCGAATTCAGAAATACAGGCAGGGATTCTATAGGTACAGAGTTATATATCCTTTACTATGACTAGGTAGGTCTAATTTTTGCGGGACCACCACCTGTGAAGGAAGAAAGGTCAACATTTGACCATAACAGGTATTTATGTATATTTATCCACACCAAGGCTTATACCCATATGACATTAGACTTTGAAGCTGGACTAGCTTTAAAAATAGAGACAGCCTTACGCAAAAAGCATGCAGTGAGAGCGAGACAAATATATGCGTGTTCAAGCAGAAAATAATTATTATATCACACGTTCACTTATGTATCTAATGTAGTCAAAAAATACTTATAATTGAACTCAAATTTACGATGTACTCGTTCCGTGGGTCTAGCTATAATAATAGAATTGTATCCCAAACATGCTACAAAATTTACATATAAGGTCATCTGAGAAATAAAAATCAGTTGAATTTACAACCCAACTCGCAAGTGTTTCGACTTTTCTTTTAAGGTCTTTACAGTTTGATCCTTCGAGACTCTCCGTTATTTCCCCCCCTGTGGTAAGAGCACGGAGTTAAGCCAGCTCCTTAAAGACTTCAGAAGTGTCAAGTACACCTACAGCTAAAGGTAGAAAAAATAAAAACTCTGTTTTTCCCTCTTGTAGTAAGAAACCAGGTATAAAATTAATGAAACGTAAGTTTCAATTAATAAAAAAAAATACATGCTATACAGGCAGTATTTTTAATAGATAATAAACAGATCTATTTTCTGTCGTGTAAAACAAAATATTACGCGAAATTGGCGTGTTCAAGGCCTAAAACATCGAACAAAAATTGACAAAAAAAAAAAATATATATAAATCCCCAACATCGGAAGTGCTAGGTGAAGTGGAGGCTAGCGATAAAGAAAAAAAAAACGCAAACGGCCAAATAATTTTAAAAAAAATAATAAAAACGACTAAGTGAAAAAAAAACATTTTGTGTGTGTTTCAAACAGAAAGCCACAACTAAATCAAAAAAGCAACAACAACGGCAGCGATCAACAGCAGAAAAGTCAATTTATTGAAATGATGAAAAACATAGAAGACATAGAAAAGAGCTATGATGAAACTACTACTGAATCTTTGACGAAAGGGAAAGTAGAACTAGTGGTGACTGTAACATTGAAAGAAGATATGGAACCAAAAGTTGACCAGAGTCTTGAGAAAATATCGCACAGTATTGATACATTTGTTTAAAATCTAAAAACGTATTTAATAGAAAGTATAGAGAGGTTAGATCAGGCTAAAACAAGGGCGTGTAACCTAAGAAAAGCCAAAATTGAATTCTTTAGTAAAAGGCTAAAAAAAAAGTTGAGGAATTCTATAATGTTTATGAAACAAATGACAGCTTCGACAAACAGATCGCCGAGCTAGACTTTGATATTCAGGACACGTTCAGCAACTTAGAAATAAGGATGCAGGAAGTTATGGAGGAAAAAGCTAGCGTTAGTAAAGCGTCAGTAGCAAAGAAGGAAGATGAAGATTTTCCGGTTCTACCAAAGGCAGAAGTACCCAAATTTTCGGGAGAAGAAAAAAAATGGGATGGGTTTTCATGGCTGTAAAGGGTGAAGCAAGGACTATGTTTGCTCTGTTATTAACGGGGCCATTGGAAAATTATAATGCCGCTTGGGAATGGCTGACCAAGCGGTATGAAAATAAAAGAAAAATATTTTCAGATCAGCTGAATCGGTTGCTAGATTTGCCAATGCTAGACAACGATTCAGCAAAACAGATTAAATTGTTTTCAGACTCGATAAATGAGTCAATACATTTAATAAAGTTAAAGTCACAATTAACAGAAGAAGTTGATGTGATTTTTGACCACATAATTTTGAGAAAATTTAATAAAGAAGAATATAAGAAATGCTCCTCGGAAATGTTTTGTGGGATTTGTAAAAAAGGGAAAATGTTAACACTTGCTTGACAAAAACACGAGGGGGAAAATTGTGAGCCGCGTCTACGGCATCGGCTCTACTTTATACCCGGTACTCAGTCAGTATATATGTATGTGAGCTTGTTGTAATTAATTACATATCTTGATCCGACCTGATCCAGATTCGGCAATCTGGTACATATGGTTACAAATTGTGGATTCCACAGATTTTCGTTTTCACAGATTTTTCACAGGAGCACGGATAGAAAGTTTGGTTGCTCTAGCTCTTATAGTCTTTGAGATCTAGGCGCTCATTTAGACGAATGGGCATAGCACCCACCCCGGTGTGTGAGAGAGAGCGAGAGGGAACGATGCATTTCGATGCACTCTGATAGATATGGTCACTATCTATGATTCTACGTTTTTATATTCCTCGTATCTTTAAAATTGTGCATGCCACAGATTTTCGTTCTTTGAGTTGGTGGAAGGGAACGGGGCGAAATTTTGGGATACATTTGTACCAGTGTGATAAGACAAGAGTCTGGATACAAAATTGTATTGCTCTAGCTTTTCTAGTCTCTGAGCTATGGGCGCTAATGAAGACGGAAAGACGGACGGACAGACAGACCTAGCTATATCGACTCGGCTATTGATGCTGATCAAGAATATATATACTTTATGGGGTCGGAAACGCTTCCTTCTGGGTGTTACACACATCCATTTTTTCAACAAATCTAATATACCCCTTTACTCTTCGAGTACCGTGTATAAATATCTCGGGAAAATTTCATGAACTTTTTTTGTAAAGTCAGGTCAAAGTTGAAAAACAGGTCAAAACTTAGCTGGTTTTGAAAATACTTTTTTCTTGATTACTGTCCATGCAACAGAAAAGGTTTTTATTGATTACTTATAAAAGTAAATGAACCTAAATAGAAACACTAAAAACAGAATCATACGTAAAGTTGTTTATTTTTAATTCATCCTCAAAAATGCAGCAATGGAAAAATGTTGAACACATTTGTGCACACTGAAATAATTTTCAATTTTAAATGCTCATATCTCCTAAAATAAAAGTGTGATTAGCTTGAAAATTTGCGTTTTCTAAGCTCTGGAAAATTCTCTGTTAGATATGTGTGTTCATTTTATCCAAAGCGCTCATAAATTTTTTACTTTTGCTACCTTTTTGCGTCTGATGTCCCACTGTGCGCCGAAGATAGGGAAACTTTGGAAGGAAATATGAAAATTGTATTAGAAAACCAACGTTATATAGACGATTTAACTAAAAGGCAAACGTCAGTAGTAGAGTCAAAGAATAATATTCTCAAAAGAACTACCGAAGAAATAAACTTAACTTCTAGAAGAATGAGCACTAGAATAGAAAACATAACGGAAGCGTTAAAGGAAAGTTACTTTGTATACAAAGAATCTATAAACTTCTTTATTGTAACAAAGCAACAAAGTTCATTGATTGATGAATGCGAGCAAATCCAAACAGGAGTAATAAGTCTACTGATAGATATTAATCATGGTAGACTGAATACAAATATTTAAAAACCTATGCACTTAAAAGCAAAGATATCAAAAATAAAGGATAGGTTTGTGACGCTCAGCGCCATATCTAACTGCGCCGGCGCTACAATAACTTACATTTCCATTTCCACCATATATAATCATTGAATAAGAGAGAAAAAAACCTGAAGTCACTCCTTGTTTACAGTATAATATCAAATCATAATATATATATATATATAGTATATATATATACTCATAGCTTAAGAAAGACAAACCTGAAGTTCTTCATCATTAAATTAGATATAATTAAAATATAACCAATCCAAAAAAACATAAAACTCGGACTCAAATTTGAAGTAAGTGGGACCATCACCCGCCAGTGAGCGGTCACACTGGCCAGTGATCGCGCCAGTGTGACCGGAGAGCCACCACCAACAACCACACTATCAGCTGGAGCCCGGAACGCGCTACGGACCAAAAACACGCGCTAGCCCCAAATACGAGGAAGAACAGCTGACGTTCGGAAATAAAAGGAGCCTCGCCAGTTCGAATCGGGGCAGTCCAACTCGGAACAGCCTGGGAGTCATCTCTCAATATTTTCCCGGCGGTGCAAAATGCCAAAAGGTAGATCCCTACTTTTAACACTTGCCTGCTAAATACATATTCCCCTTCCTAACATCCTAATCTACAGGGCGTGTTTTACCCCTGCAACGATCCTTCTCTACAGGGTGTTTTTTACCCCTGCAACGCTTCTTCTCTACAGGGTGTGTTTTACCCCTGAAACGCTTCTTCTTTACAGGGTGTGTTTTACCCCTACAACGCTACTTCTCTACAGGGTGTGTTTTACCTATGCAAGGCCACTTCTCTACAGGGCGTGTTTTACGCCTTCAACGATACCTCTTCTCGGGGCGTGTTTTACCCCTGCAACGATCCTTCTCTACAGGGTGTGTTTTACCCCTGCAACGCTACTTCTCTACAGGGTGTGTTATTACCCCTACAACGCTACTTCTCTACAGAGTGTGTTTTAACCCTTCAACGATACTTCTTCTCGGGGCGTGTTTTACCCCTGCAACGATCATTGCCATCAAGGAGCGGGTATCTCTCTGTAGTACTACCCGTTACCCATTACCGAGACCTACGACAGACGATGACGACGACGACCAGCACGCAGCAAACAGCCACGTGCGGCCGAGTAGCCAAGTTAGAAGGAAGACCCATCGGGAGGATCCGAGACGACCCAGCCTCACATATTCACTCTGTAATCTTAAGAATAATAAAAACTTGTTATACTGCTAACCTACGCCTTCTTCTTGAACCCGAGATCCCTTAATTTTAGCTACCACACCCAGAAACAAACAAATTTCTGTGAACCCCGGCGCGGCGAGCATATCCCGGCCGTAGCAACGTCACAGTGGCGCCCGAGCAGGTTGTGGTAGCGTAAGAATATCTCAGAAGTGGTCAAGATGGCAGAGCAGTGGATCAATCAGGAAACGAAAGGAGAGATAGATAACTACTGCCAGGAATTCGGCTTGGAAAAACGAGGAAAAAAGACGGAAAATTTAAAGAAGCAATTGATACGATTCATGAAACGAACAGACCTACCAGGAAATACAAAGGAGAGACTAGAACAGCTGGCAACAAGTGAAGCACAAAACAGGAGATCGCGGAGCGCAACTCCAAAAAAAGAGCCCAAGACAATCACCAAGACGAATCCCACACATAGAAACCACGGTGGAGGAGGAAGAAACCAAGACGGAACAATCCAGACCCCAACGCCAAAAGCAAACGGAAGTAAGCATGGAGGAACCTCTAGGAGAAGCAAGAATAGCAAGGAAAAAATCACCATTCCCGAAACAGATACGGAAAGGATTGCCGGAAGCAGTAGCAATTATTGAACGAATACGCAAATGGGAAATCACCTACACAGGGAAAGGAGATCTGCTGGAATTCCTGAGCAGAATGGAGGAACTAGTAGAGACATTCGGAATAGAGAACGACCACTTGGTTTTTGCAATGCCAGTGATATTGGAAGAAAGCGCATTAGACTGGTGGCATACAAATCCAACACCAGTAAATACTTGGAAGGAGGCGAAAGAGGTACCAGGAGGAACTAGCGAAACAAGTGACAAACTGTAAGCAAGCCGAGACGGAAACCGTGATAGAATATGTACAAGAGCCACGGAAAATTATGAGATTCGGAACATACACAGAACAGCAAAAGCTAGAGATTACTTACCAGAACTGCCTTTTACCCATTAAACTCTACGTGAAAAGAAGTGAATTCAAAAACCTAACAGAATTCATGATCACAGCAGAGGAATTCGAAAAATTGGAAACAGAGGCGGGACTCTCAAAGGCTACGGGACGACAAGGGAACAACCAGGCATATTACAACACAACTTGGAGACCAAAATGCTGCAGATGCAGGCAGATGGGGCATGAAACCAGAACATGTAATAAAGAACCGATCATATTCTGGTGGACTTGTAACAAACAAGGAGTCCGGACAATATACTGCTGTAGGAGGCCGCAGAAAAAAGCGCATGGCTCGGGAGACACCCGCCAAACTCCCGAGGCCCAGACCATCACAAACGGGACACAACCCATTTAATATACGAGGAAAAACAACTCCTAGGATGGGCCAAGATCGGCAGAACTATGATGGAGGTAATCATCGACACAGGGGCCACAAGATGCATGATCAACGAGGAAACAGCAAAGAAACTACAAAAGGAGGGAAGCGAAGGGGACGAAAGGAGGTTGATACGACTGGCGGATGGATTCACACGAAGAACAACACGTAGATTCGAAACGACAGTGGAACTAGGAGGACGATCATGTGCACAAGCATTTCTAATAATGACCGGAGTACAAAATGGAATGGATTTTCTAGAAAGCACCCAGCGCAAATGGAAATAATAAATAGAGAAATTGACGAATGAACAGGCAAGACCTCATCGAACCCTCACGTAGCCCATACAGCGCACCAGTAGTTTTAGTAAACAAAAAAGAAACGGACCAATGGAGACTCTGTGTGGACTACAGGTTACTGAACGAGAAAACGGAGAAAGACGCATACCCAATGCTAAGAATGTGTTTCATATTAAACCAACTAAGGGAGGCAAGGTACATTAGCACTCTCGACTTGAAATCAGGGTACTTGCAAATACCAATCGAAAAACGAAGCCGACCATACACCGCATTCACCGCACCTGGGCGAGGATTGTTTCAGTGGAAGGTAGTGCCATTTTGGCTAACGACAGCCCCGGCAACGTTCCAGAGGGCATGGGACGCAGTGATAGTACCAGATATGGAACCGTATGCCTTCGCATACCTAGACGACATAGTCGTAGTCGGGCGGACGAATTAGATACACCAGCAGAAACTACAGGAAGTCTTGGAGCGACTGAGAAGGGCGAATTTACGGATCAACGAGAAAAAATGCCACTTCTTCCAGAGGAAGCTAAAGTATCTAGGACACATGGTAAGCGAGGAAGGAATACACACGGATGCAGGTAAAATGTCTGCGGTACGAGAATTAGCAGCGCCAACGACACTTTAACAAGTACACAGCTTCTTGGGGCTAGCAAATTGGTACAGGAGATTCGTTCCAACCTACGCAGACGGAGAGCACCTAATCGCCTATTCAAGTCGAAAGCTAAAAAGCGAGGAAACAAGATACTCCGCTACGGAAAAGGAATGCCTCGCTATCTACTGGAGCATCCACAAAATGAGAATGTTTCTGGAAGGATATAAATTCATAGTGGTCACTGACCACCAAGCCTTTAGATGGCTCAATTCCATAAAAAGTCCGTCCGGCCGAATAGCAAGATGGGCGTTCGGATTACAGCCTTTTACTTTCGAGATAAGATATCGGAAAGGGAAGTTAAATGCAGTTTCGGACGGATTATACCGCTTGCCACGCGAAGAGGCTAGAATATTAACGAGGGAGAACGTTGTGAGCTGCGTCTCGTCAGCTCTACTTTATACCCGGTACTCAGTCAGTATATATGTGGGCTGGGTTTTGCGTTCCCTGGACAAACGAGCAAACGCGAATTCGCCCCCAGGCGAATTCCCAGTCAGCACGAAGAGCGCACAAGGGAGAGAGAGCAGCGAGGGAGATCAGCGAGAGAGAGCAGCGAGAGAGAGCAGCGCGAGCAGTTGGAAGACAACCACCGACGAAAAGGGTTGCGTGTAGAACAAAACGACGACGACGTCCAATTTTAGTTCCTTGTATCTTTAATATCAATATTACTGTACCGAAACCTTTATTTTAACCTTACTCTGATTAATAAACAAAAAACCCCACAATTGGGAGCTCGTGCGGGATCGGAGTGAAGGAAACGAAGTGACGGTACGACGGCGGTGCAAGCAACGGAACTTGGAACAAAAAACGACGCGGAGTTTAACAAATTTAAACAGCGGGGAAAAAGAAATAGACGATTTTTTTTATCTCAGCAAAATGACGTGTTTGAACGAGTTAATTCCAAAAAGCCTACGAGGGGCAACGAAATCGAGCATTTGTGCATTGCACAAATTCGTGTTTGAAAAAGAAGGAGACCGAAATAATAGAAGCCGGTTGCGCGAATTTAGTGGATTCAAATACGACGAAAACGACGCCAGATTCTTAGCAAAGCGCGTATACATACAAGCAAAGCTAACGGACCGTGATCTTGTTTCAATATGTGTTACATTGAAAATAAATCACAATGCGGAAAATTTGGAACTTCATATTTTTCGGAATTTGATGGAAGGCAGGCTGCTGCAAAACAACAACGACGATGAGAACAACGACGATGAGAACAACGACGATGATGAAGACGACTCTGATAAAGACGAGGAAAAAGACGCAAGCGACGAGAATGGTATAGATGAAAACGAAGGCGAAGAAAACGACGAAGAAGCTGTGTACGAGAGGCGCTCGAGTGAGCGAGACAACTACAGCGACGTACATAACATACACACAAGCGAAATCCCAACAACAAGCCGAAAAGGGAATACAGATAGAAGTAACGTGCAAAGACAAAACTACGATGAGGTGGTCGCGCCACGTTTTGCCATAAGTTTCCGCGACATAGAAGACTCTATCCGAGTGTTCGATGGCTCTGATGATATAGCCGTCGAGGAATGGATAACAGAATTCGAAGAGCAGGCTGAGTTCATGCATTGGAGTGATCTACAAAAACTTATTTTCGCAAAGAAGTCGCTTAAGGGCATTGCCAGGTTATTTGTTTTGAGCGAGAAGCATATGAATTCGTGGACAACGTTGAAGAGTGCGCTTTTAAGAGAGTTTAAGTCGAGAGTCAATAGCAAACAGATACATATGCAGCTCAGTGAGAGTAAACGACGATCCAAAGAGAGTGTTCTGGAATATTTTTATCGCATGAGAGATATTGCAGCGCGAGGCAATGTGGAAGACGACGCGCTTATGCAATATGTAATCGACGGAATTGACGAGATGGCTTTAAACAAAACAATTTTATATGGTGCGAAAATGATGAGTGACTTTAAGAATAAATTAAGAGATTATGAGAAAATAAGCGATAAAATAAAAAAGAGTGACAAAGCTGGAAGAGAGAAGAAGATGCCGTTTGGGCAAAATAGTACCCAAGTGAGCAAAAAAGAGTTTGTTTGTTTCAACTGTGGAGAGAAGGGACATTTGTCTAGCAGTTGCGTGAGCAAAGAGAAAGGAAGAAAGTGTTTCAAGTGTAATCAGTTTGGGCACATATCAAAGAACTGCAAAGAGAAGAATGAAAAGCAAAACGATGAAAAAAAAAACTTACGTGTAGTTTCGAATAAAATGGAAATAACGTCTAAAGAAGTTTCGATTAAAGATACGAAGTGTATGGCACTATTTGATACCGGTAGTAAATTTAACATTTTACGCCAAGATTTGTACGACGAACTGCGCATGCCAAAATTAAAAGATTGCAGAGTGTGTTTGGTCGGTTTTGGAAGTGAGAGTAAAGCTGACAATATCAAGCCGATAGGTAAAGTGGAGCATAGCATACGCATTGACAATGAAGAATATGTGTTAAACTTTTATGTTGTTGCTTCAAAGTTCATGGATATTAAACTGATCATCGGAGAAGAGCTTTGTTTGCACGCAGAAGTGTCGTTTAATCGTAATGGAGTGAAAGTAAATAGAATGGCAGATAAAAATAATGAAGTACCGTATGACGAATCGTCCATAATGAGAATCGACGTAGCGGTGGACAATTCCGAGCTAAAAATAAACAGCGCGGCAAACGAGATTACCCGACGCGAAGTAAACGAGATAATATCGACGTATAAACCAAAAAAATCAAAAGCAACGAACATTGAAATGAAAATTATTCTAAAAGACGAAACACCAATCTTTTCGCGGCCTCGGCGATTTGCGATATCTGAAACGCGCATCATAGAAGACCAGATTGACGAGTGGCTGGACAAAAAGGTAATAGAGGAGTCCGATTCAGAGTTCACAAGCCCAGTTGTACTTGTGAAGAAGAGCGACGGCACACCACGACTATGTATTGACTATAGACGTATCAATAAAGTTCTCGTAAAAGATCATTTCCCGTTGCCGTTAATAGACGACCAGCTAGATCGATTGCAAGATGCTGTAGTATTCAGCACCATTGACTTGAAGAATGGGTTCTTTCATGTTCCTGTAGCTGATGATAGTAAGAAGTACACCTCATTTGTGACGCGGAGCGGCCAGTACCAGTTCCGCCAGGTGCCGTTTGGATTGACGAATTCTCCCGGAGTATTCCAGAGGCACATTGGCGCAATATTTCGACCGCTGACTAGAAAAGGCATTGCACTACCATATGTCGACGACGTAATCATCCCAGCCAAAGACGAACAAGAAGCCTTAGCAAATCTAAAAGAAGTTCTCAAGACGTGCGAAGAGTATGGGCTAGAGCTGAATTTTAAAAAGTGTCAGTTTTTACAAACACGAATCCAGTTTCTCGGCCATATCATAGAGAACAAAAAGCTGTATCCGACCCCGTTGAAGATTCAAGCCGTTTCAAAGTTCGAGACGCCACAGACACTGAAGCAGCTTGAGAGTTTTTTGGGTCTTACAGGATATTTTAGAAAGTTTATCTACAATTACGCAGTTATAGCCAAACCATTGACTGACCTAACGAAAAACAATGTGAAGTTTGCAATTGGCCCGGACGAAGAAAACGCCATATGCGTGTTGAAGAAATGTTTGATATCAAACCCAGTGTTAGCCGTTTACAATCAGAAGTACAAAACAGAAGTCCATACGGATGCATCAATAGATGGTTTTGGCGCCGTGCTTATGCAAAAATCACCAGACGACGGCCAATTGCATCCAGTATATTACATGAGCAAGAAAACAACAAAGGCACAACGCAAATACACGAGCTATGAATTGGAAATACTAGCGGTCATCGAAGCATTGACGAAATTCCGAGTTTATCTATTGGGTATCCCATTTAAGATAATAACAGATAGCAACGCGTTCACCAAAACATTAGAAAAGCAGAATCTTTGTACTAGGGTAGCAAGATGGATAATGTTTCTTCAGGAGTACAACTATGAAGTTGAGCACCGCGCAGGCTCACGAATGCGTCATGTGGATGCACTTTCACGGTATCCCATTATGCATATAAGCGACGGAAGCATCTTAGGTGGAATAGAACAAGCGCAAAAACATGACGAACATCTAAAGACGATTCTGAAACTTATTAACGACGACAATCAACAATACGAAGACTACTTTGTAAAGTCTGGAATCCTCTACAAGCTAGTCAACGATGCAGAATTGATGGTGGTTCCAAGGGATATGCAGAAAACCATTATCGGCAGAGCTCACGATAGAGGGCACTTCGCTATGAAGAAGACGAAGGAGCTAATTTGCAACGAGTATTACATACCAAATTTAGACGACAAAATCAAAAAGTATATCGACTGCTGTATACCTTGCATATTGGTAAATCGCAAGCGAGGTAAACAGGAAGGACTTCTGCACCCCCTGCAAAAAGATGCCGTGCCGCTACAGACGTATCACATTGACTTTTTGGGTCCACTGGAATCAACCGGCAAGAACTATAAACATATACTTGCTGTTATCGACGCCTTCACGAAGTTTTGCTGGTTATACCCTACAAAGTCAACTACATCTAACGAGGTCATATTAAAGCTACGCAGCCAAAGCGTGACGTTTGGCAACCCTGCTTGTATCATTTCAGATAGAGGTTCGGCGTTTACCGCTTAAAATTTCCTGCAGTACTGCGACGACGAAAACATCAAACTGGTGAAGACGACTACAGGACTTCCACGGGTAAACGGGCAGGTGGAAAGACTCAACGCAGTGATCATCTCCGTGCTTGCCAAGCTCAGCATAGACGACCCTTCAAAATGGTTTAAGCACGTAGATCGAGTCCAGCGAGCCATAAACTCGACGTATACCAGAAGCATCGATACCACCCCTTTTGAACTTCTAATGGGTATCAAGATGCGCACCAAAGATGACCAGCAGCTTCAGAGTTTGATCCTTAAGGAGTCCATCGTTGCATTTGAAGATGACCGCAATGAGCTACGGACAAATGCGAAAACTCAAATTCTGAATCTGCAAGCCTAGAACAACAAGACGTATAATTTGCGACATAAGGCAGCTAGACAGTATGACGTTGGCGACCTAGTTGCCATAAAGAGGACACAGTTTGGTAGCGGGCTCAAACTTAAGCCAAAGTTTTTGAGTCCTTACCAGATCATCAAGGTGAAGCAGAACAATGCCTACGACGTCAAAAAAGTTGGCAATTCCGATGGTCCAAAGCACTCCTCTTCGTGTGCGGAATATCTGAAGCCATGGTCCACAAGCAACAACGACGATAGCGACGATGCATTCGAGGCGAGTGCATAGTCAGGACGGCCGGATGTGGGCTGGGTTTTGCGTTCCCTGGACAAACGAGCAAACGCGAATTCGCCCCCAGGCGAATTCCCAGTCAGCACGAAGAGCGCACAAGGGAGAGAGAGCAGCGAGGGAGATCAGCGAGAGAGAGCAGCGAGAGAGAGCAGCGCGAGCAGTTGGAAGACAACCACCGACGAAAAGGGTTGCGTGTAGAACAAAACGACGACGACGTCCAATTTTAGTTCCTTGTATCTTTAATATCAATATTACTGTACCGAAACCTTTATTTTAACCTTACTCTGATTAATAAAAAAAAAACCCCACATATATGTATGTGAGCTTGTTGTAATTTATTACCTTTTGCGAACACTTTTTT